>CM040975.1:21551664-21604352 GCA_022985145.1 Pangasius djambal | reverse complement strand
TTTGATGAATCCAAAATTTGAGTATTTTTCTATGTTATGTTCATAAACTTTTTATTTAATAAAATATGTTTTCATAGTTTGTGTTGTCCCTTATTATCAATGCAAAATGGTCACTAACTAAAGAGGATTTATGCTGATATTGCCCAAAAACCCTATTTTGTTCAGGCGTTTCCAAACTTTTGGAGGGCAGTGTATATCAACAAGTTTACTGAAAAAAACTATCACTGCTGCCATGGTGCATTTCTACTTCCATTTGCTAGGTTTTTATTTTTGGGCACACTATGATTTCAATCCAGATGCAGTTAAAAAGCCAATGAAGATGCTAAGTTAATATATTTTGTAAAATTTTAAGTTATGGGAGAAGTGAACTTGTACGTGGATGTGAATGCCTAATTAAAGGCAAAACATTTGCCCGATGTCATGGCATTAACGTCTTTAATGCTTCCCCACAGTTTTTAGGTCATGTATGAGTTTTGTTACTGGGATTTTTAGGTAAATCATAGTACTCTGATAGATCCAGGTTCCAAAATACATAAATAACAATAACATCAGTTTATTTTTCATTTTGTTAATGCTAACTAATTGAGTAAACTATGTTAGTTTAGGGAACCTTAATGTAAAGTGTTACCTAAAAATGATATACTTTCTAGTGTTCAGATATGTAATCTTATTGTACTTGCTGTTTGTATAATTAAAAAAAAAATCCACTTAAAGGCCTCACATCATCTACTGCTTCTCTATGGATGTGATACCCTAAACAGACTTTTTAAAAATGCATTTTTTTGTTGCCACAATTTCTCTGTGGGAGACAATGTAAACAATGCTATGACAAGAAACACGAATGCTGCTTCTGCTGTGAATGGGGGAAAAGGTCTCAGAACAGCAGACATCAGTAGAAAATACACTATTCTTGTAACTTTTCAGCAACCATTTTATGCAGATGCAGTTGGCCAAGGCCAGAGGTTCATTCCTGGCCCCTGTGGAGTGCATTTTCAATCAGGCAGCCTAATATTGATTTTACTCTTTAATAAGCTTAATGAAAGCCATCCATTACAGCACCACTCTCCCAGCAGTAATGAAGTGATCAAACTAGCCTTATTTCCTCTGATGGAATTGATTATGTTTAGCACACTCTCAATGATCACTTTCCAATGACAATTTACTGTTCTGTGACTCGCTGATTAGAAATGTTAATGACACCTTGCAGTGAACTCTAATTGAAAATGACCTGGAGCTTGTATTGGTTATTTGCATTAACGTCTTGATTAATATCAATTCCTTAATCTCATCTGTTCTTGTTTCTGATTGCATTGTGGGTTATAACAAATGTCAGTAGGGTGATTTATTCTGTAGAGGACTCACTGTGTGACAAATGGTGAGATGTGAGATTTTTAGGCCAAGATCATAAAAGCCTTTTAACCCTTATGTTCCTTTGTATAGTTAAGGGTTCATAGCTTCGTAAAAGAACTCTAGTTTGGAATCCTTTCACATTCTTTTGTAGAGTTCTATAACATGGACTGTAAATGTCGAATAATATACATTAACCCTATGATGCTGGACTTATGGGCACTTATGAACAGTACAGATGGAAACAGTGCATCACATGTTTGTGGGATGGGTCTTGGTGGCATCATTTTTCTCTATTTACCATTTAGTTCACACATTTTTATTTTACACACTTTTATTTACATTGTTAATCTCAGGGTAAAAAACATGAGCTGAACATAATCTCTAACCTCTGTTATAAATACTGTACAGTAGCCAAGCAAACTTAAGCAAAGGTTTACAACAGAAGAGATGTTTAGTAGTGTTTTAATCATCTAATATTGCTCCACTTTTAGTAAAAATTCAAAATGGGTCATTTTGACCTGAACTGAATGAAATGGTTAAGGGTATATTGCTAATCTTGAGACTAAAAAATAATTAGCTGTAAAAATAATTAGCCATCAGTAAGTAACATAATACCATGCCTTGATTAAACTGAACAACAATGTAACTGAGTGTCTTTTGACAATGCATGTTGATCAGATCTTCATTAGCTGGCTAAATTACCTGGCATGGAGGTTATTATGATGAAAAGGAATAAGAATGTGTGTTAAAATGAGAACCATATGGGAGATTTGTGAACCTGGCTGGGGATAACACCAGGTGAAGACAGTGATAATTGGGACTCTGAGAGAATTAGGACGATTGGCAAATATGACAATGATGAATGTTCTAGCTGCTCAGACTGAAGGCACCTGTTAGGTATTGCATTAAAACCTAGCGTCTGCTGAAAGTTGCTGTAGGCTTTGAGTAAACACAGCTGTTCCTTGTTATGATTACGTTTTCCCTTTGCTGGCCAGTACCACTGACTGCACCCAGCAACCTGAGGGTGTCTGAGGAATGGTACAACCGCTTCCGCCTCACCTGGGACACACCTGCCTCACCCACCATGGGCTACAGGATCATCTACCAGCCTACTTCTGGTGTGTATCTCCATGCTCACAACCACATACACACCTGAACCTGTGGTCTGAACAAAAATCTCTCCATATGAGGCTTCATCAAATATTAAATGTTTGGGTCCTGATCATTTTGAAACCAGTGTTTTGCTGAAACAGTTTGCTACTTAAAACGCTTCTGAGTGGTGCAACAGAAAAGAAGTTGCCCTATCTTTGCATGATTGTGAGTTTGAATCCCAAGGATGCCATAACCATCAGTGACCGGGAGTCTAAGGAGCACAATTTGCCATGCTCTCTGAGTGGGAGGGATGGCACACTCTCTCCCCTGTCAATCAGAATGGCACTAGCCAAGGAAGAGGCTAGATAGCACTTCCCTCAGAATGTGTTACACTGCCCTGTGATGCAGCATGAGCGTCAGTTTGAAAAGTTGTGGTGGCTGTGTATACCCTCCTACTAACTGTGCTTCTAACCCTCTTCCATGCCATAACCATGCCATAATAACATGGGGGCGAGCTGGCTTGTTGGAGGGAATTGGCAAAATGACCAAAACTGTGGTAAAAATGGGGAAAAAATCTACCAATGTTTGAAAAATATTATGTTAAGCTAATACAGTGTCCCTATATGTATGATTTGCTGTCTGTGTTACGGTTTAAATGTCGCTAATTGCAAGCGTTATTCATCTTATTCTTTTTATCTATCCGCTTTTGCCTTTGTTCGTGAAGGGTGCCAATAATTCTGGAGTTGATGTCATTTACACATGGGAATGCCTTTAGGTTTTTAAGTAAAGCGTTTAATGTGTAAGACAAGGCCAAATTGAATAAATGCTGCTGAAATTGTGAAGCTAAGTGTGTACAACATCTGTTTCTACATCTGCTGGTCTGAATATGACCATTCTTCCATCTGCAGGATCCGTTTCAGCTGTAAACAGAGACTCTGATTTTGGTTGTAGAACACCAGAAGGAAAAATATCTCTCACTTTCAGTGTTTTCCACTGAAGCCCTTTGAGGGGAGACTAAAATTGAGCTTGTATAAACTCCTGATTTATATTAAAAGTCGAGTCTGTGGTGGAGAGAAGTGGCTACTCCACCTACGTTTAATAACTTGTTAAACAAGCAGAGCTGCACATGCTGCAGATACATTATAAAGCTGCTGCTCATTTGGCTATTGGATATCAAAAATCTGTCTGACTTGTGTATACGTGTGTATGAGTATTGAGTAAAGGGTCAAGAAAATCTATACTTTAATATACTCTAGATTTGTATGGATCAGCTTTCCTCTATTATCTACTCTTTTGTTTAGTCTGTGATCTTTCTGTGAAGGTATTGGGGTGGGTGAGCTTTGTTCCATGTTGTTTTCCTTTTTCATTATTTGGTCTTCTGCTACGCTGAACTCTGATTGTCTTTTTCTTTTGTACTATTCTGTGCAATGGAGCAAGCTAAATCCCTGCCTGATTAACACCCTTCAGGTGAAATTAGTTTGTGTGATGGTATTATTAAGTAGTGAATTAATGCAGATTTCATTTTTTGAAATTGTGCACAGCTTTGAGGTGGATGTACAGTATATGTACGCTGGCGTTTGTGAGTATGTGTGTTATTGCTTGTTTGCTCTGTGTTGTGTTCAGTGTCAGGTCCTGCTCTGGAGACGTTTGTAGGAGAAGATGTGAACACACTGCTGATCCTCAACCTGCTGACTGGCACTGAATACAGCATTAAGGTCATTTCTTCATACACAACAGGCTCCAGTGAGCCTCTCACTGGCACAGCCAAGACACGTGAGTCTGCCTGTCACAAACACACACACACACAAACTAGGGATATAACTGAATACTAATACATCATTCAGAGTGAACAGAAAATGTGTTTTAAACAGATACAAATACAGATATGAATAGGAGGAGCACTATTCATTTTTAGAAGCTTGTCAGAAACCTTCACAGGACATCTGGTTGAGAATAGAGGTGTGACATGAACTAACATGAACATGTGGTGTTGGCACGTTTACAGCATCTTTAGTAACTGCCTGGTGAGGGATGTGGTGGGTTAAATTAGGTTTAGGTTTAGGTAAATTAGGTTGCTAGCTTATTTATATTTTGGGAAACAGAACCAACTAAATTTGTTTGAAAATATTGCAGGCATGTGCAAAAAAAAAAAAAAACTCTATTACTTGAGTAATGTAGCTCAGGTTGTGTAACTGTCAGAGCCAGAATTCACAGATCATACTGACAGTGCTGAATTTTTTTCAATGAAAAGAATGAAAGAATGGAAAAGGAAAGTAACTGAATGAAAAAAAAAACCCCTTCAGTTTTAGGCCACACGCACTTCTTCAGCTTTCCAGTAAAGATACTTCTTCTGATACACATATGGATATTTGGATCTCTAAACAGATACACATAGTGGCATTGTGTTTCCCCCTAACATGCACATGCACATACACATACACATACACATACACATAGTCTTTGGCGGGTCAGATCAGATGTCCTAGGTGACACTGCTGCCTTTAAGTACTCCTAGTTTACTGTCTTTTTTAGTGACAGTAGAGCTTTGCCCGGCTTGTGTTACACAATCCAATACAGTTTTATTAGTGTAGCACCTTTCCCATTTCCCTCCAAATTTGCTCACGTCAAACTTCCCACCCATCAGCCACTTCTCCCATATTGCACGACAGCTACCAGCTGGGGAGGGTGAAGTCTAACACGTACTTCCTCTGTGACACATGGATCCAGCCAGCCACATCTTTTTTAGCTGTTGCTCATGCTGGGTCATAGGGCAGCGTAACACTCGGAGGAAAGAGCTATCTGCCCTCTTCCACATACTTGATCTCACAGACACCCATGATTGGCTAGAGTTTTTGACAGGGGAGAGAGAATATGTCATCTCTCCTACCAAGAGATTACGACCAATTTTGCTCCACTTGTCTCTAAGCTACAGATGGGTGTGGCAACACTGGAATACGATCTCTTTCAGTGCAGCTTTACAGAAATCCAACTGTAGATTTAGATCCATAATAGGCAAGCCAGAGGAAAAACTCCCTGAGATGACTGAGGAAGAAATTATGAGAGGAATCAAAGTCAAAAGGGAACCCATAAATCATTACTCTTCTACAGTTGTTTACTATAAAGTCAAACAGTACTGACTGTATTGAAAAGATGTCCAGTGTGGCATCATAGTCTTTATTATTACAGCAGCAGTTCTTAGATATAAGTCTTGTGATCTAAAAGTGTTCCTTTCATAACCGTTAACAATCTGTTAAGAACTCTTTCTGAAGTAGAGATGGTTTCATGACAGACAGCCAAAGGAATATTAATGTTCAGATGCACAGCTACTGTAATAACATTCCTTTGCATATAAATGTGATAGCACAGGCTGTATCACAAACTAATACATTTCTGAGCTTTTCTCATCAAATAGGAAGTAGATTGGGTTTATTTTTTTTCCAGGGAGGCCTGCGGGTACACAAAAGAATTCTGGTGTGCCATTGTGTCACTCTCTCAATTTACCTTACCTAGATAAGCAAGAGCAGTGCTGGGATGCCGAAGTCTTAGGATGCGTTTATAACAAAGATCCCTTTTGTCAGATAGCTGCCTAAAACACCCCACAGGACATACCTGCCACACATCATCAGATTCTTCATAGGAAGCTTCCGTATGTGTCATTGTAATGAAGGCAGTGCTAAGATGTTATTGTCTTATGATGACAAAATAATACTGTCTAGCTATTTGAAAAAGCTATTTACCTCCTGTTTGCATCATCTGAGAGAAATTGGAAGGCTGCTGTAAGATACGGTAATACATGCATACACATTTTCAGTCTCCTGTTAGCTATATTTTTTAAGGTTATGGATTTAAATAATGTGTATTAATAACTATATATAGAATATCTACATAATACTTTCTCTATTGATGATTCATATAGTTTCAATTTTACCTTAAAATAATTAAACCCACAATACCAGGTTTTTCGATTGACTCTATTTTATCATCCAAAGCCAGAAGCTCCTCTCAGCAGGAACATAGCTCATTAAAATAATGTAGCTTATATCAGAAAGGGAAGGTTTGTGGCATGCATTATTCAAAACCCTGAAGGCTAATCTTCTGTATTGTGCCATATGTTTGGTGCAGAGTTTTTGAGTCTTTATGCTGAGCTTTTTGGACACCTAAAAAAACGAAAAGGTTTTGTCGTTTCATATTCAGCATCCTACATGCACCATTAATGAATTAAAGGATTTTTCGGTGAATATCCGTGTCACCAAATATTATTGATGTGCATTGATGTTTGTCATGATTCATGGTGCAGGAACCAGAATTCATCTGCAGGGAGTGATCATCACTGAAACTGTAGTCAAATGTTAGAATTCAGTCTGTTTTACGGTAAACCATAAGAGGAGTATTGTACTGAGAAATCTAGACCATGTGGCTTGTGGCTTTGGTTTGTACTAAAATGTGTTAATTCCAAAGAAAGCTCATTTTTTTCTTTTTTGCACTAGTGTTCTTTGACACAGCACATTTTGTGTGGTTTCCAAAAAAACTGAATCTGGTTAGGACCAGTCCTTTGGAAGGACCCCTACAGGAGCAGCATTTGATAGGAATGCTATTTGAACCTTATGTTTTCTTTTCCTTCAGCTTTGCGTGTGCTGAACACATCTACCAGAATACACCCCAAAGCTTTAACAATTCAGCAGTTTGTTTGTTTTTGTTATTTGTAAATGTTTTATGTACACATTCGGAATTTTAATTTTAAATTGAGACTTTTGGACCCCACTGGAGTTGATGAGTTAAATTGGGTATAGAAATAATTATAACATGAGCTGTACAGTACACCCATTGTCCATGGTTATTATTTAGAGACCTGGTCTAAAGAATTTTAAACAAATTAAATATAAGTAGAAAGTACTATGTTTGAGAAGTACACCTTGTGTCCTGATGATATTTGGTGTGTGTTGCAGTGTTTCTGGGAGTCAGCGGGCTCAGTACATACCAGGTGCAGATGAACAGCATGTGTGCACAATGGCAGCCTGTCAGCCAGGCCTCCCTCTACAGGGTCACCATCGAGTCCCTGCTCAGTGAGTCTCACACACACACACTCAAAAAGATTTCATCAAAGGGAAACACTGGCATGTTCAGTTCTAACCATAGTTTGTAGATTTGAAAGAAATGGATCCGCTTTGACTCTTTCCAGCATAGTCATTGTTCTCCTTCTATGTTCTTTGATGGCATGCTCTGACAGAACGTATGTTCTTTTTGAAACGGCACTGCTCTCATTTAATGCATTTTATTTTTTTCCCCATCCCTGAAGCCATAGTATTTCTGCTCCTCTGGAATGTCTGTAAATCCACCATTTCATTTGAGATTCAGGAGTCGCAGCACAGGAAATTTCAGCACAGTAGCACTATTGAAACCAGAGCCAGCTTCTAGCTGCATTGTGTGTAATGATACTATGAATGAATTGTTAGAAATTCAGAATGCCTTCTGCAATGAATCTCTTAGATGGTCTGTTGTGCAGGTGCTCTGTAGGATTCTTATGTTTAACTCATACAATGAGAGACATTTTAAACCAAGCTTCATAAGAAAAATTGCTGTATGAGTAATACTGATGTACATGCATTTCAGTGTTTCAGCCAAGTGAAAGTCAGTGTGTGAAACAAACAACCAAGGAATGAAGGTTACCAGTTTATTTTATTGGGCTATACCTTGCTTGTTTCATTCACATGACTTATAAAATATTGAGCTGAGGACTTTGTACATGTGTGAGAAAGGAGAGGAGGTCCCTGCTACTTTCATAAATGTGACTGGAGTAAGAAGTGCAATTTGTTAAAACAACTGCATAAAGAAAATGTCTTGAATAACTTTAAATATCAACCAGCGAGTCTTAGCAAATCCTTGAATTATTTTACACCAAGCTTTAAGTAATGAAGCATCACATCGCATTGTTTGAGAAGCTCAGAACACAGCTAACAAATCTGATTGAAAGCGTATTTGATCAGACTTGTTGGCGGGTTATGATTATTCCGGGTTGCATTATTATCAGTGTCATGCGGAGAAATGCAGAAAATGAACAAGTGTCCTCATAAAGCTCCATAAATTTTAATGTCGGCCAGAGTCCAGAGATAGAAGCTGCAGATAAGCTTTTGGGGAAAAAAAAAACTTTTTTTTCCAAGATCATATTACATTGTATTGTTTCTGGTTTGATTGGTCAACACTATGACAGGCAAATGAAGATGTACTCTTTGACATTGATATTAGTAGGAAAAATGATACAAGGAGAGAGAGAGATGGCTATACAGAAGAAGAGGAAGTGAATGCATGATTTTGGCTTGTATACTAAGAAAGGAATTATTTTTTTTATATATATATAATTCACTTTTCCTTGACCTCACTGACCCATCTGAATATATGAACTTGGTGCATTTTTCATTTTCTCCGACTCCAGTATGGCTTTGAAAAATAATTACAGCTTTGAAGGTGATGAATAGCAGCTATTAGACCAACTGTCTTTTATCATTCCATGTCTTGACTCTGACCATACACAGTTTTCTCATATCCAATTTATTCACAGTTCCTCATACTGTAGGATAGAAGTGTCAAGGGCTGACAAGGAGTGACCATAACTGCACTGGACATGTTTTGCATTGTAGTAGAGTAAGGTTAAAACACAGGCCTGTGGTGAATTGTGTCTTTTAGCCTTGCTGAGGATGTGCTGCCCTGCAGGATTTAGTCACCTGCTCCAGCTAATGTCAATTTAGCTTTTGTTCCAATTAGGTTATAGCTGAACTCAAAGTGTTGCGTCAAGTGAGCAGCACTCCTCGGTGTAAGTCTTCTCCACTCATCTCATGTTGCTTTTGACTTGCAGATGGTCACAGACAGGAGCAGAGTTTAAGTGGTGGTGCCTCCAGGCAGTGTTTCTTCAACCTGTCGCCTAACACACAGTACAAGATCAGCGTCTACACACAGCTACAGAACATGGAGGGCCCTGCCGTCACCGTCATGGACACCACATGTAAATGACTCACTGTCACTGAGATGACTCACTTTCAAATCGGATAACACTACCAAGTAAAAAGGGGAAGTTATAGACGTAGTAGATTTCCTCTCAGCTCTTTGGACAGCTGCAGTGTTTCAGCAATTCTCTACTTTCTGCCAACACACATATCCATGTGTCAGCGAGTGGCAGCAGTAACAGGTCAATGATTCAGACTACTTCTTAGCCAACGAGGTAAACAGAGCTGCACTCTGTCTGCACACTCTCTGTCACTGTCTGGGAATCAGATTGAACCAGCTCCGAATAGAGCAATGCATCCGTTCTTAGACATGAAGTCACACAACTGGTTTTGTGTTGAGATTGTGTGATTTGTATTGTGTGATTTGTTTTGTCCTTGTTTTTCTGTTATAGTTCCAGCTCCAACCCAGCCACCAACTCCACCTCCCACCACTGCACCGATTCCCACCATCCCATCAGCTAAAGAAGGTAACAAGGGAGGAAAAGAGAGAAGAACATAGAGGAAGGGTGGTGGAAGGGGGAATTCTGTAGAATTTTTAATAACAAGTTTTGTTTTCTGTTGGTCTGCTTTGTCTCTATGAGCTGCGTGACCTTTCGCTAATGCATGTCTGATCTGACAGCTACCCTTTTCTAGGTCTTTGAGCCACATAATTCAATAAATGTTCTGAAAAAAATCTTATTGTACACAAGTGGCAAAGACAGATATATACAGCTTTACTCTTCATAACCACAGCAAGATTCCTAGGGTTGAATTAATAATGAACATTTCCAGTCAAACTGGACACAAATTCTCAATATGTATGAGTTAATTTGATTGAGGATTTTGCTGTGCAGGTAAACTTTTCGTCCCTCTCAGTGTTTTAATGCTCTAAATTGGAATTTCATCAAAAAAAAAATAGCAACTCAAAAAAACCTAAACACAGCACTCTGCCCACAGGAAATTTATGTGCCCATATATCTCATGGCTAAGCGCGTTCCCCAGAGTGTTCTTCATCACCCCTCTGATGCTAGGAAATATTTTTAACATTAAATGCTTTGAGGCAACAACACTCTGGCAAAAAAAAGAGATGAATAAGGTAGCTAGGAATTAATTAACAGCTTAGTGTTATCTGGCCCATGGTAATGGAGGTCTTGTCAGAGACCCAAGTTGAAGAAAAATAGGCAGTCTTGCGAATATGGGGATCATGTGTTGTATTGCAACATCTATAAAATAATGAGATTTCCGTCTCTGTGAAATCTCATTCACACTCCCACCTCTACTCTCTCCACCCCCCCCAATCTTTTCCTTCTCTCAGTTTGTAAAGCAGCCAAAGCAGAGTTGGTGTTCTTGGTGGATGGCTCCTGGAGCATAGGAGATGACAACTTTCAGAAGATCATCCGCTTCCTATACAGCACCACTGGCGCTTTGGATATTATTGGTCGTGAAGGAACACAGGTGTCCTGGGGAACATTTAAACATGCAGATTATTCCCATTACACAACTGTAATGTCACATATAGAACCACAACCTGTATTTCAATAATGAGCTCTCTTCAGATTACAGAATTAAAACAAACATAACTCTGTGTTTCTATATCGTGTAGCACGGGTTCATTTACCCAAATCATCATAGGAAAGGATATTTTTGGGCAGACTGTAAAGATCACACTGGCTAACGTTTAACTCAGTCCAGAGGCAACGTATTAAGTAAAAATACCACCAGTCTAGACACACTAGGCCAGAGCCAAAAGATATCCATCAAGACTCACCGACCTCATCAGGGTACACTACAACAAATCATGCATGTGCTACACGGAAAACACAACATCAATCGGAAAAAGCCAATAAATCAAAATAGAATCAGAGAAAAGATCAGAATGCCACCAGAGCCACTCATACTCAAACACGCTAGTCAATCTTATACATAAATACAGCAGGGCATTGTGGGAAATAGTACACTGGAGTTTTCCATTTCAAGGTCAAAAAGATATTTGGGTTTAGCTTGGCTCACACCAATTTCAGCATAGCACAGATCCAAGACCACAGGCATGATAAACGCTCCTTATTTTCTCTTTGACAGGTGGCCATCGTTCAGTTCAGTGATGATGCCAGGACTGAGTTCAAGCTCAGCTCCTACAGGGACAAGGAGTCTCTGCTGGATGCTGTACAGCGCATCACCTATAAGGGAGGAAACACCAAAACAGGCATGTATATGCGCCGGAGAGCTGGCTTCTTCCTCACAGTGATTTAAGGGGAGGAAACAGGTGCACTTGAAGAGCACAAGAATGAGAGTTTGTCTGCATTCAAGAATTCTGAAAGGGGACGTGACTCTTTGAATGTGAATAAGGATTTTGGAAATTTTGTGTTGCTTTCATAATTATAAGCACATGCAGATGAGCATGGAAAGTTCTAGTAGCATCTCCTTACATGGCAATACTATGTGTAATATTTGGATGGTCTTCTTGAATGACCTGAGTGGCAATTATCCTGTATGACTTTCAGAACGGAAACATAGACATTAGTGATACTTGTTTTAAAGATTTTAAAACATTTTTAATGCCCCTGTTAACTAATTTTCATAATTTGCTTTTTAGTATTATTTATAGCTTATGTGGTAAATTTACCCTGACTGCAAAAGAAAGAACACTGTTGGTTAAAACCGTGGCCTTTTGTTCTGGCTTTGATTTGGGAGCAAGTATTATTTGGAACAGGTGATGTCATTGCTATCAAAGTTTACCAGAATTAACCACCTGTTTACATCAGCACCCCTTGTTCCCCAACCACAGAAGCTAAAGTGACTGCTTTCTTGCTTACTCAGCCTCCTTGTGCCTGATTGTGAACAAAACTACATGTATTTTTTATCACATTATGGACATGTAATGGCCTTCCTTTGCTCTCAAAACAGCCTCAATTCTTGTGGCATGGATTCCACAAGATGTTTGAAACATACCTTTGAGATTCTGGTCCATGTTGACATGATTGCATCACGCAGTTCCTGTATATTATAGGTGCACTTTTATTCTGCGAATCTCCCGTTCTACCACATCCCAAAGGTGATTTATAGGATTCCGATTCAGTGACTGGGAAGGCCACTGAAGAACAATGAACTCATTGTCATGTCAATGAAACCAGTTTGAGATGACTTTTGCTTTGTCACATGGTGCATTATCATGTTGGAAGTAGCCATTAGAAGATGGGAAAATTGTGGTTATGAAGGGATGGTTAGCAACAATACTCAAAGGCATTCAAGCGATGATTGATTGGTATTTAAGCGAGGATTGATTGGTATTAATGGGCCAAAAGTGTGCCAATAAAACATTTCCCATCCCATTACACCACTTCCACCAGTCTGGACTGTTGGCACAAAGCAGGTTGGGTCCATGGATTCATGCTGTTGGTGCCAAATTCCGACCCTACCATCTGTGTGCCTCAGCAGAAATTGGGATTCATCAGACTAGGCTATGTTTTTCTAGTCTTCAAATGTCCAGTTTTGGTGAGCCTGTTCCCACTGTAGCCTCAGCTTTCTGTTCTTGGCTGACAGAAGTGGAACCCAACATGGTTTTCTGCTGTTGTAGCCCATCAACCTTTCTGCTGTTGTAGCCCATGGGCCCATCAGCCCATCAAACATCAAAGGTTTGACGTGATTCTGAGATGCTTTTCTGCTCACCACAATTGTACAGAGTGGTTATCTGAGTTACTGTAGCCTTTCTGTCAGTCTGGTCATTCTCTGTTGACTTCTCTCATCAACAAGGTGTTTCCATTCACAACTGCTGCTCACTGGATGTCCTCTCTTTATTGCACCATTCTGAGTAAACTCTCTGAGACTGTTGTGTGTGAAAATCCCAGGAGATCAGCAGTTATAGAAATACTCAAACCAGCATGTCTGGCACCAACAATCATGCCATGGTCATAATCACTGAGCTCACGTTTTCTTCCCATTCTGATGATTGATGAAGCTGCTGAAGCTGCTGGCCCGTATCTGCATGATTTTATGCATTGCATTGCTGCCACATGATTGGCTGAATAGTTAATTGCATGAATGAACAGGGGTACAGATGTTCCTAATAAAGTGCTCAGAGTGTATGTTTTAGAGCACAGTAATTGTTTTTGTGGCAATAGTAAATAATTCTCCTGCGCATTTAGTGAAAGGAATGGGAATTAGCAGCATGGCTGATTGATCTACAGCTAGTACTGTAAAGAAAAGGGAGGCAAGTTTTTTAAAAATCTAATTAACACATTTTTAAAAATCACTAATTACATTTTGGCAAGCTGAAAATCCAAGACTGGCAGTGTTTTTCCTGTTTTGTAACAAAATCTCACTATATTATACACAGAAAAATCTGATCTTGCTGAGTTTCACCAGCAAAACTCATGGTTAATAAGCCGCTCACTGCTGTGTGATAGTAGGCAGTTAAACGACAGGGCCGTGAAGCTCAGTTTAATCTATTTTATTAAACCAGACGTGATAAGTGCGGTGCTTCTGCGCGTTACAGTGCCATGCTTTGCTGATCAGTGCAGCTTTTTTTAACAAGCTAGAAGGAAGAAGCAATGGAGTGCACATGAACTGGAATCCTGATTTTAGCGCTTTCCTTGAGCACTGCAGTGCTAGAAATACACCAACACACGCATGCGTAAAAAACTCTTGCTCTATCATGCAAACTCTTGCATGCTCTATCATTCCTACTCACTTTTCTACTTCTAGCACTTTACGTTGCTGGGGAGATGCACTGTCAATCAGTATCAGATTGTATGACAGGTTGACACACCCACACACTTTTTGTAACTTTTTTTAGATTAATTAAATTGTAGTTCAAGATGTATAATTTTTTATTATACCACTGGTAAATTCATATTTAATGACAGCTTTTTAGTATGTGAGTTTTTCTTTTAACATTTGAAATCGTGTTGTAAGGGGCTTTAAATAAAAAAAATCTCTTCCTGCACCCGCTTGCCCTCCATCACACGAGTACAAACATGCATATAAACTCCTCCCCCACTGAGAGAGGTTTTACTTGGTGATAGGCTGACATGCAGTAGGTCAGATGCTATGAGTGCCTGCTGGGCCCTGTTGGATATCTCTCAGGTTAGTTGATTTACATCTGCAGAGATAGATGATCCAGGGATAGTAAGATTATGCTTTTTTCATTTCTTTCAGCTCACTCAGTCTGCTCATTTACAGGCCAGTATAGGATTGATTTTGTGGGTGTGGGAGTACTAGGGGTAATCTTCAGGCTGTTTATATATTGAGATACAGAAGTAAAGGTAGACTAACTGAGAGATTCTTCTCATAAGAAGGATATTAAGGTAGAAATCCCAGTGTTCCACATAGATTTGAGTAGTTCCTCCTGATATAGAGAAACCAGTGTGAGGCTCTACAGCTCAACAAAGAAACATTACAGGTTTCTTAGAAAAAAAAAAATATAGCTGCACTTAAAATGTTTCTATTTGACTCATAGGTCAATAAAAGAGAACTTTAGAACCTTTAGAACCTGTTCTAACAGACAACGCTCTCTGTTTCACATGATTGATGAAAAGATCAGCTGCTCAGACTCTCACACATGGCTCAGAGAGCTACATTCATCTAACACCAAATCAAGGTGACAACTCTCTTTCCTAGCATAACCACTTTTCTGATGTTACTTTTAAAACTGATATTATTCCAATGTCTCCAAAGTGCTGCAGTTTGTCTCCTCGTCCTGTTATTTCTCTCATTCTGACAGCATCTATAATAAATTAGGAGAGAGAGATCGAATCAGCCTGGCATAGCCACAGGGGCTCCTACATTTTGTCCCAGTTTATCAGTGTAATGTGGCTTTTCACAGCTAAGCAACCACGAGGAAGGCCGTGCTAATGCCTCCTGATTTGGGCTAACTTTAGAGAGTATTGAAAGAATTGAGGCAAAATGGCAGGGAATAGTGCCATTTCCTGTTGCTGTGTTGTGTTTTTGATAATAGGGCACCTGCTGTGCAAGAGAGCTAGTACATGGCATTAGTAATGACTGGCTTTCTATCATGACAAAAATGACCTTAAAAGAGCAGTTCATTTTTGTCAGAGTTAATACTTTTCATGCTCAGTAACCATCAATAATATTGTTGTAGTAGACGCATTGATATGCCAAGCTAATGACAGTCTGTTTATATTTAACAAGCACTCTATGTCACAATACAGTCATGCTAACTAGCATAACATTGCCCTGTAAGCACGAAAGCATGAAAGATTTAAAGTAATACTCTGAACAAAAATAAACTATCCAACTACCCCAAATATAGTCTCACTGCCTTTAGGGAATACCGCTGCCGTGAAGGGGTGCACTTGGTCTACAGGAATGTTTAGCTAGGTGGTACGTGTCCAAGTAACATCCACATGAATACCAGGACCCAGTGTTTCCCAGAAGAAAATTGCCCAGAGCATCACACTGATTCCTCTGACTTGCCTTCTTCCCATAGTGCATGTCTTCCCCAGGTAAACAACGAGCACGCACCTGGCCATTGACATGATGTAAAAAAAAATGTGATTCATCAGACCAGGACACCTTCTTCTATTGCTCCATGGTCCAGTTCTGATGCTCATGTGCACATTGTAGATGCTTTCGGCAGTGGACAGGGGTCAGCACGGGCACTCTGACCGGTCTGCGGCTACGCAGTCCCATCCACAGCAAGCTGCGCTGCACTGTGTCTTCTGACACCTTTCTATCATAGCCAGCAATTTGTGCTACAGTAGCTCTTCTGTGGGGTCAGATCAGACAGGCTGGCCTTCACTCCCCACACCTAACAGTGAGACTTGGGCACCCATGACCCTGCCGCCGGTTCACCGGTTGTCCTTCCTTGGGCCACTTTTGGTAGGTACTAACCACTACATACCGGGAACACCCCACAAGACCTGCTGTTTTGGGGATGCTCTGACCCAGTCATCTAGCCACCATAATTTGGCCTTTGCCAAAATCAGTCCGATTTTTACGCTTGCCCATTTTTCCTGCTTCCAACACATCAACTTTGAGAACTGACTGTTCACTTGCTGCCTAATATATCCCAAGAGATAACCAATGTTATTCACTTCACCTGTCAGTGGTTTTAATGTTATGGCTGATCGGTGTATATGTGCCACAGCTGAAAACAGAAGTAGCAGGACTTGGAACCTGGAATGACTTTATTTTTCAGAACTTAGTTTGGTATCACTCAGTGCAAGCATCAAACTTAGTAAGGATGCCAACAGACTGTGACTAATTTCCTGTTTTTTATTCTTAACAACATTACAATAATGCATTTTCAGTGCTCGACACAGAGTCTATATATAGTAAATAGTGAAAGTGTGTGAGTGAGAGATTTCAGACAGGGTTTTAGTACAGCAAGCACACATAGCACTCATATTAAAACATGCCGCTTAAACTTATCAGTATATTACATGTATCATTTCAACCTGTTGAAAAACCTGTTCAAAAGTTGTGTGATAATTTAAGCATGACATTTGCACAGTGCTCAACCAAACTGATCTACTCTTCATTTTTAACACTAAAGGTTGTATATCTCACGCAGGTTAATATGTAATAGACCGTTATTGTGGCACTGTAACTCTGTAAAAATGATTATAAGCTCATTTGTAAAGGTATCATTAAGTGTTTCCAAAGAGACCACATTTTAGTTTGGCTTTTTTTCATTCACTTTAAAAGACTTTGGCTCTCCTTCTGCCACAATCTCTTTCTGGAGCTGGGTGCATGACATTTTGACACATCGCTCCCCTTCGGCAGTCACACACAAAGCTGATGTAACTCTAGACTAAGTATAGTCTGCCACTTTGCAGTCAGACCCGTTGTAAATTGTGCTTCCTGGCTTAAGGCTCTTACACCTGTGATTTGTGATGTGTGGTCAGGTCGAGCCATTAAGCACGTGAAGGAGAGCATCTTTACAGAAGAGGCTGGTGTGAGGAGGGGAATTCCCAAAGTCCTAGTGGTGCTCACAGATGGCCGCTCACAGGACGACGTTAACAAGATCTCCAAAGACCTGCAGACAGAGGGTGAGGGACGCTACAGCGAATGCATTCATCATTAACACAGGGGGTGGATATTTTTACATTTTGTTCTGGTTGCATTTGAATTAAAAAATAATCCAGACATTATAATGGTGCAGTTTCACTAATGACAACATGAAACTTTTTATTATCATATATATATATATATATATATATATATATATATATATATATATATATATATATATAGTACAAAAATATTTGTGTCTATTTTCATAAATATTGTTTATAACACATTTTACATATTGCTATAAAACCAATAAAGATGGGACCCGAAAAACAGTACAGTGTATAGTAGTAAACAAAACTTATTATTAAATTCTGATGAAATTGCCTCAGGAAGTTGTATTGTGGAGTCGTTAAAATGTAAAATGTATGTATCCATGTGTGTAGTCGCATATGCTGAGCCTATATGTGGTTTTCTTTAGGTTACATCATCTTTGCCATTGGCTTTGCTGACGCGGATTACGGGGAGCTGGTGAACATTGCAAGCAAGCCCAGTGAGAAACACGTCTTCTTTGTAGACGATCTGGATGCAGTCAATAAAATCGAGGAGCAGCTCATAACATTTGTGTGTGAGGCAGCAACAGCCAGTAAGTCCTGTTGAGGAGGTATACTTAGTCAAGATCCTCATATTACAGTTTGATTTCCATAGCTTTTCTTTGCATAGTCTTCTGAGTTTGTAGTAAAACTGAAGTTGACGAAGTAGTCAACTTTATGCTGATATTACCACAACTCAGTTGTAAATCTTTTACTCAGGGCAGTTTATTCTTGCTTGCTGATATGTATTTATATGTAATCTTTTGCCTCTAGCTTGTCCGTCTTTGCTGATGAGTGGGAATACCTTGGCAGGTGAGTGAGAATGCACAATGTGGTTGTTTTGTGTAGTAATCACATATCAGTCAATATATAATAGGTCCAGGCATAACTGAGACTGTTGGATGTATTATATCCCGCATCATATGGTGCCAAAACTACAGAGTATAATAGCTTAATCTGTTAGTACGTTTCCTTCTCCTGTCAGGCAAATTTCTTTTGCTCTCTAGCCAAAATGGTGTGTGTGTGTGCATGCCATCAGTTTAATCAGAGTTACTTCTCCTTGCCCCTGGATTGTGTGTTGTTACCTGGATGATCAATGACTGTTTTTATGTTTTGTGATAGTTGTGCATGAGTCCTTTGTTTATCCTGCCCACTGTTCTTCAGAAAAATCCTCCAGGTCCTGCACGTTCTTTGCTTTTCCAGCCCCATTCCAACAGTGGCTATATGATGCTGATTGGTTTTTGTTGTTAATTGTTATTATTTTGTCTTCTTGGAAACATGTAAATATCTTATGTAGCTTCTGAAGGGCAATACTGAATGAAAAAATAAGATCTTTTAACAAAATAATAACAATTAACACTGATCATCCTGTTCAAAAGTTTACACCCCCCCGGCTCTTAATGTAGTGTTGCCTTCTTGAGCATCAGTGAATGTTTGCACCTTTTGTAATAGTTGTGTACGAGTCCCTCAGTTGTCCTCAGTGTGAAAAGATGGATCTGAACATCATATAGCCACTGTTGGAAAGGGGTCAAATATGCAGAAAATGCTGGAAGAGCAAATAATGTGCAGGACCTGGAGGATTTTTCTGAAGAACAGTGGGCAGTTCAATTGCTCAGGACAAATAAGGGCCTCATGCACATCTATCACAAAACAGAAAAACAGTTATTGATCGTCCAGGTAACAACACACAGGATTAAGAATCAAGCATATGTAAACTTTTGAACTGGTTCATTTGTGAAAATTCAGTTATAATTTTGTCTTGTGGACTATATGTAAATATCTGCTATGTGAAATAGCTTATTCAGGGCAGAACTAAATAAAAAACAAAATGCAATTTTTATGATCCCACTTAACATTTTGCAGAAAACTGCAAGGCATATATAAACTTATGACCCCAACTGTAACTGCTTAAGAAGTCTTATAAAGGATTTAATTCTTTGGATTTAATTCTAAAACTTTGAGCACATTATAATAAAGAAATGCAAATCTAAGTGTGCAGGCTAAAACTGATTGTTCACATGCAGAGCAAAAACAATCTGCCCAAGAGAGGAAGGTGTTGAAGTTGTGGATTAATTTATTGTGCTCTCAACTTGTGGCAGTAAAATAATAATCACTGTCTAGCACAGTGTGAGCTGAGCCCTGGAAGATATGAAGACAGAGTTATGCTCTGTACTTTATATATTGCATTATCCCTATGAAACAAGACTAAATATAAATAAACGTTGAATACAGTCCTCCTTGCAACATTTGATTTCTTTCTTGTGCTCTGAGTTGAGGTTAGTTGTTGAGTTCAGTAGCATTGCTCTAATGTGCTGCAGGTTTCCGTATGATGGAGATGTTTGGGCTGGTGGAGAAGGACTACAGTAATGTGCAGGGTGTTTCCATGGAGCCTGGAACTTTCAACAGCTTCCCCTGCTACAGACTGCACAAGGATGCTCTCATTTCACAGCCGACCAAGTATGTACAAGAATTACTGGCATGTGATGAAATGATTAAACATTCTTCAAAGAAGTACTTTTTTTTTAAAATAATAATAATGTGGCCACCCGGTTGTCAATTCCATAGAGTGATAGAAAACAATGACAGCAAGCTAATGAGGAAATCCAACTCATGCTATTACCCATGGAGCCCCAAATGGCTCTAAAAGTAAAAAAAAAAAAAAAAAAAAAACACTCACCACAGCTATGAAGAGATGACATGAGATGATGGGAGTCTGTTGCCAGCTTTGGAGAACAGGTTACCTGTAGTTGTCACACAGTGTTATGCAGAAGGTGCATACATGCATACAAGGTGCACATGTTTACGAGGTAAAAAGAAGAAAGGGAATCCATGGCACAGCTCAGAAACAGCCAGCCTCCCTGGGCCACATTACCCAAGACAATGAGGCCCCCAAGCCTTTGTGAACATTGTACAAGCCAAGCAGCAGCATCTGCCACCACCATCATCCCATCTCCCTTAGCACAGCCTCCAGGTGGAGAAAGCACTAAGGGAGACTCGATGGCAGCTAGAACAGGAGTGGCTACTCATGCAGACTCCGGCAAGTGAGCTACCATGCATCCGGGCTTCATCAACTCCTTATCATCATACGGTGGCTCATATGGGGCAAGCCAGATCTCACTGTAATTGGCCAGATGCATAATGGACATCTGGCCAATGGTGAATGTAGTCTTTATGTGCCATTCTCCATGGGCAGCTCAGTACTTTATGTCACAGCCCACTGAGCTCAGTTATGACCACACCAGTGACCGACATCAGCCCTCTAAACCTTCACAACATCCACGACCAGATGCTGGCTCTCAAAAGACTTATAGAGCTTGAAGAGCAGGTTTGCTATGGTATTTATTTCAAACTTAACATCATATGGTCACTTTGTGACTTTGTTGATGATCTCACCATGTGTGCTAACATGCACAAGAAGGTATTCAGGTGATTCTCACCACCGCTGGTGGTTAGGACAGGGGAATAAACATTTTAAATTCAGTCCACGGAAAGTCTGTTGTTGTCTTTGACTATGCCCTGTTTCCTCAGAATACAAATATGAGTTTGCACACATGTAAAATCCCTTTGTCATCCATTACCTCAAAATGGGTTACAAGTCACCCATCAACTCAATAACCTAAGATCAATTATCAGATACTGTCTGATAACTGTATTAAAACTTAAAAATTGGATCTAACCTGATGGGAAAGATGCAGTGTTGATAAGTGTTATAACAGGTTACCATCTACACTGGCTGAGCAAATTTGTCCATGCTGTGGCCTGAGAACAACCAAATGAGCCTTAAAATAAAATCACTGGCTTCTGAGCGCTCAGGGTATCAGTGATGAGCTTGATTCTGAGAGCTCAAGCAGATCCTTCCTTCCACGCTGAGTGATAACATTTAGATTAGGCTATGCTTTCCTGAGCTTTGAACGAGTACTGTTATTATAGTGGAAAGCTTCAGTGCCTTTGAACAATCGAGTGCATTCTTCTCTGATGCTCACTCACCACAGAGCCACATCATAAGCATCATTCGCAGCAATCGCAGCTAGGCCACTCTGTGATTAGAAGCTCAGTTAATGAGTGCTTCGTTGCAGATCACAGCTGGTACAGTTACAGAGCCAGTGAAAAATAGAGGTTCTGTTTTAGCACAAAGTGCACACTGTATTCAGTGTTCAGCTAAAACACATTTTTAACTGATATCTTTGTTTTGGTGGTAGATATCTGCACCCTGAGGGACTCCCTTCTGACTATACTGTGACAGTACTGTTCCGCATCCTACCAGAAACTCCTCAGGAGGCTTTTGCATTGTGGGAAATTCTCAATAAAGCCAATGAACCCTTGGTGGGTCTCATCCTGGACAGTGAGTATTGTACTTGACGGCCTGCTGGTTGCATTTTGGTCACTAAAAAGCTTCCTTAAGCACAACACCAACAGCCCTTTCAACAGGCAACAGCGTGTTGTGGCAATGCAATAACATTCTCACTGAAAAGAGAAACAATACAGTGATTGTATCACATGAAACTTATTTTCACTTTGAATCTCTTTTTGTTTTCAGACGGTGGGAAAACACTGACATTCTTTAACTATGACTACAAGGGTGATTTCCAGACAGTGACCTTTGAAGGACCTGACATCAGAAAAATCTTTTATGGCAGTTTTCACAAGGTCAGTCTCTTTTATACTTTACTATATTGGCTACAACTTTGACAGGAATTCACAGCAACCTTCTACTGCTCATTACTGTTGAGATTTTCATCATGACTGAAGCAGTTCTGTGATATTTGAAGCCTCCATGAAGCCCTCATTAGTTGCAGTGCAAGTGAGCATTCTGCTTTTCTGATGAGCTGTCCTCTTCACTTTCGTCAGTTTCTATTAGGGTATGTTCACACCTGGCCTGAGTACTCAAATCCAGGCCAAGGGTCAATTCTAGAGGAGAGGCTCAATGTCAAAAGCGGCCTTTTACAAGACCAAGCAAGTAATTTTAAAGGTCACTACTGGTGTCTGCGTCATTTTTTGAAAAAATCTGAGATAATGTGAGAAAAGCTCCATGGTCCCGGTTCCTGAGTTCAAGCTACTGTTTGTGAGTGTCTGTTTTTGTAGCGGTTCTCCCAGTTTCCACATGGGTGTGAATGAATGTGTAAATGTGTGTATCTGCCTGTTGGCCTCCGCCATGCACACCAGGATAAAGCAGTTTCTGAAAGTGAGTGAGTGATAAGTGTTTCTTTACTTGATACACTCAAACATATCAAATGCCATCAGATCTGGAAAAAAGCTCAAGTGCTGACATCTCATCTTGTGTCCATGAAGAGCAGCCCGTCACTATCACCTATTCTGCATGTCTATGTGGAGAGACTGGATAATGTTTTCTGTGGCTCAGTGGGTAACCTGTCCTGTTTGCAATTTCATTTACCTCCCTAGTGTATTCTATCTCAACCTGCATGACAGCGTCGCTATAACTCACTGTGTAGTGATCTGTGCATTTGTTTATCCTCATCACTGCCCCAAAGGATAGATGCTCATTAGAAATACAGGTTTCTGCAATAAATGACCTCATGTCCCATTTTTGATTCTGCTAGTTTACTTTCATATATCTATAGATTATTGCTTTTGTGTTCTCCTTATTGCTGGGCTTAGATACTGATTGATCCCATGTAATTGTGTATTGTATTCAGTAAATTGCAGGTCTTCATGTGGTTTCCTGTTTCAAAAGTGTTAATAAGAAACACACTCTAGTCAATGCAGCACAGCAGCCTGAAGCTTTGAATTTATCTGACAGCAGCTGAAACTGATTTCCCCAAGGTAAAATTGTTCTTCTCACACAGCACTTGTTTTGTTCAATAGTGCTGAGTGAGAGAGACACTTTTGTTGTCTCAGATTGTTTTGACAGCTTTTAAACAAATCCTAGGCTTGGAGGAGATCCTGATCATGTGAGCAGAGGTCAGCAAACGCAGAGGCTTTGCTGTTTCTGATTGAAGGTTTTGGTGTGTGTAGTTTGGCTCGGCTGAACAGTTGCTGAGTTGGAGTTTGTTGTTTCTCACTCCACACATTCTGCTCTCACACTTTTGGTTTCCACACAGGAAAACAAGTGCTGACACAAGCTTTTGGATCATTTCTCTTCCCATATCAGTGAACATAAAACACATTCAGTTCATTGTGTTATGAATCTTTTAATTTTAGATTCGATTGTTGTTATTCCTGTGGGAAATAATGTGGTATTAGTAACCTTTTCTGGAGGCAGGTGTAAAATGTGTTGTTTTGTTAATAACAGTAGGGTATTGATGGCTTTTCTGAGAAGCTAGCACTCTGAAGTACTTGCTACATGGCCAGCTCTGAATCACACTCAAGAATCTGTCTCTGTGGGAGCACCTCGAAAGAGACGAGAACACAAACAAACAAATGAAGCACTGCATCGTTATGAGGCAGAGGCAGGGATTTGAGCACAAGCAGGCGCATTAAGGATGAAGCGGGTGGTGTGAAATAGACCAATGCATCACACTGGCAACAGAATTATCCCGGGATTGATCAGAGGAGACATGAGAGCCGCAGGGGCTTGAGCTGAAAAAGGAGCTACTCTGACTTCTCACCCTTCTCAGTGTCTGCATTAAAGTCACATGTCTCACACTCACGCACGATGCCCAGGTGAGACGTGTAGTGTTCTGTGAATAATTTCTTGCATTATCTGCTCACAGAGCAGAGCTTGCATCTGACTGGCCTTCGGTGTAAATTTTCCCCAAGAAGAAGCCATTCTTGGTCTTTCCTTTGTTGCCTTTTAACTTTTTTTCGGTCTCACACGAGGTGTTTGAATTTTTTCTCACACGCCATATCACACCATTATTCACAGTAATTGACATTACTGTGTGACAGCGCCATAATGAGCTGAATATGAGCCTGCATTCACCCACCTTTATTCACAGCAGTCTGACAACTATATCTTTTCTCTCTTTCTGTCTTACTCTCTCTCTCTCTCTCTCTCGCCGCCTTCCTTGCACTGACTCTGCCACATGTACATCCATGCACTCATCCAAAAAATTGGAGAAAATTGGAAAAAATTGCGACTTAGACCTAAAATCCATTAGTATTTGATATGCTCTGTCTCAGTGGCCTCATGCATGTGTGATCTTTAGTCAACAACAGATTATTCTCTTTCTTTATTGGTGGTGTGTTATTTTAGCATACATAATGCATCTAAAATACAATTATTATAGCAGACCAGGATATAATGGAGCAGTCACTTACTAGGTAATGGTGAAGATTTAGCTGATTCAGCCCTACACTACAGCACTTTTCTGTAGACTGACAACATCACATTGAATCGACTCATCTTAAATTAACTTAATACAAATTATAACGCAAATTAAAAACCGCTATCATTACGGACTACAATATACACTTACTTATCACTTAATAGCCTGTACATCAGCTCATTCATGCAATTATCCAATCAGCCAATGACGTGGCAGGAGTGCAGTGCATAAAAACATGCAGACTCAGCTAAAGAGCTTCAGTTAATGTTCACATCAAATATCAGAATGGGAAAAAATGGGATCTCAGTGACTTTGACTGTGCTGTGGATGTTGGTGCCAGAAAGGCTGATTTGAGTATTTCAGAAACTGTTGATCTCCTGAGATTTTCACAAACAACAGTCTCTACAGTTTACACAGATTGTTGTGAAAAACAAAAAACATCCAGTGAGCGGCAGTTCTGCAGGTGGAAACATGTTGTTGATGAGAGAGGTCAAAGGAGAATGGCTAGACTGGTTCAAGCTGACAGGAAGGTTATAGTGACTCAAATAACGACTCTTTATAACCGTGGTGAGCAGAAAGGCATCTCAGAGCGCACAGCACGTCAAACCTTGAGGTGGATGGGCTACAACAGCATAAGACCACATTAGGATCCACTCCTGTTAGCCAAGAACAGGAATCTGAAGCTACAGTGGGACACCGAAACTGACTAACCGAAACTGAACATTTGAAGATTGGAAAAAGACCTGGCCATGTAGCTTCTGAATAGCACTTGTCTGTAATTATATTTGAGGTCTGAATAATGACCTGCGCAGTTTTGGGATTAAATCCTCACTGCGTATAAGTAATTCAAATCTGAATATCTTAATTTATAAATACATTTAGCTGAAGAATTTGTGAAAGTATTACACAAAATTATGTTTTGCACACATTAATTGACACCCCAACAACTGCTGAAATTTTTGTCTCTGGTAATCAGATACTGTATATAGAGATCAGACTGTAAAGCACATGAGTATTCTGTTAATGTCAGTGCATTGTATAAAGAATGACATTCCTTCCTCTCTCACACAGCTTCATGTGGCAATCAGCAAGACCTCTGCGAAGATAGTGATTGACTGTGAGATAGTGGATGAGAAGCCCATTAGAGCTGCCGGAAACATCACCACAGATGGAATGGAGGTTCTGGGCCGAATGGTACGCTCACGGGGCAGCAGGGATAACTCAGCTTCGGTAAGACCTGGACAAGAGCCATATCAGTCATCTGGGACAATGTGCTGGCTGATGTTTGAGGATTGCACATAGACTGGTTATTACGAGGAGCAGCCTTTGAGTTAAAAAATACATTGAGATGAATTGTCTTTGTTCCTGAAAATGATAGAAGAGGTTTTCAAATGAGGGGGAGTTAGATGTGGCATGAAAAAGCATGAAATATGAGTTAATAATACAAGTGGAAAACATTGTGGGTTGCATTTTTCTATAACAGACTGTTATGTGAGTGTGTGTGTGTGTGTGTGTGTGTGTGTGTGTGTGTGTGCGCGTGTGAACATTTAGGTATAATTTATGTTTTCCATAAAGGGAGGTTGGGGTTGATGAGAATAATTGTTGCTGTAATTAACTGTAAGGAAAATGCAAAAAAAAAATTAAATGTATAATTTGCCCTAAAATCACTCATCCGATAAAAGCAAAAATGCTCTCCAGGTGAAACACTATTAGTGCCGGTAGTAGCATAAACCTTGATTGTCATGACATGATCTTCATTTTCAACAGACAGAGTGCATGTAACATTGTGGTGGTTTTAGGTTATACTAATGGTTAGTTTTACAGAAAATTGTATTTGTTTTTATGAGTTATGAGTATAATATTTGTCTTTGTATGTCCACAGTTTCAGCTTCAGATGTTTGATATTGTCTGTAGTACATCATGGGCCAGTCGAGATAAATGCTGTGAGCTCCCAGGCCTGGTAAGAATCGAATTGCTCTGTCCTTCTGCTATAGTAGAGCGCTCAATCAGAGCTTCCAACCAGCCACCTAACAAGAAAATGCTGTCCTTCCATTTCACTGACAGCTTGAAAACAAACCAATCCAGCAGTCAAGTTAGCAACATAAACAATTTGTAAGCCATCTAATTGACAGCAACTAAATGATTATTTACAATCTGGTTTACTGGAAAGCCTTTGAGACTGATAACACATAAGAAAACATGGACTATGTCACCCACTAAGGTTCTTATTATATTTAGACTCTTATAGATTTATTGTGTGGTTCATGTCAACCACTGATTGAGTTTCATCAAATTTTGCAGTCATTTATATAGATACTAATGTTATGGAAACTGACCCTTTTTTTTTTTGAGAATCTGATAGTCAGTCTCCAAGGCATGCTCTCTGAACTGAGGTCAGGTTACTACAGGCCCTGTTCTTTTACAGACTTGTGATGGCATCACAAATAATCCCCTTATGTAGGCTTGTATCAGACAAATAGATTTGGTTGGCTATTGATCAGTGGAGAGTAAGAACAATATCCCTGTACTGCTTGTTCTGCGATTGTGCTCTCCTAAATTAATGACTTGAGGGAATTGCATGCATACTGATGATTGACTTGAAAAAATAACGATATATGGAAACCTTAAAGAGGAAAGAAGAAAGCTGTTCTGAGAGATTTCTTGTGCTTGTTTTTGTAGAGAGTAGAACAAGACTGTCCTGCTCTGCCTCATGCATGCACCTGCTCTCAGGACAGTAAAGGACCACCAGGACCCTCTGGACCTCCAGTAAGACTTTCTGTTCTTTCTCCTGTGTCCTGTGTATGCTTATGAGACATCACATATCACATAATATTATCAACAATCACATTCGCAGTTCTCTTTTTTTTAAATGCAATATGTTATGAAAAAGAGAAGAACTACAAATAAATAAGATTGGGAAGTTGTGAAACAGATATAAAGTGAGCTGCAGAAAAAAAAGTCATTAGGTAAAGAAGAGTAAGTGAGATTTGGGTAACAAGCAGTAGATTGTTACTACGATACAGGTAGAACTCAGTACAGAGGATAAACAAATGAGCTCATTTGGAACACAGTGCTGTGCACACATGACTGTTGAAGGCCATGGAAAGGCCATGCTGTGTAAACATCCACTGTGTTGAAAAAGTCATTAGGTGGAGATCAATTTATCAAATCTGATTAGTTTGCTTATAGATCCATATTAGCAATTTCTATTAAAACTATGTCTAGGCAGCGATAGCACTGGTGCAGTTTTCATTTCAGGGGCTTGCGTATTTCATCCCAGCCTCTTAATAGTAAATTAATAGATTGCTGGTAAGCAGATATGTCTTTAAGACATTTTTCTCAGTGGAGACATGCAGCCTTTCCTGTAGGCTTGCACGGCAGTGAAAGCTAGGGCCGCTAGCACAGGAATCAAATTCATGCAAGCGTTTGATTTGTAGCCTCGAGCCGTAGACACTGCCGTAGTGCTTTGGGGCCATGATTAAAGCAAACACTGGAAGAGGAAGCAAACGGGGTGAAATTACTGGCAGCTGCCTACAGCAGTGAGGGCATGAACTTGTAAGTGGTGTAATCTATAGCCAGGGTGCTGAGCAGGGTGGGAGTCGACCCTTTGATGGCTGAGTGAGTTTACACTGCACCAGGCACAGTTGCTGCTTTTACAACTCCTCATTCAAGCAAAACCACAGTGCAATTCTAACTTGTCCAGTAGCAAGCTTCTCATAAATTTAAATAGCTACGGTTATAAATGTTGTGATTTGACTGATTCAAAAGATAATGTTACACTGGTTATTTGAAAAGGGAAAATGTTATCTGTTATGTCATACTACACCACTACTTGGTGAAAAAAGTAGCTTCTGAAAATAGTTCAGCTACTGCTGAAACTAAAAATGTAACGTGGCAGTAGCTGAACTATTTACAGTTCAGCTACTCGTTACTGATACTGATATATGCAATATCAGCACAACAATGGGGCCACACACCTGCTTTTGAGGAAAAATGTTTGTAGATAGTGGATTTGCTGTGTGACTGCAATCATTTATTTATAATTGTATGTGTTTGTGTGTGTTTGTAACTTACAGGGTGGTCCTGGTATAAGAGGCTCAAGAGGTGACCGAGGGGAACCAGGCTCAGTGGTAAAATACACTTTTTAGTCAAACAGCCTTTTATAATATCCAGTATGAGGGGCCTACCCTGAGCTTGACTATTAACCTGCTTTCATATCCAAAAGAAAAAGACTGATCCACATCTTGAAATTCATTTTGGAATTCAACTTGTACATGACAGCATATGTCACTGTTGGTTTTGGAGTTTTCGTGTGTTTTTACATATTGGGTAAATTGGTTTTGACTGAGATCTCAGTTTGGATCCTGATCTGCCATTATTATTTGAATTCTTTTTTAAGGAGTTACAGACTCCTGCTTTGTTACTGCAGCTTTCCTTCCCAGTCTACTGCATACACTGGTACAAATTCATGCAGAAGGTCCTCTGAGCCAAATAAAGTTGGCCTTGTGTAGATGTAATGAAATTTCTCTTGTATGGATAATGGCTAAAGCAATTTCCAAAAGCAGGGTACGGTCAGTCGTAATGGCCCTATCTGAGCAGTAAGTCAGGGTAAACAGTGGTCAGCCTCTCTGAAGCTCATGAATATTGTATTCAATGATGAAGACCGTGAGATCAGGATAGTTTCATCAGGTAGGCTGATGCAGTGCTGAACAGAAGCATTGATTACATTTATTCAGTTCTGGCAGAAAATCTTTGTCTTCCCAATTAGGTTACATTAAGCACAATCTTTCTCTGTCCAATTGTTAAAGGGACCTCAAGGGCCAACTGGTGAAATTGGACCTCCAGGACCTCAGGGGCCTCCTGGACCACAGGGGCCAAGTGGGCACTCTATCCAGGGACCGCCAGTAAGACTTTTACTGCTTAATGCATGTAATGTACTTTACATATGGGCAAAGATCTCCACCATACAAAGGGACTCTTCCGGTTAAAATATGAATTACACCTATGTTTGAACTGTATTCTAAATGATGATATACACTAAATATATGCTATTTGCTGCTGATCATGCAGGGACTGGTTTAATATCATCAGAATGAATTTACTGTTTGCTGTTCAAATATATATATATATATATATATATACACACACACACACATTTATGCACTTGAGCATTAGTAGATCACATGGCCATAACATATAGGCCATATCTGTGCTCAATAACTTACTTAAACTCAATAACTCAGTAGCTTAAATAAAACCCTGAAATTCTGATTTTCTGAGCTTTTAAAAGTGGTATATATTTCTATTCTGCAACTTAACCTTGGCCAGTACTTGGCTTTGGTTTGGTTTTGGTGGGAGATGATAGAAAAAAGAAGACGACAGAAATTGTCTCCACACTGAAGAAACTGCACAAAACCTCTTTTCCCAGAGGACATAACAGAATCTTTACCAACGTGTCAATTCAGACTGGATATACAGTATATTACCTGGGGTTATTTTTAAAGGTCCCTTTATAGTAGATAAAATACAGCATAATCTTTCCAAGCATGGGAACATGCATGATGGATTACTGACATGATGGATTCAGGTGGGACTAAAATCCCAACAAGACCAGTAATAATTGCCTTACTACACCTCCCCATGTAGAATAAATCCAATCCAAACCAGGCTTTAGTTGCCTAGCTTAACTCGATGGAAACATATTTTCGTTTTTTTTTAGGACAAATAATCCTTTAAATGAATGCATGTCATTTATGCCATAATTTGTTTTTAACATAAAAAAATGCATATGTCCTGATAGTGATAACTGAAAGTACAAGAATTTACAACAAGCAATCACACAACAGCTATCACACAACTCAGATGATGTTGTATCGGTCATACGATACAAGAAAGGTGACAAATTAAAGCATAAACTGATCTCTCTGTTATGCCGTGAGAGGCATTTTGTTGGCATGGTTTAGGTCCACTTATTTCGCTGCAATTCAATACAAAGTTATTCTGAGCGATCACTTTTATCCTATGATGAAACATTCCTATCCTTATGAGAGTGGTCTCTTCCAGGACTGACAGTGTCGCCATTCACTGAATGATTTGTTGAGTATGAAAATACACTGATCAGCCATAACATTAAAACCACTGACAGATGACGCGAACAACATTGATTATCTTGTTACAGTGGCACCTGTCAAGGGGTGGGATATATTAGGCAGTAAGTGAACAGTCAGTCCTTGACGTTGATGTGTTGGAAGCAGGAAAAATGGGCAAGCGTAAGGAACTGAGTGACTTTGACAAGGGCCAAATTGTGATGGTTAGAAGACTGGGTCAGATCTTCTGGGTCTGTTCTCCAAAACAGCAGGTCTTATGGGGTGTTCCCGGTATGTAGTGGTTAGTACCTACTGAAAGTGGTCCAAGGAAGAACAACCAGTGAACTGGCGACAGGGTCATGGGCAGCCAAGGCTCATTGATGCGTGTGGGGAGCAAAGGGTAGCCTGGCTGGTCCAATCCCACAGAAGAGCTACTGTAGCACAAATTGGTGAAAAAGTTAATGCTGGCTTTGATAGGAAGGTGTTAGAACACACAGTGCATCGCAGCTTGCTGCGTATGGGGCTGCATAGCTGCAGACCGGCCAGAGTGCCCATGCTGACCCCTGTCCACCTCCACCAAAAGTGCCTACAATGAACATGTGAACATCAGAACTGGACCATGGAGCAAAGGAAGAAGGTGGCCTGGTATGATGAATCGTGATTTCTTTTATATAATGTGGATGGCCAGGTGCGTATGCGTCGCTTACGTGGGGATGAGATGGCACCAGGATGCACTATGGGCTGAAGGCAAGTTTGATGCTCTGGGCAATGTTCTGCTGGGACACCTTGGGTCCTGGCATTCATGTGAATGTTGCAGACCCAGTACACCCCTTCATGGTAACAATATTCCCTAATGGCAGTGGCCTGTTTCAGCAGGATAATGTGCCCTGAAACATTACAAAAATTGTTGAGGAATGGTTTGAGGAACATGACATAGAGTTCAAGGTGTTGACTTGGCTTCAGATTCCCCAGATCTCGATCCGATCAAGCATCTGTGGGAGGCCCCACCTTGCAACTTACAGGACTTAAAGGAACTGCTGCTAATGTCTTGGTGCCAGATACCACAGCACACTTGCGAGGTCTTGGGGAGTCCATGCCTCAAAGGGTCAGAGTTGTTTTTAGGTGGTTTTAATGTTATGGCTGATCGGTGTAATGTAAATGATATGGCCTTCACAGTCACCAGATCTCAGCCCAACTAAAATAGAGGTTTTGGACAGACATGTTAGAGAGTGCTCTCCACCACCATCATCAAAACACCAACTGAAGGAATATATTTTGGAAGAATGCTGTTCAGAGACATGTAGAATCTATGCCAAGATGTTTTGAAGTTGTTCTGGTTGCTTATCAACTTACTAAGATGCTTTATGTGTTTTTTGATTTTGCGCTTTGATTTGTCACCTGCCTGTAGGTTCTACAATGTCATTATGCCATACCCCGTATTGTGAGCATAAAGGAAGCCATTTGGGATTTAGCCTAACTGAATTATTTCTGCATGAAAATGTATAGAAGTTGGTGGATTTTAATGTAAAATTAAGATAAATATTGCTGTGGATATACTGTATAAATAAAAGTGAACCAGAAACACAAAAGAAGCTAATAAAATTATGATATTGCCTCAGTGTAATTTTATTTGCGTAGGGAAATAACACAATTTTCACCTTGTGTGGGTTATGCGATTTTAACACAGAGCTGCTGCTAATGTTTGTTCTGTCTGTGTCAGTATAAAATTATAATCTAATTATTATTTGAAAGCATTTGAATACTAAATCTTTTAGCTCATTTAGTGCATTTTTATTAGGATTTTACATCCCCAGTGTGTGCATTATTGTTATGAGTGAACACTTTCACAGAAATATACATATTCCTTCTTTAAGTTACTGATTTGTGCTCTGGAAACTGCACAGTAGATTGTTCCTTATTCCTTTATGTCTCTTATTTTAGGGATCTGCAGGAGAAAAAGGAGAAAAAGGTGACCCAGGTCTGCCAGGTCCTCAGGTAAGAGCAAACGCAGCCTCAGATGGTCTGTCTAATGAGCATGCACAATGATAGGCAGTTCTTATTGCTAGTGCCCCGTCTTCCATTAGCCAGGCGTCTCCCCACTCACAGATAGAGCCGCATTATGGAGCAAATTAGAGATATTGTGTATGTGTGTCTGCACTTTGAGGTTTGCTGATAAGTTTGGCTCACTTATTCATAGTGCACAAATACACACACACACACACACACACACCCCACTGTAACAGAAATCCTAATGGAATCATTCACATGAGAAAATCATTACCTGCTAGTGCTGTTATTAATTACTGAAGCTTCCTGCTGCCTGCTGGGAGTCATACTCAGACAGCAAATCAGAGAGGCCGATAAGAGCTGCTGAGCAGGTTGAAAAGAAATACTCCACTATGAAATATTCACCTGTGCTCTTTAGCCTTCTGGCTGGTAAGCCTGCTGATGAGTGTCGTGATAACTGTTGTGTAGTGATATTTAGCTTTTGATGAATGGTCCTGTACACGTGCTGCAGTTATATTTGTCCCCGATGGAATTATTACCATCACTATCATTTATCAAAGTAATATACTGCATCATCCACTTTGTGGTGTCAGGAGTTTGTTTTTACTGTGTGTACAAGTTCACAACAAAATAATCTTAACTGTATGAGATTCTTCCATTTCCAAGATTAAAGATCAAGTTTTTATTTTTTTTTATTTTCAGAATCACACAGAATCACACCCTAATCACTTCAAAGCATTGCAGTGATGGTTTCATTTCTTAAAAAATAGCAGTTAGATGGTAATCCAATGACAACTGGTTCAAAATCTGCAGGGGCTCTCCAAAGAGGGAAGAAAATATTACTGCTCTTTGACCAACTGCCAATACACACACAGCTTCCTTGGCTGTGAAAAATATCTCCTACATAGGCTTGTGGTCTTGCTTTGGGTCTCAGTTCTTAAATACAGTCATTATCATGACTGTCTTTAAAAAAAAATAAATAAATAACCTTTCTCTTTAAGTATGTTGTCTCTGTGTGTAAGGCATTTTGGCAGAGAGTTTGATACTGAAGTTTGATCGTGGCATTAAATCTGTGTGAAATGCTGTAGAAGTGAGATCTCTCATTGATGGACAGGAAGAATGCAGCCTGTCAGATTCTGAAAACCGCATGCTGAACCCTTCTGGATTATATTCATAGGCTGTTAGGGGAGTTCTTGGGCCTCTGAAGCTTTTTCCCCACATCTTCTCTTCTGTCTGTCTTGCTGTCAATCTGAACGAAAGTGCTAGGTGTGGCCTCTAATATAGTCTCTCATAAAAACCAGGGGTGGAAAAACTCATTTAAAAATGGAAGGAGCCAGCGAAACATTTTCTCAAAAGAAAGTCAAAGCTACTTTGAAATGGAGTCAAGTATTAAAACGTAAAATTGAAATGTTTTCAGCTGTTGAAATTAAGTACTGCCATAACTTTTATTACAACTACACTGTTGCTTATAATAGTTTTAGAATGATGAAAAAGCATCATTTAATCTCTGTGAGTTTGCTTGTCGTAGGCATGACTTACACTACAGAGTTCGCGAATTAAATAATTATATCCTGTAAATAACCAATATTTACTATTAGCTAGAATTTGACGTGCTTCCTAGCCAATTGTGGTCATTACTGGATACTGCAATTTCGAAATAGCCCAAATTAATACTCAAGTGACTGAAGTATAGTAACGAAGTAGTATTTTCCAACACTGTACCAGACATGTACATGTAGATAAGAGATCAACCTTGCCTTTGCTCATATTAGTGATTTATCTGTAGTTTATTATTTATTGCAGTTAATTATAGGTATGTTTTTGATGCAGATACTGAGATATCTTAAGATAGAAGGTTTATTATAGAAATGAACCTTTTCTTTTCCCCCATCTTTTTTATTTCTTCCATTGTGTCTCTGGCTTTCAGTCTGTTTTTGTCTTGCAGGCAGTAATAGAAGCAAGCTGACAGGGCATCTCGAGAGCAGAGCACCACAGTTCCTCATCTTGGAACGAATCAGACTATGCAGATTGCATGTGTGACATCCTCACTTTTATTATTAGGCTTTCAGCTGGGAAAATGAGAGCATATATCATTTAAGTACTAAAGTGAGCCAGGGGGAGGAAACTGAGAGTGAAGACAGTCATTTCAGACTGCTGTGTGAGAGCTGGAGATTAACAACCCAAATTGTACAGATACGTTAGCATGATGTGCGCAATTTACCTCTCAACGATATCACAATGACCTCAGTTGCTAATGTGATCTTTCTAAACCTTTCTAAACCTGTCATGTAATGAGCTGATTCGGCTCACACAACTTTTCTTCTATGATCAATGGACATAACCTACTTTTTTGGGGTGTTGTTTAGCCGATAACACAGTCAGCAACATAACACAACTTAACAAACACTCTAACTTGACTAAGAAAGCTAGGAAATGCAGAATATTAAGAACATCCATAAGTAGTAATCCAAAATGACATTCTTCCATCGTCTTCCAAATTAGCAAACAAGAGTTATTGAGATGCAGTTTATGCATGTTATGCTGGGCTTGGCTAGATGTGTGTGTGTGTGTGTGTGTGTGTGTGTGTGTGTGTGTGTGCTATTTGGGAAGTGTACCATCCATGGTAGCCACTTCAGCCGCCATTGTTGCTGTTGCCCTAAAAACATTCTTTGGTTTGCCCCCTAGGAAAGGTTACCATTAACCATCAAAAACTATTTTTACTAAGAATATATTTTTTAGTTTGTGGGGTGTTTTTTTTTTTTTTTGTCAGGGTGTGCCAGGAGCCAGTGGAGGACCTGGCAGAGACGGCCCACCGGGACAGAGGGTAAGGATGATCACTAACCTCAACTATATGATTTATATCTATTATAACCCTACATGTTGAAAGGTAAATGATATGTTACGTGTCTATGGGCTATCTTGGTTATAGTTGTTCTAATCGCATTTTGTGATCTTTTTTCATTTGAAAGGCAGAGATCCAGCTGCCCATCATGTTGACATTTATGATTTATTTACACATCTAAAATTTCCAAGCTTTGCATTTAATAGTTTCAGAGTTTAAAATTCATCCTTCATTCTTTAAGGTCAAATACATAATAAATGCTGATGGAAAATTCTGTGGGATTGGCACAATAATTGGAATACTAATTCTGTCACTCCACGTGGATTGCTCATCAGATAGGCCTGGCAAGTGTTTTTGGTTCAGGAATAGATCTGATTACAGATGGAGAGGCCCAGTCAAACCAGGTTCAGTCTACTACCCTTTTTTAACTCCACATATACGTGCTGTGTCCAACATTCATTGTAGTTTCATTCATAGTGCTGTGAGGAGACTGCACATTTTTCATTTTGGTTGTATAATACATTACACCCAAGCAGCGCACTCAGTTTTCATGTTAAAGATAACAGAAGAGATTGCCCGGAGGGATGTGCACACTCTTAGGAAAAAAAGCTTCCATCGGGTAGCCTTAAAGTTTCTTCAGTTTGTCCCTCGGGGAACTTTTTAAGTAAGGTTATAAACTTCTCCATGATTCCTTATTAATGAGTTGGCTTTTTTCTTTCTAAATCATAGACTTTAAAGTGCAGGAGAAATTCCTGAATGTTTGAGTTTTGTGCTCACACGTAACATACGGTCCAGAATCCAGAATCTTCTCGGTTGTATCCTGGCATGGAAAGTTCATTAGCTTCATGCAGAAAGCTTATGACTGAGCTGGATCATAGAGCTACACAGCAATGCATGACTCCACTCTGGCTCACCCAGATACCCTACGCTCCCATTCCCGGAGACAAGCAGAGAAAAAGACAGAGAAATAGACTGACAGAGAGAATGAGGGAGGGAGAGAGACAGATGGACTTACTTTGATCTCTGGGGAAGGGAAAAGCTCAGCCATGTGGGTTTGCAGTGGTTTTGTGCATGCACAAGATGAATACTCTAGGCTTACTCTTTTGATGTGGTTGTCACAAAGCACTTTGCATATGAGAAGCGTTCAAACAGTACAGTGTTTTCATTCCAAATGGCTCGTATTGCAGGAAAACGATACTGTGGGCAATGAATCACATTTAATAAAGGTTCATTTTTAGCAAGCTGGGTAGAAAGAAATGAGGATCGTACAAATAGCCTAATAAGTAGCTATTAGGTAGTACGTAGAAATAGGTAGTAAGGCTTGGAATGTTTGCACGTTTGAACTGATCTCTCATCTTTAATCTTATTCCAGATTTCTTAAAATATGTCATATGCCATAACCTATTTTGACAACCCCAATAGTACCTTTGTGTAGTATCAACTGTCCTCTAACAGACTATTAAACCTATTAATTCGACTGCCTCTAACTTGCCACTATTTTTATGTAGACATGTGCAATGTTTATTGTTGGGATATATTTTTTCCTTTTACAAAAAAGTGATTCTACAAGTTGTTTGACTTAGTTTCCTGTAACTTAGAACACACACGAACGTCCTGCCCCACCTGAATAAACATTCCCAGTCACGTAGCCTTCAGCCCGTCACTGTCATGGCTGTGAGTTCACTATGCACAGCACCTCTAATGCTCAGTGTTAATAAACTTAAATGTGTCATTATAGACTGCATTAATTACCATGGGTCTTTTTACATGGATAGAATTTATCTCCACCCAGCAGTGTAAGTGCCAATTTATTGGTATTTCTGTATTTCATGCAATCCTCATTTCAGGATGGATTAACCTTTTTTTTTCTTAAGCTGTGGTTTCAGTTTGTTGTTGCCAATATTGCTGAGCTCTCCAACAATTATAGATTTATTACTGAGGAGATGTATACAAAATCAACACCCACAAAATGATCTGTTCTTCACAGTGGAGAAAATTACATGGAACCCACTGTATAAAATCCAAATGAAGCATTTAGATTCTTTACAGAACTGTGGTACAACATGAAGAAGTATCACAATTTAAAGTACAGTCACGTTTATCTCTACCTTTATGCATACACAGTCAGGTCCGGAAGTATTTGGACAATGAGGGAGTTTTAGTGATTTTGCCTTTATCCACCACCACAGTGGATTTGGAATAAAACAGTCAAGATGTGATCAAAGTGTAGACTTTCAGCTTTATTTTAAGAGGTACAAATGGAGGTAGTTTGCTGAAAATGGCTGTAATTCTTAAATGGTAAATGCCATATTTTTGTGGAACCTCTTAAAATAAAGCTGAAAGTCTACAACAAATGTACACTGTACTGAATTTGGGGTAAATGCAGTGCTGGAACTGGATATGCACAGCAGAGATGGCCTGGGGTCTTTTGTGCAACAGCCTAATACCAGAACTTATCTTACGGCTCCGCACCAAAATATATTACATCTGGACCAGACTGAGAGAAAATATTGTTACATCTGGCCTTAAGATGGTGCAGGTCCAAATATTTGGCCTCATTTATGAAGGTATCAAGGTGGATATGGACAGATTTATTCATAAATCATTCATAGAAGCATTTACACAAGAAAAAGGTTTCATTCATGAAAATTCTGTAATTTTGGAATAAGGTTCATATCCTACTATAGCGCTCCTGCTTGTGGATAAATTTACTCATTAAACCTCATTTGACTGACTTCAAATCAAACAATTTACATGGATTACTACAGTTTTCTATATTATTATTCTATATTATTCTATATTATTATAGGATTATACTGTCAAGTTAAATTGCTTACATTTGTGTCTCTTTTACATTTACAGCATTTAGCAGACACCTTTATCCAACGCAACCTACAGCAGTGCTTTGTAGTCGCTATCAAAAACACATCCTCGTGCTAGTTCACTAGGTCAGGGACAAAGAATACAATCAAGAAAGTTTTGTGAAAACCAGTCATTTTATATTTTACATTATCGTCATTGATTTTAAAAACGAAAAATAATGAAAGTGAGCCAACACAAGCCCATAAATTAAGACAAATCTATCTAGTCATTCACTTACGACAGGAGTCTGCGCATAGCTGTAAGCCACATACAGAATGCCTCAACTGATGGAAGATTATGAGGGAAAGGATGTTTAAAGACTGGTATGATTTTTTGGAGGATGAAAGCTGACTTATAAATCAGTTCTGTTTGCCACAGCACTTTCTGAGGTTGTACCACGGCTCTGCAAAACTTGAGATCCAGCACATCGGCCGAGATACTTAAAATTATTTAAAATCACACTTTCTCTGTGTGATGGTGTCCATTATCACTTACAGTTTAGATCTTTTTTTCTCCTTTGTTTTCATGTCACACCATTTTCTTTTCACCTCACTTAATTCACAACTAATTCACCTTTTCTATCATTTGTCTCTACTTTTTGATATTTTCGGCTGCTCTTAGCCTGCTAAATAGTTTTTTTTGTTTGTTTTTTTTGCATAGAATGAGTCTTTCTGCCTTTTCTTTCACTGTGTAGTGTAATTTCGTGTTTCCACCAAGTATGAAGAAAATGAGCTTTTTCTAAAAAACTTTGTAAATCCGGCAGAAACTTTTAGTTCTGTTTGTCTTATGCAAATGGTTACACACAACTTTACTAAAATAATAAATGAGACCCATTATTTGAAATATCTGGTCCAAATGTGGCATAGACCGGGTTTATAAGTGGTTCAAAAACAAATTAATTAAACCAAAATTATGACTACTTTTTTTCCCCACAAAAAGCAGTTATTGACAGTCAAACATAAAATGCATGCTTAATTAAAAATAGAAGTTTAAACCTCCTGTTATTCCTCCTGTTAGCTCATGGTCATGAGCTTAACATGTTGTTTACAATCCTCTTCCCCAGTGATGGCAGGTTAAACTATCTGATGACATGTTTCTTTAGGTCTTCATTCTTTTTTTTTTTTCTTTTTTTTTAAAAAATATTTTTCAAATACTTCAAAACAACAGAATAGCAGTAGCCTATAGGAAGGCTTATGATAATGATGTTTATATAAAATGTCTACTGCACAACATGTCTGCATTCGATTAGTCTGTGCTCCTGAAATGATGCACAGCTTGATCTGTTATCAAAATGAAAAAATCCCATCATTCGTTATGAACTGCTTATTCATCTCGTTCAGAGGATAATTTATCAACTGCCGCATAAACTATTGTAGCTATTTTCAAATTAAAATTTTCTGACTCTGAACAGAGCCTGACAGAATGATGCACAAGCCTTTCTTTTGTCAAAATGAAGGATTCCTGTTTGTTAAAAAAGTCATTAGTCTCTCCCAGACAACAACTCATCAATAGATTTGTTTTCTCCATGTGTAGGCCAACAAACATGGATCCAATTTTTGAGCAAATGTGCCCAGGTCATTACCAGTAACACAGTGCCAGCTCTAATAGCTGTGTCCTTAAGAACAGCAGGGATTTGCCTGGGCATGAATTCTACACAAGCTGAATGTATTGGGCAGGAATGTTGTACCATGTGGAAATGATTTTGTTGCACAGTTGCTGAAAATTGGATGGCTGCACAGTCTTGCTGCTAACAGCCCTTTCCACCTCATCCCAGAATGCTCAATGGGGTTGAAATCTGCGGACCGCACAGGCCACTGAAGCAATAAAAATCGCTGTCATGTTCCTGGAACCATTCGATGATGATACATACCTTGTGACATTGTGCATTACCATTCTGCAAGCATCAGTTCTAGTGTGAATAAGCTATAGATGTGAGTTTAGTCATCAGTGTTCTGCAATGCTCAGATAAGCTGCTGTTCAGACAGTCTTCGATGGGCATCAGGGGACATAATGTGTGCGAGGAAAGCATTCTCCACATTATCACATTGTTACTACCTGCCTACAGGTAGGTACAGTTAATACCATACAAGACAGCTCCCATGACTACACTCTTTGTGTAAAAAGGAACCAGGATATATCTGTCTGTGCAAAGCTTGTCCACTTCTTAATGTACTAGTGTTGTTGTTTCTCAGTAAACTCTTGAAAAGGTTGTGTGACACATTTCTACAGGAACCTCTCATTCCAAAACAGAACTGAACTGAACACTAAATGGCTCAGAGTATATGTGGGGCAGTTTTCTAATTTTGAAAATGCAAACATTACAAGGTTGGTTCAGTTGTTTTTGATCCCTGATTGAAAATAGCTAGCTATGAAGGTAAAGGTTTCTTGGTTCAGAAAATATATTTACGTGGATATATAATTTATGGTGTCCATGAAAAATGCACGTTGCCATTGACTTTAATGTGTTGATGTATCGCCATCCGTCAAATTTCTGTACTTTATACTTGGATGTGGCTATTAGCAAACCATCTGGGTGAGGCATCAGTCATTCACGCTGAAGTTGAGCAAAATAAAGGAAAAGCTAATTGCCAAAGTCAAAGTGGAGTTTATTGTCATTTCAGCCATATACAAGTACATAGTGAAACGAAACAACGTTTCTCCAGGACCAAGGTGCTACATAAGACAAACAAATTGTGGTTGTCAGTTGTTAGGTGAAATAAATAAAAATCAACAATTCAATTTAAACCAATCAAAGTGGATTACATTACTTGGAGTTTTGCCAGCTGCAATGTCAAAACTTTTTTTATATTTAGCATTAAAATGATAGAACATTATAATGCTAAAGTGATGAGGTGTTAGATTTTGTTACATGGTTATATTTAGTCTTAAAAATGGAAATGTTCAGTATGTTTATAAATTCCTAAATTTCAGTGCATCCATAAAAGGGACAAAAGGGAAAGAAAATGAAAGAGGATTTATTTATTTAAACATTATATTCATTTTAACTGAGTCATTTCATAATGGAACTTTATTTCTGTAGGGTTTGCCTGGGAAAGATGGACCACAGGGACAACAGGGCCCACCAGGACCTATTGTAAGTATTATCTTGTTCTTCCCAAACATCCTCAGGACCACCCAGATGCATTAGGCTCTTGTTTACCCCTTGGCTGTTCGGTCTCTGCTACAACAGGGAAGTCCAGGTGCTCCTGGAGCACCAGGAACCACTGGACCTTCAGGACCACATGGTGATCACGGGCCACCTGTAAGTATAAGAGCAGCACTCAGAGAAACCCATATTTAAGACCTGAAATTACATGATGATGAATTAGAGGCTTTACATATGAATAAAAACAATTTTTGACATTCACAGTCCCTATAACATTGATCAGTAAGAAGTATCACAATCTTACAGTGAAATGTCACTGTTCACACATTCATTTCTTTTTGGTAAATACTTTTTTTTTTTTTTTCCCCCGAGTCTACACCTCAATAGCCATCAGCTGAATCAGTAAGCAAAAATCTTTCCACAAAGGTCTGTGACATTTGACCATTCACATATTCATTTAATTTTATAAATATAGTTTCTCTAGTTCAGACGAATGGGGGGCCTTGTTTAAAATAACTACACTGTTAGTTCTGGGACTCTGTCCCACTGCTGAGTCATTCTCCCGACTGCGTCCAGCTTCACACACTGACTGGAGCTCTGAACTTCAGGCCACCCTGAACAGACGAGAACGCAGTAAGGAGAGAGCTAACGCAGTAAACAAATGGGTCATGACCTCAGTCAGATCAGCGGGTTAACTGACAATGGTCTGTTCAGTCTCCTCTTCTCCTTGTGTCAGCCCTCAGCTCATTTCTGCTCTCTGCTAATCCTGTGTGCTCCAACACTGTGAGGCTGTCAGTGGGTTAACACAATTTCACATTTCTCCATGTGATTCGAATTTGAATGATTTAGAAATGCTTCACATCTGTTTGCATTTATGCATAGACAACAATCATGATTCAAACTAGCATTTTCGCATGATGTTTTATTCTTGTTGAACATAGCTATTAGTAGACAATATAGACAGGTATTGTTTTGCATCAAGGACTGTCAGAGTCAGACAAAAGACTAAACACCCACCATGCTGAACTCTTGACTGCTCAAGAGGAGCACAACCTAGAAGACACCTCAGCTACTGCTTGTGTGGACCCTCAGTGTGGGATGTTTGTTTCTCATTTTTACGTTAGGGGTGAGCAAGGGATCAAACGATGTGAAGCAATGTCAATCTCTATTATATTCCTGCAGAGTGAAACCTGTTTGAATTACTGCATTCAGGCAGGAGGCGAGAGCTCTGTAATCGAGTGTTTGTTTAGAGATGGTGGTAACGAAGGACCATATGCTTCTGTGTAGTGATGTGGACCTTTCTGTGTTGATCTCTCTCTATTGAACCTGGTAGACAGGCTGTCAAGGAGATGACAGGTTTAGCATCAGTGTGGGGTTGGTTCATGAACTGTGAGACTCTTTACTGAAGCGCACGCACACTATGACACTTGAAAAAAAATGCATTCTTGCTTTGTGATATTTCAGTCAAATATTCAGCCTCATTTCTTGCTGCACATATTCTGGCACATGAAATTTAAGAATGACATAAACATTTTGGCACATTCAATAGCCCTTCATACGTGTGAGCCTGTGTTTTCCAGACCTCCAAATTACTTTTCTATGATATCAGAATTATTTAGTAACCTTAATATTCAGGATCATCCTCTGTGTCTGCATTAGCTAAACAACGTGTCTCCTTTATGTTCTTGGACCGTGTGCTGCATTCATGATGATTTAGTCATGATCCCTTCAAAATGACCTGTGTTACAACAAAGCAGGCACATACGCTCTCCAAACCACCACTAGTCTCTTTCATTTTTTTTTTCATCAGCCACAATCAGATCTGGGACTCAGACAAACTCTTTGAAATCCTCCATTATCTTTGCAAGACAGCTGTTTACCTACCTTCCCTTTTCTTTTCGATAGGGCCCTCCTGGTACCAAAGGCGAGCGAGGGGAGCGGGTAAGGCTGATCTATTGTGTAAAAGTTTGAGAAGTTTAAATAAGCTTGGTATGGGGCAAGTCATGCACATAATGGTCGGGTATTTGCAGTGGGATTAAGGGACCCTCAGACAGACATCCTGATACAAATCACAAGCGCTAGCATATATATATTTATATATTTCCTTTGCTTTCGCCTCCATCACACACCTTTCCTCTGTTAACCCATGTCTGACTGTAAAGCTGTATTATGCTCAGTCTTGAACTCTGTTATTATGTCTCTGTGAAGTGTCATAGGGTTGGGCATTAGATAATAAGTCTACCGTGAATGTTAAATTGCACCTATTAAACACTTACGCTTTATGGGCTGTTATCTGCTTCGTTAAACACCCTGTAATATGTGTTTGTTGGAGAAAAAACATAGCAGCACCAAAGCAAAGGACTCTTAACCATCTGTTTTTTGTCTTCAAAGGGTGACATGCAGTCTCAGGCAGTTGTTCGCTCTATAGCCCGACAAGTGTGTGAACAACTAATTCAGAGTGAGTATTTTTTTGTTGGTCTTGAACATGTAGCCAGTTAGTACTGTAATAGGCACTTCCTCAAAGCATACAAATGCAGCAAGTATACAAAGCCTCCATAATGAGGGAAAGATGTAGTCAAGTGCTTGGGTCTTCATCTTGGATTTCTGAGTTTGTTAGTAATACCTGAATGGGCAAGTTATGTATGATGTTGGCTTTTTATTATATATATTTTACCCCATTTTCTCCAAATTTGGTCATTTGCCAGTTCCCACCCATGAGCTACCTCTACCCTATCACATGACAGCTACCAACTGGGGGAGAGTGAGGGCTAGCATGTGCTTCCTGGCCAGCCACTGTATCTTTTAGAACTGCTGCTCATGCTGCAACACATTGCAGCTGAACACAATCGGAGCAAAGCGCTATCTGCCTCCACAAACACGCAGTACATTAGCAAAGCTAATTATGCTGTCTTGGACTCACGTCCATAGGAACAATGGCATTTGAATTCATGGGCTCCAGGCGATCTCCAGAGTGAATATGTTTCTGTTGCACCACTCTGGAATCCCTGTTTTGCTTTTCTTATTGAGTTTTTTTTTTTACTTTGCTCAATATAATTTTGAAGTAATATTTTGTTACCCTTTCGGTTCTATTAATGTATCTCTCTTCACTTTCTTGCTTTCCACTCTTCTCATCAGGCCACTTGTCTCGCTACAACTCAATCCTGAATCAGATCCCCAGTCAGTCTGTGTCAGTCCGGACAGTGCCAGGTCCTCCAGGGGAACCAGGCCGTCAGGGCCCTGCGGGGCCACAGGGAGAGCAGGGACCTCCAGGTAGACCAGGCTTCCCCGGAGGTAATGGACTGAGTGGCCGTCCAGGAGAGAGAGGTGAGTTCATGCATACCAAGGGGGAAAAAAAAAGCATACATCACAGTTCACGAGATTATGTTTCAGTGTTAATGTTATTGACCGTTATAAAATACTGTTGACATAATAAATAACAATCACAAGAAAGTTGCAGAGAGATAACGAGCAAGTGAGAATCACAAGACCAGCATCACTTCACACATGCAGTGTTGCATACACAGACAGCGTGTCAGAATGACACAAAGCACAACCTTGATATGATTAGGTGACTGGCCGCACAAGACCAACAACGTTTGCTAATGAGAGATGGTTTGAGGCGGTTAATGGTGTAGCCTATCATTACAAGAGTGCTAATTACAGTATGTGCCCATGGTTGGGGGAAAAGTGTCTGTCTCTCCATAAAGGCTCATAATTCTGAGAAGTTTTGCATGACACAGTGTGCCTTTGGTTTTGGAATAGCAGAGAACTAATAATAACTGCTCAAGACTATTTTTGTATGTGGTCAGTCTTTTGATATTTTCCATGCAGCAGGGTATATTGAACCAGAAATCTCTGTGGAACCTTTAGCTTTCCTTCTGGACTCCATATTTTTGTTGTTCTTTGCCAAATGATTAGCGACCCATGAAAAGCATGTGGCTCTCACACTCTCTCCAACTCCAGTGGTCAGTGGTGGAAGGTAAACAGAAGAGCTGGATAGACACCCTAGCCATTGCATGTGCAGACTTGTTGTGTCAGTGTGTGCTACACTTGGTCTGCTATCTTAATCCCTCTGTCTGCCTGGTAGTGAAAGAGGCCAGCAGTGTGCAAGTCCAGAGAGGCAGATGGTTTCGCTTGGTCTCACTTTAGTGTCTGTTTTATCATCTGTCCAGGGCTCCCAGGAGAGAAAGGAGAGAAAGGCAGTCCAGGTGTGGGGACACAGGGACCCCATGGCCTCCCAGGACCCCCAGGTAAACAAATAACCACTCTTATTTGCCAGATATGCCACTTTGTTCATCTCTGGTTGTTGAAGGCATAGATATAGCTTATATTTAGATGAGACTATATTTAGTTATATATTCAATGGATACAATAATAGGAACACCTGCAGCTGCACATTAATGCAATTATCCAATCAGGCAATCGTCTGGTAGCAGCGTAATGCATAAAATCAGGTCAAGAGCATGCATCCCTTACAATGGCTACTTCCAGCATGATAATGCACCATACCTCAAAGCACAAGTCTGGTTCTTTCAAATTTAAAAAAAAAAAAAAAAATGTCCCGACTGTTCCCGTTAGGGGTCGTCATGGTGGATCATTGATCCGCATATACCGATCAGCCATAACATTAAAACCACTGACAGATGACGTGAATAACATTGATTATCTTGTTATAGTGGCACCTGTCAAGGGTTGGGATATATTAGGCAACAAGTGAACAGTTAGTCCTCGAAGTTGATGTGTTGAAAGCAGGAAAAATGGGCAAGCATAAGGATCTGAGTGACTTTGACAAGGGCCAAATTGTGATGGCTAGATGACTGGGTCAGAGCATCTCCAAAATGGCAGGTCTTGTGGGGTGTTTCCGGTATGCAGTGGTTATTGCCTACCAAAAGTGGTCCAAGGAAGGACAACCGGTGAACCAGCGACAGTATACATGGGTGCCCAAAGCTCATTGATGCACATGGGGAGCAAAGGCTAGCATGTCTGGTCCGATCCCACTGAAGAGCTACGGTAGCACAAATTGCTGAAAAGGTTAATGCTGGTTATGATAGAAAGGTGGGCAGTGTTCTGCTGGGAAACTTTGGGTCCTGGCATTCATGTGGATGCTATTTTGACATGTACCACCTACCTAAACATTGTTGCAGACCAGGTACACCCCTTCATGGCAACGGTATTCCCTAATGGAAGTGACCTCTTTCGGCAGGATAATGCACCCTGCCACACTGCAAAAATTGTTCAGGAATGGTTTGAGGAACATGACAAAGAGTTCAAGGTGTTGACTTGGCCTCCAAATTCCCCAGATCTCAATCCAGTCAAACATCTGTGGAGTGTGCTGGCCATCAAGTCCAATCCATGGAGGCCCCACCTTGCAATTCACAGGACTTAAAGGATCTGCTGATAACGTCTTGGTGCCAGATACCACAGTGCACCTTCAGAGGTCTTGTGGAGTCCATGCCTCGATGAGTCAGAGCTGTTTTGGTGGCACAAGAGGGACCTACACAATATTAGGCAGGTGTTTTTAATGTTATGGCTGATCACTGAATTTGATTTGGCACAGTTTTTACTCCGGATGCCCTTCCTGGAGCAACCCTCCCCAGTTTTATCCAGGCTTGGAACCAGCATTGGGAGTGCACTGTCTTTGTATGGGGTTGGTTCCCTGGCCAGGAATCTAACCCGGGCTACGGCGGTGAGAGAGTTGAAGCCTAACCACTAGTCCTCCAGAGACCCCTTCAAGCTTTTAACAATCCCTGCACTAATTTAATGCTCACTTTTGGTTGCTCTGAGTTTGGTCTGGAATATGAAACAGATATTTAAGTTGAAGGTTTTTCGAATATATCTTGAGAGATATCAGCTGAGGACCTGTATCTGGCTACGTTTTTTTTTTTTTTTTTTTAAATCAATACTATTCATGACTGAAGCTCAGAAAAACTACATTACCAAAAGAGCCAATGGCATTTGGGGAAGGCTTACCTTGTGCTGAAAATACAGAACTGTCTTTTATGGTGCAAAATCCAGTTCCAAATGTGGAGCTTAGCTTAATGAGGATTGCATCTGGCACTGTGTTGATATGTGTTAATGCCTCGCTGCAGGTCCTCCAGGTGAGGGCCGGACAGGAAGCCAGGGTCCTCCAGGCAGGCCTGGACCTCAGGGCACTCCAGGTCGCCCTGGAAGTCCTGGCATCTCTGGCGCTGCTGGACCACCAGGCTACTGCGACCAGAATGCCTGCTTAGGGTACAACATAGGAGGTAAAGAAAGTTCTTATTTTCTCTCCTTTGTTTTTTTTTTCGTTCTGTATCTCTCCTATTGATCTAATAGTGAAGAGCCAATATTTAAGTGTTAGCTTCTGCCATTGTCTCTAACTATTGCAGATACTCCTGAGGACATAAAAAAAAACTTAATACAGGGTCATTTCTGATACTGCTGAGAATGCTATTTCCCAAAGTAATTTAACAACACCAAATACTATTTTCTTACACTGATTGTGCACTTTTTTCTCAATACTTGCAAAATATAGTATTTGTGTAATATATTTCATATATATGGCCATGTTCTTTTTAAAAAAAAAATCTTTTTGTTCACATATAAAAGTCAACACTTTTGCCACTATGCAGGATTATCATCCAATAAAATAGTCTTTTACTAGCAGAGACAAAGAACAGTCATTACAGTAATTGTCCACATAAATTTAATAGAGTGTATATGCTATCAAGTTTTACAATGAAACTTGTGAAAAGTTCATGGCTATCCAGATGTGGGTGATTTTTATGAGGGAGAGTGTATTCTGGAATGTGAAACATACTGCAGCATCAAGCAGGGGGTCATTAGATGTACCACTAATTTTGGAAACGTGGTACTAGTAGCTGGTGGCTCGATTGGGGTGACATTTATTTCCCACTGATATTGCATTTGCAAAAATATGTAAAGGTAACAGACTTTTTAAACCTAGGGAAACTGTCCTTCACAATGACCTAAATAACTTAAAACTAATAAAATCTACAGCAAATAGAAAACAGCATTTTTGCCCATCTCAACCCACTATAACTACATGGAAAAAATATTACAATAAAAATTATTTAAAAAAATAAAAATAATGATTAATTTTGCAATATTATGTGAAGTCATTTCATCTGATGGTTGAAACAGCCCTTTCCATGAGTCGTCCATTATAGGTAATGAAAAATGCATAACATTCACTCAATCCTGTTAGCTGAACACATTCACCCCTTAGAAATATTTGGAATATTCCACAATATATCCAACAGTTTCCTGAAGATATTTAGAAGAAGAAAAATTTCTTTCATTCTTTTTTTTCACTATTTTCAATAATTAAATTGATATTGACTGAAAAGGTTACTTTGAAAGTATGGGCCTGTTACACAAATTACACACTGAAAATAAATTAAGAAAAAAACCCATAAATTTTAAGTAAATCATTATAATATCCTTAATGTCCTTATGCTATTATGCTAATTAAAAATTTCTTGATTTGCAAATTCTATGCTAAAAACCTTTCTCAAGCAAGCTGGGATATGCGAAAAACTGCATTTCACTGGCTCTGTACTTGTACTCTACACAATGACAATAAAGTTGAATCTAATCTAATCTAATCTAAGAGCAAAATGGAGCCAATATCAGCAGAAATGAGATGCTGTTGCCCGAGATGGGTTAACACATAGTTTGAATGGTAAAATACATTTTCTTTTATCTAATGTTGAAAATGAGTTTAAAAAAAAGGAACTTTATTTTTTAAGAGTGAAAGGGCTAAATGTCACCCCAGTTTTGGAATCACCTTGCTAATGGATTAAAATCGTTAAAAAATGTTTTTAAATCCACAATGTAACATTGAAGAAACTGGTACATTATAGTGAGATGCACTTAAGAAGTGTTATATTAAGTTCTCATGCTGATATGAATTAACTGCAACAGTCTTTAAGTTTTCAGGCTAACGTAAACTTTGTACATAACAGAACATTTGTACAGTAAACCTCATGAAAGTAACTGTGACTACAACTGTGAGCCAACTGAAAGCCTGAGCCGAGTTGGTCATTTTAACGATCATGTGGGTGTTGTACTTACACGGTGTGTTTCTCTCTCCTTTCCGGGACCTCCTCATCTGTCTCCTGACTCTAGTTGAAGGCGAAGTGCAGTATGAGAATGACTACTGAGAGGCATTCTCTGAAACTCTGCTGCCATTTCTCTTCTTTCCCTTTATCCCTCCATCCCTCCATCCTCCATCCTTTGGCAAAAAAAGACTGTGGCTAGGGAAAGACTTGTCTACAACCCCAAGCTTCCATATTATATAATGCCATATTCTCACACTCCTGAAGATCACCACCACCACACAGCAAGTTCCTGCATGGCTATGCACACAAATCCATACAGCTTTCTTTGCTGCCATCTCTTTCTCTCTCTCTCAGAATGTTTTTGACAGCCATACCTGATGGCTCGTTCCCAGAAAGCCATAATTTCTCATACATCATCTTCTGCTTCCTGTTTTCTCTAACACTGTGCCTTTATCTCTCTGCTGCTTTCCTCTGACGCTAACCCAATGGCTACTTTCTTGGTGGTGGTGAATGACATAGACAGAGGAAACATGGATGACCAACCCAATTCCCCAATCTTCCCATAGTACAACAGTTACCTCCCAGATCCTACCAAAACTACGGGCCCACTGACACTAATGATGAAGATGGGGAGGAGGAAGAGGACCCGTATGGCGGATACCGCCGCTACCCACCCCAGTACTACCAGCCCAGCTATCCCAACCCTCGTGTTGCCCAGCCTGGCACTGCTTATCCCGGTGCCATGATGAGGGAGCGAGGAACGCACCGCTTCTCCCGCAGCATGACTGAGAGGAGTGGAACTCCGGCCACAACACAGGAAGAGGATAAATCTGCACACTGACAGCCCCATCCAGAAATACACACTTAGTATTAAGCAAGTGTCCAGTAGGATAGCATTAACTGAATGGTATTTGGAAAGTGCCTGATGGGGGTGGGTGGTATGGAGGGAGTGCAGTAAACCCATACTGTGCCCGCTGACCTTCAATTTTTTTGTTTGTTTATTTAAAAGTGCATGCGGTCATTTAAAACCACAAAAAGCTCTCAAACAATGCAGTAGATTTATATTAGTTGTCCTTTTGGGAGAAAGAACATTGAATTTGTACAGTTTGTGTAATTGTTTTTATAATAAAAATGGAGATTGAATTTCAGTCCGTCCATGTTTGATCATCCATGCTTTCAATGTTCCTGTCACGTTTCTGTGATTTATTTATAGAAAGATGAATCCTTGGCAGTACCGGACAATTTAAAAAAACACATTGAACCAAATCTAACATTGCCACTGATACTTACAAATGTCACACATGTCTGGAACGTGATTGTACATTCACATGTCAATGTGAATTTCCTGTGGATTTGGTCTTATAAGGATAAATGTTATGCAGTTATTGGGGATTCAGTAAGGGCTCTTGAACTTTTTTTTTATTTAATACAAGAGCTCAGACTGGAAGTCCTTTTCTGTCTCTCTCTCTCTCTCTCTCTCTGTATGTGCTTGTCCTATGGGCCTATTCACTGTGGAAGAGTGCTGAATAGTTAGGCCTGTGGTCTACTGTCCTCTCAGAATGAATCAAACTGTGTGTGCTGAACAGGTGCCAGAGGAATGGCTCACTACCAAATTTTTGAAGCGGAAATGTAACTTATTTTTACTTTGTTTTGTAACCAATAAAACTGTAATATGATAGCGGCGATGTCTTGTCTGTTCTTTGTTAATGTTTTCTTTTTAAAAGCCCATAAGGCAGTCAGCTCAGACGCAGGAATCTTGATTAGTGCTAAAATCAAAGACACTTTTGACGACTCCTGTAGACATATACGTCCTCCTTTACAACAGACATGTCAAATAGTGGAAACACTATTTCCACAATTGCAGTTCAACCCTGCAGCAGGACCTCGCTGACCTTCGTGACAGACTGACAGCAAACAAGGGTGTTTCATTTCCATCACCATCATGTTGTTCTGAGAGTTTAGTGCACTTCAAAGGGTAATGTGGCATTACAAGAGCCACACATAAACATATGATATCAATTAGGACTGAACCACAGTCCAATCAGACAGGCAGCAGCCTGCACAGAGGCCTGTGAAAGCCATTTGTGGCCAAAAGCACAGGCCAAAAAAATCAGTGTTCTAATACTAACTTGCTTTTCTGAGTTAATAGGGTTACCAAAAGCCTTTCTTTATGCCATGGCTCGATAAATACATTACTGAGTGTTTAAGAAATGTATCTGTCATTGGTTAACAATATATAATAAAATCAAGACATTTTTAAAGACACTTTATTTCATATAGACAAGAGTATGAAAAAAGAACATTTAGATGGATACTGAATCTGTCCAGTCGGTGATGTGATGAGGTCACTTCATTCTGTAGTCCTCTGGCCTGCGGAGACAGAAGAAAAGATTGTTTCATTTAAGCAGAGAAAATGTGGAATGACTTCTTCACCCTCACGATGGACTCCAGCAGAAGCCTCAATAAGTAATGATCGGAAAATAAATGACCTACATTCAATCCAGTAGCCATAACTCTCCTGGAAAAAAAAAGAAAAGAAAAGAAACTTCCTTCTTAGTTTTTGATGCCAGTTATGAATCATGACATCTCTGGTCACTAGAAGATTTACATCTAAATCATAATTAACAATACGTCATTTGTCACAGTTAATTCTGTACGACAGGCAAAGCATCAGTCTTAAACAGCCAGTGGAGTGTGTTTTTAATGCAAGACTGTTGAAGTTCATTCAGTCTGGGACCAAAAGAACTGATCAGCATCTAGCAAAAAACTCGGCGTGCCACTGAGCCATCAGAAAAAAACCCCTGCTCTTTATTAAAGATGACAGAGCACATTAAAAGGACAAGAAACAAGCAATAACAACCACAAGAGCTTCTGGCCATTTGCCAGACATGCAACATAATGTCCCGATTTAGTTGCTCAGACATACAAATCGGCTGTCAATGGGCCGACACTGTTTACTTTATCAGCATAATAATGACTCCACAAATAAATATTATGGGTAGTAAGTCATTCAA
>CM040975.1:21478220-21551564 GCA_022985145.1 Pangasius djambal | reverse complement strand
GGCCGCTACCTGGTTAAAAAAAAAAAAAAAAAAAAAAAAAGAAGTGTCACTATGACGAAAACTGCATTTGACTGCCAGGGAAAAGTGGAATGGTTATGGCTACATTTGATATAGGCTGTAGACAGGACATACCTGGTAAAAGATGACTCACTCACAATATGAATTTAGAAAAAGAGGAAAATGTCATAAGGTCATGTCTTTTCTTCTATTCTAATTATTGTAGAGCATGTCTTTACTGAAAGCAGATGAAACCTTCAACATTCTTGCCAAACATGACTGCATGCATCAGTTCTTTTCAGTCCTTTTGTAAATGCTGAAACCCCAGGTTGAATGGCCTGGAAGGCACATTTTTGTGGAAAACTTAATCTTCATCATACAGTAGCTAGTCTATGTCTCACTTAATAACTGTGTCAAGTAAGTCTATTGTAAATACCCCTTTATTGGGTCAAGCCATGTGGATAGAATGTGGAACCCCACAGAACAAAACTACAGTCAGCTTCAACCACTAAATACAACCTGTCAGGGATCATTACTAAAATTACAGCAGATATGCATGTTCTCTGGCATTTTAAATGTACTCAGCATAATAGTGGCATTTTTTAAATGAAATAAACCCAACAATTTCATCAGAAACCCAAACTTTTCCACATTTTATAATATTGCACCCTTCACCCTGGAACTGAAATGGACTTAATTGAAATTACACTGTCATGAATCTGTACAAATTATTCCATAATATTGAGGTGGGGGAGCAATATATGTAAAACCTTTATTGAACAAGTATTCACCCCCATTAAATTAGTTCTGCCCCCATTAAATTAGTTCTGCCATCAGAAGCCAGCTGAATGGAGTCTACCTGTGTACATCAAGGAATTATCAAAACTACAGGATAATTCTGGAAATGTGTCAATCAGGATATGGTTATTAAATAATATCCCAATCTTTGAACATTCCAAACAGCTGCATTATTTCCCGACTACCGGAGGACATCCACCAAACTTAGTGACCAGGTAAGAAGGCCATTAGTCAGAGAAGCAACCAAGAGCTGGAGAGAAGCACAGCTCATATAGGAGCTGTTCACAGGACAACTATAGCCTGGGCATTGCACAGAACTGAGCTTTATGGATGAGTGGCGATCTATATATATAGTCCTGTTTGGAGTTTGCCAAAAGGGATGTTAGAGACTCGGCAAATATGTGGGAAAACGTCTCTGGTCTGATGAGAGCAAAATTTAACCTGTGGCCTGCTTATGCTTGGTGAAAACCCAACATTGCTCATTGCCATGAGAACATCGTCTGTACAGTGAAGCATGGTGGTGGTAGCATCATGTTTAGAATTACCCTTGGCCTCTTGTTTGCTTCTCTGTATAACATCTTCCTTTCACAATCACTTACTTTTTGGTTGATGTCTTCCTCTAGGCAGAATCATGGTTATGTCATTTTCTTCTCAATTTTTAATAATGCACTTAACTCCTTAAGATGTTTGGGATATTTTTTTTAAATAACCAAATCCTGATTATACTTTTCCAGAAAACTGTCCTGGATTTGTATGATGGCTCCTTGAGCTTTGTAATGCTGTTTATTTAGCGACTTCCTGTAACAAATTCATAGTTAAATAAGTTCTACCTTACAGGAACAGGTATATTTACAGGATATCGACATCACATGACAACTGCACAGGTGAATTCCATTCAACTGATTAAAGGACTAACTAGGGGTTTCACAGCAATAGAAGTGAATACTTATGCAACCACAAATGTTTTTTTAATCTGTAAATCCTTTTGCAAACTACGTTGATTGCTTCCCCCCTGCTTCAATATTAGGGGTTATTCACTATAGATACATGACACATAATCCCAAGTCAAATTCAGTTCCATACTGTAACACTACAAAATGTGGAAGAGTTCAAGGGGGTGAATAATTATGCAAGGCGCTGTATGTAGTATATGCAGCTAAATATTTCAAGATTATGTTAGATTATTAAGTGAATGCCAGAACAATACATTCGTTCCTTTAAGAAAATGCTTTAGGAAAATGCTTTAAGAAAATGCGTCCTTGAAGAAGTACAGACTTCCCAGCAAAAAAACTGAACATCTACAGCATGCTGTGAGCCCCGTATGTCATTAGCTTGGCCCGCTATTAGAAAAGTGAAGCAAATCTGAGAAACTCAATGCGGGAAGGCTCAGAGCTCAATGGGCCGTACAGTAATAGCTTAGGCCTGTGAATCACTTCTGTAGGGATTTATGGAAGTCCACACCCTGAGTGATGAGAAACTCGAAACTGCCAAGCAGCAGCCAGAGAAAAACAGCAGCCCAAAGCTGAACTTTAAACCTACACCAATGTGGCCTTCCATTAAGGGAAATAGTGTTTTCTTTCTTTCTTTCTTTCTTTCTTTCTTTCTAATAAAAAAAAAAAAATGCTTTACGCTTTTGTGCTGCAGGTCAGGGATTCTCAAACTTTACTGCCAACCCCTTAACCTGTGAAATAAATTCCACTGACCCCAGTACACTTTTTAATGAACATAACCCGACTATTTCAATATTAGGCTCATTATTCAAATGTGTGCAATAATATTCTATATACTGAAGCACTTGAGCTTTTAGCTCTTTCCATTCAGTGAAGAATGTACTTTGTAGGTTCGTCTACTTGTTTTTGAGTTGCTGAGGTTTGGATTAAACCCATTTAAGTGACCAGTTACACAAGCTAAATACTATAAGAACTCAATAATGAATAACTTTGATAAAGGTAAGTTGTGATATCCAGCACTGCAATCAAATAAAAATAATCATGAACCCCACTTTGAGATCCAGTGCTGTAGTTGGTTATGAGATGAACCCCTGCTTTGATGAAGTTTTACTGTATGTGACTGGATACATGAGTATGTGTGTGTGTGTATGCAGTTGTGCTCTAAGGTCATTGCAGTATGAGGCATATACCACACTAGGATATATGGAGCAATGCCACAAAAATCAGTGGGACTCTTCCTAAGAACACATACATTAAACAGTAAAAGCTGACCCTTAAACCTTAAACTGCCACATACACACTGCATCTATACTCGCCAACTGTAATTACATTAAATTGTCCGAGACCATTCAAATAACAGCACTGCTTTCCCAGAGTTTGTGTGTGTGTCAATCCTCAGAACTACACCGCAGGCCTCATTATCACACTCACACAATGAATGTGACATTTTGAGTGACATGAAAGCAAGTTGGTGACTATAAAAGTGTGTATTCTTTGCTTTCTCCAGGTACTGCTAAGAATTCTTGGATACGTGTATTTGCAGGAGCCTGTGAATGTGAGTGTGCTTCTTGGCTTTTTCTTGGATTTTTCCACGCTGGTGCTTCTTACTCTCGGCTTTCGGCGACAGGAGCGGATTTACAGAGGAACTTTATTTTACCCCGGTATTTGATTTCAGCTTCATTACCGCAATGTTATACTGTACGCATGGGGAGTCAGGCGGGTTTCCTTACAGCCTGGCAAGCTTTACAAGAACAACAGTCGACCTGTGGAGCTCCATTGTCGTCATCTTTTCTCCAATTTAATTACTGCAGCAGATCTGCACGTCTCATTATCCCATTAAGGTCTCACTTCCCACTGACGTGTTTTAATTACACGCTCCATGTGCCTCTTAGGGAGAGGCTGACTGCAGCAAAATAGCATGAGAGAGATGACAAAGCAGCTCAGGTTTAAGGCTTTAAGGATTCACAATGGTTTTAAGGGGCACTTGTTTAGTTTAACAGCAGTGTATGTGGAGTGTCATGGGAGAGGTAGGACTCCCGGGGACCAAAATTATCTTGATCTTGTAGATGCTGCTATGGGGAGCCCTGCTTTGCATTTTTGACAAGTCCAATTCAAATCCCAGGCATGCCATAAAGCCACTGGTGGTCTCAGGACTGTAGTCACACTGGACAAAAATCTAGCAAATGCAAATACAGATTTTAAAAAACACACACACACACACACACACTCTTGGGTTTAATCCAAGGGGGTAAATATTTATGCAAGTCATTCTCTTTGGGATACTTCCAGTTTCTAATTCTATCAACAGTTTATTGAATTATAACATCTGACCATGGTCATACAGTGCACTTGGAAAAGTATTTGCCCCTTAGACCTTTCCCGTGTTTTGCCACGTTAATCCCCATATCATAGTTATTTAAAAAATAATAATAATAATAATCAATTACACCTTGGTTTAATCCAAGGGGGTAAATAGTTATGCAAGTCACAGTAAATCCATGGATGCTTATGGAAATGCTATAGGATTTGCAATTTGCAGATATATTTTGAGCTAGGTATTATGGCTGCTTTCAGATGCACAAAACCTCCCAATACCACACAAGTACAACCACTGACTATTCTGATTTGCCTTAATGCACAGATCTACCCATTTACACAGGGTCTGATGAAAGGATGCAGAAAAGCCAAACAAATCTCTAAAGCATTAGGAGCGTAACTAATCACTACACAGAACCACTACAGACAGATATGGGCTTATTGTAAGGCTCTGATTGCCTATTATTCAGAAAAATGCACACTGTGCTACTGCGCTTCGACTGTAAATCCTATAATGTCCTGAGGGAATGGGGGGGGACCTAGGAATTACAAGCTCTATTGATGAGGAGACGATGTGTGATAAATATTTAATGCAAATTGAAAATCAGTGTTCACATTCCACACTGTATAGGACTATTGACATCATCACTGACTGCATCATCACCTCAGACCTATAATCAAGTGTTTGGAGTGATGCTTTAGGCAGCAAAACATGTTAGATCATTCGGTAAAACTTTATATTAAAGGTCACCTACACTGGCCTGCGTAACACATTCATAAGCTCCGAATAAATATTTTAGAAAGCAATACTGGAGGATATATGTTAGGCTGTTAAAGTGTTTTATGAAGTGTATTTATTTGTTTATACAAGAACCCTCAATAGCCTTTCTGGGTGACTGAGACTTGTATATGGCTTTTTTTTTTTTTTTTTTTTTTTTTTTTTTTTTTTTTTTTTTTTTTTTTTTTTTTTTTTTTTTTTTTTTTTTTTTTTTTTTTTTTTTTTTTTTTTTTTTTTTTTTTTTTTTTTTTTTTTTTTTTTTTTTTAACCTTAAGTATCCACCTGTTACCTTACTTATTTACTATATCAACTGCATTCACAACTGTTACGAAGCACCATTCTAATGCAACTTAACTTGCAAGTATATATATATATATATAAATAAATATAATGTCATAAAATCTCTAAATGTCACACAAGTTTTGACATAAGCCTTTAATAAATGTCCCATTACTGGCTTATAAAAGATGCGTGCGATTCTTCAAATGCATTCAAAGTGTTTTACCAATTTTTTAAACCACTTTAGAATATGGGGTTTTCCATCCATCAAAAATAAATGGATGGAAAATCAGAAATAAAAAGAAGTTTTTACGCTTGGCAAAGATGGTTTATAAATGATGCCTTACATTTCTGCTCCATCTGAACGCTTCTGAGCAACAAAATGTTTTAATTTTGATTTTTTTTTTGGCCCTGTGATTTTATTAGTAGTCACATGTGTTTTTATGCAGTAGTCACATATAAACTACTTGACAAAATGAAATACAATATACACAATATACTATTTTTCAGAAATGTGCTTAAAATTAGCAACACATCTGAGTGGAACCAGCTAATGTGGCACAAAATCCAAACATAACTTAGGCATAATAAAGAGGCTTCGCTTGAAGAAAGAAGGGATGATCAGACAGAACAAATCATCTCTTTACGCTACACACTAGTACTGAAGCCAGTATGTTTCTTTTTTTTTTTTTTTTTAAATTGACCATCTACATCACCCCCAAAACACTTACAGGCACATTAAATAATTATTTATCACACCTAAAATGCACCAAAATGTTATAGAGAATATAAAGAGCTATAAAGAACAGCTGAAAATAACAGCAGGGACAAGTTTCTCCTCTTGGGTGCCCTGCTGAGAAGAATAAGGATAAGGGAAAAATAATTGGATTGTCATGGCTGGGTCACAGGGCTTTGTAATACACTGTTCCCCAATTTTGAATTACGAGCTCAAACTATAAAAAAAAAAAAAAAAAAAAAAAAAAGTGCACAGTAGTGTTTCATCATCAGGGCTATTGAACATCAAAGTCCATTTGCAAACCCTACACCAGAGTCTCACTTGCCCTTCAATCTGACAGTCCAACAGCAGAGCAGCAGGACCGATATTATACGCACAGAACAGCAGAATGAGAAAAGCTCAGCGCTCCAGGTTCTCAGGCTAACTGGCTCTCTCAGGGATCTCTGTTCAGAGTCAGTCTTTAGTGTTCACTTTTATTTCCTTAATGAGCCTTACACTTTTCTTAGTCTACATCACAGCAGGCCTTAATTTCCTTCTGTCCTGCACTGTGTTCATTTAATACAGCCGCAGCACGGCATCTCACGTTCCACTGAGCTGCTTGCGATAATCAAATAATAAAGCAGACTCATTGCAATTATCTCTCCCTTTAATGGCAGCAGAGTGATGTGTTTATCACCAGTTTCATGTAGTCTGGAAGTCAATCAAGCCCTGGGTGATGATGATGATGACATTATTATTATTATTAATAATAATAGTAATCTGAATGATGATTGAGGATCATAATTCTATGTGAAAGGGGCATTTAATGTTTAAAGGGCCTATGTAAAAATGTTTCCCGTTTTTTGGTGGCTTTTATACTATAAGGAATCACAGCAACACTGAGAAAACATGTAAAATCTGGACTATGCAATACTTGTTAAAACCAACTTTGGCAGCAGTTGCAGCTGGGATGTCTCTATCAGCTTTGCACACCTGTATCCTTGGATTTTTGCCCATTTTTCTAGGCAAAACATGTCAAGCTCTGGCGTGCTCTGTATGGACATCATGGGTGAACACCAATTTCCACAGACTCTCAGATAGCCACAGATTCTCAGATTGGATTGAGGTGTGGGTTTTGACTGGACACAGTCAGGTTCTTGGTTTTAAACCACTCCAGCGTAGCTTTGGCAGTATGCTTAGGGTCGTCCTGTCAGAAGTTTGGAACAGGTTTTCTTCTAGGATTGCCCTGTGTTTGTCTCCATCCATCTTGCGCTCAACCCTGACCAGTCTCCCAGTCCCTGATAATGGAAAGCAACTCTACCACCACCATGCTTCACTGTAGGGGTGCTTTTTTTCAGAGTGAGGAGAACTGTTGAGTTTCTGCCTTAAGTGGCACTTTGTGACATGGCCAAATTTTTTTTTAGTCTAATCAGATCAGAGAGCTTTTTTTCCACATTTGCTGAATCCACAGGCTTTCATATGGCTTCTTTTCTTCTTGCCATTCATCTATAAAAACCCAGTTTTGTGCAATGTCTGGGCTATAGTTGCCATGTGATCAACTCTTCCGTCTGATCTGTGCATCTCTCCAGCTCCGTCAGGGTTACACTTGTCCTCTTGGTTGCTTCTCAGTCTAATGCCCTCCTTATCCAGTCACTTTTGATGGATGGCCTCCTTGAGGCAGGATTGTGATATATTCTTTCCTTTGTTCCATAATAGATTTAATGGTGCGCTATTGTATGTTGAGGATATTTTTTATGACCTAACCCTGATTGATTTTTAACAACTTTGTTCCAGATTTTTTTTTTAAACTCCTTAGGCTTCATGATGCTGTTGTTTAGGTATATTTATACTGACGCTTTATTTAGACACAGGTAGAATCCATTTTATTAATTATGCGACTTCTGATGCCAAATGGTTGCACCTCCCCCGTATCAGTATAATGGGTTGTACTGTGTAGATTCAGGACATATAATCCCAATTTCAGCTCTAGGTTGTAGAAAAGTTCATATGTATGCAAGGCACTGTTTTATAGACGCTTAAGAATAATACAAAAATGCCTGAAAATAAGATCGCTCTTCAAGGTCCAGTAGTTATAATAGGCAACTAGAGATGCAGTGAATCATGAGCATGGTGGATCATGAAAATAGAAAGCTGTCGTTAAATTTACTCGTCCAGTTCGACTCTGTTCAACAGATTGAGCCATGTGGATTGGGGAACTGGTACTGGTCTGCTGAACTGGATGCCATTTTTAAAAGACATGCTTGGATATAGTGTGGTTTAACTGATAGATGTGAGAACTTCTCATACACTCACTGTCCACTTTATTAGGAGCATCTGTACATTCATGCAGTTATCTAATCAGCCAGTCATGTGGCAGCGGTGCAATGCAAAAAATCATGCAGATACAGGTCAAGAGCTTTGGTTAATGTTCACAAAATGGATTCACTTCCCAACAGAACTGTGTACTGGTCGGCACTGCACTGGGACTTACTGTGCCCATTGTCTATCCCAGAAGTCATTGTACTGTCTTGTGCTGTCTGCACATGTTTGCACTTGTGCACTTTATGTATAAATGTATGTCGTCCCTTGTAGTTCTGTGTTGTTCTGTGTTTGTCTCATGTAGCACCCTGGTCCTGGAGAAACGTTGTTTCGTTTCACTATGTACTAACTGGCTGTATATGGCTGAAATGACAATAAACTCCACTTGACTTGACATCAGACATCAGAATGATGAAAGTGTGTGGTCTCTGTTACTCTGATTGTGGCATGGATGTTGGTGCCAGATGGGCTGGTTTAGATTTTTCATAAACTGTTGATCTCTTGGGATTTTCACACACATCAGTCTCTAGAGTTTACAGAGAATGGTGTGAAAAATAAAAAACACTGAGTGAGCGACAGTTCTGTGGGTGGAAACGCCTTGTTGAGAAGACAGGTCAGAGGAAAATGGCCAGATTGGTTTGAGCTGCCAGGAAGGATATAATAACTCAAATAAGCACTCCATACAACTGTAGTGAGCACAAAAGCATCTGAGCATGCACTAAACATCGAACCTTGAGGTGGATGGGCTACAAGAGCAGAAGACAGCATTGGGCTCCTGTCAGCCAACAACAGGAATCTGAGGCTATCATGGGCACAGACTCAACCAAACTGGACAGTTCGCAAAAATCACCTGGTCTTATTTCAATCTTCAACTGTCCAGTAAATTTACTCATTTTAAATTTGCTAATAGAACAAAAAAAATTAACTATCTGCTTGTTTTGCAATCTTTGTCTCATACATTTTAGTTTTGGACTTGTCTTGGTCATGACTGACACTTTCTTTACTACAACACTGCTGTGGGTATTGAAAACTGCAAACTGTCCATTTATGTGGGTTGAAGCCCTTCCATCCTTTATATCCTTTTGTATTATTTCACCCAATTTGGAAGTTAATTCTCACTTTGCATTCATGCTTAAAATGGAAGCAAATCTTGGCTTCATCTATTGAGTCTGTTCATGACACTTTGTGGATTCGACTGGCAGACAAAATGCATCTTGCTGTAATTTTAATCAAATATTTTCCGGACTGAGGCTTTAGGACTAGAAGTGATTTATAACCTTAAATACAAGTATCAACCGATCATGAAAAACTGGCACGTCCATATTATTTTGTTAAGCAGCTGTGACCTAGTGAATCCGCTCATGTCCTCCACTGGTGACCTCAGAGCAAGTGTGACTCATCGCTCATAAATATGAGAAAGCGTGCAGTGCAGAGAGCTAAGGAATGATCAGCCTGGCTTTAGAGACAGATTATTCAGCTCTGAAGTTTTATGATCCTCTGATTGCCTTTTTTTCCTCCTTTCCTCAAGGCCTCAGCACCTGAGCACCTTAGCTCTGTCCTAAATCTCGCCACACACCAAGTCAAGGACATGAGATGGCAAAAGAAAAATGGAGACAGAAGAAAAGAATGGAATATATAAAGAAAGAGAGGCGACTCACGGGGTCCAGAGTAGGGGAAAGGCGTCACGCTCTGCTTGTGTGTACTCGCTGAGTTTGCGTGGAATGGCCCGGGGCTGTGGAAGCTCTTCAGTCAGGTTCCTCAAGATGTCATCTGGAAGAACCTGAACATGGAACACACACCCAGAAGTGTGTGTTTTACAAAAGGAAAAAAATTCATCTGCACAAGGACTACAGACAAAAAAAGCACTGGCATTTGAAAAGGTCCTTGCTAAATAAATATACTCATTAAGACTGGATTACCACTACTAAGCTAAACCAAAATAAATCATTCAAACTCCGTGTTTATTAGGGGAATCTTCATTAGTATTCTTCATTGACTACATCAACACAAGGAATATACTGAAAGCGAGCCGGGAACGACCACATGTCAACACACTGTTTTTGTTTTATGACTTGACAAGCTCTGGATGGCCGACACTCACACACTCACACACTCACACACTCACACACTCACACACTCACACACAAAATCAGTGCTCACATCATCAGTGAACAGATGCAGCCGTTGCATCATGGTCCTCCGCTTGAGGTTTTTGGGGAGCATCCCATACACAGCTAGTTTTATGATCTGGCAAAAGAGAGAGAGAGAAGGAGAGAAGGAGAGGGAGAAAGAAAAAGGTCAACCTTTACAAAACAGAGCAGCAGGATGGACGATTGGCCAACTTTCTCTCCAAGGGTGACCCCTGAGCCATCTCCACTCTCTGCTGTAACTCACAGTTGTGGGGGAAAAAAACAAAAAAACAAAACACACCCAGCAATAGATCTGCACCCTAAAGGGCCTGCATGAAAAGTTCTTGGCTACTGGCATCAGACAGGAAGGGGGAGGTGGGGTTGAAATCTGAAAAGCTGGCTTGTTTATATCTGTAATAAGGCCGGGGTCGTAAGCGAGTCCTGCCCCCGCATGCAGACACAGAATGAATCTGCCTGAGTTTACCAGAGAGCACTTCAGCATTCACATCCTCTTCAACTCATTATAGCAGCAGGACGTGTTTTGAATATTCCATCTTGCTGGTTGAGCACTAAAGGAGACACCCATTACAAAACGCTTCCCTCATGCAAACAATAACAACAAAAAAAAAATGTGTCAGCCTTCAAACCTGCAGAAGCAACACCATCTTTCTTTCATCACCGCCCTCTATCACATTAATCAGTGTGTTTCTCCCCTTCCCTCGCTCTCGCTCTGCTGGAGAGATGACAGATGGGTTCTGTCTTGGGAATGGGATCGCTCCTCAGAGCTCTGAGGAAGATGTCGCCTCAGTCTGATTATTATCCACAATTATGCAATGATAGATTACCCTTTGGCATGAATAACTCAGCCCCGGTCAGGCATCTGTCTTATAAATGGCTAGGAATGAGGTGGATTTGTAGAGCAGAAAATGGGAGAGAGAGAGAAAATACCCCTTTGAACCTTACTGATATCTTGCAACAAGTAAAGGTATTTTGCGTTACAATTTTGCACAAGGTTGCCAAAGCAACGTTGTATTTGTAATGCAAATAAATAGGGAGAAGATTCCGCGCTGGAGCAAATAGCAAACATTCTGAAAGTAAGTTTAAGCAAAATTTGATAACATAACTCCTAGGTCCGGCTGTGAGCTGTAAGTATTTTACTCGTTAAATTAAAACACTTTAATTGTGTTTTAGTAATAATTCTGAAAATCTCCATTAAGGATTAAATGATCAATACAGCAGGACTGAAGAAACAATGAGCTTTTATATGGAACGTAACACCTCTTGGAAAATGACTCTTCTCCAATTACAGTCAAGCCCCTGAATACTACATAGGGCTGTGATTGGACAGTGATTGCATTTCAGTGTAGCGTGACTGCACCATGCTGGTGAAAGAGAAATGCAACGCAACAAGGAATTCCTTTCACTTCTGACACAAGTTCAGCATTTAATTCTAAAAAAGCAACCACCTGCTGATTGTTTTTCATTAGAGATCACTAGTGACATAAGAGCAAAGCGCTGATGTAATTTTTTACCTGCTTATTTATTCAATCTCTGTACAGCACTTTGGTCAGTTTTTACTGTTTAAAATGTGCTCTATAAATAAAATTTACTTACTTACTTACTTACTTTTCTGTGTGTAACATTTTCTACAGGTCACTAATGAAAAGCAGTGCTACTTGTGTATTGTATTTAAGTTTTTTTTTTTTTTCCCCCATCAGTGTGATTTCTTTTCACTCTGCCATGAAATCTTCTTCATAAATAATGCCATCTCTTGTCATTTTTATTGACAGTTTAAAAGAAAAAACACATAACCCCCACTTTTTCATTTTAATCACTTTAGATTAGCATTTAATCATACTGTTATTTTTTTAGGTATTATTTTTTAATACCTGTAGTAATTAATTACTTCAGAATAAAAGTGTTTAGTAACACCTTTATTGTATTCAAATTTATTGTTCTCAGGGTGGCATGGCAGCTCAGGGATTAGTGTTAGCAGAGCATACCTGTGTACAGTTTTGATCCTGAGCTTGCTTTACTGTCTGTGCAGAGTTTTACATGTTCTCCCCATTTCTGTGTCGGCTTCCTCCGGGTTCCGCCGTTTCTTCCCAAAATCATGCCAGTACTGGTGGTGGACTGGCTACTCTAAATTGCCCCTACATGTGAACAAGTGTGTGAATATACATGTTGCCCTAGGATATATTCCTCCTCACTCCTAGTGTTTCTCGGATAGGCTATGGATCCACCACGACCCTGACCAGGATAAAGTGGCTACTAAAGATGAAAGATTGATGAATGCTATGTTTTATTTTTATTTAATATATCAAGTTTGACAGGCAGTTCTGAACCAATCTATATCCTTCTTCTTATTATTATTATTATTATTATTAAATTGAAAACCTTGCATTGAATAAATGTGACACAGAGAGAGGTCGGCTCAGATGCTACAGTTCTGTAGGTGTGTGTTGAGCGAGTGCTCTGCTCCTGCGTGTCTGGAGTCTGAATAAAGAGGCACAGCTTGCAGATCAGCCGTGCAGACAGACAGGAACAGTGGTCAAGGTTGGACAGAGGAGATGTTGGAGATCCGGGATAAGCGACAATATCTTAGAGAGAAGTGTTGAATTCAGACGAGGCGTTGGTTGAGATAGAATTAGATTATAGGCGATGAATGTTTCGGATATTTTAGAGCCTGGGCTGAATGATGGATGTTTATGTGGGAAACGCTGCTGACAATAAAAAATGATTATTACTGCAAGCTGCTTCTGCTGTTCTGCATTAAAAATCACATTTACAAGGCACCAACTGGCACACCACGACTATTCTAATGCAGGAAGCATAAAGACACGTTCCTTTGTTTGAAGGTAAAGGCTGCCAGGTGAACATGTGCCCTCACACACACACACACACACACACATATATATGCACAGGCTACTTGTTTAGACTACTTGCACACTTGTATAGAGGTAATATAATAAACAGCAGCCTGCTGCTTTTTTTTGCTAACACAGTGCTGTTTGGAAACAATTTGAAAGGAAAAAAACGACTGGAAGGCTGGGCTGGGAAATGAGGAGTACTGCGGGAGCAGACACTCTTTCTGTAACAAGTTGTGCTTTCTAAGAACTGAACTGTCTTTCATTGCTGCAAACTGGGTGCGCAGATCACTGTGTTCGTGCCAGTAATACGATGGTACAATGTCGAGAACATTGGTTGAAAGCAAAGGGAGAAAAAAAATATCCTACTACATATTCATAGTGTGTAAAAATACCTGGGCTCATTTCAAGCAGATAAACTAAGCTTAAGTGAAGGTGATTAAAGGCTGCCTCGAAGGCACTAGCCAATTAAAATCAGAAAAAAAATTATCAAGAAAAGCAGGTCGGTGTCAATCCCAGATCTCCAGGGGGGTGAAAAAGTTTGGAAATCAAGACCACAGTGCCCTCCTCAGGTGTCTGGGGGGAAAAAGGCAACACACTCAAATGTCCAAAAGGTCATAATTTATGAGCAGGATACTCACAGCCGTTGGGTCTTTTTGGTGCATCTGGGCCGCTGTGAGCTGCTTGAAGCCACCTGGGTATCTAGAAGAGGAAACAAGAGACTCCAGGCTTTAATGAAGGCCAATATAACTACAAGACGCAAGCTAGGGAAATAACTTGGTGCTTTAATTACAGGCTTATACATATAAGTGCTACCCAGAGGAGCGCTTGATTAAAAAGGAGGCCTACAAAGAGCACATTTGTCTTAGATGTGTGTGCTTTGTGTGGTGTCAAGAGGTGTATTACTGGAGTACAGTTTTTACCCTGTGTGTGACGAGTAGACCTTCTGTTCCCATTTATTCCCCGAAAACGCTATGTGTCTGGTGTTCATGACCACCACGTGATCGCCAATATCACCTGAAAAGAAGATGCAGCAGAAAAAGTTGCTTATTATTCAGTCACTGGTCTCTCGAGGGCTGCTCTTCATTTCAGAAGCAATTGCTGAAATCTGTACAGAAAGACCTGTTACTCCAAACAAGCGCTTCTTCAGTGTTGGCGGTTTTGCATATTTGTACATCATTAATTAAACATCAGGCCTCTCTTGTTGAAAAGGCAAGTGGCAGCTCCATGGGTGTGTATCGTCTGATATTAATATCGTCAAATATTCATTTCGTGTTCAAGTCAGTGCTCTCTGGTACACAGCATCCAGTACATAAAACACAACGGATTACTACACATTTCGTTGTATTAAAACATTTTCATCAGAAGAGGACAATACATCTGATCAGATTTTAGGATTATGATGATTATTATGTTTGTATCTCTGGGATGCTCTAACTTTCATTGATTTGTTAAACCTACTATTTAAGTCAGGTGTGCAAGTTCAAGGATATTCTGTGCTTTTTGATTCTGTTTTCGTGCCAGTAGCAGAAATTTAACAATAAAACATGAACGGTTATTTGACTGTTGCTTCAAAATACAGAAAAGGTTGTTCATTTTTATTCTTTTTTTTTTATTAATAGCAGAAACATATCAGAGATAATATAGCATCATAGTGGAAAAGCAAAAGGCCTTTGCTCAGTGACTATTAGGGGATTTTGTGCTGAACATGCCGTATTTAGACTCTGTACATTTGCAGATTTGCAGATTTGCACACTTGTGGAGACATAATCTCGGATATTTCTGTGGAGGACAATCCTCTTCTCTCCATGTCTATAATCATTTCTGAATACGCTTCCAAAGTCACACCTAAAGCTAGCTAAGAGTCGTAGGCATATTGGCTGGCCTTGACTTGATGATATACGGCCAGCAACAACCGTAGGTTTTAGAAATACGGAAGGAATATGGAAAGGAAAAGAAACAAGAAGTCGCTTTGAAATTTTTTTTTTTTTATCTGCATCCACCATACAAGTCCTTGGGAATCATTACGATGAGCGCATTAATCCAAACTTGTGGTTTGCCTTTTAACAAGCCCCACTGTAAAGTTGTAAGTGGACGATGCGACAAATAGAAAAGCATGACATTGGATTGTAAGATTATAAGCCTGTGTTCTCACAAGAGACGTGCTGTTACAGAAAATTGATCAACACCTTCTGACCAATCAGAATCGAGCATTCAACAGCACTGCAGTCCATCATTTCTGTTAATTTTTGATTTACAGAAATGATGTAAATGAAAGGTAAAGATTCGCACATGTACATTTCTTTTCTCTTTCTCTTTCTCTCTCTCACACACACACACACACACACACACACATTCCTCCACCTCATCAGCAGGTCACAGTAAGGACTGGAAAATCTCTCACACACACACATACACACACACCCCGCAAACTGACATATTACGTTTCTTACAGGGGTTGTGACTTTGCCCATCAGAACTAGTTGCCATGACGATGAATGACCACTCTCAGTCACTGTGTTTAGCACTACACTGCTTCTGGAGTTCAGACTTCAGCTCACGTTAGTGATCTCCCGACTTACACACACCTGATTACTCTCATCAGTCTATTCCGAGATTTAGCAGGTGTGCTAGAACGGAGAAACCACCAAACAATGTTAGACTCATAGAGGCATCACCTCGATCTAACTGCAACTGTGTGAGTAACATTAACACAACACTAACACATGAACAGTTATAATTAAAGCGTATCATTATTATGAGATTTTAGGGATGGTATAATGTCAGACTGGTTTGCAGCAGTTGAAGCTGAAATGCAGCTTTCTGACTGAAACTTTGTCTTCATGGCCTTTACTCTATCTCCACCATGTGGCTGCTGCTGTGCTCTGCACGAACACTACTCAGATGCCTAGATTTCAGCCGGGGGCTGGCTTTTCAGCTCACTTTACTGATTCAGTTAATTAAGGAATGCTAGCTGCATTTATTCATGATCAATACACGAGTTATGATTGGGACACAAAGATTTTTGAGTCTTTATATACACAGTGGGGTCAAAAAGTCTGAGACCACACTGAAAATGTAACAATTTTGAAAATGTATACATTTTTTTTTTTTCAATTGGAAATAAAGAGAAGGTTTTAGAATCAAACGCTTTGTTATGAATACTCAACAGAGTCGCAAAAAAAAACGTGTGTAGAAGAAAATGTGAAGTCGACTGCAGAAGGCTTAAGAAGAATAAAAGGTGAGGTTACCAGGAACCGGTTAGCCTCCAGTGCCACCATATTTCCGAACTGCAACCTTCCAGGAGTGTCCACAAGTACAAGGTGACAGTTACTAGAAGGCGCTTTCTTCAAGCAGTGCTACAGGAAGAAGTCAGCAACATTCAAGAAGGCAAAGATCTTTATGCAGGACAGTGCTGCATCGCATAAATCAAGGTACACCACTTCTTCTTCTAGCCAGAAAAGGCATCAAGGTGACAGAATGATGACTTGGCCCCCTTCCTAACTTCACCTAACTTAAATCCTACTGAGAACTTCTGAGCCATTCTCAAGCGTGAGATTTACAGTGAGGGAAGACAATTCACCTCTTTGAACCACATTTGGGAGGCTGTGGTGGCGGTGTCAGCTGAAATTGATCATGAACAGATCAAGAAACTGACAGATTCATTGGATGGAAGGCTTGTGGCGGTTGCTGAAAAGAAGGGTGGCTATATTCATCACTGAATAGTTCTGAAAGGACAAAATTGTTTTTTTAATTGTTATGTCATTTTATGTTAGTTATTTGTTAAATAATACTTTAAGGCTGAAGAATAAACTAGTGAGTGAAAAAAAAATATTTGAAATTTAGTTGCCTAATAATAGTGCACATTGAAAGTTGCCTAATAACTGTGCACGCTAATAATTTCCCCTGAGAAAGACACATCTCATTTTTTTCTTTGTTAAACATTCTATTTTGATGTGAAATAAACATTAGGATCAACTGAGACCACTGTATTTGTTCACCAATTATTATTATTATTATTATTATTATTATTATTATATACAATTTGCCTAATAATTGTGCACAATCATTGTGTGTGTGTGTGTATATACACATATACACATACACACACACACACACACACACACACACAATATGTGCTTTTTGAACATTACATTATAGATTTAGTTCTCTCCTTTGCTGTTATAATAACCTCAACCCTCCAGGGAAGGTTTTGGAGCATGACTGTGGGGATTTGTGCATTCAGCCACAAGAGCATTCATGAGGTCAGAAACTACTATCAGGTCAGAAGGTTTGGTGTGCAGTCAGAGTTCCAGTTCATCCCAAAGGTGTTCAGTGGGTGTTCAGTAGTACCACTGCTATTTTCAGTTACAGCCTCAACAACTGAATTTTTTTTTTCTGATTCTCACCATCATTTTCAGAGGATGATTATGTAAAGCAGTGCCAATAGCCACAAATGTATGTATGAAATGCAAAAATACAAATTAGCTGTCCGTTATAACTGGAACCAAAACTATTCCATTGACTTGACAAGAGCTTTTAACTCCCTAGGGAGGCACAGTGACTGGCGTTGTCGCCTCACAGCTCCAGCATCCCCGGTTTGATCCTGAGCTCGGCTCACTGTCTGTATGGAGTTTTGCATATTGTGTGTCCAAGTGGGTTTCTTCCCACCTCCTAAAAACATAGGTGGGAATGAGTGTATGAATGTGTGTGTGTATGGTGCCCTGTGATGAACTGCCAGCTCATTCAGGGTGTACTCCTGCCTTGTGCCCAGTGTTGCTCGATTCACTCTGACCTTAGTGAAGATGAACAGATTTGATTCATTTGTGCTCAAGAATCGATTCATGACCCAAAAGATCCAGAAGTTCCTTCTCAAATCGTGCATCACTTCCTAACTCTACCCAGAGAGGGATACAGAAGTGCAGAAGCTGCTTAATTAACCTAAGTGTCATAGAGAGGATGTATTTTTATGGGTTTATTACTCACTTAGTGCATGGTAGATCGGCTTGTGTTTGCCCTGAAGCCGAACTGAGCACATTACAGCGATTTTCCCTGGAGGCTGCATTCGGGCGTCTATCAAGTACCAGGACCTTGCAAACGTCGCCCATTGCTGTGAAGAGCAGAAACACATACCAGAGGAACTAAAAGCATTAGAGAAGCCGCTGCTGGTCAGTATATACCCTCACTTATCATACTTATCACTGCTGGATTTATCAAGCTATTTGTTGATATTAAATAGGATGTACAGCTAGTTATAACTATGATCTAATATTACAGGCTCATATGCCTAGAGATCATAACAGCAGTCAGCTAGATAGCTGAGTATAACACGTTTAACTCAAACAACTTATATTTCTGAAAAGGATCTATCACATGTGTAGTATAGTATAAAACAGTGTGAGCACATGAAAACATGAATAAAAAGCGCTTTACCTGGGCAGATCTGGAAAAACTAGACATGGTAGCCAGTCACATTAGCTTACATTAGACGCTACACATTTGACCCCAGTCCGGTGTTAGTGGTGCTTCAGTATTTCTCTTCCTGAACATCACGGCGAAGAAAATATAGTTCCCATTATTATATTTTACGCAGATTTTACGTTTGTTGACTGCTTGATTATTCTATGTATATCAATTAGAGACCTTCTAGATAAATATTTTACTTTTTAATACCTAGTATAATGCTCAATCATAATAACCATACAGACAAGCTTTTTTTTTTCTTCTACCCGACTATATTTTGAAGTGACACTCATGCGTCATGCTGCTTAACTAGGTTGTGTCATATTGGGCTGTATAGTTTACTACAAAGGGTGCATGCGCGATGTTTTAGCCGCCTTGTAGTGCACTTAATATAGGGAGTAGGGCGCCATTTGGGATTCAGCCTAGAAGAAGGATTTGGTAAAACGCGGGGAAGTTTGGTTTGTGTTGTGTGGCATGATATTAACTAAGTACATTTGTGTGAGGTGAATGAGATAGAGCTATGGACAGATATGTTCTTATTGTGGTAATTAATCAGGAAGCGAAGAAAGAGAGCTCCTTCAGCGGTAAGAAGTTATCACTAGTTAGCGTTCGCTAGTTAGCTAGCTAGAAGGCAAGTGATAGCAAGCTGGCTAAGTGTAGTGCAACATAAACGCGTGAATGATCAATTGATTTATTTGTTTTATTTATTTATTTATTACATTTCAGGGACTGAAGCTGCCGGAAAGGTGTATAACAAGCTAAAAGATATTTGCAGAACTGACAATAAGACACGGCTTTCCCCCTTTCCAGGTAATTATGATCTAATATACTGTAGTGGTGCGCCCCCTGGCGGTAGATAGTTGTATTGCTAGATTGTGTATTATTAGTTTATCTACTCTTTTATTCTCTTCTACATTTATTTGCTGTTTGTCATCCACGATGTTTATATAATCATACTGCAATAAAAATAATCTAATAAAGCAGGGCTTCTCAAATGTTTTAAAACCAGGGATCTTTTACTGTAAAAACAAATCACACAGTGCCTCTTATTTCATCTTAAGTCTTATTTCATGAGCATTTTAAATGTGTACAGTAATATTTTATTTATTAGATAGAACCTCATAGATTTTAGGGTTGTTACTGTTTAGAGATTTTCACGGTATGATAACTCAAGTAAAAATATCACGGTATTAATCGACCGTCTAAAAACACACACGCCAGTGGTGAAAACTAAAGCAAACATTTATTATGAAATCAGTGCACAAAAGTGTTTTTGCACATTCTTGTGCATATTTAACAAAAAAAAAAAGTATAGGAAATAAAAACAAAATAATCAAATCCCTTAATTGTTTTTTTCTGTGGGATAAGATTTCTGGACATATGTTTAAGTTTTGCTGCTGGAGGACGTCTAGATCGATTTGCACGGGATAAGCGATCTCTGTATAAATCACAGCGATGAGCTCGTCTTCACAGTATGCGCATGCGCATTAAATACGTTCATTCATTCATTCATTCATTCATTCATCTTTAGTAACCGCTTTATTCAGGTCAGACTTGCGGTTGTTCCGGAGCCAGTCCCAGCAACACTGAGCACAAGGTGAGAGAATTCACGCAGGATGGGACGCAAGTCTGTCACAGGGCACCATGCATGCACTCATTCACACCTACAGATGGCATCATAAGTTTACATATGCCTTGCAGAACCTGCAAAATGGTAATAATTTAAAAAATAAGAGGGATCATAAAAATTGCATTTTTTTTTTTAATTTTTTTATTTAGTACTGCCCTTAGTACTGTTAGGGTTGTGATGATCAGTGTAAATTATTTTGTTTAAAGATCTTTTTTTTTTTTTTTTTCCCATTTAGTATTGCCCTTCAGAAGCTACATAAAATATTTAACATTTCCCAGAAGACAAAATAACAGTTTACACTGATCATCCTGTTCAAAAGTTTACACCCCCCTGGCTCTTAATGTAGTGTTGCCTTCTTGAGCATCAGTGAATGTTTGCACCTTTTGTAATAGTTGTGTACGAGTCCCTCAGTTGTCCTCAGTGTGAAAAGATGGATCTGAACATCATATAGCCACTGTTGGAAAGGGGCTGGAAAAGCAAAGAACGTGCAGGACCTGGAGGATTTTTCTGAAGGACAGTGGACAGTGGGCAACACACAGGATTAAGAATCAAGCGCATGTAAAGTTTTGAACTGGTTCATCTGTGTAAATTCAGTTATTATTGTGTCTTGTGGACTATATGTAAACATCTGTTATGTGGAGTAGCTTATTCAGGGTAGCACTAAACAAACAAAATACAATTTTTATGATCCCTCATTGTTATTATTTTTTTAATAGTTAACATTTTGCAGATTCCGTGAGGTGTATGTAAACTTATGACCCCAACTGTAGGGGCAATTTAGTGTAACCAGTCCGCCTGCTTGCATGTTTTTGGACAGTGGGAGGAAACCGGAGAACCCAGAGCAGGAAACCCACACAAACACTGGGAGATCATACAAAAGGCATGTGAATACCTTGCCGAAAAAAAAATGGAAGTGTGCATTTAACAGTCTATATTCTGTTGTAAATTCAGCCACTGGGTTTTGGCTTGTTTTCATTGGGAGATGATTGAAAAGAGCACCAAACCGCTTTTCCCACAAGACATATGTAACCTTTACCAACATGTCAATTCAGACAGGATATTGCCTGGGGTTTTGTACTACTCATTTTATAGAAATTCAGTAAAAAATTACTGACGTGACGGATACAGACAGGGCTAAAATCCTAAACGTACTCTGGTAATACTTGCATCTCCCCATGTAAAACTGGTCCAGTCCGAATCATGTTGTCGTTATAAGCTGAAAAAGAGAGTGGCGGAATGGAAATGCATCTTAATCAGTATTTTGAAAAAGTCAGTGGTGAGGTAGCTGTCCGATCATGAAACAGTGACACTGTAACAACCCTAATAGCTTTCTGTTCCTGTACTTTCCATCAACACAGCACTTTAGGTCCACACTGAATTATTTATACACCTACTTGTTTTTGAGTTGCTGAGGATTGGATTAAACCCTTTCAATTCAAGAGACCAGTCAAAATGTTTCATAACTACTAGGACTCACTAAATATAAGAACTTGTTGTGATTTCCTCCATTTTACAGACTCCAGCCATACCTCACTTTGAGAACCACTGTAATGTAGTTACCTGCCTGTCTATTTTCAGTGTGTTTATCTGTCCGTGTGGTTCCTTCTTTAGCTTGCTCTCTGAGTGGAACTCCTGCCTCCCCGAAATGGTTCTTCGCTATTCAAGCAACTCATGGCCCGACACAGGTTAGATTTTCAGCTCATACAGCCGTTACAGTTTGTATATTTTTTGAGTTTAGTATCGTTAATTCATCGTTAATCCACATAGAACCATATAATTCTAAGGCAGACCTGGGCATTGTACGGCCCGCGGGCCACATCCGGCCCTTTGGCTGTCGCTGACCGGCCCCCTATGAGGTCAGTGGGAAGTCAGGAATCAAAGTGTATATTATACACACAATATTATTATATTGCTTTTATTTTGAAGGCGATTGCTAATTATACGTCATTATGCTCATGCGTGTGAGCCTATGGTGTGCGCGTACGTGCCCGTGTTTAATTGGTGATCTGACCTTTACCAAAGGTGCATTAGCGGTTATCCCCAAAATGTCCACTCACGTTAAGAAAAGAAAGATTGATGCAGAATGTCGAGTTTTTAACAAGACATGGACTTGTAAGTATATATTTACCAAAGTCAAAGGTAAAGCAGTGTGCTTAGTTTGTGGAGAAGAGAGCGCTGTGTTTAAGGATTACAATTTGAAGCGACATTTTTAGAGGAAACACGCCGAAAAATACAAGAGCTTGACTGATGCAGAGCGAGGTAAAAAGACGACAAAGCGACAGCAGTAGCAGTTAATTTTTTGTATATATTTAATGCTGGCCTTTGAAGTGCTGCAAAAACATGCACATTTTCAAAATTGTTTTGATGAATGTTTATTAAATAGTGAGATGATGTTGGTATTGGTGTTTCCGCATTTTCATTTTCATCTACTTTTACCAGTAGCAGCTAAGCAAAACGATACAATATACTGCTTTTTATAAAGACACATAATTAATGTTAAACAAAATTGAGTTCAGCCTATCACTCCGGCCCTCTACAACAGTCCCACTTTCTCGCATGGCCCCTTAAGAAAATTAATTGCCCACCCCTGTTCTAAGGTTATGGTTTGTATTTAGTAGCAGCTAATATCTATGGACACCAAGCAATGTTTTCGAATGGAAAGCAGTAGGAGAAAGTGTAGTCTTATAAGGACACAGGGTCTCATAACCTTACAATCCAACATCATGGCTTTCTTTAACATTGTCCGCTTACACGTTCCAAGACTAAAGGGATTAAATGACTTGGACTATGGTGCATGCTAAAGTGATCATGACTCTGCCATATTTCCTCAGAAGGCTGTGCCTTTCCTGTTTCAGCTTGCACTGATCCTCTAATGGCTGCTGAGAAGACTTTTGCGTGGAAGGAAACAGTGTAACTGAAACGGGTTGTTATTAAAATACGTTTCCCTAACTAAATGTTAAAGGTGCAATCTAAAGGCTAAAGGTTGTTTTATTTAACTAAAACAAATAACCTGGCAAATATGACACGGAAACTTTGAAAAATGTAAAATCTGTTGTTATATGGATCTCCTGTCGAGTGAAAATCTAGCATCACTTGGAAAACAAGGTGAACCACCTTCATAGAAATGTATGTGGTGCTAGATAACTGCATCAGATTCCTGTGTAGCTAACAAAAGTAGATAACAAAGTTAGTAGTTTTTCAACTGAAGGGCTCTCAGCAGCAAATCAGTATTGCCCGGATTTCTCGGGTTGTAACTTGTGGTGTAGCACAACCACAGGTCAGGCTAAAATACTACCACCATCAGCCTTATACCTGAACTCTGTTGGCAACCGTAGATTCTGGGAGCTTGCTTTGAGTTCATGGATGGGAATGGGAGACGAGTTCAAGGAGTAATTAAAAAAAATAAAAAAAAAAAAATAAATAAATAAATAAAAATTCCAGTGTTGTTGTACTTCACATGCTTGACCACTAGAGCGCTAATCTTGACTAATTGTGACTAATGCACCTTTAAGAGGATTATTCCTTTTAAAGCGTATCAAAATAATGTAGTATTTCTAAAATGTCTTTATTGGGATGATATATACTTAGATAGTGTAATTTATAATTTAGATTTTTATATTTCGGTGTACCTTCACACCCACAGTGTTGGTTGGCTGCAATGTTCACACAAGTTGACCACCTTTCACCTGTTCTTGTCTGGCAGTTCTGTAGCTCAGAGTGGGATGAGGTGTGTGTGCAGCACAGTGATGGAGAAGAGTCTGTGCTTTCTCCTGTGGACAGCTGTGTCTGCGCCCTGCAAGAGCAAGAGGAGCAGAGCCAGCTGTCTGAGATCACCTCACACTTGGAGTGTGTGCTCAGTATTTCATTTCTAATTCTACTGCACGTACTAACCAAGAGTCAGGGTTGAATACAGGCACAGGGCAGAAGCTTAAAATGGTGTTTGAAGCGTTGTCTTTTCTTCATAGGCTCTTTGAGGAAGCAGCTGAGTCTCTTCATCAGTTAGCAGACAAACTCCCTCCCCCAGGTAATAAACGCACTGGCAATTCAGAGTTAGATAAGATATTTAAAGTACTGATTAGTTCTTTGGAAATGATGCAGTTCCTTGGAATAGGTGGTCAAACTGGTTGTGACAGGAACGGTGTGTTTTTGTGATTCACAGGACGGTTCCTGTTGGATGTAATTCTGCTGTGTGAGGGCGAGGTAGGAATGAAGGACCTGCTGCCAGTGATCGGCTCCCTGAAGCATATGCGGGCTTGGCACTCTGCACAGATGACAGTCATCACAGAGCATAGTGCAGGGTAACAGATCCACAATCCACGTTTACATTTACCGTTTACTTTTATAACTGTTATATATCAGGCATTGTCGCTATGACCTTGAAATCGTGTGACTGTGTACACAGTTTAAACGTTTCTGCAATGAAAAAAAAACGTGTGGATTCACAAATAATAGTAATACAGTAATGATAATACAGTGCTGTTCTTGCAGAAATAGGTCTTTCTACACTTTACAGAGGAGGCAGAAATATTACTGTTCTGCATATTTGTGCCTAATTATCATTAAACTTTAATATGCCTTATGTTTCTTTGTGCGGCAGCCAGAACCCTTCTCATCAGGTTTTTCTGAGCATGGATCTCAATCAGAATAAAAGTTATTGCTTTTTAAAGTCTGGTTACCCCCAAATTTGAATAGGGATTTCTTCAGAATTTAGTAATGTTCCAGGATTCAGGCACAGCAATGAGTTTTTCCCAGACTGCCATACATTTGTAAAGAATGAAGGTCCCTTACATTAACTTTAGGTTATATTTTATGTGACATTTAGAACACTTGTATCATTTATTGATTCTTTTAAATACAAATAGAAACAGTTTATGGGAGCAGAAGTATCAGATAAATGTGTCTTTATTGTTCAGATGGCGAACAGCAGCCTCGTACCTGTCGGGCCGTGTGTGTTCTCCCTCTGATCTAGAGAGCTGCATCGATGCCAGTGAGCTTTGGCGAGGGGGACTGCTGATCCGAGAGAAGAAGGTAACATGCTCATCTGCGTTTCTGCGCTGAATGTGTCCAAACGCTTCTTTGCACATCTTAGTAGAGTGCAAAATAAACAGGCTGAAAAGATGGTGCTGTTTGGCTGCTGCTTTTACTGTATCTTCACATGTATCTACTGTGTCCTTTGCCACTGCAATGTCACAATGTCCACTTCAGAGGACAGGCAGGTGAGCCAGTGGTCTAGGCCTTAAACTTTAGAGCCATGTACTGAAGAAGTATTAAGAAGCAGAAGTTAAAGAATACAAATAATATAAAAGTGGTTGTTAAACATCAGCTTAAAATTGGATTAATTGTGAGAGACAGGACTAACTAAGCTTCTGTAAGGTGTCCTAGAGAGTTTCCATACATAGGAGAAGTTAACAGTTTTTGGCTAAATCTCTTCCAAAATGTTTCTTACTTAGTTTACGTTATATATATATTTTTCAGATAGCCTTTAAGTATGACTTTGACAAAAGAAGAACGTTTTGAAATCATTCTCATGCCTGGATCGGGAAGCTGTCGCAAGGTTGCAGTGGACATGCAATTACATGCGTAACACCAGATGTGTTAACACACGTTCCTCATGCGTGGGAGAGACGACTGTGTGTGTGGTTACAAAGAAATGGCAATCATGTAGAGGATGCTTTGTAAATAGAGTTACATTTTCCTAAAAAAGTGTTATTGTCCCCTGTGTAAGGAGACTTTTGGGACACACTGTAGTTATCCGTCATCCTGCATAGTTTAGTTCTGCATCCAACCTGACATTAAGAGCTTTTCTAATCAGAGGAAGTAGATTCTCACAAGCAGTGCTGGGCATATGTTGGGGGAAAAAAATCTGTTGTCAGAGCTAAAAAATCTTGGCCCAGTGCAGCTTTGCGGTCTCTGACAAAGCTCGTTAAGGTTAATAAAGTTTAAAAATAAATAAATAAATAATAGCCTTGTGCTCTACTTTGAGTGTTTGTCCACCAGAGGGCAGTCATGTCATAACAAAAATTGGCCTTTGTAACAACAGATTCTGAATTTTTACCAAGAGTTTGTTTTTAATTGCGGAAGTGCTGCCTCGAGTTTATATTGATATCATTGTGTTTTAATATTGTGTAGTCTCATGCCACAAGGAAAAATATATGGGCTGTATAAGGCATGCACACACACACATGCAGTATTCCAATGCAGTATGCTATTTGTTTAAGCTAACATATAATACTGGTATTTTTTCCAGATTTCTAACTTTAAATCAAGACTGTACCATTTTTCAACTAATTTAATGATACATATTTTTGAAAGGATAATTAAATCTAGATCAGTACAAGTTTTGAAATAATAAGCAAAAAACGATCTCTGTCAAATAAGCAGAGAAGTCAGAGGGTATCCAGATCATGGTTGCCAGTCACAGAGAAACAGAAGAACAGTTTAACATGATGGGAAGCTGCGAAAATATGTGAAGTGAAGGAAATGTCTGAAGGTCAGTCATTTAGGCATTTGTAGATGTTGGTCTACCATCTTTTCCTCCAGCACCACCAGTGTGCAGTGACATTAACGAAATGCAAAAAATGACCCATTTCCAAAAGCCTGAAAGATTTTAAGTGGTTTAATGGAATGAACCGCGCTCAGTTACTGGTGAAACATTTGCTTTAGACTGTTGGTAATTGCTGTTTTGCCTTCATACATGCACATTTTGCATAAATACATTATATGTTAAGGCAAACTCTCTGTTCCTGCTTTGCATTAAAAATGAGAAATTGTGAGTAATATGAGTGCCATTTCACTAATGGATCTATGAGGGCAGAGAGAAACTCTTTAATTTGTGTGATGCTGAGTTCTGGCTGCGAGTCCTAGACGTATACTTGTGTTTATTCGTTAGCCAAAAGAGAAATAACTGAAGAAACAAACCATAACATGGTCCAAGTTTACTTGGTCTAAAAGCATTTCAAGGCATGCAAAATCAGACCATGCCTTGCATAGAAAGTGCCTTTTTTGCCTGTCCAACTGGTGAATCACTGATTTCTGTCAAACAGTGATGTCTTCTCGTGTGTGTGTGTGTGTGTGTGTGTGTGTGTGTGTGTGTGTGTGTGTGTGTGTGTGTGTGTGTGTTCACCTGTGTGCTGCAGTTTGTCTCTGAGCTGCTGTTTGAGGGGTTCTGTTTGAAGAGGCAGATCCGAGGTGGCCGGAGCCACATGTCAGACCCCCGCTGCTTTACTGACCACATGATTCAGCCTGAAGTAAGTGGTCCTCCTTCCTCTTATTCATTACTGAAGCCACACATGTTTTCATACAGCCAACAACGTTGAATAGAATTTAGTAGCAGATGGGTTTATATTAACAAATTGTAAACCTTTTTCTGATCAAATACCTATACCAGGGGTATTCAACGACAGATTGTAAAGGTCTCGTTGCATGAAATTATTTTCTTAATTTCTTAAAGGTCTGGCTACTAACTAGCTAGCTATTAACATGACTGATTGATGACATTAGCTACGTTTTAATGCTTAACTATAAGTGATTAGTTTATGGATATAAATAAGATATTTGGAAGTGGTTGGAAATGTTTTCTTTTTGTAGTGGTGCTTCATTTTACCACTTTTGATATTTTGCTTTGAATTTGATGCAGGGAGAATAAATACATACTTCTCTGACCATTCCGTTTTTGTCACTGACTTTTTTTTTTTAAACACGCCATGTTGTCAGTTTGGTAATCAAACAAGAGAGTGTAAATAAAATGAAAAGCTATAAAAGTCTGTGAAGCTCTACTTAATGTCTCTAGCGCTGTAGCTGGTCTGATGGCCTGCCTGCAGCTTGTGTCATGATGAGCTGCAACAAGCTGTGATGGTTCATTTTTGAAAACTAAAGACGCTGACCGTTCTTCATAAGTTTGTCTCTTCTACAGTATCTTTTCAAGTCCTCCATGTTTGGTCCACTGAAATACTTAACTGGGTTTGCCTGTGAACTGCTGTCCACCAGTTCATGACCCCTGACCTATACTTTCAAAAAGCCTCTGAGGGCTGAAATACATGTATTTTATATAACTATATGTATTAAATGAGATAAAAGTTCACAAGTGTTGTGTTTTCTCGTACAGCAACATTAAAAATGTGTGTGAAATGATCCTGCACATTTTGCAGCCTCATAAAAGTTGATTGTGTTTTTGCTGCTTTCTTTAATCCTAATACATATGCAACATAACTTCATTTGTTTTTTTCCTGATTATTTTTGACCTTGCATTCATGTGGAAGCTTTCCCTCTTTGTATATCTCTCTCTCTACTCCCTCTGTGTTTGGTCTGTTTGCTGTCTCTGTCTTGCTCTTGCTCTTGCGTTCTCTTCACTAGTCTTCCTTTCCCCCTGTCATAAAAGCGAGAGTATGGAATGTAGCAGTAATGAGTTTTTCCGCTGTGGATGAATCAGCGGGGCCACGGACTCCAAAGGAGCAGATTGCGCCCCGTGGGCTGTTTACCTAGGGCTCGCCTTGTGCGTGCAAGATTTACTGCCCCCTCTCTGATTAGTGCCATTAACTTCCCCTGCTGCTCCCGCCATCTTTATGAGCATTATTAGTGTGACAGGCATTAAAATGTAATTCTTCCATGTATCTCTGTTTATGAGTTTGAGGCTTTAGCTTCCATATGCCGGTGACATTGCATTGTACGAGAGAGTTCCATACAGAGAGAGGAGAGTGCAGGCGCGCTTGTGAATTTGGCTCAAACAGTTCCACAAATTGCAGACAATGGCACTTCAGTCTGATGAAATCTCAAAGGAGAGCATGTTCTTCTATAATCTGGTTTTCTGGAAATAAACCTTAATTTCAGTAGTATAATAGTATGATATAGTGTAGCTGTAGGTGGAACACGGCAAGCTATTTGCTATAATTCAGTTATATTGTTGTGGTCTCTATTTCCATGGCTTAATTTACACAGACAGAGGAGTCTGCAGTCACTCTGGTACATCTGACTGAAGCATTTCCATTATTTACTACTATAAACTGTTATAGTTTTGCATTTCCATTGGCCTAAAGTAACACTTTTTTTTATTATTATTATTCTGTTCTCCTAACATATAATAGCCACTTTAATAGGCACACCATTACCCCTGCTCACTGATGCAATTATCCAATCAGTCAATCATGTGGCAGTAGTGTAATGCATAAAATCATATAGATGCAGGTCAAGAGCTTCACTTAATGTTTGCATCAGGCATCAGAATGAGGGGGGAAAAAATGTGATCTCAGTGACTTTGACCTCAGCATGGTTGTTGGTACCAGATGCGCTGGTTTGAGTGTTTCAGATACTGCAGATCTCCCTGGATTTTCGTACACAACAGTGTCTCGAGTTTACAATGAATGATACGTAAAACAAAAAACATCCAGTGAGCAGCAGTTCTGTAGGTGGAAACCCCTTGTGGATGAGAGAGGTCTACAGTAACTAAAATAACCACTCTTTACAGCCATGGTAAGTGGAAAAGCATCTCAGAATGCATGCAACATGTTGAATCTTGGACTTTGTTAGACGCCCTTTTCCAGAGTGACTTACACAAGTGCTTCCATATCAGGTTCCTGTCCTGATCTCACCTGACCTTTTTCCTCTCTTTAACTGTCTAGTTTCGGTGTGTAGTCTCAGATCCCTGTTCTTGGCTGACAGGAGTGGACCCCATTTCTGATGGGAACATTAACTGAAGCTCTTGACCTCTACCTGTGTGATTTTGTACATTGCATGGTGTCACATTATTGATTGATTGGATAATTGCATGAATATGCTTCTATTAAAGTGGCCAGTGAGTGTGTGTATAGGTGTGGCATCATATATATATTTTTTTCCTTTCAGCATTATTATGAATTTTAACCAGTTAGCCATGTTTGTGTTTCCTTCCAGAAATGCTGAGAAATGTTTGTTTCTCACATCTTAAATCTGCTTATCTTCACTTTTCCCTGCCTGCAGCCTGCATCAATTTTTGTATCTAAATGAGGTTTTATTGAGGGATGAAGCCAATACTAGCTTATTAAACCCATCAAACTGGATGAATGTGTCGAGCTGAGCTGGGATAGTGCTGACATTTTTGGGGAATTCAGCAGTACAGACAGCATGCATGAGGAGGAGGAGGACCACCTCTGAGAGCCAGCTGAGGGACAGACACTGAAGCACATCGATCACTGTGTTTCTAGTTTCATAACCTGCCACATACAGTATCACTTTCTTTTGTCACCCGGTTTCATGTTGGTCATTTGAACCTGGTTTCCTTAGTCTTTGTCTTGCACGTTCTTCAGCCTATTCTTTTCCTAATGGAATTTCTCCCTGCATTTGCAATAAAGCTTTACCTGTAAAAGCACACACCCTTGCATTAATAAGCAATCCAATACTTATTCTTTTTCTAAAGATAAAATGACACTAGAACTGAAGGTAATGATGACGATCATAACGATGATGCTGCGTTGTCTCCCACACAGGTCTTTCACTATTACCAGCCAGTGCTGGAGCTGATCCAGTTGGTCAGAGTCGCAGATCTCCCAGTGATTCTTCTTTCCACCACGGAGTTTGAGCTGTATCCTTTCTCTGCCCCGCCCAGGCCTCCTCTTTAAAAAGTACGTTGTGTGTCTAGTTTCTTTTTTAGCTGTTCATAGAGATGACGGCTATTTTTTACTGCTTTTTACGTTGATGCTATGAGGCTGTACATAATAGTATGGGGGATTTTTTTTAATCAAACATCTGTTTTTAAGTCAAAGTGTTTGTATTGGAAATGGCTAAGAATGCACAGTGTCATCCGAATTAAAATTTTCTTCAAAAAATATTTAATCTGTGAGCTGACCTGGACTAATTTGTAGAAAAAACTTACATTGTGAGCAATCCTTATAATTTATCTAGCCACCTTCAGTTAGACACTTTCTCTCTGAGAGCCAATCATTGTCCAAATACGGCATTTCCTTCTTATTGTGTCCTAACATTGCGATATACTGTCAGCATTTATCTTGACTTGTACATCCAGTGCATTGTCCAGCAAATCCGCCAAAGCCAAGCTTCTGTTAGAACAGCTCAGAGCTCTACGTGGAGAGGTAACTTGCACAAATTCTCATAAAGCCTCTTTTTCATCCAGCTTGCTACTCTGCATTATAAAATGTACCAGTGTGGCATAGGCTTGCTTTCTCTGCCACGATCACTAAAGACCATAGTGACATGTTGGAGAATCAGTGTGTGTGTGCCCGTGTTGTGTGTTATGTGTTGTAAGTTCTTTGTTTCCGTGGCAGGTTGGAGCTCTGTTCTCTCTTTCCTGTGTGGTGAGCGTTGAAGCCTTTCCTCCAGCCTCCCAGCTCAGTGCCTCCAAATGGAGGGATTTTGTGGCCAAGCGCCCGAAAGCCTTCTCTGGTACAAACATCAGACTTCACTTTAAAAGAAATGAGCTGTTACTAAACAATACTTAATACACATTATACACATATTCTTATCTTGCACATTTGGAATATCTAAATATGTACTTAATAGTTTACATCCTGACTGAGTCCAGACGGAGCGCATTCAGCATGTAATACCTAGTAGAGTTAGGATACAGCAATGCTTTTCCTGAATGATCGGTTTTCGGCAGTCGAAAGTGCTCTGTTTTTAAAACAGAAATAACCCATACAAAATCATCAGTCATACAGTACGTGCAGCGATAAATTATATTCTATTAACTCGCACCCCCAACTGTCTAATCACAGTGGTGCTTATTGTAAATCTCCTGCTGGTTGAGCAGTGTAATTGAGTGCAGAGTGAAGCTATGATTGAACCTATGTGTTATTGCAAAATCATGTGATTGCATTTTACTGAAACAAAATATGTATCCCAGCAACAATTGATATTGATCATGCAACATGGTGAATCTGAATGAATACTTCTGGACAGTCTGATTCTGATAAACTCTCCCTTTTCAGCTCCTGATGTCAGGGTGAAAGGCGAGAAAGGCCACTATCTTCTCTTGGTTCAGGGGGCAGAGACTGGTGGCTGCAAAGCACGACTAATACACTCTGCCAATCAGATTAATGGTGCTGTTGCTCTGGCAACGACCAGCAGCCTTGTACAGGAAAAAGTTTCATTATCCTCAGGTAAGATTGTTCAACCATGCGTAAAACTGACATGTTGAACATCATATCACCATGTAATCACATTTCCAATAATTAATCCTGAATGTTGATTATAAACAACCATATTGTCGATAGATACATGTGCAGTAATATACAGTGTCTTGCATAAGTATTCATCCTCTTGAACTTCACCTCACTGGACCGAATGATTCGAGCTGACAGGAATGCTATGGTAACTCAAATAGCCACTCTTTGCAACCATGGTGAGCAGAAAAGCATCTCAGAACAGAACGTCTTTTTCCAAACATAAACTGTCCAGTGTCAGTGATCATGTGCACACTATAGTGTCAGATTTCTATTCTTGGCTGACTGGAGAGGAATCTAATGTGATCTGCTGTTGTAGCTAGAGGTGGCACTGATCCGATACCCAGTCTTCGGCCAGTAACAGCAAAAAACAAAACAAAAAAAACATGTTGGCTCAGATATTGGAGAAAACATACTGGATATCGGATCCAGATTGGAATTGGATTTGGAAAAGAAATTTCGTTTTGGCACTGGAAATGTTTACATGTAAAAAGACTTGACTGGTTGCTCTCTTGTTAGGATTGATTTTATCATACGTCTACATTATACTTTTATGTTGTTCATCATATTTGTTATGTTTACAGTGTAAGTGATTTTTGCATGAAAGTTTAACTGTGCTTCAGTTTAAAAATATATATATATATATGTAAAGCTTAGTTATCAAAGAAAATGATACTGGATGGGGATTGATATCAGAAAAGAAAAAGTGGTATTGTCATGTCTAGTTTGCCTCAAGGTTTGATGTGTTGGTGCATTCTCAGATGCTTTCCTGCTCACCACAGATGCAATGTTCCTGTCAGCTTGAACCAGTCTAGCCATTCTCCTCTGACCTTTGTCTTAACCAAGGTATTTCATCTTGCAGAACTGTCACCCACTGGATGCTTTTTGTTATTTGCATCTTAAGACTGTTGTGTGTGAAAATCTCAGGAGATCAGCAGTTTCTGAAATATTCAAACCAGTCCGTTTACACCAGCAGCTGTCAAAGACACTGAGATCACTTTCCCCCCCATTATGATGTTTGATATGAACATTAACTGAAGCTCTTCACCTGTATCTGCATAACTGTATGCATTGAGCTGCTGCCACATGATGGGTTGATTGGACTATTGAAATTCTGTAGCTGTGAAACCCCAAAATTAGTCCTGGGGCAAACAGTTGACTAGAGAAGACCATTCAACTACAGTCAGTAAGAGAATCAACCAAGAGACCAATTATGCAATCCATACATTTACAATATGTTTGTAAATAATTTTGCAAACACACACACACACACACACACACACCTTCAAGATTATGGGCTATTTATGACACATAATCCCGATTAAGTCCAACAATACAAGATGTGGAGAAGTTCATGGAGGGTGAGTACATATGCTTGGCATTGTTGTGAAGTGGTTCGATGCTTTTGCCTCTTTATGCTGCAGCACTCGCATCATTTCAGCATGCCTTCTCATTAGAGCTGGATTAAAAGCCCTCCACAGTCCTATCAAATCCCACAGCACCTGAAGCCAGCTGGACCTTAGCAAACACATGGAGGAAAAAAAAAAAAAAACTTTCTACACCGCTGTTTCCACACAGCCCAAAACCTATTTTCATGTTGTGCACTCACCATTTATTTCTACTTGTAAAGTTTAGGGGATGATGTATGACTACGTGACTTGCACTCAGATCCAGTGAGAGGGCTGTAGTGTCCTGTGGCTAAACAGAGCCAGTGTTGCACGGCTGACTTCATCAGCCCTTGTTGTTAAGTTCTCTGCTAATGCAGCTTTTAAATGAATAATACATGAATAAATGAATAAAATCCAAAATCTGATAGTCTTTAAGTGTTTCTTCAGTTGGATTTTATCTGAAAGTCTAACGTAGTGCCTATAGTACAAGGTTGAAAAGAACACCATACTGAATTGTCTGACTTAAAATAACATTAGACATGTGTGAAAGTACAGATAATTTAATGCTTTTGTAGGCGTGCAGTATTTCTTCATTGATTAACGTTTTATGTGGAGCGAAATGGCAATGCAGTGGTTTGCTGTTCACTACAGCACTGAATAGCTCTTTGTGCTCTTGATTTGTGTAAGTGTTAAGATCACTGCTGGAGACGTTTGCTGAGGTAAATTACTGTTCTGTTCTTCAGTGGAGGCGTGGGTTTGCTCGTAGTTTCCTACTGTAATCAGGAGATTGTGCCAAGCAACAAATGCTACTGTAATCATTTAAAGGGAATTATGGTGGTTCTAGTGTTTAGAATTGTATCTGCATTGAGATACTAGATTTAGGACAGGGTTGTCAGGTGTTCGCTCTCTCTCTCTCTCTCTCTCTCTCTCTCTCTCTCTCTCTCTCTCTCTCTCTCCCTCCCTCTCCCCGCACATGCGCACACACCCAGAGGTATTTGTGATAGCTGGCAATATTTCTTCTATAAAAGGGTATTGATAAATTCTGAAGCCCTTTTTTTTTTTTTATAGTTAGACGTCTGAGCTTTCTGGGAAAACCAGTGTTATGTTCATTTTAGATAAGATGTGCTTATTTACATCTCAAACATAATGATAAAGAACAAAGGAACATTCCCAATACATTTTAAGCAATACTCTAATTCTAATATTAACTCAGAGAAGTAAAGCAGCAGTATCACCTTTTTTCAGTTAAGAGTGATGCACGCATGCTCACTGGCACATCCACATTAACACACAGTGACGTCTTCCTTCTGCAGGAGAAACTCTGTTATTGATTGGGTCAAATCAAGAGAGATGTAGCTTTTCGGCCAGTTGTATACTATTTTTAGGCACCCACAATTCATTCACATTTTTTTTTTTTCAATTTATAATGAATTCAAAGTGAAAAATTGTTCTCTAGCTTCCACAGCTATTAAGTTATATGTTGACTGATTATAACTACGTACTGAGAATAGACTATTACTTTACTATTACTCATAACCAATGATTATTTGGTACCAGAATCATTCCTGCACTATAATAAGCCCCAGTTTTTCCTTGCAGGCAGCGTTCCTCTCTGCCTTAGTCATATCTGAGATGACTGTTGTGAACTCACAGCCAGGAGTCAGGAGCTAGACAGGTTCATTGAAAGTGTGAACTCTATTAACCTCTCACCCTCTCAACAGGCACCGAGATTGCTGATTGGCTGCACTCTCTGCCCCGTCTCTCTGGAGACGACCTCTTGCGGAGGGAGAGGAGGCTGGCCAGGGTCCAGCACCAGGTCGTCCAGGAATGCGCCCGTAAGTGGTTACCTGGGCAACCAGAGACCTCTCGCATGAACTCTTACTTGTTCACATGGAATTTTCAGCTAAACCACTGTGCGTAAACACACACACACACCTGAGTACTTGCTTAAAATGAAAGTTCTGTGGATAGGGTAAACAAACAAATTTTGTTTTCCTCAGTAATTGCTGGTGTAATTGTATAGATATCCGAACGAATTGGTTTGTTACACAGCACAGGAGTTATTGAATTTGTTGTTTGTTTACTGTTAGAGAGTTGTGAGCTTTTTAGGCATCCATTTAAGTTAAAGTGGTGTTAAAGGATATACTTGCTGTCATAAATCATTTAAAGAAATTTCAGTAAGGGTGTAGCAGTAAGCCTGGTTCTGGGTCATATTAGGACATGGCTGAGGAGGCAGAGAGTAATATGTTGGATGGTGGAATGTGATGCACCTGTCTATATGGACAGGAAGAAGAGAGGAGGCACAGAAGCCCGCAGCTGTGCCACTAAACGACCTGAGAGTACTGCTGCGTCTGGCCAGAGAGCAGTATCTAAAGATGCAAAATGCCATGCAGCCCAGAGTATCATGTGTGCCAGTAGAGAAGGAGAACCACACATCTGTTACGGGAGGTAATCAGCAGCGTACTGGCATTCCCAGCAACCAACACTGAAGAATGATCTGCTCTTATGTTTGGGCGTTCAGCAGACTTTTCAAGCTGTCTGTTTTTGACATCTATTGTGCTGTTCTCTAGGAGACAGTAAGCACACTGCCAACTCAGAATGGCCAGAGAGAAGTGTTCTGAGGAACTATGAAAACACGCAGAAGATCCGGCACAAAAACAGGTAAGTCTCCGTCATTCACTTGTCATCGTTTCAAAGAACATTCTGGCATGAAATCTGTGTTTATTATGCTGTTTGTGAGGTCATGTCGTATCTGTATTTCTCAGCCTCAGCTTTTTTCAGTCCACAGTCACACAGAGCATGTTCAGTAATATCCTCCAAAGAAGCTGTAGTAGTCCTAGTAGCTTGTTTCAGTCTGGTGTTTGGGTGGGTAGTTTTTTTTCATTTTTGCTGGAGTGTTGGTTCAGTTTAGTAAACGATACACAAATAATTCAAAGTTTTCACTTGAATAATAGAAGATTATTTATGTTCTAACAGAATTATTGTCATTAGAACATTTACGACATTTGGCAGACGCCCTTATCCAGGGCGAGTTGCTTTATCTCATTTATATAACTGAGCAGTTGAGGGTTAAGGGTCTTGCTCAAGGGCCCAGCAGTGGCAGCTTGGCAGTGCTGGGGTTTGAACTCATGACCTTCTGATCAGTAGTCCCACGGCTTAACCACTGAGCTACCACTGCCCCTAGAACTACTTTATTGAATAATGAAGTTTGTCTGAAAACATGTATGGACCAAAATTATTAGCACCCTAAATATTTTTAATAAATGCAGAGAAATTGACAATAATAATAATAATAATAATAATTAATAATAATAACAGTAGACTTTTCATATTATTTTTGATTTGTGCTCAGTCCCCAGGAATCTGTTTCCCTGGGGTTTAAATATGAGGTTGCATCAATGTACAATTACTTTTTCATTCATTACAATGGGATAAACCAAAGAACTTTCAACACAGATAAGACTGATGGTTGTTGACCTGTGGATTTTGAACCATACTGCAAACCTGTGGTCTGATTTTAAAGAGGGAAGTCCACATGCACAAACCAAGTGTCTCCAACTCGACTCAGTGCTGCTATTCTCTTAATTGTCTCTTAAACGTTAAAATTCTTATGAAATCAGAAATTACTCCGACACTTGTCCTCGAGGTACTTTCGACACGCTTAACTTTCACGAGGTACTTTTTGACACGCTTTCGGCACTGCTTGATTCTAAAGTATACAGTTATAGAAGGGAAATAATTTATATTCTCACTATCCGGTGCCATCCAGGAGAGGATGGATTCCCTTTTGAGTCTGGTTCCTCTCAGGGTTTCTTCCTCATGTCGTCTCCGGGAGCTTTTCCTTGCTACTCTTGCCTCTGGCTTGCTCATTAGGGAGAAATTTAAATCTATATCTGGGTTCATGTTATGCTGTTTTGTGACGATATCCATTGTTAAAGCCAAATTGAATTAAATTGTACGGGTGCAGAAAATGATGGAACCAGGCTTTTGCATGAAAAATGCACTACTTAAAAACCTATTTTGTGTTTGGGGGGAAAAAATAGCATGTTTAAATAAAACTTTCTATATATTAATTTTTGCTCTTTTTTGTTGGGTGCCAATAATTGTGGAGGGCACAGAATTATTAGATGCGAGTTATAATTGACAGGATGGAGTTACAGGTGTTGTAGAAGCACATAATACATCAGCCCATAGCAACCGCTTATAATTCCAAGCAGTAAGACGTCAAATGGAAAAAGCAGAAGGAGGTGTTCTAAAAATAGTAAGGAGAGATTTATCTGCTTGTACTTTTATACTTTGTCTACAAGTATTCTTACTGTGCTTACTAATTTGTTGCTCTTCATCTGACTGGCACTTGAGTTATACTTACTTGATCAAATAAAACCAAACTTACTTTCTAAATCAAATAAGCATTAATGTAAATTCTGAACAAAGAAACAAGAAAAGGAACTTTTATACTTGCTATCTAGTTATAGCATGTGTATGACCTCCCAAAAAAAAATAAATTCTCTAAATTTATGCTTTTAAGGTGCATAAAATTGAGCTTGGCTCTCTATAGTTGGTAGTGTTTTTGTGTTTATGATGGCCTGTACAGAGCAGATCTTCTTACAACCTCTCCAGGTCTAGCCTCTTCAGCAGTGGCTCTTCAGACTGTCTTATGGGCCCTAAAGATGGCCAGAAGAGTGTTTCTGCACCACTGGATGCACGAGAGCTGCTTAAGCACTTCACTGCTGATGGGCTACCAAGTGGAGAACTACAACCTCTCCCTGTCCTCAGACGGTAAGTCCCAAAGAAACAAAGAGGCCAAAAGACGTGCCAAATACCAGGAAGGCAAGTGGCTATGTTGCTGCTTAGGATTTGTGATAATTGGGTAGTGGAGGTAGAGCCTTTGCAGAGGGAGATCCTCTGATTCTCTCAAGCATTCGTATAGCAATCACATTAATACACATCAACACTTTCATAACTGCAATCGCAACCTTAGTCTAGAGGCTAACTCTCAGTTTGGCACCCAAACTGTAATGCTCCTGAAAATGTTTATGTATGATGTAGCTTTCAGTGGACACTTTATAAATAAGCTAAGGTTCTGTAAATCATTTAAGCAAAATTAATGAAGCTTCAGGCTCTGCAACTGCTGCATGTTTCAGGTTTAACACAGTGTCAGTATAATCCAATAAGGCTAAAGGCTATAGGAAGTTCCTAATTAGGAATGTGAAAAGTAAGACAGCTCCATGGGCTACATGACCATTACATATAATTAACCTGATGAACACAATTTGGGGGCATTTTTGCACTCGGTCTTTGGTTTAATAACTCAGGATCTTTTTATCTCTCTGGTAGTTTTTAGCCACAATAGAGAGAAAATAAGCTTTTGTTTTTCACTGATCTTATTTCCATGTTTTGTTTCTGTCTGAGTGAGTGTACGGACGTCATCAGTGTCACAGATTTGTCAAAACGTCTGGCAAAAAAGGGGTTTGATTATTTACCACTAAAAATACATCACTTTATTTTTACGATCCTTATTTATTTGTACAAATATTTTGTCTGGTTATTTTTGACAAGTTGGAAAGTGCGAATTTGCCATGTCAAAACAGTCAGACGATGATGCACGCACACAAGCTTTGCTGGATTGAGAGTGTATTAAGATGCAGGTGCTCAAAAAGACAAAAATAGATAAATCTGATATTTCTTTGAGTCATTTGTTATGCGCTTGAAATATGGCACCAAATAAAATGATTTTCACACTGAACAAATGAAGCAAGTAAATAAATAAATAATAATTAGTTTAGCTACAGGTAATAAATAGTGAATTTTCAGGTCATTCAGAATTATACAAAAAATAGTCAGAAAAAAGTGCAAGGCATGCCTCGTTTATCAAAGAACTTTGGCACTCGGCATGAAACCATATATCAGTGCAAAATAATTCCATCTCTCATTAGTCATTACTAATCAGCATACCTAGCTGTCATAAAGCTAATACGTCCCAAGATTACAGAGACCACTTCTAAAAGGATATGTCCTTTGAGATCACATTTTTCAAGTGCATTTTGCATAAAAACCTGTTAGTACATACTCATCAAATAATTGCATATACACTCACAATGCTCTTTATTAGGAACACTAGACTAATACTGGGTAGGGCCTTCCTTTGCTCTCGAAACAGATTCAATTCTTCATGGCATGGATTCCCCAAGATGTTTGAAACATTCCTTTGCGATTCTGGTCCATGTTGACATGATTGCATTACACAATTCCTGCAGATTTTTCAGGTGCACTTTCATGCTGTGTATCTCCCATTCTACCACATCCCAAAGGTGTTCTAATGGATTCAGATCTAGTGAATGGGAAGGCAACTGAAGAACAATGAACTCATTGTCATGTTCATGAAACCAGTGTGAGATGACTTTTGCTTTGTGACATGGTGCATTATCATGCTGGAAGTAGCCATTAGAAGATGGGTAAATTGTGGTTATGAAGGGATGCACATGGTCAGCAACAATACTCAAAGGCATTCAAGCGATGATTGATTGGTGTTAACAGGCCTAAAGTGTGCCAAGAAAACATTCCCCACACCATAACATCACCCCCACCAGCCTGTACTGTTGACAAAAGGCAGGTTGGGTCCATGGATTCATGCTGTTGGCACCAAATTTTGACCCTACCATCTGTGTACCTCAGCAGAAATCAATATTCAGATTAGGCTACGTTTTTTCCAGTCTTCATCTTTCCAGTTTTGGTGAGCCTGTACCCACTGCCGCCTCAGCGGTGGTTATGAGTTACTGTAGCCTGTTCTCAATACTCAGCACAGCCCATTTGGCACCAACAATCACGCCATGGTCAAAGTCACAGAGATCACATTTTTTCCCCATTCTGATGTGATTGAGAACAGTTGATGTGAACATTACCCGAAGCTGCTAGCCCATGTCTGCATGATTTTATGCACTGCACTGCTGCTACATGATTGGCTGATTAGATAATTGCATGAATGAGTAGGTGTACAGGTGTTGCTAATAAAGTGCTCAGTGAATGTATGTGTAGCTTTTTTCCTCCTGGGGGGGAAAAAAAAAAAAGAAGATATGGCATATATGAATACCTGCAATGATTTTAATGTTAGGATTGTCATAATAAATGAAGTGAAAAATGCTCACAAATAGGCTAGAGTTCTAAGGTTTAAGACCGTAGATGAACCCATTACATAAATTCCTATCTAACTAGCTTTCTAGATTGGTGCGTGTCGGGCAGATGCCATGGCAGCACAAAATATACCACAACTAGGCTCATCTGTTCTTGCTCTATAAGTCAAAGAATTCAGCGGGTATCTTGAAAACATTCACATAATGCCTCCATCTGGCTGCTTGTATACCCGCCTCTCTCATCACATTTTATGGCCCCTTCGCCGCTCTGCATTTTGTCGTCGTTTCCTTAACAGACTGTCGAGATGTGCAATTACACTCAATTCCATGTGATTTAGTAAGGCTTGCTGCAAGTGACACTTAGGTAAGTGTTTCACGGCTGTGTGTTCATTAACTGCAGCTAATGTAGCCTAACTCTGAACCTTATACTTTGTTGATGTTTTCATGTTGATGTTTTGTGTGTAGGGATAATGCTTTCCAGTTGTCGCCTGATCTCACTCCAAGAAAAGTGACCAGGCTTGCATTCAGGCAAGCAGCCAGCGCTCACTACCATGGCATAGAGTGAGTGTAAACCCATGGTTATAGCACCACCAGCCATTCATTCACTTCATTCAGCCGTGTTTTTTTTTTTTTTTTTTTTTTTTCTTCCCCTAATCCTCCTGCTGTGTGCGTTTTTGCGCAGGTTTTGCTTGGACGAGCAGAAGGCTCTGGAGAGAGACTGTGGATTTGCACGCTTGCAGTCACGGCTAATCCGCTTCGAGACCCAGACTACATGCTGTAAGGAGCCGTGCCCGGTGCCGCTGGCTCTGAGCCCTATGCCCGCACCTAGTCCCTCGCCCTCTGAACCTGGCAGCGTACCGGACGGAGAAGCCGCACACAATGATCTACCTCACCTCAAACGCCGCTCCCGTGAACCAGACGCGCACGCGCATCAGCAAAAAAGGTCAGAGTTTTCAGCATAGATCCCTCCTTAGATGATGAATTACTCACAGTGGTGACATCATTAATCACTCATTGAGCCATTAAGTATTTTGTGGGGGCAACAGTGCTCTTAAGGATTTACTCATTTTATTTTTAGACTGTGTGGTGCTGAAAAATGATCAAAGCAGTGGAATGAATCTGTTAGGGGATGTTCCATAATGGATGATGAATTCTCCTCATTTGTTTCCTGCTGAAAGCGTTCACGGGCTTCTTTGAGCACATTTGAGCTCCATATCACCCTCGAGATGTTTTGTAAGCACTAGCCTCTCCAGTGACCTCCTTGACAGGGTGCAGAAACATTTTTCCACCCCATTTCACACCACACTTCACTTATTTGTAGCATTCATGGTCAAATCGAGTACAGATATGCACTGGATGCATTTAATGACAGGAACAGGAGATTAAACTTCATTATTTAAAAGCGTAGCTGTGTTGAATATCAAATGCTTTGTATTTCAGCGTCCTCAGAAATGTGCTTTCTTTGTAAATGCCGTACATATTGCTTTTCAGTCAATTTGTGTTCAGTCAATGTTGGTGTGCTCAGGTTTTTTTTTTTTTTTTTTTCTTTTCGTACTTGTTTCTCTATAAAATGTGTGTTTTATATTAATTTTTAACACAGGTTGGTCAAGTCAGAGAGCAGTGAGTCTCTGGGCTCTCAGTGCAGTGGAGGTAGTGGTTCACACCCAGCCGTGAGAGCTCTGCAGCAGCAGTCAGGCCGTTCCCTCTCCTGTTCCAGCTCAACCAGACGCTCCACTGCTGGAGCGGAAAGTTCCAACGAGCCTCCAGCCAGCCAGAAATCTAGCCAGGGCCAAACTGAGTCACGTTCACAGAAACACAATCGGGTGAGAGCGTCCACACGCGCACATACGCGCACCACACTTGAAGTATAATATTTGGATTTAGCCACGCTGAATATTCTGATTTAAAAGAAAAAAAAACTAAACAGACTCAACTGATCAGACAGCTGAATTGCCATTACATTATCAGTGCTGATGGAAAGCCATGATCAGCCTTCTAAACTGTACACACACCGCTCTTATCAGTGATAAGTGGGTGTGTGAGACTCTTCCTGTACAGCAAGAATGCAGCCATTGTTTCATGGTGTGTGTGCTTGTCATTTTGTATGTGTCTTTTGAATCTTTGAAATTCTTTTTTTTTTTTTTCTCTTTCTTTTTCTTTCTTTTTTCCCCCCCAGATGCTGAAGGAGGTGGTTGCAAAGACACTGAAGCACTATGGCATCACCGGCGAGCACAAGTGCTTCAAGGCCTGCAGTCAAAGATTGTTTGATGTATCAAAGCTCTATCTGAAGGTATATGATGGAAAAAAGCTGAGTAGCAGCAATAGAGACTGTAGGCTGGATTAGTCAGACATGTGCAGTGTGATTATTGGTAAAATATTAATCAGTGCTATGAGTCAGAGTTTATTCCCTACTCATTTATGGGGTTCCATGATGCAAAGAGTTTCCATTCTCTTTCAGAATTATGGGTAAGTTATGGGAAATTAAAATCGAGTGGCTTGCATAATTTACACTACCTACACTAGTGAAAGCATAGCTCTAACACGTCAATACTTAATAAGACTCTCTCTCTCTCTCTCTCTCTCATATATATATATATATATATATATATATATTACATTACACACACACACACACAATAATACTTAATAAGGCTTATCCTACATCATGAGGAAAATATATATATATTTTTTTTTAATTCAGAAGCTTGACTCCTTATTAACTGTGGTCTTACTTGGGACAGGACCTGAAAACGTCACGGGGTCTCCATGAGGAAATGAGAAAAGCAGCTGGTCGAAATGCTAAGCAGGTAAAGTGTTCACCTGCGTAACACTTAGTCACACATTTCTATTTAGCTACACAAGGGGGGTTTCAAAGCTCACCAGATTTCCTGAAAATGACTAAACTCCCCTTCCCCCTGCCTGGGCTAAATGCAGTTCATATTTGGTTATTACGTCATCATCATTTCATTCAGTTCTCTCTGACCGCTGCAGGTGATCGACTGGGTTGTGGAGAAGGCCAAAAAATGATGTGTACATCAGAGGTGTGTACACACCACGTGTTTACCTGTTTTGCATTATGTAGTGTCTGTATGATGTGTTGTTGTGTATTAAAGTGTGTTTTATTTTACAGTCCTGCTTCTTTTTCTTATAATCAGTAAAGTACTTATTTTGGTACTTTTAAAAAAAATGTGCATGCTTATATTAGATGCTGGACATATTAGATGGATGTGTTCAGGGTGCCCAAAATAATTTCAGCATTTGGATGCAGAAGGTTCCTTGTTGCAGCCCCTTTATGATTGTACTACATTTATTTTATGAACATAATTCACAACTATTGAAATATCAGGTGCATTAGACACATGATATAACTTAAAATGATGAACTGTAACGTTCAGAAATAAGTTTAACAGCACTATTCCCAGTTTCATTAAAAGGTTTGAAATGGCAGATGTAATATATACTTCTCTTGTGTTTTGATTATGGTCAGAGAATGTGAATGTTTCCATTTTCAGTATAATGCATTCAAACCCTGAGATAATTATGGTTAGTCATCAATTTCCACTGATCTCTATTTAAAAAAAAAAAAAAAAAAAAAAAGTTTCCATCCTATGTTATTTCATTGTGAGCAACTGGCCTAGAAAGGACTAGGATGGACTGGATGATCACAGTTGAGAAATGTATTAATGGCAGTACAATATTTATATTATGGAAATGTCTAACGTTTTCTGCCAACCACAAAGGAAAACACTATAAATCAGTCACCCAGGGCTGGGTGGTTCTGTGATCAATGTCCAAATATCATAACCAGACATTTTTATAGGAATGGTTTCCTTTGAATTGTAGAAAAATCAAATGGAAAAACGTTTGGCCTCCTTACCGCAAACCTCATTTCTAGTAGCTAAGCTTTTATTCGAAGCACCAGCCAACCTTGAAATTGGCAACACATGAGCAGTGTAATGAAAAGTAAAAACACTTCAGATGCACTTCCACTTGATCTCTCTGTTGGCTTAGCTTGAATGACCGCATCTCTCTGGTTTGTTCATCCCTCAGTTCACAAGACAGTGTAGGGAAATTCTCTGTGTGTATATATGCTTGAATGAACCACTGAAGCATGGCAGTTCCACTTCCCTTTGAAAGGGTAAGTTAGTTTATGTCAATAATATGATCAAGACATTTTTGAGATATCCTGGGTGCCACGTGGACTTTGGGGGACTGTAGCTCACCAAGTTAAAGCAAGGTTTAGATTTCGGTGCTTAATGCTGGTTGTTTGGGTTTACACCTAGAGCTGCATTTGGTAGTTTATTCTAATCAGCATATATCTAACAGATTTTGTGTTCACAAGGTATATCTTTAAAAATATTATGTATGTATTAAGCACAAGTTTACACTTTGTGCTAATATACTGCAGTCCTGACTCCTCAAACCCAGACCCTACTGGCCTTTCCAATCTCACATCAAAAGGTAATGTGCATCCTCTTGAAGCAATGCCCTTTCATCAGCTGCCCCCTGGCATTGCTTGTCCAGTGTGGGCTGAAAGGGCTCTCACTTTTGGCAGTTCTACAGCCTGCATTCCAGCCTCACAGAGGCCTATTGTTCTTTCCCCGGGTGCCCAGAGGGCTGGTGGTAAATGGGGAGTTGTACAACATACTGGCAACCTCAACAGCTCTCAAAAACACATTGCAAGATGAGCTCACTGGCTGTGGGGATCAGAAACTGTTGGTCTAGTTCAAGTGTTGCATTATATTCCAGCTGGCTTTCTTTAGGAGTATTTTGAAAAGCAGGCATTTTGTAATTTATGCAGCAATAGTCAGGATGGTGTTCAATCTGCAACTTGTTTATGGTATTTAAATCAGATTACAGAATGTTGTGCCAGGTTTTGCAGAAATAACAACTAACTCTCATTGATTCTGAAGTATTTCTCATTTCAAACCCTGCTTTCTTTGGACCTGTGCATTTCTGAGAACCTGATACATTTTGTTTGTGAGTGCAGGCAGGCACTGTTCGTTTTTACACAAATACAATGGGAGATTAAGTAATCTGATTCTTCCTTAAGCAATGCAAAAGAGCCACTTGTACCACTTCCCCTAAACCTCTTCTTCCATCACAAGTAAGAGCCTGTTTTGTCTTCTGGTTGTGACAGTGCAAGTGGGACCAAAGTCATCTCACTGGCACCTCAGTCACTGTTGTTTAACTCAGAACCTGCTTAGGTTTTGTAATTTGCTTGCTAGTATCCATCACTGGCCTTTGTGTGAGCATAATCCCAGTTACTTCTGACCACTCTCATGAACCCGATGGACACTGTTGAAATGTTGCTGATGATTAATGCTCAGAATGTCCTTTCACTGAAATCTCCAGAGTACCAAACACACAAACGGGCCACATTTTTACACTGTGAAACATTTTATATATATGAATTTACAGGGTTTAAAACAAGTCATTCTCTAATCATAATTAGCTGCCAGAATCATAATAGATCTACTTAGACAGTTCCCGTACAGATGAGCCTCATTATCAGTCATGTTAAGTGCTTAATACTGCGCAATCGGATGAACTCTAAAGCAATACATAGTACTTTGTGTACGGCTGATCACAAGTTAGTGTTCATTGTGAGTTTGATCATTTTGTCTTAGCATAATCACTGTGCTTGGAATTGATTGTGTTTCACTCTAAAATAGACAAATCAGATCATTGCTTAAAAAAAAGTAACTGATGGATATTTACCACTGCTCTTTTTCTTACTCGTCTTTCAGACATTTCAGTTCCGTTCCATCCTGGTCATACATTTAGAAACTCTGTCTCCCCCGCTTTGGGACCAACTGAGTCCTTGTTTGTGAGTTTCATTAAACAGTTCAGAAGTTCATTTCAGGCCAGTAAGCCCAGTCTGGCAATCTTCGCTGAAAGGAAGGAGTGAAGAATGAAGACAATGGGCTTGGGACACGAGTGCAAGTCCAGTTGCTGTGAATAAAACAAACGACAAGCACTTAATCTTACAATAGAAGTTACTTATCATATGGTTTTTTCATCAGTGACACAGCAAATATTTTCTAAAAAGGAGGCAGTTAAAATATATAAGTACAATTTATTTTACTCACAATTTCACCCTCTTTGCCTCCGAAATCCAAATAGAGCATCCGCACCCCATCATCTGAGGACATTCGGAGTTTCTCAAAGGGGTAGCTGAATAGAGGATGACCATGAGGAGGCTCTCCTTTGGGCAGCACAGAGAAGCCCAGCTCATAGTGAATGAGCAGTCTGCAGTCCTGACCCTTATACATGCAGCCTGAAACAACGAGAGAGGCTTCATCAAAAATCAGTCCTGAACAGAAATACACACAGTGGTGTGTTTCCCAAGTGCCTTGTTTATTATGTAAAGATCAACAAGGAGCGCTGAGTGATGCTTTCTCTAGGAGTGTGGGTTTTAGATTTCCAAAAGAAAACCTGAACAAAAATGTCTAATATTAGAAATAAAGACTAATATACCAGTTAGGTGTTTTTTTAAGACTCAGCTGAGGTTATAACTTACAATAAAGGAGGAAATGAGGACAAAGTGAAACAAGATGCATTTATAACACACCCCCCCCCCCCCCCCCCCCAAAAAAAAAAAAAAAAAAAACAAAACACCTCAATAAAGGAACATCTGTGATATCTACACACCATCTCTGAAATATTGTTAAGAAATTTATGGGGATTTCCCCTTTTGAATGTGACTATATACAATCAAATTCTACAGAGAACGATGAACCGCCTCCAGATGTAAGATGTAAACTTTGCATCCAACTGTACTTAGTGATTAACAACACAATGCACTTGGGAATCTCCTTCATGCATGTTAAAAAGATTTGCTGAAGCTAAAAGCAATCTAAAGTCTGATATTAAATACAGCAAAGGCTAGATAAATTCTGCACGGATTGTGCAATAACACAGCAACATTGAGTAACTTATTAGCTCTGGTTACTACCACCCAATCCATCCCATGATGTGTCTTCCCCCGCTTCAGTTTCCTCTTTCTATAATGTTCATCAAACACATGTTGAAAGTCTAGAATTATCAGCTTTATACACTACATGGACACCAGTAAGCTACCTGCTTAACTACTTCCTTTTGCTATGCATCTAGGAAATTAGAATTGCATACACTAGGTGTAAATGCTTATGAGCATTTTTGAGGAGGAAGGCCATGAACAGGGTTTAGATACCACAAAAGGGTCACATGGAGAGCATAAAAGACACACAGATAAGCAGCTGAGCCCCTGATTTGACTATTTAAACCTCAGGTAAGGAGGAAGCTGGCGGAGGAGTTGGATTCCCCAAACAAAATGAGTATACCGAAGTATACAGAAGGGTAAACCACATGTAGGCTAAATGAAGCAAAGGTAAGCGGTGACTGACTAGGCACTGTGAAAGCGTAAGCTGATATTGATTTAATCACGCTCTTCTGGAACCATGCTATGTATAAATTTAAAAATTCATTTGCGATGGCAAGAAGCAAAGAAATGAATTCAGTGCCTCAAACCTCATGAGCCACTACTCAGTAAAACTACTCAGTTAATTAGAAGCCTCAATTCAACTCTTGATAAAACATTTAGCCTGCCAAGTCAAGGTCACAATGCTTGTTGGTCAGATTTCCTGCCAACTTCCTTGTGTGGGTTGTCTTGCATTCGAGGGATTTAGAACAACTTTAACCTGCTGATTCTGTTATCTATTCACTGCCCATCTTCATCAACATCAACATGGTGCCATGCATATATTACTGGAGCCAGTTAGAAAGCTATTTAAATTGGCTCTAGGCAAAATGCATAAGTGTGGGCCTAATTAAATGCAGCATCAAAAGAATCAAATGTTACACAATCAAACTGTTAACTACATCGTACTACTGAAAATATATTAAACCTTTGATACACTGTGCAACTCTGCTATAAAGGACTCTGAACTGCTCAGTAATTGACTAATAGCAATGCTTGTATAGTATTTCCAAATTCCATTCAGTTTTTGTTTTGGACATTATAATGGCCATTAAGGCAGAGAAAATGATCCTTTAAATTTGCTCTTATATTTTTACAACAGGGTAACCTACTGTTTATAAAATATCCAAGACAAAAATGAGAGAAAATATCATCTACATTGGTTTCATAAACTATTAACTAAGTTTAAATATATGCTACTGGTTTCCCCCAGCTGAGTTATTTACTACATACAGTACACATGGCATAGCAATTTTTCTGCAGTAAATCAAAAATGCCTCTCTAGTGGACTGTGCTGATGATGAAAAAAAGGAACTTTTGAAAAGACAAGGAGGTTCATGTTCTCCCTTCTCACTCTCATTCATCTCTTTCTACTTAACAATACTGTAACCTTACTCCTGACCCAAAAGGCTGACTGAGGCTTTCCCACACAGTGGATTCACACACTGTTGCTTTCATCCACACACAAAGAGACTCCACTGAGCCACGGCCAGAGCAAAGGAATCTCCTTCGTCCAGCCGGAGTGGGTCTTTACAACACCCGGCTTTGCAGTAATGCCAGGAATTTATGGCCCCAGACATTTGTTGTGTTCAAGTCTGAACGACTATTCGGTGTCAAGTTCATGCTGACTGTGTGTGTGTGTGTGTGTTTTTTTTTAATGACACTTATAATGAGGGAGGAGTATGTATGGAGGATTAGTGTCACATCAGCATTTTTCTCTATACCTTCTCTCTACAACAAACACACTCCCACATTATTTAGGCTATAGTGCATCCAAATTACACAATAAATCTAATCAAATATGTATCATTTTGCAAATTGTTCAGTATGTTTCCTCCTTATGGAAGCAAACAAGGCAGATTGACCCATGATTTCAAAATGAAATAATATTGGTTAAAAAGACTTGAACACAGGATCAATTTACTGTTCACAGAAAAGGAAATTAACTTCCAAACTTCATACTAGTTGGTCATTACCTTATCTGGGTCAAAGGTTGTATTAGTCACAGAATAAATACCAGAATCAGATGAACAGAGAAGTGGCAAAAATAAGCCAAAAACAGTTTAAAGGTCCCTCTCTGAGCAAGTAAAATTACAGAATTAAGTCTTGCATAACCGCTAACTCTGTGTAATTCAAAACAGGTTACTGAGCTGGGAATATCAGCTTGGAATATGGATAAAGAATCAGTGAGAAAGAACAGAATATGGGCATCAGGGTCAAATAAAATATTCCCAAATTTGACTTAACTTCTAGCCATAGAGGTTCTGGCTGACAGGACGTCTACAGTAACTCAAATAATCACTCTTTAAAAACATGGTGAGCAGAAAAGGATCTCAGAGCACACAACATCTCAATCCTTGAGGTGGATGGGCTACAAGAGCAGAAGGCCACATCGGGTTCCACTTCTGTCAGCCAAGAACAGGAATCTGAGGCTATAATGGACACAGGGCCGAAACACTGAAATTTCAGTTGAAGACTGGTAAAAATGTTGCCTGGTCTAATAAATCTCGATTTCAGAGTCTGGCCTGAACGGGATGAATCCGTGGATCCACCATGCCTTGCGTCAACATTGCAGTCTGGTGGAGGTGATGTGATGGTGTGGAGAATGTTTTCTTGCCACATTTTGGGCCCGTTAATAACAATCAAGCATCACTTGAATGCCACAGCCTATCCGAGTACTGCAGCTGACTATGTGCATCCCTTCATGGCCACAGTTTACTCATCTCAAACTGGTTCCACGAGCATGACAATGACCTCATCCAGTCACGAGATCTGAATCCAATACAGCACCTTTGGGATGTGGTAGAAAGAGAGATTCACAGCATGAATGTGCAGCTGACAAATCTGCAGCAGTTACGTCAGTGTGGACCAGTATCTCACAGGAATGTTGAACACCTTGTGGAGTCCATGACATGAAGAGTTGAGGCTGTCCTTACAGCAAAGCCCAGCATATTAGTAAGCTGTTCCTAATGGTGGCTGGTGAGTATATGATAACAACTGTATTAAATTGTAATGAATTTGCTTGTTAAATATCCTACTTTTATTTATTATTTCTTTGTATATGTTTTACAGGACAGCAGACGCTTCAGCAGCTCACTGTGTACTACAGTTACGCCTGCACAAGTTTATCTCCTGACCTGGTCACTCAGTGTTAAATCATGATTAAAGGCACAGCCCAGAAATCTGCCTTTGTAAGAAAAATAGGAAAACGGTTGCTTAATGTAGTTTCAGAATTACTACTCCAAGTGCAGCTGTATTTAAATTTTTAGTTCCCTTGCAACAAAACATTTTATGTTTACAGCATTTGGCAGCTGCCCTTATCCAGAGTGATTTACAATTATCTCATTTATACTGAGCAGTTGAGGGTTAAGGGCCTTGCTCAAGGGCCCAGCAGTGGTGCTGGGATTTGAACTCACAAACTTCCGATCAAAAGTCTAATGTCTTAACCACTGTGCTACCACTGCCCCCAAAAAATGTACTTCAATGAACAACAACAACAAAAAAAGAAGCCTAATGTTATGGTGATCTCCAGGGTCTCACATGCTTCTAATCACTCTGAGCTTAGGGACTGCTCCAGCACTTTATTTCCCGGAATGCTTTGGCCTGTCCCCTTTGCCAACCGCACAGAGACCACACAGGAACTCAGAAACTCTAAAAATACTTGCATTCTCTTTTATGCTTTCGATATGAATGACGCACGTTAACCAGCTACTAAATGACCCGTCGTGCTTTTGGGAATTCCAGTCTATCTATAGTCTCGCAAGAAAGACATCACCGTTTAACTACTCAAATCTGATTTTCTGTAATCTCCACAGCAATTCATGTAGTTTATGCAAATATAAAGAAAAGTGAGGTCACTAAATAGGATTTAGAGATTTATGCCATTGCAATTATTTCTCAAACCTTTTCACTAGTGTTTTAGAAAGCTGCAAATAACAATGCAACAAAGCTGATGAACTGGACTTGGCAAAAATGTAAATATGTGGCAAATAATCTTAATGATGTGGTGATCTAATCTTTGCAAAAATTACCCAACCCAAATTTCTACTTTGTTAACAAGAAGAATAGGATAAATCCTCCAGTGAATCTCACACATTATGTGGATATGAACTGGCCTGAATACACTGAGGAAATTGTTTCTCAGGAGCAAAATCTGAATAGCGCAGCAAAATGCTAGATGAGGCGGTATTAAAAGGGCAATTTTAGCAGTTTTGCCTCAAACAATACAAGAACTGAAAGAAGCATACTCCGATCAGGGCTGAACTTACTGGTAGTCACTTCTTTGATCATCTCAGCAGCGGCATGGCAGCCAGTGACAATGTGTCTGGTCCACAGTGACAAGTCTTTACAGGTCTCAGCTCGGAAAACGTGAGTCTCGATGCCCAGTCTCGTGCCCGTGCGTGTAGCGAAGGATAGCTCCCCGCCTGGCTGGGGTGACCCTCTATCTGGACCAGAGTGTACCAACCTGAAGACACACAAAAGCAGAAAAAAGGTTTAGCAGCTGTCCACACACAGTACTGGAAGTGTAATAGAGAATAGCAAATCTAGAAACAGTAATCAAGTCAACTGAGTAACGGTATTATATATTAAGGAAAACTGTCATTTTATTCTACACCGGCACTGTAAAGTGCCCCTTTAACTGAGATTTTTAAAACAGGATAGCCTACTCTTTATCAAAAATACAACCTACACTGAAAAAAAAACCTCTCAAAGCTAAAAGCCATCGTCATAAAGTTTAAATATATGCTACTGGTTAGTGACTGGCCAGATTGTGTACTACTTGCACTTCCTTATACAGCCATTTTATGTCATTTTAGTGTTTTTAAGAAATGCATTGTTGTAATCAGATACCGTGATGTACTGCAAACTGCAATGTTAGCTTGTACAGTTCATACCATTCATACCATGGATGCATCTTAAAGCCCCTAAACTCTTCCCTGAAGCATATTATTCAGTAGCTACTAAGAATTTTACAGTCACTCAAGTGAAGCTAACAGGAAAGGCATTCAGTTGCCAAGAGTGAGGAATGTTTGGTCTGGACTCATTGAAGAGGTCCATGTCCCTCAGAATGTATCTTTAAGTACAGAAAGTTTATTTGAGGACTTTGGCCCCATGTCCAGATTCTTGCTACGAGTTCTCAATGTTAAATAGATCAAACTATAAACTATAAAACTATAAATAACAAGGCCTACGCTTTAAGTTAACTTCAAACTTACATGATTGAAATTATGAGACAATCTGAAAGGTAATTCTGACAAAAACAGTTTTCTAAGGTTCTATCTGAATCTATCTATTTCTTATTAAGCAATCTCTTAATCTCATGAAATAACTAATAAATGGTGGTAACTCAGTCTCAATATTTCTTTCTCTGCTATCAAGTCCAAATTGTGAACATATATGCTTTTTTTTTTATATGTTTTACTTTTCTGAATGTACTCTCCAAGATCTAACCTACAAGATATTTCACTTTTTTAAAATCTGGAGTTATTTCTAAATAAGATCTCTTATTTATATTAAAGTTACATTATAAAACATTTAACAATATTAAAATACATTATAACATACGTGTATGTGTGCAACCACACAAACATACCTTACACACAAAAAATAACAACTCAGGAGAAAAATATCACCCAGTAATGAAGTTTAGGTGGTTAACTCACTTTCAACCAAAATGCCAGATAGAATCTTATAATACTGATGCCATCAAATGTAGATATAGAGATACAGATATAGTTAGTGTATTATACTCCAGTACAAAAATATCATTAATATTGTCTCCTTGAGACATGCCTAAAGCATTCAGGTTCTTGAAAAGGCTTTCACTTTGTACTGTAAAGGCCGATTAGCTGGTTAAAGCTTAAACCTGGACCATATGGAAAATTTCCACTGAGAACTGTACGTTAGAGTTACGTTTAGTCTTTCCACAGAACAGCGAAGAAGGAGCATTTTGGCAGATGCAGGTGGAAGCAGTGTGGCTGTAGACTGCCATTCAGCTCAGCTGGCTTAAGGGCTGTAGTTTATGGGCGAGTCTGTATTGCTGGATAAAATGTGTGCAAGAGTGAGAGAGATACCATGGGGCAAGCAGAATGTGTGCTTTTCAAGCTACCTAGTGGAATCTGTTGTTTCTGGACAAGCTGGTGGGTGCATGTCTGTTTCTGGGGAAACATGAATTATGACGATGTTTGTTTCCATATACTTTATCTTGCAGAAGGTGTGCATGTCCGTGTGTGTGTGTGTGTGTGCACGCATGTGTGTGTAATACCGTGTAGAAAGTAGAGGATATGTGTGTGCTGGGTTGAGCCTGTTCTCCTTCATACGTGTCATGCTGTCATACAGCATCAGGTCTTTGTCGGTCACCACGACCACCACCGGCTTCCAGCGTGGCCTCTCGCTCTCCGTCTGAAAAAAACACAGCCACATAGATGGATATTATTTATTATTTACTTCATTTGTCCAAGACGTTTCAAAACAGTTCAACAGATGGCCACCAAAAGTCACTGGCAGAAGAATCTCTGGATCGGCTGGATTTATGCATTTTTTATTAGCCTGATGCTCATATCCAAAATTCATGCATTCTTAATGATCTATAACAGCTTATCCAATTCAGGGATGCGGTGGATCCCGAAAGCCCTGAACGCCAGGCAGCTGTGCACACTGGATGGGTATTTAATGTGGAAAAATGAATGTGATGCGATTGAGTCATTCATGTGTTTCCTTGATGACTCCCATCATAGCAGCGATTCTCTGTGGGAACAGCTCAAGGCGTGACGCATCTGGCTACAGTACCCAATTTCCAACAAAGTAAAGTCTCAGACTGTGATCTTCCTTCTTCATGGCAGCTATGACAAGTAAATTATTTCTCTAAGTGCTCGTCTAAGAACACATTTAAAATCTAGCGTATGGTACTTACAGTAAATATAGAGGAATGCAAGAACAGTGAATGACTCATCCTATCAAAAACGATGGTTAACCACATCACCCACTGCCCTGGGAAAGAAAATTAACCAGCATCGCTGTAAATGCTTGGTGCACGGAATAAAAATTGGCCTTCTGCAAACAGGAAAAAAAACAAAACAAAACAAGCAAAAACGAGAAAAATCGCCTGACATAGCCTGACATCCTCAAATCACCACAAATCACCAGTGCGCTCTTCACAGGGCAAGCTAATAAGAGACACTGGCAGGGCCACACACATGCACATACACGCACACACACACCCACACACAAAAGGAAAAGTTGCAAAGGGAACTAGGTTACAGTCTTTGGGCCCTTGATGCACTGGAGGCTTTTCTCCCCTTATAATTATTCATCAAGAGCCTGACAGCTTGGTAATAAGAGACAGTAAGAGGGAGCTCATTAAAAAGCAGTGAGAGAAGAAGTGGTTAGCCAGCCTGCTTATAGCATGGTGAAGGCCCTAACATTACATTAGCTACCTCTGCCAGGCCACAGCTAAGAGTGAGTCTTCAAAAGAGGAGGCAAAAATGGAGGCAAACATGCAGTCGAGTTGCCACCAGCTGCTAAGTCTGTGGGTTGAAGAGACCAGTGAGAATGACGGAAAGCTCTGCGTCCACAATGCCACAGCGGAGAGCTAAACCAGACATTTTATTTTCCCTTTCATGATCATGGAACAGCTCAAAAAGCTAATGATTTTAGCAACACGCAGTGTACAACAAGTGCTTAAAAACCTAAAACTAACTCACATTTGTTTAAGATTCATTCTGTTACAGATCAATAAACCGTGAGCGATTTTCTGATTTCCTCATCCATTTAGAGTCTGTTAAAAACCAAGCACTCTCCCAGCAAAACACCATGGCAACATGACATTATCACGTGAATTTTGGATTTTTACTCAGCTTTGTAGAATACAGTCATGTTTCAATCAGAGATTTGAAATTTACCCATACAGTGTTACTGTTCTCTCTAGAACACTTCATTCCTGATTCATACTGATGAGGCAAACTCTGCATGTAATCCCTTAAACCCAGTGGGATACGAGTTAAAGAAGAGCTAGGAGACTTGACTTCTCACAAGCACATCAGAATGCAGTACTGTTACAATTTTTTTTCCACAAAAAAACGACTTCTAAAATACACTTGCATCTCTATTTCTATTACTCTTGTAACAAATTCATTTCCTTCCTGCGTGTTATCCTCTATCCATTTCTCTCCTCTCCATGCTTCGCCATCAGTCACAGTGAAGGACACATATCCTCTCACTCTTTAAAGCCAGCACCTTTTTTTTTTGCAGTTAAACTCAAACTGTTTGCACAGTAACGAATCCCATTGTGTCACACTGTAACATATCAAAACAGCTCCAAATCACAGCCATATATTAAACTGTTGGCTGTCCATGTTTGCTAGCTGCTTTGCGCACCCCTAACAGAATATTAAAATAATGAAATACAGTATAAAACTGTCTGCTATGAATAGAAAGCTATTCTCCTTCACACAGCGAACATCTCTCTGCACACACTACATGCACTAACCTTCTCTGCCAGCCAGCCGAGGTGGCGTATCTCATGACTCGCCCCAATGCCGTTCCAGGCTGCTTCGCTGAGCTCAGACGTCACCTTGTTCATGAGGTTAGTGGTAACAGACTGCATGGACTCGAACCAGGCCTGAGCTGAGCTGGAGTCCGAACACTGCAACACCACCGTGTGCTTTGCATCAGGAGAGTGTAGCTCCAAGTGCCTGCAGAACAAACAGACACATGAAACACAGCCTACCACTGCACCTGTCAGCTTTCTACATGTTTATTACACGTGCAGCATGACCACTGTTTTACTTTTCATTCCATAAACATACTTAGAAAAAACATAGGGTGTCTTCAAGGTGGCCGCTTCGGATAGACGCTTCTAGCTTCTAATTAAGAATGAAGAAACAATCAGTTATATTGCATGAGCTGTCTTCTCTACAAAACCATTTTATTATGAAAACAGAAAAGAATAGGATGGATGTGCTGTAGAATCAACGATCTGGACCTCGAGCTCAGGAGTCCACTTGAAAATGGTGGTCTGGGGTTCACTTCAACTGAACCATAGAGTGGTCCACATCGTGTGTTGAAGCTATCCGCTTTCGGCATCGCATGTCAAGTAATGCGATTGATTCAACTTCCTGTTTGTTCACTATATGGCCAAAAGTATGTGGACACATGACCAGTCACATCTACTGTATACTATGTGCTTTTTGAACATCCCATTCCAGATTTAGTCCCCACTCTCCTGTTATAATAACCTCCACTCTTCTGGGAAAGCTTTCCACTAGATAGCATGGCTGTGGGGATTTGTGCTCATTCACAATCAGGATCAGGGCTCTGTGCAGGTCACAAGAGTTCTTCAACTCCAGCCTTGGCAAACCCTGACTTCATGGGCCTCACTTTGTGCACAGGGACACGCTGGGACATGTTTGGGCCTCTTAGTTCCAGCATACAATGACATTCTATAAAATTCTGTGCTTCCAACTTTGTGGCTACAGTTTGGTGAAAACCAACACACAGGTGTGATGGTCAGGTGTCCACATACCTTTGGCCATATAGTGGCCATGGGTTCCTTGACGCTGGGAGAAAGGGTTGTTCATAGACTTTCTTAAGACTGGAACTGGAACAACTAGTTCAGCTTTGTGGTGTAGTTGTTTGTACTGAGAACACTGCAAAAAATGCATGTCTTGTGTTGGCCTGCATGGATAAAAAATAATATTACATAAGAAATACTCTTTGTCTGAACACACAGAAAGGATGAACATTCCAAGTTCTCCACATGTCCACCTGAGTTTTCTCTGGGTTCGCTGGTTTCCTCCCACTGTTCAAAAACCATGGCAGTAGGTGGACTGGCTTTGCTAAACATTGTCCTACATGTGAATGTGTGTGTGGTGCCCTGCAATAGACTGGTGTCCCAGTCCGGGTGTATTGCTACTTTAAGTACACTATTCCCAGGATAGGCTCCAGATCCACCATGTCCCTGACCAGGATAAAGTGGCTACTGAAAATAAATGAATGATTTGACAGTGCTTGACTGAACTGGGTTGTAACCAGAGCACCAAAGTATTAACTTTCATGATTTGCAGTAAATCAGCCGATCTTCACAGTGCGTACAGTGATCCATGCCTTACTCATACATCATATCTCATAGGAGCTTTAACCTACCCAGCAAGTTACATTATCATTTCCAGCTGTTCCATGCTGGTAAAAATAGTTCTGTTTTATTAAGATGGAGAGTTGGGAGGCTGGGTGGGAACAGAAGCCAATACGAGTTGAATGGAGTGTTTGCGTCCGTCTGCGGGAGAGCAGCTCCTGGACCAGGCCCAGGAAGTTTTCTCCCATCCAGCCTTGATGTGGGAAATCTCAAGGCTGCCGGGGATGTCTGAGCCAAATTTAGAAGTGCAGCAATAGATGCTAATGTTTTTTTAAGCCTTTCGTCGATACAGAAACAGTTTGCTTCTCAGCATGGTAAAACTTATTTAAGGAGTAGAAGCAAGATCATGACCATGTAAGCCACCTCAGTCCTGTCCTTCTGTAAGAATGCTAATAACAGTTCATTAAGGATAAGACAGAGGCTTGTAAAAGCCAGCCATCATGGATAAAGAAGCACTGGAAAAACCCTGATAGATGGTGTAACTTATTTTAGGAGGGGGAGTCAAATTATCCATCATTATCTCAAACTCTGATGTCATATTCAATAGGTTTAAATATAAGAGAAGCTATTTTTAGTTTTAGTTCCAAACATGACGTGTGTCCAAACCAAACAAGGGCCACAGACACAAGCAGGAAGAGGAAGCCTGTGATAAATCTGTCAGCAAGAGCTCCTCCTGTCCCATCTACTGTCCAAATTCATCTCTCCTACACAAAACAGCTGTGTAAATTTCCACATCAGCTACAAGGCACATGTCAAGGAGAGAAACTCAGATGAAGTGTATGCTGACAGCAAATAGGTCAAATATAGTCATTTATTCCAGATGGGTCTGGTGCCAAAAGGTTTTATAGCAATCCTCATGTAACCTGTGGCAGGAGGCAGGTCTTGTCAACATCAATGATGCTTCTGGGCAGGAATGTTGATGGATGCACTGTCAGTCTCGAGATGAGGCTACGTTAATGTGTAAATTGAAATAAAACAGGATGAGTGTGGTTGGCAAAGGAGGAAGACGAATGGCATCGCGTGGTGGGGAAAAAGCCTTTCTCTTTGTTACCACATGGGAATACACTCATACCACACATTCAGGACAGTATGGTACACAGTATGGTTCATTTGTTTGTGTTCATTAACCAAGTTATCCTGGTCAGGGTCACGGGGATACACAATGAATGAGCTGTCAGTCTAGAAGGCATCATGCACACACATTCACACACCTAGAGGCAATTTAGAGTTTACCAACATGTTTTGGGAGGAAACTGCAGAACCCAGAGGAAACCCACACAGACACGGTGAGAACATACCGAAACAGAAAGCAACCCGAGTCCAGGCTCGAACCCAGGACTCCTGATCTGTGAGACCGCAACACAGCAACCCGAATAACATAAATAAACTGAATGACAAATAAGCCGGATGGTTTCCAGCCCAACGTGACTATATGGTTTATCAAGTGTCATTTTTAAAAATACTTTCTCTACAGCAGAGCACTGAACCATTTTGTCATTCTTAATGATGAGTTAGAGATAAGATGAATGATCACAGAAGTAGCTGACTATGAGAATGGAATCTTGCGGTTAGAACGTTTCCAAAGAAAAGCCCACAATAGGTGAGAAATATTGCTGTAGCAGAAAAAAGATCTTTTCAACCAGCTCAGCTGTGGAACATCACTTCCTCCCAGACTTCCTGTGCATCTGGTTAATCTGACAAACCACAATGCACATTTTCCTAACTAATACTTCACTGTAATCAAAACATGTTTTGGTGACTGTGGTTGAATAATTGGGTAGAAAGTAGCAGTTGTGAGCCATGAGCCGACTTTAAAAGCCATGCTGTGCTCCCCATCACTTTTAGTGTGATGATCGTTGACATTGAAATATGAGCACATGAGTACTTTGCTCAATTTACATTTGCGGGTGGAAAAGAGATAAGAGCAAAGATAAGAGCTGCGAGCTGGCCTACAGTCAGTAACCATATATTCACCTCGCCAGTAATTACTACATACTGTTAATATTGACACAGCGGCTCAAAGAAACTGAAAGAAAGATTATCTTATCAGCGCAGATCCACTTTGAAGACTATAAAAGGACAAAAAGATCAATTCAATTGTAATTTATCAAGCTCAAAACCACTTCCCCATTAAAAAAAAAGACAGCTAATCATGCTTTGAATCAAATCTTATTTAACTTATACTTTCCACACAGTAAATGTATGCGAGCATTAACATTGAGCTTCGACTTTATCATGAAATGTCATTAGATTGATACCCGTTTTCTAAATCTGTGGTGTTTCTGAATGGCACATTTACCTGTTTTCTGGATCAGGGGTAGTCATAGCCCGCGTGACGTAGGACATTTTGAGCGGGATATATCTGCAGTCTCCCTGCAGTGACAGTGAAGGTGGGCTGGGGGGCACTTCACACTGGGGGCTGCCGAGCCGAGGAGATTCAGGTGGAGGTGTCTCCCATCCGATCTCTGCCACTGGAGAACCCTTTTTCACATATGGTGTGGCCTCTCTCATGTACTTCACTGTGACAAAAACAAAAGGGAAAACAGCTGTGGTTAGTTCACATCTTACTTTACATGACAAAGCACTGGTGTGACTATTATGGAAATCAAAGCTTAACACTACCGCGCTTAACACGTGAAACATGCCTCTTTCTCACAGAGTTACATCTGTTTTCAAGGAGGGCATGTAAATCTCCATGTGCTTTTAATATCTATTACTGTCACATTCAGATCAGAGGTTGAGCAAAAAAGAAATGTAATTAGCAAGAGCCTGAGCAGAAACAAACACCTGAGGTTATAAAATGCATTAGTAGGAAATAAGTAAAATGGCTCAAAACTATTCAAAACTGGCATCACAACCTCTAACGGTGGCATCCTAACCTCTACTGTCAAAATCATAGTTCCTGCCATCATGCTTCATTTACTCAGTATGGATATACAGTAAAGTCTCTTTACTGTGCAGGACTGCACTCTATGGAAGCTCCGAAAAGACAGGAGTCATGAATGGTCTACATAAGGAGTCAAAAAATATAACTGAATACAAAAATGTATTGTACAGGGAATTAAAACTTTTAAAATGCTTATAATTATAGCTGCTCAGTCCTCAGCTCTATGAGAGAACGCTGTAAAATATTGCAAGTGCCCCTATTTGCAGATCATGACATTCTGGATTGGGTAGAAGACATTTCTGAAAACGTATGAGGCATCTTTATTAAAGAGAATATTGAGCATGGTGTAATCTATACTACAAGCTAGAAAAGTCCATCTTAATTCAGCAGCAGCTCACTGGTCAAAGACAACGTGTTCGACATTGACACTGTCGATTGCTCTAGTCTGTAACAAAAATCGAAGTCAGAACGAAACCCCAGGGACCACTCTAAAACCTGTATAGGTTTCGACACGCCTTCTCATAATCATATAAGCAGCAAAAAAAGACAAATAAAGGCTGGAGACAATAAAAAAAAAAAAAGAGAGAGAGAGAAATTGAAAAAATAAGAAGCATCATGAAATGATAAATGCAGGAGTAATATAAAGTTATTTTTTAATTAATTTTATTGGCTGAGACTTTAGAAAACAATTCAAAGACATTTTAACTATAATTTTTTTTTTATTCAGTTATATTTTATATTAATAATGTCTTGGAGATTCCACAGCACAAGTGTGGCACAATTTATGAGCACAAGTGCTTTCTATACAGTTGTTTGACTTTAGAGTCATGACTTTATGAAGGTTGTTGACACAATTTTGTTAAGCAAACACCATTCCTCACTGTTACAAAAGGGACTCAGTGACATGAGTTTACATATACCAAGCTCATTCAGGGAAATTAACAAGAACTGACAGCTGGAAACAGCTGGGGAGAGCTGCTGATGTGCCCCCAGTGAGTGATTAAACAGGGTTTTCAGCACAAGCGTGGCAGTGGAACTTTTAAATGGCATGGTACGAGTATTTCTCACATGGCCAAACAGAATGACTGTGTTGAGATTTTGCGTATGCATTCTTCATTCAGAGCTGAAGCAAATCAACCAACACCTCATAATTATATATAAAGCATCTTAGATATAGGTAATGCTAGTTATGAACACTAGCTGCATGTGTGGAAATCTAATGGCTCAATTCAATTTCAAATCATATCTGTGGATCACATATGTATCTTAGTCCTTAACAATTTGTTTCTATAACCTGCATTACTTTTTTTTCCCCCAGGAAAAGCACTTGCTGCATTTAAAACTTAATACAATATTCAATCATCATGGAAAACATTAGTCTGAACCTTTTTCCAATGAGGCTCTCAGAACAAATTTCAGTGTTTGAATTTGCATATTCAAAATAGCAAAAGCAAAAGAGGAAAAAAAACAAATTTTTGAAATCTGATGTACCATGTTCTAATGTAAAAATTATAATAAAAATGAACAGCAACAAACATAATACATGCCTTAAAATTGATTTTAGACCAAACAGAATTATTTTTTAAGAGAGATTATCCCAGCCACAATTTTTTGAATCTCAAATGGTGCTCTGTTAGGCATTCAGTGCACCACACAAGTACAACACCATTATACTTATCCCCAGTAAATGAGGAACTCACTGGGAGAATTATTCCAGTTGAGCAATTACTGTGGGTAAAACAATTCTGAAACATTAAAGTTTATTATAAAAGCTAGTGCAAATATTTGCTTTGTCTGTGGCAGTGTAGAATTAGAGGCTAATTAATATTTATTGCTTTTGACTGCCAAACCTTTCGAGTAATTTCAATTTTGCAATATTTAATTGAATCTGACCTTATTTATTAGGAAAGTAAAACTTTCCTTTAAAAAAAAGCATTTGTGCGATAAAATCAGAATTGTTCAAGAATCACAATGCATCAGATAATCAATTATTTATCCGATCCCCTATTAATTTTCCTCTAGTTAACAATAAATGCTCAAGCTGCACACTCAGTTCTCAGAATGAAACATACTTAGACATGGAACTGTGTTTCAAATGGAAGTGCAGGCTAAAATTGCATGCTTTTATCTTGCACTTAAACCAGAACTGTCAAAAACCCCTGGCCACAGCAGCACTGCTGGAAGTGAGAACATCATCAATGTACTCACTAATGTATTCCACACAGAAATCCAGACTGTACTGTTAGCAAAGTAGGCGTATGTTTAACATCTGTTAAGGCTTTTTTTTTTTTTTGGACTAAATGTTTAAGGTTGGGAGGAAAAAGCACAGGGTGGGAGGAAAGCTGTATGCTGGACAGCATAACCACACAAGCAGAACTGGTTTTATCTGATAGTAGTTTTAAACTGTGGTAACATTTTTTTATTTCCCTAAGTAGACATGTGTACAGCTGAAATGTCAAGACTTCCTCAATGCTTCATCAGGGAAATAAAGTACAGTTCCTTACAGATGTCGTATTAAACACATCCTCTCACTAAAGGTCTGCAGGTTTCTTAGTATAAGATTAATACCCATGACTGTTGGCTATAACGAGATCGATATGTGTTGTAACGTAAAGCATAATCATAAGGTTGTCTTTATGGAAATGAGCCAATTACAAATTTTCTGTATACTGACATGACCTGCTGCGATGCACTGGCGTCCCATCTCGGGGTGCCCAGTGTTGCTCCGGATCCTCCATGACCCCAACCGTGATAAAGTGATTACTGAAGATGAATGCATGAATGAATGAAGGATGTGCTGATTGTGGAGAAATGTACATTAGTATAAGCTAGGAGTGTAACCGAATACAAATACATCATCCGGAATGAACAGATAATACTGTTTACTCTAAATACAAATAGGAGACGCACTATTAGGTTATAGGGATTGATTATTTTGTTTGTTTGGTTGGTTTTTTTTACATGAAAATGTGGCAGTCCTTAGTAACTGCCTAGTCAGGGACACTGTGGCTACTACTTTATTTTTTAAAAACTTGTTAGAAAATATCATTGGGAATTACAAACAAAAAGAATAACTGCAAGAGTGGGATTAAAAACACTCCTGAGTCTTATCTCAGCGATAAGAGTGTCTAAGACAGAAGTCTTCTGGTTTAGGCCATGCCCACTTTGGGTTTAATCCAAATACACATACAGCCATTGCATTACACCTCTAGTATAAGCATAGTGGAAAACCAAAAGGAGGAAGCTGGCCTTTTTTTTTAAACAGCATAACTGGTACTCAGGGGACCCTTCAAATAAAATTGCTATAAACCAACAACTGCAAGAAAGCTCGTGAGTACTTCAGCTCCAGAGGCTAACAGTTTGCAGAATAAATAAATTCTCTGCCTGCATCCATCAACGTCAGTGTGAGCACTGCAGAGGTATGGTTTCTGGGTTTTTAGGTGGGTAGAGTAAAAGTGAGTGTGATTTGCAAAGCTTCATTCACAGTTTTGTCACTGCTGTATCACTGCTGTCAGACTGTGACAGTAAAATAAATGCTAAACTGCTCTTGCCTATGCCGTCCAACATTCAGACATAAATCAATAAATTAATCCATTAAGACAGGATTCCATTTTTCAACATCAATGTGCTTTCAGTAAGTGAATTTATTCTCTAGCCTTTTAAAGAAACCAGTTATTGCTTCATGCTTTTAACAGGAGTCACAACACAGCTTTGTATACATATATTTTAATCATTGTGTGTTAAGGGGACACGGGAAAGTGCACATTTATTTTCCCTCGAGGACAAGAACCAAGCCTTCGCTTTCAGAATTCTTCACCTGTTAATTATTTATCTGTTGCATCCTGCACTGTCTGAGGGAAAATAGAAGAAAGAACAGGGGTAATCAAGTGGCAGACCCCACTGTGATAGAGCCGATCAGCATTTTAAAAAAAAAAAAAAAGAAAGAAAGGCTATAGTTCAGCGACTCAAAGTTTTTAATACGAACCATCAAGGCTTCTGTAGCAACCTATCACAAACATTATGTAAATCATTTACCTGAGCGCAGCTCATCAAGAAAGTGAACTTTTCAGACATTCATTTTTTATTTATAGCCTTGAAATACTCACTAATGGCTAAGTATTAAAATGTTGCCACCATTCAGTCATGTTAGTTGCTTATCCAGAATGTTTTCTGTAGCTGGACCTTAATAAATTTTACTTGAAAACCCCTGAGATGGAGTGTAATTGTGTGCACTGTTTTTACTCTTTGAAACTCATACCACAGTCCAAAGCCTTCCCCTTATTCTCTCTAAGCCTCCTCTCCATAGTTCTGACTTTGCCTTACGCAATTCACTTTATCCTTCACTGTCAATTTGCAGATGACCGAGACCTATCATCTAACAGCTAAACAGCTCTGACATTCACACACAAAACAAAACATTTTGCTGGCAATCGCATACAGAGTGAATGAAATCCAAGCTTTATCAGGCTGTAGTTGTTGCCAGTGCGTCACACTTTTATCGCTACTATTATTACTGTACATGTGCCAGGAGTTTCAGCATGCATCCCTATTTCATTGTTCCAGTGTCTGTGGAATGTTTTTACTCCACACCAGAAATGAAGGTTTACGTAAAACACCAGTGGATTCCTACCTAAAAACTATCTCCATGCCCAAATTCTTCAATTTTCCCTGAAAGAATTCCTGAACTGTGGCCCTATTAACCTCAGTGTAATTATTTATTAGACAATAGAGAGCATTGTGGCTGAGCACACACTGAATCCATTGGCCATCAGGTGTACTTCTAACCAGCCCTTTGTGTTCTGTTCTTAACTGGTCCTAGTCATTACAGTTGATTTGATTTGTGGAGAAAGGCAGGCTTTGTCTGCGTAGGAAGAAATGCACTCATCAAGCTCCGAGTGGAAAACACTAATTTGACATATAGTCTGTTTGGATGCAGAGTATCTCAGAGTAACAAAAGACTACTTGTGTGAGCCCTAATTGAAGACCAAGGTTCTCCACTACAGGGACAAATCAGCAATAGTGGGATTGTGTATATGGTATAAAAATAACAGAGAGAGAGAGAGAGAGAGAAACTTTTGGGTGTGGTAAACACAACAAAATCAATGTACAAACACTGCTAACAGAAAACAACTCTGTTGTTTACACAACCAGATCCTTTGGGTACAATTATCCTTCTATGGACCACACTATGGAAAAAATGTCAACAACTGACATTTTTATAGTTCTACTGCATCCACAAGATAGATTTGTCAGTTTGCTTGTAATCATATAACATTTGGCCTTAAATGTCACTTATACATGACAATGGACCATAATGGGTAAGGTTTTTTCATCAGAAAGGTCATTTTCAAATGCCAATTTCTTACATGAACATTTTAAATTTATGATACAACACAATATATGATTGATAGTCAATTGATTAATAATAAAATATAAAGAACATTGAACATTCACTTTTAATTGAGAGATTTAGGCCACTTTTAACAAAACTAATTGTTCTAGACTAAAACTCTAAAATCTCTAGATTAAAACCCGAAAACTGTCCACTCCAAAGAAAACTTTTTTTTTTTTTTAATTCCAGTCTCTACGCCGTCTTGCCAAAAATAATGGACATTGACCTAAACTACATAAAAATGCCTAGATCAATCAAGCAACGGAGATTATGCCAACAAGCAGTGCATATATTTTTCCTAGTAGGCCATTGTTATTTATGCATGACAGATTGTTTTTAATCCATCAGGAAGCCTAAGTCTTTAATTATTTCATAAGTAATGCACTCTATTTATCTTAACCACCTTAAAGAAGCAGAATTTGTTTTTACAAATTGACTTCATGGTGTTTAAGTACTTTAAAATCTGCTTACCACGGTGTGCTTTGACCATGGGTCGCAAGAGCTAGCAGGTCTTGTACAGGATTCCTTCATAACCAAAAAGTTTACTTACTTCACAGGGAAAAAAAAAAAAAAAGTTTGGATTAGATAAGAGAGAGTCCAGATCGCATTAAGAAAGTGAAAAGCAAACTGTACTAAATTGTACAAGTGCCTCCGTTGTGGGTTTGAAAGGATTTGGTTCTGTAAATGATACAGAATTTTAATAGAAAAAATAAAAAGTCCTATATCTCTCTACTCTATGGCCATCTTGTGTTTTAAGGTGGGACATGATCTAATAAGGCTATAATTTAAGTATTCAGTTTCATTTACACAAGCAGAGAAATCAGGAATTTTCCTTTAAGTCTAAGCATCAACAAACCAGCACATTTAGCCATAAGCTACATTTAAAATTCTTATCTGGGCTAGACATGGCCATACACTTACACAGTCATTCTTACCTATCCTTACATGCAGTGTGTGTTTGAACGCATACATCCAATTAGTCAAATATGAAAGTAGATCTGTTCTGATCTGATCACCATGGCAACTAAGCAAATTCTAGGATTTATAAAAAACACAGGAAGAAAGATTAGTCCTCAGGTCATATGTGTACACTCTCTGAAGTGCTCTTTCTCAACAGCGCTCTCTCTGATGAATATCACTCAGGACCAGACAGAAACACACAGTCAATGCATCTGGTCATCAGATTGTGACTAAACAATGAGCAGGACACATCTGTGTTCACTGAACCACAAGGGAAAGACCAGGTGCAGAATGACGCTGTTTTCTGCACACTGTTACAGAGCTCAAGGCCAACAGCGGTCAACATGTAATAATATGGCAGAATGACTGACAGTGTGGAAATGATTAACACACAGTTTCTGCGTGGCTTTCACAATGAATGCTGAAAAGTGCCAGTAAAAATAAATAAATAAATAAGGACACAACCTTTCTGAAAGTTAGAAAGTAATAATGAGATCGCATTGCACTGTTTTACAGACAATACTCCAAATACAATCCTCTCTAAAACACAGAGTGGCAAGAGATACACATCATCTCATTTTACTGTGAATAGAGATGAAAGCCACCTGAAACACAGTGCAACAATGCAAACAGTATAATGAGACTAATTTAATATATTATAATTAAATCTAATATAATCGATTTTAACCTTTTTATGTAAGATATGTTTTATTCTGCACATGTTGTTGAATGTTGTGGCTAAAATGATCACCTGATTCCTCTAAAATCTAAGCAAAACACAGTTTTCTTTAATATTCTCAACTGCAAAATCTCATTTAAATGAGCTCTAACCAACTGCTACGTGCCCCAGCGGTCACTGACCCAATGCTCTCGACACCTGAACCATAATTCAGAGCACGCAACCGAGGAGTCAGTTCACCTGCAATGTCACAACATGGGTTGTTCCCAAATGATAGATGAGCTGCATTAGTAGAGCTCCAATACAATTCCCATGGAGCTCCCACGCAGGCTGCATTCTGTCTTACTTCACACACTCATGAGCCATGTAATAAAAGCTGGAGGATGTAGCTGTACCTGTACCTCAGCTGTTAGTAACTGGAACAAACTGGACCAACTGGGGATTCCTGTGCACACAACTGTGCACCTCTGTGCTAGAACACTTTATGAGACTATCAACTCTCAAATGCATGCAAACAAAAACTAACATGGCCACTTGGGTTAGGGCTGCACAAGAGCTCATTCATTATTCATTTCTTGTGATATTGCAGTCCTGATATTGCAGCAGGTTGATATATAAATAAATGAGTTATATAATTATAATTATTCATTTGTCCAGACAAATAGTATTCCAGAGGAGTGCTGGTGTGGGTGATCTGATACAGCATTCAGCAAAAAGTTTTAGATAATAATATAGTCCAAATAATATAAAATGATCCGTAACCGTTCCCATTAATTTTTTAGCATTGTTCTGAATACATTAGACGTCATATTACACCATTATGTAATAACTTAGAAATAAAGTTCATTAGAAGTAAAGTTGTTTCCTCCACAACTCCCCGAGTGTCCCTCCTACCTTCCAGCGTGACCACTCGGCCGGCTCTCTTTAAGCCCTGCACAGCCTCGTCGTGCGTGGCGTCGCGCAGGTTCACGCCGTTCACCGACAGGATCGCGTCCCCTACGTAAAGCGCGTGCGTCTGATCGGCGGCTAGCCCCTTGAAGATCTTGCTGATGAGTATCGGCATCTTGTTTTCCTTCCCTCCTTTGATGCTGATGCCCAGGCCGCCCACGTCCTGCTTCACGACCCTTACGCACCGCTTCCTGTTGGCGATGGCCTCGGGCACGCGCTCGGGTGAATCTGCCCCAGCAGTTCTCGCGCCGGTCTCGGGACTGTCGGGACTCGCACGCGACCCGTTAGCCACGCCGTTCACATCGCCGCTTCCGGCCGCGTCCTCGCAGCTAAGCGAGAGCGCCTCGTCACTCAGCTCGGCCAGCACTCGGTGCCATCGCTCCCGCACCAGCACTTCCAAAAATCCACTTTTCTGCACGCGCATGCCGGAAGCCGCCGACGCTACCGCCATCTTTGGATCATTTCTGATGATAAACAGCGTTGTGAGTTTTCACGCACACAAGGACTTTGTCCTCGCACCAAACTCACGAGCGCTTTGGGAAAGTTTCAGTGCGCCTCTGGTGCATACTTGCTGGAGCGTTTCTACACACACACACACACACACACACACACACACACATTGTCCGTGTTGGGTGGAGCAGGTTTATGGGATGTGTCCTATCAGCCTGAGCAAACTGTGGAAGCGCGCGAGACGCCTACAGGTCCCTGTCCGGAAATGTAAAGAAATGAACTATACATGAAAACATTTGTAGTAGTGACGGACGATTCACAAAAGAGTCGGTTCTTTATGTCCGACTCTCACGTGAGTCGAGTGAATCGATTCGGAAACATGAACGAACCAAGTTACGGCACTTGTGCTGTTTAATTGTTCCTTGTTTATTGTACTTGTGTGGCGTGTGGCCGGTGTAAGTAATTATTAGCATTTGAGGAAGCCTGGGAATTGGGAATGTGAGATGCGTTTATCACGCAAATGTTCTTCTGCAGCCGCAAGAATGCGAGTTGATTTCTGACAGGATATGAAACTGAATGTCAGGGCTGAAACTGTAGTCTACACATAGTAGTTCTCGGACTGTGAAATAAAAGAAAAACCGAGTGAAAACTGTTCGAATCACTTAAACGACCAGTTAAAACCATGAAGCAATAAAGTGAGTCGTGAGCTAAGCGCACGTGCGTTTCTCCCCCGACGACTTGCATAAATACGCTTTAATCCGTAGCCTGGGATTTCATTATAACAGCAAAAGCTCCAACAGCTACTTTGCTAGAACGCTGTTTAAAAGTAGGCCCATGTATGGTAAAGTGAGAGGGGTGGAGAACACTGTAGGCCTGTGAACTATTGAAAGTGTTTGGACTTCACGTGGTGGCTGTTTTGAAGACTTTAGACCTTTACTCCACAGTTTTGGATAATTCAGGAACTGTGTGTTTTCATAGTTTGAGTCAGCTGCAAGAGGAGGTGCTTTTGGTTTAAACTTGTGATACTGTTGCTGAAAATTGACAGTCTTCTGGTTCCCATGTTTGCTGCTGCAGGTAAATTTGATCTAAACCTGAGTCAACATTACACTCATAAATTGTAAATATATTTTGTTTTGTTGGCCTACATAAGAACAGTTTTATTACTAATATTTGTGTAGGCCTACTTCTTCCACCACTGTAAAGCATGAAGAGCCTGAACAATTATTTGCTTAATGCTTTAATTGTAATGTTTAAAGATGGGTTTCTTTGAGAAACCTTAGGATGTACACACCCAGCATAAGTTTTAAATAAACAAAACAAGCTTTATGCATTCTTCGCTGTTGCTTTAACGACAGGGATATAACACGCTCTGTCAGTGGCTTTATCGATTTCCCTATGGGTGTGAAAGTTTCCTGCAACCATCATGGCTGGAAAATGTAAACCATACACTGCTGGAACGTATAGGGTAGGTTTATAGTCAATACAACAATTACACTACGTAACACACACACACACACACACTCACAAATTGCTTCCATGTAAGATAACGCTTGACAAATTGAATAAACAAAATAGAGTTTTAGTGCCATCTAGTGTGTAATATGAGCTCCTGATAGGTCTGAAATGCCAAATGTCAAACAAATGCAATAAAATTATTATTTATTTATGGTCACATACGGTATATTTCACATTTTTGTTCATATTTGTAGAATAAGCAGTGGCATTTGAATATAGCCTCTTCAGTTTAAATATTGATTTGACAGTTTGCACTTTGTTACTTTTCTCTACCTGTTTTAAACACAGTGCTGCTAGAAAGTTTGTGAACCTTTCACAGTTTAAAGTATTTCTGCATAAATTTTACCTGAAATGTGATCAGATATTCATCTAAGTTCTAAAACTGGATAAAGAGCATCCAGTTAAATAAATGAGGCAAAAACATAGTTTTTACATTTATTTATTGAACAGAATTATCCAACATTAAATTACTTTGTTGGAAAAAGTATGTTAGGAGTATGGGTTAATTTAAAGGGGTAATTGAAAATAGGTGTTTCAGTCAAGGGGATGGCAATCGGGTGTGAGTTTAGCAGTCCCTCCTATGTTTCAAAAGCATAAACTTGGGTATTCACTATCAAAGTCTGGTCTTCACCACACGGGGTTGTGGAAGTGTGCCTCAGAAAAATAGTTATCGATGCTCACCAGGCTGGAAAGGGTTGCAAAACCATTTCTAAAGAGTTTGGCCTTCGTCATTCCACTGTGAGGCCTGTTCATTCCACTGTTCATTTGTGATATACAAATGAAGAAAATTCAGCACCACTGTTACTCTCCCAAGGAGTGGTCATCCATCAAAACTCACTCCAAGGGTGCAGCAAATAATATTATGGGAAGTCACAAAGAACCCCAGGGTAACATCTAAGGACCTATGTGGATAAGCCAGAAGCCTGTTGGAAGAATGTTCTGTGGACAGGTGAATCCAAAATAGGACTTTTTGCTTTAAATGAAAAGTGTTATGTTTGGCAAAAACCAAACACTGCATTCCAACATAAAAACCTCATACCAAGCATGAAGTATGGGGTGGCAGTATCATGTTTTGGGGCTGCTTTACTGCCACGGGTCCAGGACAGCTTGCCATTACTGATGGACATATGAATTCTGGATTGTAACAGCGAATTCTACAGGAGAATGTCAGGGTATCTGTCCGTGAACTGGAGCCCAACTGTAAGTGGGTCATACAGCAAGACAATGACTCTAAGCACACAAGGAAGTCTACAAAGAAATGGTTAAAACAGAAGAAATTTAACATTTTGTCCATACCTTAACCCAATAGTAATGCTGTGGAAGGACCTAAAAAGAGTAGTTCATGCAAGGAAGCTCGCCATCATCACTGAGTTGAAACAGTTTATAAGGAGGAATGAGCTGAAATTCCTCCAACCTGTTGTGCAGAATTGTTCACCAGTTACAGGAAATGTTTGACTGAAGTTATTGCTGCTCAAAGGGGTCATACCAGTTAATGAAAGCAAAAATTCACATACTTTTTCCAACAAAGATATTTAATGTTGGATAATTTTGCTCAATAAATGTAAAAGTGTAATGTTTTTGTGTCACTTGTTTAATTGGGCTCTCTTTATCTAGTTCCACATTTCAGGTCAAATTTATGCAAAAATACAGAAAATTGTAAAGGGTTCACAAAATGTTTAGCAACACTGTATGTTATCCTGAAACAAAAGGTTTATAAATGGTGTTAGCCTTGCTGTTTTAACATCTAATGGTAAAAATGAATGTCAGTTGTTGCACAAGGACAAACGATCCTTATTATAATCCTTCCATATTACATTCCTTTAATATGCAAATGATATCTCATGAACACTAATGATCTTTTCTATGCTCTTCAAAGCTCACAATCAAAGAACCATTGATTTAATTAAATGAACCTATTGCAAAAATATGCTGAAGAAAAAAGGTTTCACACACAGTTATTCTCAGTGAGATAGTAATCTGATGTGTTGAATGTGGTTAACACTGGAAATTGAGAACTCTCTCAGTGAGAGTTCTTTTGCTGCTGAAACACTGCTTTCTGTCATTTACATAACACAGCACTTTGTTCAGGGTTAACATCTGCTGATGTTATTGCTAGGCGGTGGGCCATAATACAGGGTCAGAATGCTCTGTGCTAGGCCTCTGCAATATATCATGAAAAATGTCATAGCCATGCCTGACAATTCCAGCACTCATTACCAAAGCCATAATCACCATCATCAACAGAACCCAGAAAACTTTCTCCATGGTAATTGTCAGTTATTTCAATCTGTTTACTATAAGCATCCATTAAGCATATATATACAGTGCCTTGTGAAAGTATTCGGCCCCCTTGAACTTTGTGACCTTTTGCCACATTTCAGGCTTCAAACATAAAGATATAAGACTGTAATTTTTTGTGAAGAATCAACAACAAGTGGGACACAATCATGAAGTGGAACGAAATTTATTGGATATTTCAAACTTTTTTAACAAATAAAAAACTGAAAAATTG
>CM040975.1:21433130-21478120 GCA_022985145.1 Pangasius djambal | reverse complement strand
TTATTTGTTAAAAAAGTTTGAAATATCCAATAAATTTCGTTCCACTTCATGATTGTGTCCCACTTGTTGTTGATTCTTCACAAAAAATTACAGTCTTATATCTTTATGTTTGAAGCCTGAAATGTGGCAAAAGGTCACAAAGTTCAAGGGGGCCGAATACTTTCACAAGGCACTGTATATATATATATATATATATACACACACACACACACACACACACTGATCATATGGGTAAGTGTAAGGATTTGATAAGGGCCAAATTGTGGTGGCTAGATGACTGGGTCAGGGCATCTCTAAAACAGCAGGTCTTGTCGGGTGTTTCCGGTATGCAGTGGTTAGTACCTACCAAAAGTGGCCCAAGGAAGGACAACCGGTGAACCAGCGACAGTATCATGGGTGCTCAAGGCTCATTGTTGCGCTTGGGGAGCGAAGGCTAGCCTGTTTGGTCCAATCCCACAGAAGAGCTACTGTAGCACAAATTGCTGAAAAAGTTAATGCTGGCTATGATAGAAAGGTGTCAGAAGACACAGTGCATCACAGCTTGCTGCGTATGGGGCTGCATAGGTGCAGATCAGTCAGAGTGCCCGTGCTGACCCCTGTCCACTGCTGAAAGCATCTACAATGGGCGTCAGAAAATGATCGTCAGAATTGGACCATGGAGAAATGGAAGAAGGTGGCCTGGTCTGATGAATCATTTTTTCTTTGAAATCATGTGGACAGCCGGGTGCGTGTGTGTCACTTACCTGGGGAAGAGGTACCACCAGGATGCACTATGGGAAGAAGGCAAGCTGGCGGAGGCAGTGTGATGCTCTGGACGATGTTCTGCTGTGAAACCTTGCGTCCTGGGATTCATGTGGATGTTAATTTGACACATACCACCTACCTAAACATTGCTGCAGACCAAGTACACCAAGTTCATGGCAACAGTATTCCCTAATGGCAGTGGCCTGTTTCAGCAGGATAATGCACCCTGCCACACTGCAAAAATTGTTCAGGAATGGTTTGAGGAACATGACAAAGAGTTCGACGTGTTGACTTAGCCTCCAAATTCCTCAGATCTCAATCTGATCGAGTATCTGTGGGATGTGCTGGACAAATAAGTCAAATCCATGGAAGCCCCACCTCGCAACTCACAAGACTTAAAGGATCTGCTGCTAATGTCTTGGTGCCAGATACCACAGAACACCTTCAGAGGTCTTGTAGAGTCCATGTCTTGACGAATCAGAGCTGTTTTGGCAGCACAAAGGGACCTATACAAAATTAGGCAGGTGGTTTTAATGTTATGGCTGATTGGTGTGTGTGTGTGTGTGTGTGTGTGTGTGTGTGTGTGTGTGTGTGTGTGTGTGTGTGTGTGTGTGTGTGTGTGTGTATATATGTGTGTGTGTAAAACCATAAAACAGGGATTCCAAAAGGTTCCTTTAAGAAACGTAAGAATCTAGTCTCTCTTCTTTTGTGTTCTTCTTTGCCTTACTTCATTTTTATGTATGTTTTTGAACAGTTCATTTTTTTAAACTTTTGTCTTTCCTGCAGTTTTTTATTTTATCCTGCTGTTCTATATAAAATTCTGCACTTGGATCCAACCACATGTTGTTCCATTGTTCTGGAAAGCATCTAAGTGAGAACTGAGGAACTAATGCAGTAATGATGCCAGGGCATTTCATCTGAAGTTAATCAATCATATAAACCTCTGCCCATATGTTAATCTGTAACAGAAGTGCTGAAGTTTAAAAATTTGATTAATGACTGTTGCATTTGGTTGTGAAGTGAGAAAGATGCAGGACTGCTGGCAGAAAGTTCTCTTTTCCCCAAATATTTCAATCAATATTTCATGTTGATTGAAGTCTTAAATGGAAAAAGCCTGTCCTTTTAAGAGTTATGATTTTATAACAGCAGATTTTTTTTGGTAAAATGTCTGAAATATGCATTCCTTGTAATCGGTTTAGTCCAGTTTATACCTATACTAGTTCATACATAGTGGCCAGTATTTTTAATAGCCAAAATCTTAAGAATCAGCACAACATTCGTGCAATACAGTGTACTCAACCTCTTGGTGAAAATATTGGAGAAATGTATAATTGATTAATTAATTTTTCAATTAAATAATAAATGGACAACACAGTGGTGTAGAAGCTATTACCTCTATGTCAGCGTGGGTTTCCTCATGCCTCCTAACAACATGCCAGTAGGTGGAATGGATAGTTTCATTTTCCCCTAGGTGTAAATGAGTAATGTGAATGTGTGTACATAGTTACCTGGACTTTCGTCTCATCTTTATCCTGACCGGGGCTGCAGTAGATCCAGAGCCTGTCCCCCTACTGGGTGCGAGGTGGGAATACAGCAGTTAAAGCAGTCACTGAAGATGAATAAATGAATTAATAATGATGATTAAGATGCTTTTAAAATATTAGATGCACTAAAATATTTATTTATTTATTTATTTATTTAACTTCATCAGTTTGACAGTTTGGTTTAAATGGCAATGTGGGACGGAGAATGGGCTTTGGGAGATCTAAACTTTGGGAATCACGCAACTGTTTAAAGGTATTAGCACTTTATTATTTAATTCTGACAAACTACTAGTTTAAGTGAATCAGTGTGTTTTGAATACTCTGTTGTATAGTCGGTGTTTTCAGTCACTGTTGTAACTCACATACACGCTGTCACCCAGTCAATATAACAGTTTTTAACAAGAATTTCTGTTGGTGTCAGGCATGATGGAAATTTGAACAAGAATACTGAAAAAGAACAAACAGTTCTGCCAGTGCTTCTGATTTGCATAGGCAGATTAAAAGAGCCGCTTCAAAAGAACCAAAAACTTTCCCATCCCTAATTATTCCCAGTAAGATGAGTTGTGGTGAGAATTGGGAGAGCTGCTCTACTCCCCCTCACAGAGAGATGTTCAAACATGTTAAAAACTACTCATTTGATGGCATTTTCCCAGAGAATCCTATCCAGTTTTCTGATAAAGTATGATAAGTCTTTCTCATAAAATTATCTATTTGTGCTTTGGGCAGCATATGATTCACTGTCCCAAAGCATTTCCACATCACATAGTGGAGGCCTCTGAGTCAGTCCAAAGATAACATCTGCCCAAAGTAAAGCAAACTTATGATTTGCAGCTGTGAAAGCCACAAAAATGGTGTGATTCTCCTGAATTTTCAATGGACCTCAGGAGTACTGTGTTGATTACAAGTTGTAAGCAAGCATGGCATGAGTGATAAGAGATGATTTTGCAACTGCGAGGTGGGTGATCTGTTTCATCAAAATGCAAATGGATGAAACCCAGATAGCTCCCTATTGGACATATAGTAATGTAATGTAGAGGGTAGAAAAGTCATTATTTCTGTAGTGTACATGTAAGGGGGATGGGGGGGGGGGGCAGTTAGGTGCTGGGGTTCAGCCAATATCATTTCCACACTCACTGTATGGCTTTGGGTTATGATGCATTGAAAATGGAAGTTTACGTGAGAAAGGAAGAAGGAAAGAAAGATGGAAAGGCTAGAAACGTATGAATGTTCTTCATCTTGCGGTTTAGCCAGAAGTTGTAAAATTTTTATGAAGTTTAGGAACTGAATTGGGCCTCTTAGTTCCAGTGAAGGGAAATTGTAAAGCTACAGCATATAAACACATCCCATGCAATTGTGTTCTTCCAACATTGTGGTGTGGTGGTCAGGGGTCCACAAACTTTTGGTAACATGGTGTACCTCTGATCCAGTACATTCACTGTGGCCCTTTTTAGAGTTTTCATTTAGTTCAATATACTATTTATTAGCAAACAAATAAATCAATTTGACATCCAAATTGTCCATTTTGGATTTGAACTTGAATGTAAACATTTGCAAATAGTGCTGTAGAGATATATAATTTTGCTGGTGGTAGAAAATGAATGAAATTATATACAAGAATTTTGAAGACTGTTTGGTCCACACACAACGTTGCTGTGCTATACTGTGCTGTTCTGAAAGACTTTGTAAATTTGTAATGAATAATGCTTGTTAGTTGTAAAAAAAAATAAAATAAAATAAAATAAAATAAAAACTCTGAAGTGTTATTTACCATTTCAGTGTTACCCCCTTCCTTTGAATGATTTACCTGAGTTGAAAAGTATCTGAATCACTGAATCCCAAATGGCTGAGCCATTGTGTGCGCGTGTGCTTGCGTGTGAGTGAAAGAAAATAAGTGCAGTGTTTTTTCCCTCTCCATGATTTAACCAAGTTTAAACACCGAACATACTTCAGTGCTCTGCGTCGACACAGGGGTGCAGATGTACACGAATGTATGTAGAGGTGAAATATGGTTATTGCGAAGTTAGATTAGATTTACAGCTAGGTGATGGTGCGCACTCTCTACACCCCGAGAGTCACTGGGTAATGTTCAGTGGCAGAAGTGATTCTTGGTCAAGCCTGAGGATGGCACTGTGATCCTTTGTAAGTGCACCTCTGAGGGCATGTTTCAAAAGCACAAGTCTACATAAGGACTAGATTATTATTAGTGCTCATTTAACATTAGGATTGGACATGATTAAGAAAGAAGTGGTAGTGTAACTTCAACATCCTAACACTGTGTTGTATACTAATGGCTTGCATCTCAGTAGCCATGGCTCCAGGAGTAATCAGTGCATGATGATATATTGTGTGGAAACTGAAAAACACAGCAGATGCAGCATGACAGAATGCAGCTGTGGAAGACAGATTGATGTCACCAACTTCTCTGACAAGACTTGAGTTGAAAAAGGACTAAGACTACACTGCCATTTTTCCACCTCTCTCTTCTCCTGTAGTATTGGTACTCTTTTGCCAATTTCTTTCACTCCTGAAGCTCAAAATAGACCATCATTAGGCGAAGAAGAAACCTGTTGCTGTGGGTTAACCCACTTATGTGAATATGAACCCACTCATGCAAAGTAGTGCTTTGCTGAGTATCAACGTTGCTGTTATTTCCATTAACAATAATTCTTTCTAGGTAAGAAAGAGATCTACTTCCTCTCTAACTCTTCTCTGTTCCTCACTCAGTGCCAAGTCAGCACAAAACAGATGAGTCTGTCTTTCCCAATCAATTCCCTGCAGCTCAAGAATCACAGGCATATTTACAGAACTCCCCAGGGTTGCCCTACGCTCTCATCCTCTCCTCTCATTTATTTGAAAAGAGCTACTCTTGTCCTCATGCACCTCCGGAGAGGCTCCAGCTCTTAAGTGAAAGCAGGCCCTCAGTGTCCCGCATGGTACCCAGGCCCAAGCTTCCGTCACCGACCAGCAGGGAACCATTAAAGCTGCGATTGTGAAATAAAAGGCTTCTTACGTTTGTGCTCATCTGGAGCAAAGCACCTCCTTCCAGGCATTTAGAATGGCTTGTGAGCTCACTCTCCCACTATTAACGTCATTACCATTTGGCACATTGCACTGATAAATGTAACAGAAATCTTTATCAACAGTGTCTGATCACTTTAGATTGCGTGTGATGGTGGTGGTGGTGTGTGTGCCTGTGTGTTTGCAACACATGTAATGGCTGATTTATACTTTTGTGTTGAAGTATATTTGTGTCATGATGCACAGAGGGGGTTTATGGGTAAGCATTAGTATAGGGTTATCTGTGTGCTCCTCTATGGTATGTTCTGGTTATGAATGACATCATAGTAAATGAAGCTTTACACTGAACAAGGATCTTTTAAATGTCCTACTATGGTTGAAAGAGTCCCTAATTCAGAATGAAGTTGATTAATACGAGTTAGCATCATAAACCAAGCAGAGAATATTACAGTCATGTGCCTGGTGTCTCATTATTAGAGTGAGTTTAATGGCCAAAGATGTGTGCTGAAAATCCAGCAATATAAATTTACTTTTGGCAACACGGCTGTTCTCAGGCAGCCAAAATAAGGATACAGCAGGCTTGAAAGCCTGTTCCTGCCCCCGGCTGTGTTCCAGATAAAACAGATATAAGCTTTCATATAATTAATAAGGATCCTATTATAGCATCTTCATGATGAAGCACAATTTTATCTAACCACACACTACTCTCTAGTGTTAGTTTATTTTTATGGCTAGTTAAAGTATTTGGAATACAGCTGTGGAGCCTGGTATAAGAACAACATTTTAGAGTTACGCCTCATTTATTGTAATGAAGAAGCATTCTTTCCATTCAAAAATGGTGTGAAATTTTCTGTTGTAAGAGGAAGTCTGTTATCTGTTAATACTTGTTCTCATGGGAAAGTGCTCTTGGGTCTGATGAGTTATAGTGTACATAATATCGATGTGTGACTAATGATTACTTTCTCATAATTATCGTCACACCCTGAAATGAATCACCTAGGAAGCTTGGGTGGATTCTGCCACATTGCACATAGAATAAAAGCGGCTTCCAAACTACCAAACACCCTTCCCTTCACCACAGAAATAGCACCGAAACACACCAGAGTTTGCAGAGGGTCAGCTCCAGATTATTGTCAAGTCAATCGTCTTTGACAATCAGCGCCAGTTATGCTTGGTGATAATATTAGATGGGCATTTAATATCTATCTAAATTAATTGACTATTAGGGCTGAGTGATGTGTTAAACCATGTGGACTTCATCAGTGGTATAATAAAAATTATGTGGGGCAAACTATTACACACACATGCACACACAATTTCAAATTTTTTCAAGTGTTTTTTTTTTACGTCTGTAATGCTCTCCTGGGTTCATGTCATGTTTCCATGCTAAACAGAAAGACTGTAACACTTTCCTTCAAACCAAAAACACTAAACTCAAGGTCCTTTTGTGTCAATTATTCTTTCATTGGAAAATGCAGGCGCAGACTATCTATTTCTCCTCCAAAGCCATTTTTTTATGGATGATATAGTAAATTATCATGACTGCATTTTATATTCGTCTTCTCAGTCACTGCTGACAGTGTTTACGGATGTGTCACCATCACTGGCTGAAAAATATTAGCCCTAATGCACACAAAATCTAAAATTGGTTAAACTCTGTGTAATCACTTGATATGGCTGTGACTGATGGGCTGCATGAATCTACGGTCTGGGCTAGAAAAAAAGCAGCCCCAGCTTTGGTGTTTTTTTTTTTGTTTGTTTTTTTGTTTTTGTCTTATGGTGTCTTATTGGTGGTGCTGTTGCAGTTACTTCCATAAAAATCCATCCAAAATATTCTACACTTTTGTTAACATGAAGTAATCGGATGTAGTTCCCAAAAATGAAATCTTACACTGACATCTTTTTTAATCTTTGAAAGTCTCTGATGAGCATTTATCTTAAGGAACTTGGTTAATTCTTAATAAATGTAACCATTTCCCAAACAAATCAGTTTATTTTTATATACATAATTTTGCCGTCTGCAGTGTGGAACAACTTCAGAGCCTTTTCATTGATTTTCTGCTAAGATAAATTTCGCCACTAGATGTAGCAACACCCATTCTATCAGTTCTCTGTCCTTACACGCAAGCACAAGGCTGTGTTTCGTTCTATGGCAACCAACAAGGGCACATTCTTATGCTTCTTCATAACTAATTTGTGATAATCATGAAACTGAAAACGCATGTGTTTATGAGTGCGGGGGAAAAAAAGGAGGGGACACATACATTAAAAACGAGACCGAGTCAGGATTAAAAAAAAGAGAGATGGAGAGAAATGTGTTTTATTTCACGAGATCCACATGAGAGAATAGAGCATGGGATTTGGTCCTGCCAAACAGTATTGGCACTACATCCTTCACTGCACATGCACACACTTCTACACAGTGAACTGCATTGTGCAGTGCATTTTAAAGGTGGTTTTCCCCTCAGCTGAATTTTCCCTCCATATTTGGCCAGCTGTAAGTCACTGAGATCAGTGTTGCCTCAAAGACATTATCATTGCTTCTGTATTAATGAACGAAGGGTTGCTTTTAACAGTTTAGTGTGAAGAACTAGTCTTCACTGCTGCTCAGGATTTATGAAGTCATGTGATGTACATCGTATTCTCAGTCAAGTTGCTGCTGTGTTGTTTTTGCCATGAGCACAGATGTGTGACTCACACATTACCCCAACCCAGCTGACAGAGAAGCTTCATCTGAGGTTTGACTGGGGGACTAATGTCTTCTAATGTGTAAGGAAAGCATAGCTCAGGTCAGGGTGCGAATTACAGAGGCTGTTTGACCCCCAACCCCCCAAAAAGTAATAATAACAAATGGCTGAAGAGACGGTCTTAAAAATTACACCTGCCCAATCATTTAAATAGTAAACAGTAAAAGTCAGATAGACATGTAAATTAAACTTCTAAAGACGTTTATACTGTTGCCCACAAGCTTACCTCCCTCATTACATGAGGATGTTTACTGTGAGGAGATAACATAATTATTTAGGCAAACCTTTTTATGAATTAACTAAACAGTTTTGTAATTAAAGTGTTACTGTGTTAGCTGAAATACAAATCACTTTATCACACAGTTAAATGCACAGCATGTTGCAAAGACATGATTGTAGTTTGGTCTTGTTAGAAGCTTTTATGCAATTTAACGTTTGACTAGCTAGCCAATTGATTGTTAGCTAGCTATTTCTAGCATGGCCAATCTGTAGCTGGCATTCATGTTGTTCCATTTACAAGCTTCTTTTTACAATTCTGATTTTTATTTTGCTCAGATCACATCTGTCTATTTAGGCAGTTCACATTCATAACTACAAGTGACCTGTATCTTTTTTATTTTTGAATGCACCTGGCAATTGTTTCACTACACTACTCGGTTTTGTGACTGTATATAGTTACTGCTTTTGCTGTCCTTTGTTGTTGTTTTGCCGCACTGCCAAAAGCTGGCTGATGACACCAACAGTAATAAGTGCATACAAGTTGGGGAAAGGCCACATGAATTCTGATCTGGCCATTCCCATTCATGTTGCACGGTCACATTTCAGATATGTATCTGATGTGGAATTGCATACAGTAGTTGCACAGATTTGATTCGAAAAGATCAGATTTTTGCATCCACACATGAACAAAATCAGATCTGTGTCACCTTAAGGCAGAAAATTGGATTTTTTGTCACTGGGAAAGTGAACGTACCCTATGTTACTTTTGTACCATGCTTCTGATGTTTTTCTCAACATCCGTTATTGCCAATATTAGTGCAATGTTTACACTCTCTGGCCATTTAATGGGAACCTGAACACCTGCTTGTTAATGAAATCAGCAGTTATATCAGCCAATCATGTGGTAGCAGTACAACACATAAAATCATTCAGATACAAGTCAAAAGCTTCAGTTAATGTTCACATCAAACATCAGAATGGGGAAAAAACTGTGATCTTAATGACTTTGCCTGTGGCCTGTTTGCTGGTGCCAGACGTGCTGGGTTGAGTATTTCAGAAACTGCTGATCTCCTGGTATTTATATGCAAAACAGTCGTTACAGATTACATAGAATGGTGTGAAAAACAGTGAACACCCATTGAGTGGCAGTCCTGCAAGCAAAAATGGCTTGTTGATGAGAGAGGTCAGAGGAGAATGGCCAGACTTTTTTGAGCTGACAGGAAGTATGTGCTAACTCAAATAACCAGTCTACAACCATGGTGAGCAGAAAAGCATCTCAGAATGCCATACCTTGAGGTGGATGGGCTACAACAGTTCCACTCCTGTCAGCCAAGAACAGGGATCTGAGGTTACAGTGGACACAGTTGGACAGTTGCAGATTTGGGAAAAAAACATCTGGTCTTTTTTTGATCTTCAAATGTCCAGTTTTGGTGACATTAATGGTCATTAACTGAAACTCTTGTATCTACATGATTTTATGCATTGTGTTGCTGCCACATGACTAGGGTACAGGTGTTTCAATTAAAGTGGCCAGTGAAATATATATATATATACATACATACACACACACACACACACACACACACACACACACACACACACACACATATATATATATATATATATATATATATATATATATATATATATATATATATATATATATATATATATATATATATATATATATATATATATAATTATATATAGCCTCAAAGGTTGGAAATGCCTAAACTTCAACATTCTTGATACCTAATTCAAAAGCACACAAATGTCGTTGTATGAATCACACCCTGGCACAGGATACGCATTACTTTACGTGTGTCTGAGCTCACATGCTGACCAATGGGACATAGGGACTCAGACTACACATCTGTAGGACATCAGTGTGTAGAGGCATCAGGGTGCAAAATAAAACACACACTCACATACATGCATACTCTTACTTTTCCATTAGCTCACCAGCTCCTGCTTTGGCTAGAGCAGACTAAGTGGAGAGGGAGGGGAAATTTGTGAGGCGTGTGCCCTCCCTGCTCTCCACAAAGATGCCCATTGTAACTATTCACATTCTGTTTAACCTCTGCAAGGCTTGTGAAGTTAGGAAAGGAAATAACAGAGTAATGACCACACCAGCCTGAAGTAATTGGTGTCAACAAATATAACCTGTCAAAAAGAACTTGCAGCAGCACTGCTTATACTGAAGGAAAGATGAAATGGACAAAATGGCATGCAAAACTGGAAAAAAAAGACCTTTTGCCATGCACTTAAAGATTATCACCTAGTAACAACAGATGATGTTGTGTACACAAAGAGGCTGTCGACTGCAGGATGTCAGACAGGGGTGAAGGACTTTGTCTGGGGATTTGTTGTTTGACCACCCAGTGTGTGTATGTGTGTCGTTAGGGTGCCTGCAGCTCCTCCCAAGGCTACGAGTAAGGACCCAATCTGTGCTAATGGACCACAAAGAAAAGTGTGTCAGAGCAAGATCAGAGAATTGAGTGTGTAAGGATGGTGAGTGCTGGCTGAAATGTTCCAGCAGGGCAGTTTGGATGGCTGCTCTCTCATGCTCCCCCACTCTCTGCTAATTCATAAGGCAGCATGAGCCAGAGCTCAACTAGAACAGCTGTTTCTCTACAGCAACCGTCCCCTCCTCTCTGTCTGTCTGCCTCTCTTTGACTCACTCGTTTACAACGCCCATCCTTTCCTTCTCAAATCTCTCCCACCCTCTCCCCCATTTGTTTCTCTCTAGCCTCTGTCCATTTCTTCCTCTTTCCAAATTTACTGTTTAATAATCACAGATAAATGCGTTATATTGCTTGAGCTTGCACAAGGGATGAAAGCACATCTCTTCTCCCATTGCTATAACGTGGCTGCACAGATCACATTTTGTTTTGATGCTCTTCTGACCCCATCACTGTGGGTGTTCACTAATGACCCCTGAGCCCACATGGAGCAGGGTCCTGTAGAGAACACACATGCGGCGTGATGGACTTTGTGAATTAGTGGCTTCGTCACTAAAAGGGTACTGCAATACAGAAAGAATGTCAGGAATTAGCATTTCTTTTCATAACACCTCCTCTTTCCTCTCATCGTCTTTAGTCTCATTGGAAGAGTACCAGTGCTGTGAAGGGCAAGGTTTCTCTGTTCAGTCTTTCTCTCTAGTAAAAGTTCTTTGATGTCTTTCCACTAAATGGGTGGATACACCTTCCAGACAACACCAATTCAACTTTGTTCTGATATCCCCAGACATCCTTCATTTTCAGAGGTCCATATTGACTCAGCCAAGGGCTTAGCTTCTTGGCTAGTAAGCTCTATTAAGCTCTAAATCTATACCTGAAAAAGTATTTATGGATTTATAGATGGTTCTAAATAAGCCTAAATAATAATCTAGGGAGTGACAGCAGTGCATTTTAGTAACAACAAGCAATAAGTAAAAGAAATAATAAGCAATAATAATAAATAATTAAAGAAAAGTACTGAGAAATTATATTTAAGTGAAAATATAGACATAGAAATGTAGATGTTGTATTAATTTTGATTTAATATTCACCATTAACTAGAATTTGACATGCCGCCCAGCCAATTTGTGTTAGTTACTGGAACTGATGCTAGTCAAACCTGGCATTAGCAAAGAAAACAGGCTAACTTCGTTAAATATATCCAATTAACGTCAACAAATTAGCAAAACTTACCTAGTAAGACTTACCTTAGTAAAACTTTTTTTTTCAAATTTGAGTTGCCTTACTCCAGCATATTAAAACATTCTACTGAGGTAGGGCCCGGCACGCACATCCTCAAGTTCCACACTGCAGTCTTGTGGCTTATCCATATTCAAACACACACAGATAGCTATAGCACTAACTATATTGTATAGCATGAGAAGGACACCGCAGATGACAAATTGGCATGATTCTTGATTGGATGCTTTAAACTGAAATGTAAATAAAATGTGCAGGAGCCCATTCTATTGATGGACAACGTACAGTCATTGGCTAGATGATAAAAGGATTGAAATTTGAAACAAGTACATTTAGGGTCAAATGACAATGTCAGGAGTAAAAAGTGTGTTTGATTTTGAAAATGTAATTAAGACTACAAGTATTCAACAATACGTAAGGTATAGCATAAATATGCCAAAATAATGCTTAATACAATTACTCAAGTATTTTTCATCCCTGATAATAAGAGTAAGTGATTAAGAAAAATCTTGAAGTTTTACAACATCCACAATATAACAATGCAAAACATTGATTCATTCATTCATTCTTCAATAACTGCTTTATCCTGGACAGGGTTGCAGTGGATCCAGAGCCTATCCCACAATGTGAGAAACACTGGGTGCAAAACCGTAAAAATTCAGGACCAAATACAATATGCTATACGCAGCTGAAGTTGAAGACATAAGGGTCTCGCTGTAAATATGTTTTATAATGTGCTTTGGTTGAATGGAGAGGTGAGTCCTTTCTGAAACCGAAGCCTTTATGTGTGATTTATAGATGAATCACACACCTTGACCTGTGAGAAGAAATGATTAATAGAGTACACTTGGGTGCTGTTATTTTTACTCTGCATTCTAAAGAAACCATATGGAATTGTGGACTCAAACAAATGTATATATCCACCTGCATATGCCATATAATATATCATTCACCCGGAATCGTATAACTTTAATGCTAGCGGTACAGGCATATGTAGCTGTACGAATCTTCCAGCAAGCCTGTCAAAGCAATTATGATGATTATATATCATATTAGTAACATTTATTACATCTCTCCCACTATCTCACTTCCAGATCTTGTTTGTATGAGCTACATTTGCAACATCTATGTCTGATCTCATGTCAGTTAGGTGTGTCCACACTTCTCTTTCTCTGTCCTTATTGGTGTGGTCAGAACAGAACAGCTGTCAATTTATGGCTCTGTTCCATAGTTAGGAAAATATCAGATGTAAAGCACCTCTGAATCACTTGAGCATTACTGTAAATTAAAGTAAACCTCTGTAGCATTCTAGACTTCTTAATTAGCTTTCTACATAAAATGTAGAACTTTCTACATTTTTAAAAACTAGATTTGTTTCTTTCTTTTTTTTAACTAGTGTTTTTTTTAACCTCCTTGTGTCATGGTGTCATGCAACAATTCTAATCTGTGTAAGTTTTTTTATGTTCAGAAATAATATTTTCTAATATTTTTATCTTCAACATTGCATATTTTAGACCCACATGTTAAAAAGTTTGGACATTCAAAGATTAACTTTTTTTTGTTATTATTATTATTATTATTTCAGGCATACTGTTTTAGCCTTTTTTTACTCATGGACAATCCATTTACTTTTTAATTTAAGTAATATTTAGACTGAATCAAAATTCATATATCATGCAATTTTAAGAAAAAAAAAGATATAGTATAAAAGAATCTGGACATGCATAAAAGTAATTTAACCATGTAAGGATTAAATAATTCTGCTTAATAGGCTCTTCATAAACTCTGTGTAATGAGCTCACCCCCTGCTGTTTCTCTGGTCCCTCCTTCTCATTGGAACTGATAGCACAGGATGTTTAATTGCACAGATGTTTCTTGGTGGTCAGTTAAAGGTCCTAGGTCTCTGTGGGAGACTCTGCGTCACATGTATGATGGATGTCTCTAGAATAAGCCATGAAAATATCCAGTTTCATGACATGGTCTATGAACTAACACAGCAACGTGATTTAATGGTAATAAAATAAACAGAATAGATATCGTGTGCCAGCTGAAACCAATGTGGCAGACCAATCTCAACTGCTGATGTTTGAACCTAAATAATCCTTACTTATGTAAGAAAAAGTTAAAATGGCTTGTTTGATGTGTGACATAACTCTGCAGGCTGTGATCTGTGCACCAGAATGATGGATATAACCGTTTGCCATTTTTTCTGGCTTGGTCTGTCGGTTTTTGCACCTTAGAAGTTTAACATCCATCAGAGGGCAACACCCGTCACATGCCCTCCCTTTTGCAAGTTCCAACAATGTGTCCTCTATTACAGAATGTATGTGCACCAGAGGGTGGGAGCTCAATGTGCCAGACTGTGTAGTGGCTCATTGGCAACTGGCTCCATTTCTGCTGTCCCACAAAAATTTCCTCTGCAACAGAGACACAGTGTGCAGGCTACAACAACCTGCCTGTCCGCAGGCTCCACGCCGAATAACATCCAAACCCGCTCAACCAGATTTCCCACCAACAGATGGAGCAGCTCACCTGTGTCCTCATGCCTCTCAAAATACCCCCCCACCCCCACCCCCACCCCACCCCTACTCCCTACTCTAGTGATGTCATTGCTGCATCAGGCCTTACTGCATGCTTGCTTTGCATTTCGTAGTAGCGCATGCCGCAGGACTATTGTATAAGAAAGGGTGATTTATGTCTAGACTGTCCAGACCTTGGCCACTTGAGGTCATTTTTGGTTGTAAAGTCACGGACTGATTTCTGTTTGTGGGTGGAATAGGGCCAGATGGGTCAGAACTGCTTAGATTCCAGCTCTGCGTCAGTATTGTGGGTTAGATACTGCTCACCTCCACATCCTCACTTAAAGACTATGCAAAGCTGATGCATAATGGATCGGAGTGGTTTTGTGGAAGGAAGTGTGAAATGTGAGTGGGGTAGGGGCAGAAAGAACACTTCAAAAGTTAGTTCTCAAGTATTCAAATTAGGCCTACAGACTATTGAGGGAAAAGACTATTGAGGGAAATGCAAATTTGGTACAGCTGTTAAACTGTGGCATTTTCCACCAACATATTCAGACATCTTGGAACCATTTAACTGTGAAGTGACAAATGATCAGATAGGTTTAATCACAATCTTTATATTAGATGTTAAACGTCACCCAGGAAACGGCTGATTTTATAAGGATTTTTTAATAGAGTGTAATTCTTCTCTGCAGAGAAATTTGGAAGGCTTTCTTAATTACTCTAAAGAGAGAAATTAGACTACTTTTTAAATTACACCACTTTACCCAAAACAGACTATTGCACACATCCTCTTTGTTTGATGCATTTTAGGCTTCTTAGTCTTTCTTGAGTTTTTCCCTTCACAAAATTAGAAAATTAGCCATCCTTACCAAGTTATTCTGAAGGGTCACGAAATGCGCAGAAAAGCTTGGAAGTGCCATCTTTGAGCTGCCACATCATTTTCTGTCAATATGCAGACACGCTCAAGCAAAATGAGAGTTTATATCAGAAAGGAACACATGCGAATGTATACTGAATTTGTCATTCTAAGTGGTGCAATTCACACAAATCCTGATATGAACCTCCAGCTTCTCATCCAAGACCTATAATCATGATGCCAGTTTCTTTTAGAGTATATACAGCTACAAAGTACAGCTTTTGTGTACAGTATAAACTAAACAGCTGTCAGCAGTTGAATTCAAGAATAAGTGCATTTTAAACCTTGCGCATGCAAAGACAACAGTCAAAAACACACAGTGACTCATCAAAATCTGGCGATGATTTGGAAGAAAAAAAAATCAACAACAATCAAGACCATCTGGATTCGTTGAAAGGAATCAAGCAATATTGTGAAACCTTCAATCCTTCCCCAAAGTTAGGCTTCTTGTGTTTATTCAGTCTGTAATATAAATGTTTTGGCCTGCTTATCCAGCCCCTCCTAATACTACCATGTAGGTCCAGTATGAGTGAAATAGTTATTCTCTTACACTAAAGAGAATTGTCAATTTACATGATCAAGCATTTGCTATAGAATTGTATTTAAAGCTATATATTTGCAGAACATACATAAGTTTTGAATAATTCTTGAGCTTTAATCATTTTAGTTCAATATTAGTTCAGTCTCCATGGCTACCATGCCAAAAGGCATATTTCAACCTCCCTGTAAAATGGTCTATAATGTCTCAGCAGTTTTCTAGGAAAGAGGCCCTCTCTCTTACGCACATGTTCAAGGTGGGGTTTACAGCCCTTAAAGACTTTTTCATTCTTCACCAACAGTACTACAGTGCTAAAGCAATTGGAATGAGTGCGTAAGTGAAGAACGAAGGCGAGGCCAGAGAGTGCTGTACAGCTGCATATCCCCATACGCCCTAAAACTGATGAGGGAATAACCTGAATAACGGCAGACGAGCCTCTCTGAAGTGCTGCTGTGCTCCAGTAGCCTTTACTGTACAGCATCTGAAAAAGCTGTCTGTGATAACGTCAACACTCATAGAGCAACCTGCTTTTTTAATCAGCATTTAAACCAAGTAATTTGCTCTAAGTTCCAAGTACAGTGTTGTACTAAAAAATATGTTAGTAATAACATAGTTATAACATATTTATTATAGTAATTACATAGTTATTACTGTTCTGATACCTTCAGAACAGATCTGTTTTGTCACATTGTGTGCATGCTTGATTAACTCTGAATGTGTTCTGAATGTGCTTTCTGTTTTGTGTCTTGACTCTACGCTTTTTAAATCCCATTTAGCCATAATGACGCAAAACTCCAATGTCACACTAAAACGCCTGGGAGTACCCAATATATCATGTGTTTTGAAACAAATACACTAAGCCCTACATAAACTCCGTGAAACAGGAGAGTAGCATGCATGTCGGATGTAGGTACGAGGTGACATGCTGCGTGGTAATGAGATTATAAGAGTGCGCAGCAGAGAGTGAATCTGGCAGAGGAGCTAGTGGAACAGACGGCTGTTCTTCACACTGCATGAAGGCTCGGCTGTGTCCTGAGCCCTAGGAAGTCCCCATGCTTGTGCAGCATCCGGACCAGAGAGAAGTCCCATGGGTATTCTCAGCCCAGCTGTAAATCAGAAGCTTATAGCATTCTCAGCCTTACACACTGAATGGAAGAAGACATTACTTTGTTTTTGCTTGGCGCAGTAGGCCCAGTTCATTATGGCTCTAAACAAGGCATTGTAAAGAACTTCTAGAAAACAGTGAATGAATTAGTCCCATTGATCTTAAGGGCTGTAACCAAATAAATTTTTAAACATGAAAGGTTAAGTTGATGAAGGGAACTATCATATGAAAAGTTTTCAAATGACAACCAGCACTCTGCACCATGGAGACATTTGTTTTCTTTTGTTCATGAGAACTCAATTTGGCAGGAATTTCTACTCACAATCTAACTGAGATGTGTGTTTTCCTCCTGTCAGCACTGTATCTGGCTCTATGCCTCATGTAGATCTTTGGACAATGTTTGGAACATATGGCTCTGGGTTGTTAGGCAAATAAATTTAAAAAAAAATAATTGAAAAGTTGATGTAGGGTTACAATGAAATTGCATTTGTGAATACACAATGCATCAGAAATCAAAGTACTAAGAATGTATATACATTCGGTTTTTTATTTCAGCAAAGTTAGTACTGCTCATAACAATGACTCATGACTGCTTATTAATGAGCGAAACAAGCAGAATTGTTCAAACAAATAGACCATATTAAATTGCATATTTCATACTTATTGCTCAAGCACATGCATGTGCAGAAGCATGCACAGAAAGAGAGAGACAGTTTCATTTAAAAATTGCTTAGTTCTTTTGCTTATGGCGTGAATGTAAGGTATAATGTATGGACAATCTGTGTTTAAAGTCCTCACAAAATATTTCTTCCATATATCATTGTATCTTCTTAAAACTTCACCTCTTTAAAAAGCATGACATAATGTCAGTGCAGCAACAGTGCAAGAATTACATTTGGTTTGGGAAAATGATGGAATATTAGTGTGAATCATCAATGTCAGCAAATTCTAACCTTAATGGCATAACAAATTCAAATCTTTTCCCCTCAGCCCACGTATGTGTAACCACATTCACACTTGCAGGACTAGGGGCTCTCAGGCTAATATGAATGGTTCTCTGGGGGGATTTTCCCTATAGATCTTCTGTGGTTAGTCCTGAGCTCTGACAGCAGGATATGACTTCTCTCTGAGTGGCATTGTGAGTTTTACATGCAGGCCAAGATCATATTGCAGCTTTCCAAGCTCACTTACAGGAGCACAGCAGGAGTTTGCTATCAAACTTGTCTAGAAATGAGCTAATAAGTAAGAGTTGGAATACTTAAGGGAGTCTGCAAGCTCCCTATCCCAGCCTCTCTACATCATCTTGTACAGCAAAGATCCTTCACACAGCAGGCGCTTTTTCTAGAAACTTGCCTTATACTGCATTTGGTACATACTGCTATTTCATAAGCCAGTGAATAGTCTAAACAGCAATGGACGGTTCCAGAACATAGCAAAAGCGATAAAAAGCAATAAGGCTTAGTACCTTGAGCATGAGAGTGTTTGACTCAAACATCGATCCATGTTCAGTGTAGTGGGAAAGAAAAGCAAGATCGCTCTCAGGAGCTCTGTATTTCCTAGTCAAGACAGTTCTGGTGTAAAAGAGCCTTAAATTGAACTTTTCTCAGCAGGACCGATGTATGAAAGTTCAGACATATGTCATAGAGTAACGTCAACAAATTAAATTTAAAAACGTCAATGAAAAGACAAGATCTTAACCTATGATGCGTTTATTTTGATCATGTCTCAGTTTAAATAAAAGTAATTCTCTAAGACTGGAGTATTTTCCCCAAAAGAATTGTGGGTTGAGCTGTGAGAGTGATTAAAGGATGATGATGTCATCAGGAACAACGGTCGTTCTTCACGAGAGGTGATTGCCTTCCAAAGTATCTTTCACATTTCAAACATCCCCATTCTGATGGATTATAATAGACTTTAATGTTCCAGATTTGTTTAAACTTATTCACCCACAATAATGTAATAATAATGTTGTCTTGTCTCTGAAATTTAGTTTTATTTTGTATTGCGTATCTTCAAGTTGGGCCGAATCCCAAATGGCTTCATATTCACTGGTTGCTCTCTACATAGTGTACACTCTCAGAAAGAAATAGTACTATACTGCCTTTCTTTGTTGCTGGGCTCATACCTTTTGTAATTTTAATATTTAGGTGTCTGCTGGAAATATGGATATTGTCACAAGGTTGAGGCTGAAACAGATGCAGTTGCAGTTGAGAATACATTTTAATGAACAGGCAGATGAATCCAAAAATGTAAGACAAGATCAGGGTCAAAACACAGCTTAGGTCAGGTGAGGTATAAACAGAATAACCAGGGCTCAGGCAAAACATGAAAGTCAAGAAAAAAACAGAACAGCAAACACAGAAATTCAAGGCTTGGTAAAGTCAGATGAATACACAAACTCAGAATTTACTTCACAGCGATAGTGTGTGTGAAAATCCAATATATAGTGCCAGTAATGATTAGTGACAGGTGTGCATGGTTTAGAAGTCAGGTGACTGTGAATGTTCTAAGGTGTGTGTGTCTTGGGATGTGTAGTCTGTACCTGCCATGTTTGTAGGCTGCGGTGTGTTCTGGGAAACAGCGTTCTCTGACTGTGATGTCCTGACAGATATAGAGAATCTTTAAAAAAAGATTCAAGCTACATGAATAGACTGTAGTTAGGTTTTAGGGACAAGGATAAACACTACAGTACATGCACCTATATATACCGTAATGGTGTCAGTGCATGCAAGGCACAGTAGAACAGCATTTAAGGTTTTTCCAGAGAAAATACCTTCCCTTTTCATGTAAAGAAAATCAACTTAGAAATGTGATCTGGTATTTTACTGATCATGTTTTATAATAGGGCTGGCACAGTGGCACAGTGGGTAGTTTTCCCTCCTCACAGCTACAGGTTCCCCGGTTCAATCCTGAGCTTGGTTTACATTCTGTCCAAAATTACACTGCATGTTCTCCCATTTTATATGTGGGTTTCCTCTAGGTTCTATGGTTTCTTCCCACCTCCCAAAAACATACCGGTAGTTGGAATGGTGATGGACTGGTGTCCCATCCAGGGTGCATTCCCAGCTCACACCTAGTATTTCCAGGATAGGCTCTGGATCCACCGAGACCCTGACCTGAAAGTGAATGGGGGAATGAATGAGTGATAGAGTTTGGATGGCACAAATGGAAGCACACAGTGTTTCCAAAATCCTTGTTATCCATGTTATCCCTGATTTTAAAAGCTGCATTAATGTTAAAATGATATTCACAAGTCAAATTAGTAAAGAACAGTTTTAATCTCAACATACTCCAAATTTGTTGTATAACAGTATCTTTTGAGGAACCTTTTAGAACCTCAGTGGAGACGTGGCTTTGTAGTGTGGCAGGCTGCAGAGGCCCAGAAAAACAATGGTGGGCACCACACTTTTCATAAAGACTCACCTCCTTCCTCTCCCTTCTAATCTTCAGCTTTGGCAAGTCCAACATTTTATGGCCAAATTTGTGGATGGGGAAATAAAACACTTCTCATGCTGCCAAAACAGTTTTGCAGTTTGGACTGAGTCAGTCTGGAAAAACAAAGCCAAAATAAAAAATATATAGTCTGTCTGTCTGTCTGTCTGTCTGTCTATAGTTTGCAGCAGATCCTTTAAGTCCTGTAAGTTGCGAGGAGCATTTGTATTAGAAGAATGCAAGAAGCAAAACTTTTTCACAGAATATTACCATGTGATTTCAGTAGGAAATGAAATCTGAACAGTGAACCAAAAATCATCAAATATTCAGATTTAAGCAAGCGAAATAAAATCCACTATAATCAATTAATCATTAGGAAAACTTGTAACACTATATAAGAATGTTGCAAACATTAATTAATGTCTAATTTCTGTGAGTAGCTAAGTTTGTTAACCTTATTTCTAAATCTAATGGCTTATGATAACACTTTAAAGTCTCTATAACCGTTCACAGAGGGATTCACTTTAAATTTCAAACCCCCTGAGAGACAGAGGCAAGAATCACACTTTGCCAATATCAAAGTCTTCAGACAGGAGCAAAATAGGAAGTGTTAAGTGATCTTAACACTATATTTGTACATTCTTTACAACACTTTACTTGAACCCTGCATCATGACACAGACATACCTATGTCATACACTTACCATTACTGATGTAATATGATGTCATAAGTAAGGAATAAAACAGAATGAGGCATGCTCTTATAGGAAAATAATCAATGATGGTGTGGTGTGATGCAGCCAGACACAAAGTGTACTATTTTCTTTTAACAGTACATCCTGAAGTGTTTTATTGTTAAGTGTTTTATCCACGACAATTTTCTAACGATTACAAATGTAATTTTATTATTGAATGCCACATCATGCTTATAACCGTTTATACTTGCACTTAATGTTGTGGAACATCCTTGTAACAAATGAGTTCTTGTTTTGACTTATATCAGTCATCCACTCGCCAACTTCTCTTTATTCCTCTCTCTTGAAGTTAAGACAAAAACAGCTTGTCATGTTACCGAGAAGCTGGAAAGCACAAAGTTCTCTGTCCTGAAGACTCTCCTATGGTGGGAAACTTACTGAGCTTTACAAAGTGCAGATACCTGGTGATTCCTTCCCTAAATGTTAAATTAACATCTTCTTGCAGGAAACTTTACCATATTAAAGATTATATGTTTTTCTTTGTTTAATAACACCTTTTTTTCAGATTATTATTAGACTTAGATTATGTAAATCATCTGCCCATGAGTCCCTATGAATGAGTTGTCTTATTGAGTTATTCCATTATCCTACTGCTCAGTCCTACTAGCTATAGGAATGATTTTCTTTAGCTATAGAAGATGTCCTTATTTATGTCAAGATAGATATGGGGTTAAAGGATTGCATTTTTACAAAAATGTAATTAACAAGTCATAGTGTCTAGCCCCATAGAGGGGGCGCTAGAGTCACTAAATCTGGTATCTCATACAATATGTAAAAGTTAACTATTCAAAAACTATACAATGAATAAGTAATGTACTCCCAATGAACTGTACTGTGTAATGAACTGTTTGGGAGTATTTTGGATATGATGCTGATACATTAAGGCTGATACCAGCAAAAATCTTGAATTGGATATATGAGTAAAAAAAAAGAATGATTAAATTAGACCCTGCAACTAATGGAAAAAATTGGAAATGAATTTTGAAATATAATTTGGAGATGGAAATGTTTACATACAGTATAAAGAGACGTGTTTGTATTTTTTGTTAGGATTGTTTTAATTATAGTTGTACTTAATTATACGTATTATAATTGCCAATGTACACGAGTTAATACTAAATAAAATAAAAAAGCTTCAGTTTTGTGCAGTTTTTAGCTATGTATTATTCCTGTAATTTTTAGGTGTAGTGCTTCAGTTTGAAATCATATTTAATGCTTAGTAAATTGCAAAGAAAAAAATATCAGATGAGTATCAATATCTTGATTCTCAAGGTTTCAGTCTCAGTATAGGTTTTGGAAAAGAAAAAGTGGTATTGTGCCATCTCTAATTACAATACATTTTTGATCATGACATTTATATCATCAGTGTTATGACAGCCATACAGTATGTTTTAAGCCATACACTAACTAGAGCTAGAGCACACTTATCGAAGATTTGCATTTGACATCATCTATTATAACATATGACAGCAATCAAGTGAATTACAGATAATGTACCACAATACTGGTGTATTACTGGAAATCAGCTTTTATGACAACTCATTGCAGCATCAGGCATAAAGGGTAGGTGGCATGGTTACGTCTGTATGACACAGGGTTCAAGTTAAGTGTTAAAGTAATTATTTTCAGAATTGTAGGATTGACTTGCCTACATCCCATTTAAAGTTTCTTCTCAATGCTGATCTTTTGTAGGAGCCACTCTGCAGATGGGTGACAAATTAAAGGACAAACCAGTGGCTCTATTATTCTATGGGAGGCATTTTTGCTGGTATGGTTTGGCTTCACTTCTCCCCTTAGAGGGAAACGTCACTGCTAACCAATACAGTTATTCTGATTGATCATCTTTAGCCTATGATGAAACATTTCTATCTTGAAGAGAGTGGTCTCTTCAAGGATGACAACGCTTCTATCCACAAGGCACAAGGACTCCCTGAGTGGTTTGACGAAGATGAAAATGCTATAAATTATATGCTATGGCTGTCATGCTCACCAGATCTCAACCTAATTAAAAACCTATGAGAGATTATGGACTGATTTGGACAGCGCTCTCCACCACCGTCTTAACACCATCTGAGGAAATATCTTTCGTAGTGTTAACGTCCAGAGACTTCCAGAGACTTGCAGAATCTATACCAAGGGGATCTGGTGGCTTGTGGTGGCCAAACACATTACTAAGACACTTTGTTCTCCATTTTTTAACTTTGTCAACCACCTATAGTTATTTATTAGTCACATGTGGTCTTTAAATGTGTATGTTTCTGCCTGCTGATCCTTTTATTTATAGACTATGACATAATTTTTACATTGTAAGCATGATTCTGCATATAACTGATTAGTGGAAATAAAACACATTCACAGAATAAACACATTTGGGCAGTACAGAGAACACTCTGAGGTGATATTATGAGAGGCTTGTTGTATGGAGTGATTTATAACTGTGTGTCAAAGCTGTCAGCATTGGAAGTACAGATACACTCTTGAAGTCTTGCAGTCCTGAGATTGCTGATTTGCATGTCTGACCTTGGGTGGGTTCCCCTGGCTAATTTAAACCCCTCCTCATGTTACAGCTTCAGACACACTATATTTAACCCCTAATTACTAAATTTAACCTAATTGTGAAAGCTTCCCCCTGTCTGGCAGCATCAGGGAGACATGTCTGCTTGATGAAGACTGAAAGAACTCCCTTCATCATCAGGCACATTTGTTCGGCCACCTAAGCCTAGGAGACCACCCCTACTTTCTATTGTGTCCAAGCAAACACCTTTGGGTGTGATAAGATTGGTGCTTAATTTCACACAGTGTACTTCACTGTTGCCGGCTTTGATGTACCATGTAGCTGAATAATGTGTTAAACCAGAGTCATAAAGCTCAATAGGAGACTATGGAGCAGGGGTGTGTGTTTTGAGTGATGGAAGGCTGTGACTCCCCACTCTTTCAAATGCAACTCCCAGCTGTTGCAGACTCATGACTGTCATTAGAAGCCAGCTGGAGGGGATGGGAAGTTTGAGTTCTTTTCTTACATACTCAAATGTGTGTGTGTGTATTAACACTCTAGGAAACCCCAGCTTACATCTGCTTTTTTATCAACCATGCTAAAAAAAAAAAAAAACCCTGATTCACAAGGAAGGGCCGATGATGAAAGCAAATAATTGCTGCGAGCAAGAAAGCAAGACGGGCGTCTCCATGTGAGTCTATTCCTGCTGGGCTGAACAATGAAACAATTAAAATTAAACACATACACATGTATACTGATTAAAAGAGTGCTCACTCCCTTAACCGCGCCAACCGTGAATTGTATAAAACCAGTGTCTGAGTCTGAGGGTGTGGTTTCATGCTGACGGTGTCTCCTGTTGATTAAAATATATTCTTAACTCAGTTAATTAACACTATGTTAATTAATGTGACATGGCCACCAAAGTTCTCCATCAGCATAGAAAACTATTGATCTTAAAGCGTTAACCAAGACCTTTTGAAACTACTGTTTTGCAGCTGTTGCTCAATGTAAGAGCTCTAACATCTAGGGAAGGGGTCTTGGGTGTCAGTGATTTGTAACAGTCAATGTTTTCCGCCATGGATAACAGGAACTAACTTGATTTACGGATGTTCCACAACTTTAACCATAACTTTATACAGTTAAAAAGTATGATGTGTTGACCAAGTACTTGACCATTGGCAAATAGCTGTATTATAAGAGGAATTAAACACTTCAGGATGTGCTGTTATAGGAAAACTTCGGGGTTATAACAGTAACTACACTTCATATCAGACTACTGTTTAGAAATATAGGTAGACAGATTTGCTACATTAAATTGCCTATAGGTGTGAATGCCTTTCCATCCAGGGTGTACTCTACTGGCTTGCACCCAGTGTTGGATAGGCTGTGGATCCACAGTGACCCTGAAAAGGATAAAGCAGTTACTAAAGATGGAGAAAATACTTTATGTAACTCACATGGAATATGTGATTAGTTTTGCTCTCCCTCTAATATTCGATAGTGGAAGTGGATGCTGAGTCATACACTAGGTTTAACACAGGACGCAAAGAAATCAGAAGAGTCAAAACAGAATATACCCAAATTTGGTGAATTTCTCCCTTAAGACTGGGCACTTAGGCACCTAACCTGATTACTACAGAGTTTAGCATTCAGATCAAACCTTTATCTATGTAAGTAGTAGTCAGACCTGCCTATGCATTACATCACTCTGTTTTACACAAGAGAAACTTCCAGCTTCTCTTCGTATTCAGACAACATTACAGTAAGGTAGAGCTATGGAACTGAAATAACAAAAAGGAACCAAGTTAATAATAGTGGCCAAATCTAAAATTGAAGTAAGCCTGCAGGCATTTCTCAAAAGGGAGCTTGCTCCAAAAAGCATCAGTACTAGCGTCATAGGGGAAAGAAAAGTTGCCATTCCTCTTTCCAACATTTGATTACACAATTTTGTCCCATTAAAACCAATCTGCATTTAAATGACTGGGATTATCTTTATGGCATCGGGCTTTCTTTACATTACTTGCTTTTTAACAAAATCTTCACAGCCTGCATGATACAAAACTCATTTATAGATATGCATGGCTAGGAAATAAGAGAACAAAAAAAGTGTATATGCTTGTTTATGCTTGTCCGTGTACCAAACCAAGTACTTAGCCTTAATGTGTCTTTAACAGACTGTTGCATTATTCAGAGCTCTTAACCGCAATGTATTAGCTGTATCACTGTGTCTGTCCACAAGTTTTCCAACAATACTGGGAACACTGAGCAAGACTTGAGCCAAACGCATTTCCACTGACTGAAGCCTACCAGTGGAATTTCGTTTAGAGGTTAACAGTGCTCAGGCTGCTGACAGACTGGTGCTGTTTGACAGCCAGCAGCCATGCTTTCTCACAGGAGAAAACACAAATAATTCACAGGAAGTATGTTGTTAGTTTTGTCCCACGTGCTCTTCCTCTAATGTTCAATAACACTGCAACAGTTGTCAAAAGCTTGTAAGCTGTAAACCCAAAATTTGCTAGACCCTTAACCCGTCTGCTCCAGGTGTTGTAAGCCAATAGGCTGTGTTTCATTTTATGCGTATATGAAGTGGCAATGGGGTATGCAAAGAGAAAAATCTCTATAGTAAATACAATAGCAAATTGAAATCCTTGCTTTACTTTCTCTGACCACTTCCACTCCGAGTCCTGTTCTACCTGGAGCTACTTGTAAAAGTCTGGAGTGCAGACAGTGTGCTTGCCAAGATTATAAATGTTCTGGGAAAGGGATTCTGCTGGATACTAAATTAGAGAGCTTCCTAGATTCAGCAGCTTCCAGTTACATGTCCTATTTGTGGACACATTTTGATAGCTACTCTCATAAAGACCATTCATAAAAATATGGGCTTATGCATGGACACAGATGACATCACCCAATTTTAGAGGTGAATGTAAGCATTTCACACATGGTTCCTGATATGTAAGCAATAAACCATGACAAGGCACACTGTGATTAGGAAATGGTCAATCAGTGGCAAACCCCAAATCAAACCCGCAATTTTTTATTTTCCTATTATAGCACATCCTGAAGTGTTTTATTCCTCTTATACCACAGCAATTTGCCAACAATCATTAAAAAACATTTTAATTTATTAAAGAATGAGTTGTTATACTTTTTATTAATTTATAGTTATACTTAATGTTGTGGAACATTTGCAAGTTAGTTTCTGTCATTTTCCTCCTCTTTTTTTCTCTCTCTTGAAGTTAAGCCAAAAAAAGGCAGCTTGACCTGATACAGAGAAACCGCCGAGTGCAAATCCCTTTCCCATGTTGGAAAACTTAAAGGAACAGTTTTATCTCCTTCCAAAAATGCTTTATAAACACCTCAAGAAAACGTTTCAACAGTCACACACAGTTTAAATCCGTTCTTATGTGGAGCATCTGCCATACCAGTCCCTATGTAAGCTGTTACTATAGAAACAATAACATATTATAATGAGTGCATTAATATAAACCGTGCAACCAGTACTACTGTCAGAGCTGTGCTGTTAGAGAAAATTAATCAACACTTCCTGACTAATCAGAATCAAGCATTTAACAGCATTGTGTTATAAGAAAATGCTATTAAATTTAATTTATGAGATGATGTTGATGTCTTGAGCCAATTTTTTGGTTTCTCCAACCCCACCCTCTTTGTATATCGTAAACACAATTCACCATGGAAATTCTCATGATGCATCTCCTGATGCAGTGTGAGATAAAACTCTGTTCTTCTCATCACTGATGAAATCACAAGGTCCCTGTGTGTAATACACAGACTAACACTAGAGGAAATCCCCCTCATGCTGGCCAAATAGATTATAATACTTTCTTCAAAGATCATATGTTCTTCATCCATAAAGTGAAATTCTGTAATTCTAAAAGTAAAAAAAAATAAAAATTACACATTCACTATCAAGTCATCAAATCAATTTATTTTTTTTTTTTTTCAAAAACATAATGTTTGCAAAGGCAACAGAAAACAAAAAAAAAACATTATGTATGCATAGTAAGAAACAAAGTTTTCAATTTGGCACAAACACAAAAAGTGCTTTATAATAATACTGCCTACATAACATTTGGCATAATTAGATTGCAAGAAAATACTTTCATAGTCAATTTTTTTTAATTCCAGCCCTCAGTTGATCCATTTACTCTTGAGCTTAAAAATTGTTTAAAAACATGCCTGTAATTGAGTTTACAGGTCAGTTCATTTGACACCACATCTAGTATTCATATGTTTCATATCAGCATCAGCATTATTAGATACTTGTCAATAGGCTCATTTAAATCATAAATAATAAACACATCACATTGAAGAAAAAGTCATGGTGCTACCCCAAAGTAGAGTCATGGCATTAGATTTTGGACATGTTTAGAAATCCATGTGTGTATATCTGTGTGCAAATATGTGATGGATTGCTGATCAGTCTTCATAATAGTTGACAGGCCAAATATAATATATGTACAAAAATACAATAAATCAGGTACAAAAACAATGAACCACAGAGTGTTTTTTCTTTATAAATATGCTGGTTTTCTTGTCAGGTAATACTTTCTTTTTTCAATAACACAGGTTAGTCTTCTTCCTTATGAATCACTTGTTACTAGAATTGCATTTTATTGACATCAATGCAAACACAAAACCCAGCTTCACATTTTTTTGGTCGGATGCACAATTCATTGTAATAACAGTTAAATGCACAATGCATTTTCTCATATATTTATGACTGAAAATAAAGAATCTTTCATGGCTAAGCAAAAATAAACTTGTCTATATAAAAGGAAAAGAAATACAATATGCAAATACAAAATACAGCATGACCAACACTTCTGTTTGGCCTTCATTAAAAAAGGTTTACATTTATATTTATGTATAAAACATGGTTTAAAAAAAAAACAATAAATTATAAAGAATGAGCCTTGACTGCATCCCAGTCAATCACACAATGCAAACATAACCACTGAGGTATTTGTTCATTGAGTTCTTTGTCAAGCATTATATCTGATGAAAGAGAGAAAGATATAAAAGTGCATAGAAAATAAACATCAGTTTCATGGGTAAAAAGGAAAAGAAAGTTTAGTTGGTGGTTTTTGGAAAAAAGCATAAAAATTAACAGTCCAAAATCAAAAGTTTGAACTTGTTTTGGGTTTTTGGTGTTTTCTTCAAAGAATTTATGTCCTTGGTATCAAGTCACAGCAGCAATAGTAGCTCTCTTTGATGGAGTCATTTTCTGTCACCTATGGAGAACAAATAGCAGAGCTGTCTGTTCACAATGTAAACTTTGAGAGGGGAGGGACAACACAGTGAGGGACATCAGACGTCGAGCACCATGTCATACTGCTGATCTTTCTTCCTTTTGCCACACTTTGTTATAAGAACCATGTACAAAGTCAAAAACACGGCCCAGTAGCTGATATACACTATTGCACCTATTATTAAGACTATCTTCTCAGAACTTGGAAAAGGCTTTCGCGTCTCTTGAGCAATGGTGTACAGGATGCCGATAAACAGAATTGTGAACCAGATTGAGATGGGGACGAGGCCAATGAAGTTTGTGACTATCGTCTTCCTCCCCGAGGTACCCCAACCAGACTTGTTTATCGTGGCTATCGCGAACATCTTTGCTGGTAGAAGACTGGACATGTATAACACTGAGTAGAAAGACATGAAGACCATAACGATGTTGCCTCGCAAAAAGCTGGCAAACGAGGACTTGATGAGCGCCACAGCCTGTACAATCAGTAGGAAGAGAAGAACGTTCCAGATACGACCATGGTAGAAGAGCTGGATGGCAGTGGCGATAAGAAAGAAAGGGAAGAAGCCAGTAATAACGGCCTCGTAGGTCATCCACAGGTGATGCTTGTGGAACCACATGGAGTTGTAGAGCCACTCTCGGAAGTATGACTTGCTCCAGCGCGTCTGCTGGTTGAGCCAGCGCAGGTATGTGATAGGAGTCTCGGTCAGACACTTGGAGCGTGCTGTGTATTTAGTAGCGTAGCCAAGGCTTAGCACGCGATTTGTGAGATGTCGGTCATCACCAAAGCTGCAATGGCTGCCCATGAAAGTCTGATTGTACCAGTCCTCCAGAAACTCATGGAGAAGAGAGTTCCTGTACATTCCCAAAGGGCCGCTGATACACTGCACGCAGCCGAAGTAGGACTGGCAGGCTCGCTCAATGTTAAAGGCCATCCAGTAGCGCACGCTGCTCAGAAAGGACACCCATGATTCGTATTTGTTCAGAATCTACAAGGATACAGGGACAAACAGAGTCACACATGTGAGGAAAGGTACTGGTACCTAGTTCTGATTTAACAGAATTACTATATTAGTATCCTGATTATACTTCACATACCATGAAAAAAAAAAATCCTCATCAGCATTAAACTGTAGCAGAATGTTGCTGAATTTAATTGTTACATGTGATTTTAAGTTACTGTCTCACCATTTCTGGTTACATGATGCATGTGTAATAAATATTGAAAATGATATAGAAAATATGTAATAAATGTAGAGGTTGGAAACAAATCTAGAATATACTCTTATAGAACACCTTCTTGACCCTCTGGAGCACTGGAGTAACTCATATCCTGCATATTTTAGTGTTTTCCCTGCCCTGATTTAACTAATTCACAGCCCTCCCTGACTCTAAGTGTGTTAGAGCAGGGAAAACACTAAATGTGCAGGATATGGGTTACTCCAGGACTAGGCTTTGCAGGGCACATTTGAGTGTACTTCAGGATCAGGGTTGGGAACCCATGCTCTGGGGGAATCCTTATACCAAAGGGTTTCCCTTTCCGAAGACATTCCAAGTGGAACCCTATTTTGGAAGCTAAAAAAATTATCAAATGAACACTTAAAGAAGCCCAGAAGAACCCTATTTTCTAAGAGTGTAGTGCACCAAGTTGGTTGAGAAACCCCTATATAATTATGTGTCCAATAAATTAAAGACGTTTGAAAGCTCAAGTACCTGTACATCTCCCCCGACTCCCCCCACCATGGGGTCTTCCTCTAGAACCTTCGCCATCTCCACTGAACAGGCAGGATCCAGCATGGTGTCCGAGTCACACACCTGGAAACACAGAGCAAGCCATACACAACTTTTAGAAACCACACAAACCCTGAACATTCATTTATCATATCATAATCATCATTTTTTTTAAAAAAAAAAATCCATTTTATTCATCAATATAGTATCATACAGCCACTACATGTAGGATTTCTGCAACTTGTAGTCTAAGAGTTTGCATGATATTGAGCTACAAATATCCACAGTGTAGGTGTACTATACATTTATTGAATGTGTCTGATAGATAGATAGATAGATAGATAGATAGATAGATAGATAGATAGATAGATAGATAGATAGATAGATAGATAGATAGATAGATAGATAGATGGATGGATGGATGGATGGATGGATGTACTTTACTGAGCCCCAGGGGGAAATTTGGGACTCTTGTGTTGATGCACCATACTGCATATTTGTTTGTTAGCTCTGCCATGTTTGTGTAATTAGAGTGTTTTTTTTTTTACTGTAAATGGTGAATCTCAGCTGTTGTTCCTTATTACATTCTGATTTTCTCTGGTTTTGCCCTTAACCTGATTATATGATGCTTGATTAAGGATATGCCTCAGATAACCTTTTCTCCCTGTGTTTTGCCCCCTGCCTGGTATACCAACTTCAATTATTCCTTAAAAACACACTTTGAGAACACACACACACGTGACAGTTCAGTTGTTCAGAAGCCTTGTGGTACATTTTATCTGTACCGTGACAGTATGAAAGGTTGTATACAGGAAAAGTTTCATACAAGGTTAAAAATTGGTACTCTCTTTACACTGATTGTTGCAGTTTTCAGATATGAAGTGATTTTTCCCATCTTTAGCCTGCTTTCCTGAAATTCATATATAGACAGATGCCCTTTGTGTGCTGCTAAAAGCCTTTCTTTCATGCCTATATTTGGCATGATTATGTTTTTAGCCCACTGAAAATGGGCTAAACACGAATAGGCATGCAGGGTTGTTGGTGTTTTGTTGATTCAGTTCTTTGCTGTGTGAATGGAAGATGTCTTCAGGAGCCCTGAGTATTTCAAAACACACACGCTGTCTTAACACTTAACCCATGTTTCTTCACCTCAAGGTTTCAGATCTTGGTGGTTTTGTCTTTCTTTTATCTGAAAGTTGTTTAATAAAAAAAACAAAAACAAAAACAAGTGTGCTAATCACGTATTGTGCTTTTAATCAAATTAAACAGGTTTTACTTATTTTTCTAAAAAAAAAATTAAAAATGTTACCAGGCCATCAGTTACTTCATTAATGATGGCTTTAAAAGATTATTTGCTCTAACTTTGTTGTCTTAAATGAAATCTTCAGCATACAGGATTGGAAAGCATGTATGCTAATCGATTAGAAAGCTTCACTCACAGTCACCATGGTGCTGTCCAAAGATAATTACTTAATTAATTGTCGGGGGAAAATACTCGTTAACATCAATCCATCAATATTTAAGATCACTCCAAAACCATTTAAATAGGAATTAAGCTGGAATCTGTCCTGGATTATGGTGACTTGCAGCACATTTTTTACTGAAATCAGTGGATATCATGTAGTGCATTATGTTTCATCACTGGTGACTCAATTTGACTAAAAAATGACTCAATTTGCATTTACTCTCCCTGTTTGCTAACAATGGTGGGGCTTTTTTCATTACTCTGTTTTTTCATTACTGAGACATCTAGATTTCTCTTAAACAATGGAGGTGTAGTCAAAGATTAAAAGTGATATAGCCCAGTGGTTCAATGCCCCATTCAACAAGCAAGCTATTACACAGAGACCATGAACTGGCTATCCTGCTGAAACTCAAAGTCGGATCATCTATCCAGACCCCACAGTTAGGGAAAAGCCCACTTTGGTAGTCAGCTATGACAGATTGGTGATACGCTAAATGCAATTATGCCTGTCCACGTGGAGCAGAGGTCAGGCATTTCATTAGAACCAGGTGGCGAGTAGACAAAATCACACCACTTGTAAAAGTTTCCCAAGGGTCACTGCCATGATTACCTGTGTAGGAAAGCAACAGATTTGGTTTGCAAAAACAAAGAAATATATTATTTCATTAGGCTCATTTCCCTGCTTAGTGAAATGGTTTTCAGGAAGACCTATAGCCAGAATCAGATGTTTGTTTCACTATAATGGGTTTCCTTGAACACAGATGCCTTTTTGTTGTCTTATCACAGGAATAACCTTATGGCTTATTTTTGTAATCCCATAGCATTTCTTGGCATGCTACGAAGAGGTTCCTAAACAAACAAACAAAAAACCCTGAAAATTTCATTAAAAATGAATAATGTTCTCAGTAAATCCCTATCTAGGAACTGCTTACGTGGTGATATTCTAAGCCAAAGACAAAAAAAAAACTGTAAGGTCATTAAACTGTACTATGTATTTTCATTTGTACATCAATTGTAAATCATTCTGAAAAGACCCGAGGTGTGTAAATGGCAGCTCAAGCAGATCCCTAATGAAGAAACAAATATTTAACTGGCACATTTTTAAACGTGCACAAAAGTGACTTTGTGTTCCTTAACTGCCTTATTTAGCTTGGCAAGACCAAGTTACTTGAGAGACTCACCTGCACATAGTCGACACTCTTCCCCAGGGCTTTGAAGGCTGTGTACATGACTTCCCTCTTTCCTCCCCACTTCTGCATAATGCATACACATTTATTGTTGAGCACCAGCTGAGAGACATGCTGAAGGCTCTCGGTGTATGACTCCTCCGTCTCCTCCGGCCCTAGTTGGTGGTAGTTATTTTTCCAGACATAGGTGGCTGCCTTTTCCCGGCCCATTATGTCCCGAAAGATGTCCATCATGTAGCTGTCATCTTCACTATTCCCATCTATCACCATAATGACCTTGATATTTGGATAGGTGAGCCTCTTAACTGATATCAAACACTTTCTCAAGTAATTGGGGTCTTCCTGGTACGCGGCGATGCAAAGTGCCAGTGATTTGTTAAGTTTGATTGGTGTCTCCATGGACCGCCGCATGTTTCTGTGTTCTAACAGAGCAAACAAACTCTGGATGATGAGGTGAATGACCAAAATGGCTCCATAAAGACCAAAGGACAGGTAATTGCCTGTAGTCGTGAAGAACTGATAGCCCATGATGTAGGCAGTAGAGATTCCCACTAGCAGCGAGACGCCAAACAGTGTTGTCCCAATAATCCTCAGGTAGGTGATCAGGTTATCACATTTCATCTGAAAATAATAAAAGATTTGTGGTTAGCTCATTTTTCTGTGAATTCATGGAAGATTATTGAACAGGTTTATAGCTGGCAGCATTTGTGTGATTGGGATCATTTTTTGCCTTGCCCCATCATGCATCTTTAAAATCGCACAAGCCTTTCCATCTACAACAAAAGCAGCAGAATATTTCAGACAGTCGGACATTTCTCCCATTCACCCCTCCTTTCTCTATTTCAGAATTTGAGTGTGTTCCATAGCCATTTGTGCCAAGTTTCCAAACTGATGCAGTTTCCCATCTGCTTGGCAAGCGCTGTTTCAGGGCACCACCCTCCTGACATCATCTGTTTATATCTCTGTGGGAAGAGATGAGCAGTGAATCTCAGATTATTTGAATGCTAAAACCCCTCTGAATTATTATTTCAGGGGAAGACCTCTCTTAACAAATGGTGTTTTGAATAATCCACTCTCGACACCCAGATCTGGATATTTTTCCCCTTCTAGTTTAAGTAACACAGCTAGCTTTGCAGATGTGGAGCTGTTATGGAGGACTGTAGCATGGAGTTAAACATCACTGGCACACGCTATTGCCTTTTACGTCATCATATTTACAAGACCTTGGGTGTTGACGCACTAGACCTTCCAGACTCCACCTTAGACAGCGACACGTGCAGCGTTAATGTCTGAAAGGCCAGAGCTGCTATGTGGGTTTCACAGCCCTTTTTTCCATAGTAAACTCTGGGTGAACCCCAGTGCTCATTTAAAAGTGCTACAACTACCTGCATAATAAACCATGTCCCATGTCTAGATGCTTACAGGGATTAATCATTGGAGTAAGTGATATTGAAAGTAACACTGGCCTCTGTGGATGAAATCATTGCTGATGCTGATTAACTCTGACTGATTGACATGTCCTCTTGGCCTGGATGGTGCAGCACCATTCTTGTTGAGATTTTATTCTATTAAGTGACCAGAATGCAATACTTTGAGAAGAGAATTTGAGAAGAGTTTGCGTTTTGTCCACCCCCTAGTGCATGAAAACCAAACACATTACCCCATAATCCAATCCACTACTTCCCAAATTGCAAGATGTAACAATGTTACATTTATTCTTATCGCCTGTAAGTGCATGTACGTAGCACTGCTTTCCCAGAGCTGGCGGTGTTCCAGCAGAGCTGAAGACCCTTAAGGGAGGGGTCGCAAAGCAAGAGAGCTGGAGAGTAGAATCATTCTCAGTGGGGAAAACTTAAACACCAGCTTCAAACCTAGATGAAATGCTACAGTAAAGCTGCACTGAACAACTCAAATTCTGAGTCGCTTTTTTTGCCTAGAGCCGTAGGAAAAAAGTGGACTGTTCTTATCAATCAGTGCATGATCAGAGAGTGCTCATCAGGCTGATAAACGCACTCAAGTATACTGCTTCATTGTGCTTTTGTGCCTTGCAAAAAATTCTAGTGCAGGTTTACAGATATGGTGGATGCATAGAAAATGTGATTGTCTGTGGAATTTCCTTCAGACTTACAGCAGCCTCTTTGGGATAGTGTTATATTTACGAAGCATTAACACACAGTTGTAACTAATGCCAGGAACTGAGTGGGAAAGTGTAGGGGAATCCCAAAGTCAGAAGATAATTATTCAGCAGTGGATCACCACAGCTATTGCCTTCCCTAAAACAGCACATGTAAATCTCAGCGCTATGAAGTGCAGCACTGTAACGGTTTTACCTGAACAATGCTTTATTTGCATGAAGTATCACCATATACAGTATCATTAAAATAAACAGAAATGGACATCTATACCATCTTAACTTCTTTTGTTCTTTAATATATGTTTGTGACCTCCTTTAGAAAGTACAACAAAATTAGTTCTAGGGTAATATCTTGTAAACCTCATGAACTCTTCTCCAAGACTGCTTTTCCCACACAGTTTAATGCTGAGGGCTGATGTGGCCCATTTAATATCGTAAAGTCCCATCTAACTTCCACTCCAATTAGGTTCTAATAATGTTTGCAGTGTGTTTGAGTGGCTGTTATCATAATTAAAGAGCAGCTTTACCATGCAGTCATTTATCTTTCTCATCGTTCATCTTTTTCATTGCTTCTGACCAGATTCCCTGGTTGAAAAACTAATGAGAGTGAAACTGCAAACAGTCATCATTGTGCTTCTTAGCAGCTCTGCTTCTGACATCCTGGAACATTTGTGAACAACAACAAATAATCAATTTTAACTCATCATTCCAGAAGGCATTATGGCTCTGGCCCACCAATCTGCAGCAAATGATTTCTTATGTGCAATAACAGACCTGTTCTTATAAGTGTCCTTATTACAGTCAAAGCACTGCATTCAGTGCCAGATGACTGTCAGTTGACAACAAGGACTTTTTCTTTCTCGTTTTCATTTTGTCCAAGTGCAGACAGTTTTTTGGCCCAGTTTCTTCAAATTTATGACAGTTTGAATAGCAGATCTTCAAATACAGATGCTATTGGTGACTGACAATATTTTTGTTGATACGGAACTATAATTACATTTCTAACAATGTGGTCAGATTAGTTTAGCCATTTACTAATTATGTCCAAGTTGAATTAAATGTGCTGGAATTGATTAAATGACCACCTCACTGGTAATAGTAGTGATACTGCCACAGAAACGTTTTAAATGAGTGCTCAGGCTTAGTGATTATCTTACCTATGCTCCCTCAAGCTGCTTCCACTGTACTAATAAGGAACATGCATGGTGCACTTTCAGAAGCACTCCCAACTCACTCAAACACCTTAAAGATCATCCGGTGCATGTAGAGACAATGGTCTGTAATGGGACTACTGCTCCCTAACTTAAACTAAGGATTAAGAGATCATGGTTAAAGATGATTGATGTTATGACCTAATCACAAGTAATGAGCCACAGTTGTTGTAATGTAATTATCTACGTGTTAATTGTGATGGTTCAAGGACCCTTGAAGGTCTCTGCCCAAACTACTTTGATAAAGTGACAGTGGGGGCATAAGGTCACAGCCTAATAACCATAGCTGCTCTTCAGGATTCCTGTGACACACTATGATCATGCATGCATGATGTGCATTGCTTTAGTGTCTATGCAGTTAAGGATTTGACATTACTAATGATTATAATTAACATGAAATTGAAACATTTTGGAAATCATTGTGTTTTGGGGGTTTGACCATTCTCTCTAAAACTGATGACTTTTCCCTTTAACTTCCTTAACTGTAAAATGAATCCACTAGCATTAATTAATTAACTTTAATTTGACATAATCTAAACATGGATTATTAGTGCCTGAGCCAACCAAGTCACAAAAACCCTCTTGGTGTGCAACAGTACAAATCAAAAAGTGATATGAAGTGAGGAAAAAGTTTCAGTTGCAGTTCAGTAGATCCTTGAGGACTAAAGGCCAAAATCCACCAGTATCTGAGATGAATGAAGCATAAAAGCTTTCCTGTCTGAAGCCATTCCTGTGGGTCATTTCATCTTGTTGCTATGTAAACTTACTTCTTCAAAAAAAAAAAAGAAGAAGCAAGTCCATAACGTCACATTTTAATTACGCATGCGCGTTCTTTATTTTAAATCTAGCAAAACCATAAAACTCCACCTTGGAATTAAAAAGCTAAGCATGGGCGCTGTGCTCGTTTAAACCCAGACCAAATAAATATTCACGTCTGAACGTAACGTCATCGAGAAACCGTGTTGCCAGATTGTTTTTTTTTTCCCTCTAACATTACGCGCGTTAGACTGGGGAGAGTGGGGGGAATTGGGGGCTTTAACTAGTAGTTAAATAAGAAAGGTTATATTTTGGGATCTTTTACATAGCATACATATCAAAATCAACAATATTGGACTATTAAATCTGGACTTATTGCTTAAAGAATTCTTACGGTGTTGAATTAGGACAAACCGCATCGCGTTAAATTCATTAACAATTATTTGAACTAAACATGCGGTCTTGTTCAGTCAGAACTGTGCTAATTCACGTATGTTTTTGGGCGTTTTCTTTTTATTTACACAATACGACTTTTTAATGAGCTTACAAGTTTAAACGTACCTGTAGCTTCGAAATCTGGCAACCCGTGGCTACAGTTAAACGGGCGAGCGCGCAACATCAGCTGTGGACGTTCAGCTCGCGCGCTTTGTGAATTTGTACTGTATAAGGCGGGGAACTGGTGCAGTTATGGACTGTTACTTCTACAGGACACAAGCAGACACTGTGAGGAAAATGAGGATTCATTAGCCCTACCTTGAAGCAGCTACTTGGAGATGACATCTCTGTGGTCCTTTAGGATGGGTGCAGGTCAGAGCAGACTCCGTTGGCAGGGCAGCAACTGTAGTAAACTTTCTGAGCACGAGTTTCTTGGGGAACTTGAAAGGAAACGTGCATGAAGTCTCTCCCCACGTTAACAGATGAAGCTTCTCAAATCTGCAGTCTTCCTCCTCAGTAAATACTCTTATACAGTATGATCGACAGAACTTGTTGCATCGTCCTGACTGTCATTTTTTTTTATTTTTTTTTTTTTAGATGATAACAAGGGATGTTTAAAAGTATCCAAACGTAGCAAAAAGTTAGTTACAAACTGTACTGCTGGTTCAAGTTTCTTCAGGCATCACTGGTGTGCAGCTGTGAGATGATGCGTTAAAATGGTCATTTGCTGCAGACGGCCACCCTGTGCTGCTTCCTATAGCGTGTTCATTTGGAAGAGGCTTTTAAAACCGGCAGGGTTTTTGGGAGTTGTTTTAATAAGGGGGAAGGTTCAGGGGGCGAGGAGGAGCAAATTTGTTGGAGGAGGCAAGAAAAAAAAAAAGTGCTACTCATTGAAACTTCCGAACTGGTAGCACTAGCTCCTTAACCTGCCTGTGTCTGAAACCCAAGCTTCAAGAAGCTTTAAACTGTTTAACTGCAGCAATATTTCAACAATATCTCACAGCTTTACCTATTAACGGATCAAAAGTAAAACATCCCCTAAGATAAAGATATGTTTTGAGGATGCTCAGCCTAGGGTAGTATTTAATATGTATGATATTAGCCATATGTCAGTAAAATTGTCATATATTAAAACGTCTTTACTGTGATCATGTTGGTTTTTTGTGTGTGTTCTTTCTCAGCCAATAGTCATTCTTCATCAATTAGTCCATTCACTACCAAGTGAATTGGATGCATAGCTCATATGGACCAGCAGGGGGCGCCATAGACATAGTTCCAAATCTGTTGAAAATGGCGCACGTGAAAGGAACTTTATGGGAATAGGACTGGCTTGGACACATATTTCTGCCATGTTAATACATGAATGCATGTGTATTAAACATTTGTTTTTTGTTATGAACAGAAATATAATGTCTACATTTGAGCAATTGTTGCTGAAACAGTAATACCTACATGGAGTGTCCACAACCACCCTGATCTCCAGAACCTTTGGTGACATGGTTGGATTTTGACAAATTTCCTACAAAGGAATGCTAACTGCATGCTAACTGCATGCTAACTGCATCCCTAACTCTAAGTTTAGCTTTTGTATCCTAATATACAGTAATTAACAAGATGAGACCATGTCCAAAACAGTATAAGAATCCAAAATCCCACAAGAGTAAGTTGTTTGCTGATCTTGTCCACTTTATTTTAAACAAATCCCAGATAATCAACAAAGAGAGTTTCCGCCCCCTGGAGTTAGCGCTGGAGCTCATTCTGGCAGTGGTCCATTCATAGGAAGACCCACTTCCTCATGTGTTAATTTGGCTTGCTGTTTATTTGAGAAAGAATACACAATGACAGCCAGAGAAAATAGCCAGGGCTTGAGGGCTGCAGGGTCGCCTGAGGGGAAGGGCAGCCCCATGTTATGTAGCTACGTAGGAGAAACTCCCAGAGAAGCATGCTGAACATGAACGCTCTGTCTTCTGCTAGTAGTACGGAGTGGCGCTGAGGGCTAGAAGCTTATGAGTTTAATGCCTAGAGGCTGGTTTCTACCCCCAGCTGACTATGATGAACAGCAACCATATGGTTTGCCGACTCACTTAAAGCCTTTGGATCACATCACCCAAAGCTGGCTTGCACAGAACATCATTGTGCTCTGCGCTTATGGATCCCATCCCTCACTTCCAAACCACCCTAAATACCACCTAGGGGTCCATGCTGTGTATTCTGGCCAAGGCACAAGAGAGAGTTTACTTTAGTTCTGTGGACTCATAAGGCTCTTTTTTGACTTCATTCTGAACAATGGGATCATTGAGAGTCTATGTGTTGCCTATTTTACGTTTTGTTTTTAATCAAAGGCACTAATGTAGTCATTGTTCCACTCCCAGGAACTCCCATGGAGTTTCCAGAAAGTATAGCGAGAGACATTAAGGAGTGAAGTTCCATTTTGGGCAGTGGTTTGTTGAGATTAAACGACTCAAGTGTGCTTACGACTTCCAAGTACCATCTCCTTTCTTTGTTGCTGCTAATGTTTAAAGCAAACACTGTTTATGCTGTGCCTAAACAACAGTTAATGTAGAAGAGCTTTGATACATGACACACTGCACAGTGAAAGATTTTTTACTGAGATTGTTCAGTTGAAATAACTAAAGACCGAATGATTCTCACTAGACAGGATCTGAGAAAAATTCATGCCATCTACATCATCAGGCCATTTGTCAGTACATACTGACAGGATCTATGGACCAGAAATATGACCATTCATGTGCAATGTGAAGCGAAAAGAAATGTTATTAATTATTAATTTAATGCCTAAACAGACCTGATGGAAATGCAGTCTATTTCACATATCTTTGTTCGTTCTTTCGTTTGTTCATCTTCAGTAACAGCTTTATCCTAGTCAGGGTCAAGGTAGATTTGGACTCTAACCCAGGAACACTGGGCGTGAGGTGGGAATGCACCCTGTATGGGATGCCAGTCCATCACAAGGAATCATACACTCACACACATTTGCACAGTCATTCGTTTTTCGGAGAAAACCAGAGGAATCTAAGGCGGACACAAGGAGAACATGCAAAACTCCACACATCTTAGGATTGAACCAGGAATCCTGGAGCTGTGAATTAGGAATACTACATGCACCACTGTTTCACCCAAATAGCATTTTGTGACAGTTTATTTTGCCACTTATAATAATTATAATAATAATTCAGCTACCTCAAGAATTATTGGCACCCTTCAAGAAAATGAGCAAGAAATCATTCATTCTTTCATTGATCTTCAGTAAGTACTTTATCCTAATCAGTGTTGCAGTGGATCCAGAGTCTGTGCCTGGTGTATTCCCACCCACTACTCCTGGAATAGGCTCCGGATCCACCACAAACCTGATCAGGATAAAGCGCTTGCTGAAGATGAATGATGACAGTATGTCTGGGATATGAGTAATGGGGAAATCATCCTGTTATACTTCCAAGGAAAGCACCTTACTGAATGAAATTCATGCCTCAGATTTTCCACAATTGCATCCGGTGGCTGCGATATCATTAGTGGTCAGCAGCCCTCAACAATAACTGGTCCTTTCAGTGAGCAACGATTATCCGCAGAAAAACAGGCGTTGAATGAGTGTGCTGCACTTGGAGTGTGAGAGCACTGAATGTGGAGTGTGCCTGTTTCCATAGGAACTCTGACATGTGTTTCATCAGCTTGTGTGTGTGTGTGTGTGTGTGTGTGAGAGAGAGAGAGAGAGAGAGTAAGAGAGTCATACTCATGCTCCACCCTTTTGTTTTCACTATTGCCATAGAGAGTGCTTTGAACACAGGAGTGTAAAGAATTAAAACAACTCAGTTTTTGCTTTAACTTTTCCTTCCTTTTTCGTGTCCTCGTTTTGGTGTTATAGGGACATTGTATCAGGTCACTCCCCGTGCCTATAAAATAAAATTGTGAAAAGTGTGTGGGGAGTCACCAGAGCACATGGCACTGTCACTGTAGATTTTTTTACATAGATCTTTCTAACTTTACTGAAGAGTCATCACCTTTATTACTATAAATCCTATTTTTAGTTATATAACTATTTTGGGAATATTGGCTATGCTATGTCTTTAGTTTGATATTTATTAAATTAAGGTCCAAAATGACACGTGTTCTATTGGTAAACCTAGACATACCTCCTTCGGGGCTGCCTAATCTTACACTGGGGATTTAATTTATGATGTAATATGAAACAGTTTCTCAACTTACGATGCTGAAGTCCTTGACTTCCATTGCATCGATCGGGAAAGAAGCCATAAGGTGCTGGTGCTATGTGCTCATTATAGAGGTAATAGAGCTAAGGAGGTCAGAATGTTAACCAGTTCAGCTTGGGCTGCTCTTTATGGTCTCGCTTCCACAGTGAAACACTTCGGTCGGCTTCAAAGCAGCTTTACGGTTTCAACAGGGTTCCGTATCCTGTCTGTGGGATAAAATTCTCATGGCTTGGGTCTCTGCCAGGCCGTGCAATTAGATTCTTCACTAAGAGCGAGGGAACTAACTCTGTACTGAATATAAACTGACTCAGGCACCACAATGATTACTGGGATAGCAGTCATTGCTGAGGTGTGTGGCAGAAATTCATCCAGAAAACTTTGGGATTCTGATGCATCTTTGTTTGTTTGTCAGTCTTTCTTTGTTTTGCTACAGGGCTAAATTACAATCGGTTTGTTTCAATTGTTGATTCCATCTTGTATTATGTGTCTGCCTTTAGCTCATTTGGAAAAGGCAAGACTGTCACTTTATAGCATTTGCTATTTTCATGCACATCAGGACTTTTGTATGGGTCATTTATCTAAGTTAAACAGACACCCCATGTGGTTAGCTTTCTATGATGCAGTGGAGGTAGTAGGCAGCCTGTAATACTCACGTGGACTTTTTATTTCACATTGCTTCAATTATTCAAGGAAAGGCTCAGTGCTCTTCCTGCACCTCTTTTGACAATACCTTCTTCTAGACCTCTGATTAAACATGAATTGTTGAGCTGCATATATTTTCAGGCACATATTCTTAGAACTTCCAATTGTTAAGGCATGCAGAATAAGCACCACTGGACAAACCTTAATATTTATTGCTGTAGTGGTTAATTAACATCTATTAAAGGAATTAAATATCACTGATGGTTCTTGCTGTTCTTACTGTGCAGTACTGACTTTTAGAGCTGACCCTAAATCTCAGTGACTTGCAGTCGATAATGAATTCAGCAGCATGGAACAGTACATCACTTCACCCTGTCCCAAAGTGAGCCGTGGGGCCTGTTGCATCAGTGCTGGGTGAGAGGTCATGTTTGGAGCAGCAGGGAGTTCCTCCAAGCCTCCCCTCCATCCCCATTGATCTGGAGTCAGACTTACCGTCCCTTGACATTTACTTAGATCATGCTGCCAGATACATGCTGATTTGGCCTACAATCAAAAAAGAACATGCAGTTGAAGATTAGGATTTTAAAGAATTGTTGTCTAACAAAATTAATGTTGGGTCTGTTTGTGAGTGAGTTGGAATGCTAAACTACTGTCTACATTTATACACACAATAATACAATTTTGACTCCATTTATATGTCACTCGTTACAGATTTTGTAGCACTGACATAACATAGATGACACAGAACTCTGAGTGCACCGTTTGCTTCTTCTCCCATCTATGACAAATCCTCGTTGTGACAAAAACAACCCCACCTCGAAAAGCACAAGGGAATCTCTGACGACGTTAACTAGAAGAACACCCACTGTATTTCCTGTCACCTCCATAAACTCTGGCCCTGCTAAGGTCCCCTATGCCTTCAGAGCTGGTGTTTGTAATGTAACCTGAGAGCATAGAACCCTCTGGGTGCAAAATGACATAAAAAAGTTAACCAGTTTGAAGGAAAAGCCTTTCTGAGGGATTCAGGTCTGCCAATCTCCCACACCAATATGTAGTAGTTGAGTCCAAGAGCAATGGGTCACTCCAGGAAAGCCTCTCACCTCCATGCTCTGTAGCTAAAAGGATCATTATTCTTTTCATAAAAGTCACAATGTATTAAACAAAGCATTTTCTACTGAAAAGTTCAAGACTCTCACACTAATGGAAAAAAGTGCAGGTTTGCTGTTCCAAAGGCTTTTTTAGAATCACTAGCTTATTTGGTCCACATTATAGGAAGCCATGTTAGATACCTAAATGAACACAAAGTTGGATGTAGCAGCCACGAATCACCTCAAGGCAGCTGAAAGGACCCAGCAACCTAAATATGAACATATGAGACTTCCTTCCTCTTCCATTAAAATGTTTGTTCTTGAGAAGGACCGCTCTTTTAGACACCAGGGCAAGACAAACCAGGTTAGCAGAACAAAAATAAACTTTTGCCTAATTAGAATTTATTTATGCTGGAAAAACAGCAATTACACAGTCTGCACGGGGAAGTGAAATGTTTACCTATTTAACTGCACTGTCAAACGATCTGAAATTTACTGATGCTGCAATGTGCATTGGGATAGGAAAGGTTCCTATTGGGTAGAATAATAGTATTGAGTAATATCATTTTAATCAATGACTTCCTTTGCCTGCTTTTATTTATCGGACCAATTTTCTTGAAAGGCACAACATAATATATATGTTGTGTCAAATCAGTTGTCTTCCAAAGAACCTTGGTATATTCCTGTAGAACATTTTTGAAGAAAACACAGTTAAAAAAAAAGTTAAGAAAACTGTTCCAACATGTTAGTATCTGGGGTCTAAGTACATACACTGCCCGGCCAAAAAAAAAAAGTCACTGTTTAGATTTTAATAGGCAAATACATAAGAGGATCATTATTAGAGTGATTATAATGTTTCTAGCATGTTATATGTTTGGCCACAGTTCTTTTAATCTTAAAAGATGAAGTGTGCAGCTTTTTAGTTCTTTAATAACCATGTAGAAAGACGTATCATGGCCATATTCCAGGATGACACTGCCAAGATTCATCAGGGTTAAAATTGTGAAAGAATGGTTCAGAGAGCATAAAGAATCATTTTCACACATGAATTGGCACCTCTGAGTCCTGACCTTAACCTCAGTGAAAGTCTTTGGGATGTGCTGGAGGAGACT
>CM040975.1:21337875-21433030 GCA_022985145.1 Pangasius djambal | reverse complement strand
TACTGATGCACCGCTTGATGGAAATAAATGTTGTGATGTTATTTCCATCAAGAGGTTTCACAAGACCATATAAAATATTTGAAGGAGTAGAGATTGAATATACTTTCCTGACTCTTTAAACATGATTACCTTGATTTTACAATTCTCTGAGAAACTTGGTCTTAGCTGCCCACAGTGATGTTTTAGTTTCAGCTTGTGAGCTACTGTAATTGTTAAATCCGTTTTTAAAACTGGCACATCCCTACAGAAATTACAGCTCAGGTTAGAAAAAAAGTGTTCCTCTGAGGCCCATTTTTGTCATGAGTGGTGTGTGTGTGTGTGTGTGTGTGTGTGTGTGTGTGTGTGTGTGTGTGTGTGCGTAATATAGCCATCATATCCAAGGGCATGCCACCCCAGGCCAGCTGGAACCATTTACCTTCTGATCTACAGGCATGTCTTGAGTGCAGATTCAAACTGTGAAAAGAAAGCTCCTTCTGTTTTTCTGTCACTGACAATCACTTCCTGACTGCAAGCTGAACTCCTGTAAATTCATAGTTTTTTTTTCTTTATGATTGATCAAATGGTTTTGGGGTGGAAAAGAAGCAATAGGAAAAGTGAGAATTGTGGGAAAACACTGAAACTAGTGTGAAATGCAGACAAAGGGAATAAGAAGGATAAATTGCTTATCACTCAATGTATATGCCCTTTAGTCAGTCATAGCATATGGTGGAAATGCCAGGATTTTCCTACCGATGGGCTTTTGCTCATCAAAGGACCAAATTGACTTGATGGTCTTCAGTGGGGGCAAGTAGGATTAGTTCTTATACCCAGTGGCGTCTGCATTGTGTCATTTCCCGAACCTGTGGAAATGGGGAACACATTAGAAAACCAAAGTGATTCTCATACACCCTGGGAACATCTGGGTGCATTAGTTATTATGCCATAACACAAAGAATGGAGCCATTGTTTTAGCCAATTACACAACCATATACTGCCAAGCATATCCTGCAGCAGAGGGAATGGTCTGTAGATAGTGTTGTGGTAGTAATTTGCATGGTTTCTTTATGAAAAGGCTCTTATGTTGCTATTGAAAGCACAACACGTCTCATGTAGTCTGCTCCTAATCACCTCATAAATATACTTCTGGAGGGGATCCACTGACATGGAAAAGCCATACTGAAGTTGATATTGTAGAAAGGATAACCATTTCCTTACGATCTTCAAGAAAAAGACCTCAAAAACAAGAGTGTATATTTAAAGATTTTTTTATGTAGTTAGTACTAGACTAGAATCTTACATCATTCATCTGCAGTAAACACTTTTTCCTGGTCAGGTTCACAGTGCATGCAGAGCCTATCCTGGGAACACTGGGCAGGAATATCTCCTGGATTGCAGGGCACCATGCACAAACATTCACAGCTTAGACTTAGAGTAGCCAATTTACCTACCAGCATGTTTCTAGGATGTGGGAGAAAACCTACATGGAAACCAGGGGAACATGTACAAGAACTTCACACAAACAGCAACCAGGGAGCTTCTGAGAGGCACAGCAGAAAAGCATTACATCCTATCTTTGGGAGATCATGAGTGAATCCCGTTGATGCCACAGCCATGACCATGGAATCAAAAATTGGCTTTACTCTCTCCCCTGTCAATCACAGCGACATTAGCCAATATTGGACATCTGTAAGCTTATGTATGCAGGTAGTGCTTTTCTCTGACCTGTGTTGCAGCATGAACAGCATTTTGAAAAGATGCAGTTGGCTGATGTCACAGGCTTTTGAGGAAGCAGGAAGTTGTAAGTTGGCGGGCAGGAATTGGCAGGTGATCAAACTGGGGAGAAAATAGGGAGAAATCGAACCATGATTGCACCAGAGACCCTGGAGCTGTGAGGCTGTTGAATAATCTGACTCACTGTATACCCAAGTGTCAGAATCTTTGTCACCTTCTTGAAGTCAGATTTCAGACAAAAAGAGTTTGTTTTTGGCTATTACAACATTGCTGACACATGGAAGTGAGGACAGGAGAGGAGCTGTCTGGGATTTTACCTATGCACTAACGCATTTGCCCTAAAAATGACATCAGTGAGTGGGTGCTTGGAATCCTGTTAGAAGCTGTCACACTGTTTCCCATGCCTCACTGGGTTATTCTACAATAACCTAAGACTGTAATTAAACATAGTTATTCTAAAGTTGCAGCATTTGTGATTATTCACAGCACAATCTGTACTATAAATTTACTAATGGTTGATAGAAATGACTTCTTAATGTGGGGAATATAAGTCATAATTGCCCTTGATTATCTGCAGCATGTCAGATAGTTCTGTAAAAGTGAATGACTCCTCAGACCACTTAAGTCAATATAGTGTGTAGCCTAACCCAGGTTGTCATTAATCATGCTGATCTATGAGGTTAACATATGGATATCGCTTAAACTCAGTCTTTTCAGAAAGAGCCAGAGAAAATAAAAGGGTGTGTCTCTGTTGTAGAATGATGTTTAGGGCGTGCTGGGTATGGAGTTCTGCAGTCCAATACTGAAACATGCAGTATGCAGCCATCATATTCCATTATCCAGTGATAATTACTGTTAACAGCCCACATGAGATCACTGAGTGGCCGCCTTTCTCAGTGGGACTTTCATGAGGTTGGCATAGAACACACAACATGCCATTGCTCTATGTGCGAACAATTTACCAACTGCACCCACTTCCGGGCTGGAAAACGTCTGGCGATGACGAGTTTCCAGTAAGCGACTGAGCCAGACTTGAAGGTGGTTTGTTGCTGGTGTAATATGTGCTTGGGTGGGCCTCTGCTTTTATGCACCTGTGTTATCCATGGTGGTCAGAGAGTAATGTCTAAGAATGAATCATCGGTGTTGGTTTCATGAAAACCAACAGTCTTGGCAGGGAACTTACCTTAACTAATAGTAGCACACAGTGAAAAAGCTTTTTGCTCTTTCTTCTGATCAGTGTGATTTTTTTTTTTAGGTTTAATTGCATAAAACAATGACTACCTACTTATTTACACATTTAGTTGTCTTGCACTATAATCATACAACGTCTAATGAAATCATCTTTAAGCTGCAACAATTTAAGGATGCAAGACGACCCATTTCAAGGTTCAAAGTTCTTTATTTGTCACATACACATTACATACATGTGATGTACTGTAGTTAAATTATGAGGCATTAGACCTGATTACAGTATTTTCTACCATTCTAATAGAGCATTCCACACAGTCTAACTGAACTTTCTATGGAAATAATGGTAATTCAGCTATGCTTCCCAGAATATGAGCATGAAATAGTGATATAAGGAGTAAATCAATATGCTATTGCACAACTGCCACAATGTGCCTTTACTGAAAGTGAATTCATATTTAAGAGCATATTGGGGGGGGAAAAAACAGAACAAATTTACTACAAAGAGGTAGGGTTTTATTAGTATATATAAAATCACTGATTAAAAAAACACAGCCATTAAATAATAATGTGAACGACTCTACATGATAGATTAGATCACTCATGTTGTCTTCTTATGTTCACCTAATGAGAGAATAGTGTGTCTAAGTTCAGTTAGACTGTATGGATTGCGCTATTAGAATCCCTTGTATTTGGAGCGTAGCCATTACTGTTATAAAACCATAGGGTTAGCCTTATAGCAGAGTCTCATCATAGGCATAAATATATCGCATAGAGGAAAACACACACTCACTGAAAAATAGTTATGCAGCACCATTTGTGATTCTTATTTTTCCAAATATGGGAGCAAACAGAAAATCACGCTCTTAGATAGCTCTTTTTTCAAACTGAAGAACACACACACAGAAATACAGTACTGTCATTAGTCATGGTAAAAACATTAAAATAATTGAGAAAGTAATCCACCTTAATTGTGTTTATTACACATGCTTTTGTATTTCACATGCACCTTCTCAATCACTACTGATTACATGTTACATGTTATGTTTCTGTGGCGCTGGCATAAATCATTATTCACTCTGTGTAATACTTTGACACAGTTGCTAACAATAGTATCCATGAATCTATAGTCTGGCTAGAAAGGAATCAGCCCCACCTTATTTCATATTTCTTTTTTTTCTGTTGGTGGTGCAATCTTCCCTGCATTTGCATTTATTGGATGTATAATGTGAGAATGTGAGTCTATACTGGACAAACAAAAAGCCCACAATTTACGCTTATGAATGAATTGGGCTTAGGTTACTTCTTTCCCTATAGTGAACCATACATCTTTTCTCTCCCGGTGGTGTGGAAATGAGAGCACACCCACTACATCACCAGTGTCTGCCTCATAAGGTTTTTCCAGGATTTGTAAGGTCACAGAATGACAAATGACAGTTGATTTACGTCAAGTGACTTAAAAAATGTGCACCATCCTATGAATGGAACCACTGTGCAATTTAGTGCACTAACCTTCCTCTGACTGTCAAAAGATTCTACAGAATCCTCTAAGGAACCTTCAGTGAAACTAATTAGCATGAAGATTTGGTCACGTTTCACAGGTTAAAACCTCCAACAAGCCATGAAAGCAAAGACATAAGCAGCTTAGTGGTAACAGATTTATTTAGAACTCTGACTTTTATCCCAGATGTGTGAGTTATTACTGAGCACTATGACTGTGCAAAGAAGAGTAAATTCTGTGAACTCTGAAGGGGGTGGGGTTGTTACCCCCCACAAGGACATCTGCCTCCACTCTTCACCCTTAAATTCTCTGCAATAGGACTTGTGTGTCATTAGTAGAAAATGAGGTTGGAAGGAGGTTGGGGGGCATGTAGCGCTGCTAGATGGTATTTCACTTTTCCCCTGCAGTTAGCTCTTACTTTGATATTATGAACATGTTATTGAAGACCCATCTGGCAGGGATCTGAAGCAGTGTGTGATTTCAGCCAAGAACACTGACTTCCAGGCCTTTAAACAGACTCGTGTGATGAAATAAGAATAACCCTTAAAAACACTGACCTGTGAGGTTTATTTGTGGTGAGTTAAGTCTGTGGAGTTTATCCCATTATGTATTCTAGACCCTGATGTCAAGTCATTCTCACAGGCTTCAATCTACAGTTTGTTTCTTTTACAGCCGGAACTTTTTTGTCCTTATTATACTTATATACACTCACCTGACACTTTATTGGGAACACCTGTACACCTGCTAATTCATGTAATTATCCAATCAGTCAATCAGGCAGCAGCAGCACAATGCATAAAACCATGCAGATACAGGTCAGGAACTTCAGTTAATGTTTACGCCAAACATCAGAATGGGGGAAAATGTGATCTTAGTGACCCTGACATGGGTGTTGGTGCCAGAAAGGCTGGTTAGAGTATTTAGGATACTGCTAATCTCCTGGGATTTTCATTCACAACAGTCTCTAGAGTTTACACGGAATTGTGCAAAAAACCAAAAGCATCCAGCAAGTGGCAGTTCTGCAGGCGAAAACGTCATGAGGTCAGAGGACAATGGCCAGACTGGTTCCAGCTGACAGGAAGGCAACAGTAATTCAAAAAAAAAAAAAAACACTCTTTACTATGGTGAGGAGAAAAGCATCACAGACACACAACATGTCAAACCTTGAGGTGGGTGGGCTACAACAGCAGATGACCACATCAGGTTTTACTATTGACAGTCAAGAAGAGGAATCTGAGGCTACACTAGGCACAGACTCACAGAAACTGGATAGTTGAAAATTGGAAAAATGGCACCTTTGTTGTTGTTGTAGAATTATTGGCATGCAGGATGCAAAAAGGCAAATGGTCTCTCTTTGCCACCCTTGCTAATCCCATTTCCCCAACACCAAAGGGGAAGCCTCCTTACTGTCCCCCAAAATTGTACACTTTCACTGTGTGATACTAAATCAATGTTTATTTTGGCATATTTGAAAAGAAAGCTACTTAGGGTGTGTAGACAGTAACTATGCAAATTGCTCATAATTCCCTGAATGATCTTAACTTAAAGTTAAAACACAAAACACAAAAATTCAGTTCGGATTTTGTGGCTGCGAAACCTACAGTGGAGGAGCAGAGTGTATATTTAACCTTATTTCCCTGTGGTGGGTCATGTGATTGTCTGCAGCCCCGACTCGAGCTGTCATACTGTGGTGTCTCCTGTGGTTTAACCTGCAGACCTTTCCTAGCAGGGTTTGTTATCATAGAGAGTGGATAATTTCCTCTCACTGAGGTTATCTTCCAGAACAATCCTGTATACAAAAGGCTATGCTATTGGGATTGCTGTTTTATTTTATGTACAGAGTGAATATATTTTGGATATGTGCTAAATATGACAACAAAACGGTCATATCTGTGATAAATTTTTTTTTACTATTTTAATTAGTTTATTAATTAAAATGAAACCAGTTATTACATTAACTACAGTATAATATCAGTCACTGGTATCTATTTTGATTCTGAAAGTAGATTTTACTAAACAGAGTCTGACTGCCAACTGCAGTTTTTGATAAAATATGCTTATCAGATGATGTGATATTTTTAGCTTGATGGATATCTTATAAGTGAATAAGTCATTCGTTTCCTGTAGTGGCTCCCACAACTCAGAAATGTCATGCCGTATTTCAATTGTGATTATCTGTTGATTAAACCTCTTGCTGTTACTGAGCTAACAAGACATATTGTTTCTTGCTTCTGCTTATTTGTGCTGGAAAGCCTTCTGTGTAGATGTTTTTCTTGAACGCTGTACTATGATCAGATTATTTTTGCTGATGTAGAGACTGAAGCTTTACTTGTTGGCAAAGATCAGCCATGATTCCACAGAATCATCTGCCAGGCCACAAAGAAGTCAGTCTTCAATTACAAACCTTTTGACGCTGCACTTTTCCAGTGACTTGAGCAATATAACTCTGAACTAAAGCACATAGGAGAAACTTGCAGACAAAGACATTCATAGTGTCACGGTGAAAAATGACAGTGTGGAAGTTGTGCAGTAAATAATTATTATTATATTTATTAAATTTGATTTATCCCCTCATGTCACTATTACATAGTCTTAGATAATATAAGTATTATATTAGTATAATAACATTAACATTACTCAGAGAATGTTCAGTTATTCTGAACTGAGTGATCTATTAGAGATTCACTGATGTTGAACTTTGTCTATCCCACACTCATACTACTGTGCATAGTTATAAAATTATATTTCCGCTCTACTAAACTTTTGAAAAGCCTCAGTGAAATAAAACATGCAGTTATGTCTATTGGATGTGTAATGAGTCTCTATAACGGTCAGTAAAAACAAGCAAAAAGCCCACAGTTTATATCTGGTAATGAATCTAGGTTACTGCTCTCTTTAAAGGGACATATACTTCTTTCCTCCCTCAGCAGTAAGTTAAAGGGTGCATATCCACTACATTTCAAGGTTGATTAACTATTGATTAAACAACTTGATGATGCTAAATTAACAAGACATAATATCGATTTTTCTTGAATGCTCCAAAATGGTCACATCACATTTCTCCATGCAGAGGCTGAAGCTTTACTTCTTGCCAAAACTCAGCCATGATTCCACAAAATCATCTGCCAGGCCACAAAGAACTCAGTCTTCAATTACAATCCCTTTGACGCAGCAGTTTTTCAGTGGCTTTGTTAAAATTACTTGTAATCCTAATTAAGATTTTATGCCTGAGCTGTAGCACGAATGAAGAGCGGAAATATTTGTGTGTCATGCTAGCATTAGCTCTGGATGGTTTCTAGTGAATCATGTGTTCATATTCTTTTTGCTAAATGGAATTTTGGTATTGAGAGAATGTTGCTTTGCAAGTCAGTTCATCTGTTCAAACATGCACGGGGAACTTCCACTCAGATTGCGTCCATGGGACGACTGTTAGAGAATGTTTTTTTTGGACTTTGGCCCAGTTGTCTCCTGATTTCCCTCTTGCTATATGGATATCCTCTGTCGTACAATATTCACCAATGTTTAAGGATGAAGGTAAGCATATGCTTCCTTCAAGACATATGAGGACATTTAGTTGCGCCACTCAGGAGCCCCAGGTGGATGTCTGATTTGGGCATTGACTTGTTGCCATGGTCACACTTCATTTTGATTCATGAAACAAATGTAATATAAGACACCAAAGGATTTAATGTTGAAATGTTTAATGTTGGCCAAAAGCGTTAACTCCCCACCAGCCTATCCCCAAGAAAAAAAGAACCAAGGTTTCAACACAGACCCAGAGGAGTGTTCTGCTCAGTGCGTAAATTCTATATGCATAGTTTTCACATCGTACTCTCTCCCTTTAGGTAAATCTGATTAGAGGCTCCCCAGGTACCTGGACTAGTCCATAAGCAGTGACCCAGGGACCTATGCAGCTGATTCATGGAACAAAGGTAAACAGGGGGCTTACTGAGAGAACTTAGCACACACTCCTTTTGGGCATCCCTAGTGCTCAGTTAATCAGCTCTACCCCTAACCAGTGTATGACTTATTATAGAACTAAACGGTAAGTGTTTCAGTGGTAAACTGTATCTGCTTCTCATCAAATTACCTTTTGTATTTGGCATAGGGGTGAGACAGTCAATTTCATACTTAACATATTCCTACTGTGACATGGCCAGGAGGTACAACATTATGTTTCCAAAAGCATGTTTTCCTAGAAAAAGAAAAAAGCTCTCAACACATTCATATCCTCTGAATTCAGTACTTTCTGGGAGGTCTCCCAGTGTGAACCAGTAAACTGTGCATGTACTCATTTTAACACCTCTGTGCCCATTTATGATGTGTGAAATGGCGATTTTTTTTTTTTACCTGGTTTCACAAATGATTATTTATCCATTGGTGTCATACCAACCACAGGAATCTATACCCACAGTGAAATTCATATCCCGCTTATCTTTAACACTCCATTAAATGTAAAATCTGCTGTGTGAAATAAAATGACATATAATGGAAAGAAAGTTTAATTCTGTTTTTAAGTTTTATGGTGTGTATTTTGAGTAATATTTTTCCTTTAGGCTCTTAAAAGTGGACCAGAAAGTTTTATATGACTTTAAATATTTGCATTTTAGATGCAGTCAGATGAAAAAGAATCCCTTGCAAAGAAGCTATGTAGTATTCAAAAACCTCCCCTCAGCCGTTTCAGGGTCTGTATTATGACTTATGCTGTCATTATATGATTAAAATATACTGCAGTTGAGATCTAAATGATATTATTTGAGTTTCCTGGAGAGCAGAATCATAACAGCACCATGGAAGCATATTTTAAAGTAGTCTTCTACACTTGAGACATATTCTCATTTAAATAAACTGCTAAAAATAGTGCAGTGTGACAAAATGTTAGTTGTTGTGCCTCAGGAGAAAAAAATAACTGAAATCCAGACACAGCAGAACAAATATAAAAGCAAGGGGTACCTTTGATAAATTAGATTAACTGGATTATTTAATTTTTCTGTTTATTTTGCTGCAGAATACATGAAATGTTGTATTACGCTCTCATTTGTAGTTAACAGTTCAACAGAGTCTTTTTACGTTCTGCTAAGTTCTTCTCAGACTCCTTCTCCCTCATGATTCTCTCTAATGAAAGACAGCTGGTGTTACATATAGTGTGGGTGAGAAGATTATTCAGACGCTGAGACAATTCATTTCCATGCACCCTGGGAATCTTGGTGGGTGATCAATTTGTTTCAGTCTCCAAACTCTGCCCCATCTCAGCAAATAATCAGACCACCTACATGCCTTTTGGCTTCCCCTGCCTGCTGGGAGTAAATACCATCAGCCACCTTCCCACTGTTGCAGCACCGCCTGTACTAACACACAACCCATTTGGTCAGGCAGGTCACATGACCGTCTCACTCACTCACTGGCTTTTTACATACCAATCCTGTTGTACGTGCTGTACGTCACACGCCATGGCTGGCCTGGCTGTCAATCACTTTCTTACAGAATGCAGCTGGCAGGGGAAAGTAACCGTCACACATGCTGCTTCTGTTTGGGCCTTGCTCATTTTATAGATTGGCTTCATACCCCCAGTAACAGTTTTTAATGGTGCCTTACACATTAACAGCAGGTGTAACCAGGAGCTGATCCCAAAAGAAAATCATTGTTCAGCAAATGGTTAATTTTTTATAAAAATGGTAAGTGCCATTGCCAGCAGTCTAGACAGAGGACATGTGGTCCCTAGGCTGACAACCTGAGCATTCCGTCAAGGAAATTCTGATATTATGTTTCTTTGGGATACTAAAGACATAGAAAAGGGAGTGAAAGTAAGAGCCAAACATATGGCACTAATAATATTAACGGCCCAACAGTATAGCAGAAAAAAGGAATGAAACAGGGGAAGCTGTGGCAGAAGTTGCCACACAACCTTATATTTTATAATCAGGCAGATACTCGAGGTGCCACATATGGTGACTATTAAACAGCAAAAGAGCTGGGATACAGGGCCAGGTAAATGATCTCATACTGTATGAAATCAGCCTGTGGAAATTCTCTACCTTTAAAACACATTGAAGTTTCTATTTTACAGTACTTATCAGTGCTGTCATAACATTGACATTTTTAAATGTCAATATATGTTTAGGTTATGTGAAGCAGAGCACAGCTCCTTCACTGTAATTTGATGGAAATATACAGTCAGGTCCGGAAGTATTTGTACAATGATGGAGTTTTTGTGATTTTGCCTTTATACACCACCACAATGGATTTGAAATAAAACAATCAAGATGTGATCAAAGTGTAGACTTTCAGCTTTATTTTAGGAGGCTCCACAAAAATATGGCATTTACCATTTAGGAATTACAGCCATTTTAAGCAAAGTACCTCCATTTTCAGGGGCTCAAAGGTATTTGGACAAAGTGACATAATTGTAAATATAACCATAATTTTAATACTTGGATGAAACCTTCAGTTGCTGCTTGTTTGTGGGTCTTTCTGCCTTCAGTCTTGTCTTCAGTAAGTGAAAAGCAGCTCTATTGGGTTGAGATCAGGCGACTGACTTGGCCATTGAAGAATATTCCATTTCTTTGCCTTCAAAAAGTCTTAAGTTGCTTTCGCAGTATGTTTAGGGTCCTATCAGTTTTGCAGCATTTGGCTGAATGTGAGCAGAGAGTACAGCCCTATACACCTCAGAATTCATCTTGCTACTTCTGTCAGCAGTCACATCATCAATAAACACCAGTGAGCCCATTCCACTGGCAGCCATACATGCCCATCCCATGCCATAACACTGCCTTCACCATGTTTGACACATGATGTGGTATACTTTGGATCATGAGCTGTTCCTTTCTTTCACCATACCTTTCTCTTCCCATCATTCTGGTACAAGTTAATCTTGGTTTCATCAGTCCAAAGAATCTTATTCCAGAACATGGGAGGCTTTTTTAGATGTTTTCTGGTGAAGTCTAATCTGGTTTTCCTGTTCTTGAATGTTAGCAGTGGTTTGCACCTTGTTGTAAACCCTCTGTATTTACATTCATGAAGGCGTCTCTTGATTGTAGATTTTGACAATGATACGCCTACCTTCTCCAGAGTATTCTTGACTTCTGTTGATGTTGGGAAGGGGTTTTTCTTCACCAAAGAAAGGATTCTGCGATCATCCACTTTAGTTGTCTTCCGTGGTCTTCCAGGCCTTTCGGTGTTGTTGAGCTCAACAGTGCTTTCTTTCTTTTTAGGAATGTACCCAACTGTTGATTTGGCCAAACCTAAGGTTTTTGCTATCTCTCTTATAGATTTATGTTGTTTTTTCAGCCTAATGATGGCCTTCTTCACTTGCATTGAGATCTCCTTGGACTTCATATTGGTAGCTCCAGGTGAACAGCTGCCGAATGCCAACTGAATACTCAACTCCAGACCTTTTATCTGCTTCATTTGTCTTGAAGTAACGAGGGAATGGATCACACCATATACCTTTGAGCCCCTGAAAATGGAAGTACTTTGCTTAAAATGGCTGTAATTCCTAAACAGTAAATGACATATTTTTGAACCTCTTAAAATAAAGCTGAAAGTCTACACTTTGATCACATCTTGATTGTTTTATTTCAAATCCATTGTGGTGGAGTTTAAAGGCAAAATCACAAAAACTCTGTCATTGTCCAAATACTTCTGGACCTAATTGTATATAAGATGATTTCTAAAACAAACTTTAGTTGCAATACAACCTTTATATTAAGTGATAAACCAGACAATCCCTATACAGCTCCTAGCTACACTAACATCTCCAAGCCTATCCCTTCTAATGTTCCATAATCATACGAGTACCTGACTATGCTTGGTGCTGCACATTTAAAGCTATGATAATACAGCTTTAGCTTTCATGCTGATGATTTTCACAATTATGCAAGTCTTCAATCTTGCCTAGTTTCATAATATTTCAACATTTCAGCTGCATAAATAAATGATGTCTTAACTTTTAAGTAGCCTAGTTTTCTGCTGTTGTGTGTGTATGTTTTTTCCCCGCTATCATGTTAGACAAGAAGACACATATGTTCATTTTGGTAATTGAAAGGTTTAAATGTATTATGTATCTTTGCTAGGAAAGAGTCAGATATCATTTTGTTATCATTTAACAGGAGAAATAGCAAACCAAGTATGCTGAAAACTTAAGGCCAGGGCAGACAAATTTTCCTGAAATTAACAAAAGCTCTTAGAACAAACATAGATCTAACAAAACCTTTTTTAAATTATATTTGCATGATATCACTGTTGCGCTCTTCATATAATGATCAAGAGTTCAAGCACGTAGAACAAGCAATACTGTTTCCACATTGTTGAAAGAAGTTGAACTCCAAAATCCATGGTTGTGTATAAAACTGCCAGAAAATCATTTTATTTTGATTGTTTCATAACTGTATTGTACTAGAGGTGTTCATAAAAAGTATGTTTGGTTTTCCCAGAGTTAAACTAATGTCAGTATTTGTATTGGCTGTGTATTGGTTTTAATGATACTTTGTATTGGTTGTGTATTGGTTTTAATGATACTTTGTATTGGTTGTGTATTGGTTTTAATGATACTTTGTTTAAAAAGACATAAATCATATCTCAGTGCTACATTACTGACTAGCCAGACTGCAGAAATCAAATGTGAAAATGATTATTGTAATTAGTTTGACATGTCTGCTGATAAACAAAGGCGCAATTTTCCTGCAGGAAACAGAGCTTACTGAGTTCCGTTCTAACTCTAACGCTAAACCTTTTGATCAGCTATTTGCAATTGACTTGCTTCATTTTCTATTTTTCTTGTATGTGTAATGACTTTTTTCTCCCAGTTATGCCTTTAGAGTGTAAATGGAGGATCTAATATTTGCTCCCAAAATTAAAAAAAAACAACGCAATGGTCTTATAGACAATAGTATATTTACTTCTGTGAAAAATCAGTAGAGCAGTATCCACTCTAGAACATGATTGAAAATTTTGTCTCCAATTTCATTTTGCACTATATATCTCCTGCAGTGATATTTCCTTTCAGATCTTGTTTGAAATGACCTACCAAACACTAAATTGGGTGAATGTAGGACAGTCTTAGAATACCACAAACTCCACAATTAATAATCAACAATAGTCAACAATAATCAACAATCTTAGAACTCCACAACAAATAAACTTGGTGCTTTATCTTTATAAGAGTAAACTCTTTTTTTCTCACCAATCCTGTGACGATATTGTACTACACAGTGCGTCAGAGCAGCAGGGGTTCCAGCCCAGGCTGCAACATTGGGCATGGCAGCTCTGCAAATGATTTACACTTGAGTGCAAGTGAGGATGAAGTCACAGATGTTTGTTTGGATTGACAGGTCCCAGCCGAGTGAGCCCCACACAGGCTTGCCCTTCGGCTACAATTGGCCTCTGCACCAACACTTCTGATCACAGGTCACTCCCAAAGAAGTTCCCTTGAGGTAAGTGATCTCATCCTTTGCTTGGCTTTGAATGGCTTTTCAGCTGACTTTCTCTTTCTGCCTTTGTTTCCCATAGCCCATGAAAGCTATGAACTTGGTTGAACCTGGGAACATTCATTGCACATTGAACATTGAACATTCATTTATGAATGTGTGCGTAAAATAAGCTCTAATTCTGTATGAAACACCAGTACACGCAATAACACTGGCATTTATCACATGTGCATATACACAGCTGTATATCCCAAAACTTCTAAATTGTTCTGCTTGTGCATGTCCATGCTCATTTACATAAAGAAATGCCCCCAAATTGCCATATATGGTAAACAACTTCCCTTTAAAAACCCCTCTAGCCTACTTGTGGTACTGCTGTGAACAACAAAGATTTATGTAGATGAACTTCACCAACTATGAAGTCACTTTTACAAATGGTTTGTCTAAGACATAAAAAAGAAGTATAAAACTGTAATTTCCAGTGCCACCTTGCTGAAGTCGAAGTCCCACTGCGTTGTTCGGAGAATCAAAGAATCATGTATTCCACCTTGCCACTTGGTGACAACATTCAAGAACCTCAACTGTGATTCACAAATTACCTGTACATTAACTAAGTAGCCCTTTCTGTTCACATACATGAATTCTTCAACCCTGGGTTATGTTATGGCTATGTGTGTGCAATCTATTGCCTCAGTTACCTTTCGAAAACCTTTGATTGCATGATATGAATGCATATACTGTATCTTGTGGGCCTCTCCAAAAACGGGTTGAGTTGCTGGCAGAGATCAATTACAATTGGTCTGGGCAAATGAAATCAACTGATGAGCCGCTCTCCGCAAAGAGGTTCCTACAGTTCTTAAAACCATGCTTTTTGTGCAAAGCTGAGTCAAATCATCACGCAAGACAAGATCAGTCATTGTCTGCATCATCCCAATCAATCTTTAAATGTGCCTTTTATATGATTTTATATTTCTTCTGTCACCTGTCTGCACCTTGTTGTGAGCAACAGCATCAGTTTACCCATGATTACATATTTCTATCACAAGGGGTACCTGCATCCTCATGCACAAGATTAACTTAATAAATCACGTTCTATGAAACATGCTTATGCTTGGTTTATGAACAAAACTATGCATATGCACAGTTGATAACCACCTGGTGTAATTCATAATAGTTTTACTTTGTTTTAATCCATGCAAAGGAAAGGGGATGAAGCAAAGGTCCTGCCACCCTACAGGATTTGATTTTTCTCTGGCTAGTTCCATGCAGTAGTGTCACAGACTAACTTTTATGTACTAAAGGTTATGTATATTACTAAAGATTTGAAACTCTCATGGTCCATTAATTGAAACCAGAGTCTCTGCTACAACACACCTACTAAGCCTGAAAATAAACTACTGAGATGAATTTGCTGTCTTTGAGCAGCGAGACCATTAGAAACACCTCAGGAACTTGGTGTAGGTAAACTGTGAAGGTTGAATGAAGAATTAAGCATGCAGTGCTAAGTGTTAATGATGGCTCTTGAGGGGGAAGTTTACTTGAGAAGGTGACTAAAGCTCATAGGTTGTTAAAGCATGCAATGAATAAACATGTTCTTGTGGTTGGCCACAGAGAAACCACACTGTTACTCAAGTGGTTCTCCACCTTGTTGCTCATATTCTCCATTTTCTCTGTCATTTAATCTTGTCCACCCTCTTCCAGTGTCACTTCATTAGTCTCTTTTCTGAGCCGCCCTCCTCAGGGTAATCAGCAAAGGATGTGGATATACGTGCATAAGGCAGACCAGAGGTGTGACGCCTATTTCTCTGGGATATGTCTTTTAATGAAAGGATAATACAAGTGTCTGGAAATGAAAATATCAATATGGGTTGGCAAAAAAAATTGAAGAACATGTCTTCTGTCTCACTGTCTCTACATGCTAGATCATGGTCTCAGGTCATCCAAATTAGAGCTATCTATAGCTACTGTATATCTACAGAGAAATCCTGAAACCATGCTATTCATTAGAACTTTTCCCTCTTATTGCCCACTGTGAGGAATGTCTTTGCATGTCTCTGAAATCCATGTCCAATTAATGAATCAACACAAAAGCAACAGGATGTATCCTGGACTTATTTGGACTCCAGTAATTGTATATTAACCATTACTCACTAATTCTAACCAAAAGGCTAGCAACATTTTTCATCCTGTTCACACCTGGTACTAAGATTCTTCTTGGGGAAAGGGTCAAACTTGCCTTTCAGAGGTGGTTAGAGATGCAACGGGCCACATAACATTTGTAGTTTGAATATTAATAGGTCCCAGTTTGTCCCCTACAACTTTGAGGAACTGCCTAGTCAACAGTCATCTCAAGTTTTCTCTAGAAATGTATTTGAGACACATGAAAATTAAAAGCATGATCAGCTATACACCCACTTCAACTAGATCACCTATGTTAATATGAAGTGTGAATGAAGCCTATGAGATCTATAGGATTCATCTAGTAGTTTAACTAAGGAATTATCGAAATATTTCCACAGCTCCTCAGAGTTTCTCTTCCTCTTAAATTAAGGCAGGCCAGCAGCATATAAGGCCACAGGAACAGCATAAGACGTTAAACAAGGCCACTTTTCACAACAAAATGACTAACAGCCTTTGAGCCAATTAACTAACATCTGGTTACCATTAACACTACCACATGTAACTGAAGAGTGTAACACTGCCCAACGTCAGTGCACACACTGTAAGCACATATGAACATCTATAATGATGTGAAAACAGCATGTTTATGAATTTTGTTTGCAGATGTTTAAGTGAACCTTGTGGCACACAATCAATGTCATCAGCAGCCTATCAGGTCCTATTCAGGTAGGAGGAAGCACATGGCTCATATTTTAATTGCCTGTTATATGCATTAATGGTGACGTGAGCCAACTCATATGAGCTGGTTGTCTCTAATTAGAAGGGGCTGCGTTCAACTCTCAGCCTTTTGTTAACTGCAGACTGGTGTGGTAATTCCTTTAGCCTCATGTTCTGGATCTTTCAAAGTACTCTGAAGCCATAGGGATAGTTGTTATGGTTTTGATATCCAGGACATAAATAAAGAACTGGTCAAATAAAGAACAGCTGCAAAGGAAGAGATCATGTTTGGTGCCTGATAGAGAGCAAGAGAGCAGGCGAGAAAGAGAGACATGCAGATGTTTAACTTGACAATGTATGCATTGAAATGGTTCCTTCAAGAAGGTGCCATCTCAGATAAATGAGTGTGTACACTCCTGGGCAAAAAAAAATTGGCCAAGCCCAAAATGGCAAAATATTAAGCTTTTAATGGTCTTAACAAAAAAAAAACCCACTAGTCAAGAATTAAACAAATAGATAAAGGAATTTATTATGGGATAGCTTTTCCCTTTGATTTCTTTAAATGTTTAAGGCTTGTGGTGCTTGATGGGCTGCATCCGATGTGGCAGATAACTGAATAATGACTAATCTTTTAAGAAAAAAAAAACATCCCAGAAGATATTTTTTGAAAATTTGTACACCTAGACATGTGTTAATTTGAATTTTACATCAAACATTTTAATCATTATCATGATTTTAACATAAAAGAAGACTATACAAGTGAATTTCCCTGTTTCTAGCTTTTCCCCAAACAGTTCACTGCAACAAAAGTAAACTAGCAGATGGTGGCACAGGAGCTCTCAGGAGTGCATCTGTTTAATTCCTGCTAATTTCCTGACCAATGATTTGTTGTTAGGACCATTAAAGGTTTAATAAGTTCCATTTTGGCCTTTACCCATTTTTTGCCCAGGAGTGTATATGTAAATTTTTATAAATATTAGGGTTAACTTCACTAACAAGAATGTAGTATTTAAGAATACATGAAAATCATTTCAATCATTTTTAAATCATTAAAACCATTTCAATGTGCTTAAGAAATCTCCCTATAAACTGCATTTATTCATTCATTCATCCTACATGTTTTTGGGAGGAGGAAACCAACATGGGCATGAACATGTGAAAGTCCACACAGAGAGTAACTTGAGCTCAGGATTGAATCAGGTACGCTGGAGCTCAGAGGTGGCAACTCTACATGCTGCTTCATATAAACTTGAAATTTCTGTCACAGTGTTATATGCATTTCAAATGTTAACACAGCGAACTCCATCACTCATCTCTTAACAACTTACAACTGATATTGAATCAATTACTATCAAATGTCATACTATTGCCGCTACTATTTTAAATAAATTTATCAAACATAATTATTGAAGATTACAATTACTTCAATAAACTTTTTATTCGTTGATTAACTGTTAAGATTATTGTTCACATTAGTGAAGAATGCTCATGTCAGTCGTGTTTATACCACAATGCTAAGTGATAATTCTGATTGCTCAGAAGGTGTTGATTCATTTTCAGCTCTGACAATAGTTCCACCTGTAATGTCTATATTAATGTCTATATTGTCGTTTTTATAGTAACAACTTATACAAGGACTTGTATAAGAACCTCTCTACATAAAAAAAGGTGTAACTGTTATGTTTTCTGTGAGGATTCCCCAGTGTCAGTGCTTTGTAAGAGTCAGAGATAAACCTAATTTAATGTTTACACACACACACACACACACACACACATGTGTATATATATATATATATATATATATATATATATATATATATATATATATATATATATATATATATATATATATATATATATATATATATATATATATATATATATATATATATATATATATATATATATATATATATATATATATATATATATATATATATATATATATATAATGTTTTTTCATTATTAAACAATCATTGGCAAATCAGTATCTGTGAGCATTTTCTTTTGTGTGCATTTCTGAGTGTGCTGTAGATTCCCTGTTGCTTTGAATCCCTCTACAGTAGGGGGTAAGTCAAACAGAAACCCATTCCCCCTCTCTCTCTCTGGTTTGAGTTGGAGGTATCAGCCACCCACAGTGCTGCACGCTCACACCCCTCTCTGCTCATTGGCTGAGTTTTTCTAGCAGGCTGTGGTGGCCGACAATGTAATGCTTTTTGGGGCTCCTAGGGAAAGGCCTGTAATATTACTGCTGAGAGTTGGCAAATGGAAAGTTACTTCTGACTCCAGACTCTTGAGTTAGTTGCAGTCAGCACCAGTGAAAGTCTGGATCATGGATCATGGAGATGTTGCTTGATATTACAGTAGCAGATATGAGATTAGAAATGGTTAATGTGCTTTGTGTGTGTGAGTGTGAGAAAGTGAGTGAGTGAATGAGTGAGAGAGAGAGAGAGAGAGAGAGAGATAGATAGATGCAAGGGATGTTGATAAACTGCACATACAAATTGAGGAAGAAGACAGCAACTCTATTTAGAGTTGATACTTTTTAACACATTTGTGGAGATCAAGAAATCATTCCTCTCTATTCATTTGCTGTAAGGACAAGTCAAACAGGTCATAAAGAAAAACATTCATTGCATTTGTGTTGATGCTTGCAATCAAGCAGTTACATGCTTCATTGGGATCTCTAGGAAGAGTTGGAGATTCTGAGAATCTTGCCATCTGCTGCTCGGCAGTGTTACCTTGAGGCCACTTTTCCATGAACACCAAGCAGAAATCCTGCCACTGTGAGCTGACAACAGAGAGCAGAGAGCCAAAATAAACAGACTGGATGATACTGTGTGCATTTGTGTGTGTGCATTGTATGTGTGTGTTTACAGTTTGCAGAAATGATAGCTTTCCAAAATCTTTACAGATAAAACATCATTGTTATGGATTCTTTTTTTATCCACCTTAATCATATAGAATAGAACAAAATATGGTTCCAGTACCAAACAAAACAAAATACCTCTGTGTAAAGAAAAGTGTATAAATACATACGTTTTTGTTTCTGCAAAAGAAGGGTTAAGCCATTTTACCATATGCTAAAAATGGAAAGCTTAAGAAGTACTAATGCTATGTTAGGAATAACATATCATCATGTTATGAATATATAACATATCATACGGAGTGGTGTAAACTCTACATTCTATGGTAAGGTTGAAGCGCTACTGCATGTTCCTGATCAGCATGACCATCACCAGGGAAATGGCCCAACGTGTAATTCTGATGTCGGGTTTTCATTCCAAACAAGCACAGTTTCCATTCTAAGCTTTTTGTGTGGAATCTGGAAGAAAAATAAAGTACTACAGTTGCGTGCAATATTTTGGGCCCCCAGGCCAAATCATATATTTTATTTATTCGTAATTATGGTATATGCAAAAGTTTGGACAACTTTCCAGTTGTAAAGTCTCAAAACTTATGTAACTTGTTAGGCCTTAATAGGACTCCTTGCTCAGGTCAAGAATTGTCATTAAGTATCAACACTCAGCAACCATGAGCTCCTCTATGCAGCTGACTGATGATGATTTATCCCTACAAAGCAGGGGAAGGCTATAAAAAGATATCAGCAAGCTTATAGCTTGCAATTTCCATAAAATGTCATAAAGAAATGGCAGTTAAGTGGAAGAAAAGACCTGGAAGAACAAGAAAAGTCTCAGATAGAACTGCCTCTATGCTGGCCAGAAAGGCCAAGTCCCCAAAAGGACCTAGACATATGGACCATACATAAGCCATTTTAGAAGTGCTATGGAATTTATTAGTGTCTCATCATTTTGGAGAAATTTTGGCCCACTCTTCTTTACAACATTGCTTCAGTTCACTGATGTTTGAGGGCATTCGTTTATGCACAGCTCTCTTAAGATCCCGCCTCAGCATCTCAACGGGGTTAAGGTCTGGACTTTAACATGGCCATTCCAATACCTTGAATTTTTTCTTCTTTAGGCCTTCAGATGTTAATTTGCTGTTGTGCTTGGGATCCTGTTGCATGATTCAATTTCAGCCTCATGCCAGATGCAATTTTGCAAACCTAAGTCATGCTGCCATATTCTTTTTGGAGAGAATGAGCTGTTTCTTAGCTTCCCTTCCATGAAAGCCATACTTGTTCAGTCTTTTTCTGATTGTGCTGTCATGAACATAAACTTTTAATGTGCTTACAGAGACCTTCAGGTCACATGATGTAGCTCTTGGGTTTTCTATATATCTGAGCATTAAATGGACCTTGGACTGAATTTCCTGGGACGCCCACTCCTGGGAAGATTGGCAACTGTCCTGAAGGCTCTCCATTTGTAAACAATCCATCTCACTGTAGAATGGTGAATTTCAAATTGTTTGGAGATGGCCTTATAACCCTTCCCAGAAACAATTGCTTCTCTGAGGTCATGGCTGATGTCCTTTCTTCTTGGCATGATGTAGCACCAAACTGCAAAAATTTCTGCTTTTATAGTGGTTGTTACACTTCTTGATGACAACTAATCATGTGCATTTCATTAGTAAGACCTGGCTGTTAAATATTTTCTTAAAGATTGTGGAAGTAGGAAGGGTGTACTTATTTTTCCCACCTGGTTTCTGAATTTTTGGTTTGTTGTTGTTTTTTTGTTGTTTTTTTGTTGTCACCTGAGATTATTACCGTTTGTCTATAGAAGTTGGTGAGGACTACACAATTGTTATTTAGGCCCTGCTAAAGAAAAATATAGAATTAAAGGAGGGTGTACTTTCTTTTTCCCATGATTGTATGTATGTATGTATGTATGTATGTATGTATGTATCTGTGTATGTATGTGTGAATCATATATGCAAATGATCACAACCAATTAATGAATTTGCAAATTAGTCTATGACATCATCTGGTGACTCCCCTGAAAATAGTTGGCAACACTTGTATTAATGAATCAGTGGATAAAAAAACACTGCAGCTGAGAATTACCCTGGGAAGTAAATTAAAGCCATTCAGAGTCAGAACTAGCTATGTTTTAGCTATGTAGTATGTTTTAGACACACTTTATTAGGAACACCTGTACATTTATGCAGTTATCCAGGCAGCCAATCATGTGGCAGTAGCACAATGCATAAAGGTCAAGAGCTTCACTTAATGTTCATATCAAACTTCAGAATGGGGAACAAGTGTGCTGTCTGTGACTCTGATGGTGGCATGGTTGCAAATAGTAGTTCCAAATGGGCTGGATTTAGTATTTCAGAAACTGCTGATCTCCTGGATTTAGTATTTCAGAAACTGCTGATTTTCAAGGACAACAGTCTCTAGAGTTTACACAGAATGGTGCAAAAAGCAAAAAACACTGAGTGAGCGACAGTTCTGTGGGTGGAAACGCCTTGTTGCTAAGAGAGATCAGAGGAAAATGGCCAGATTGGTTTGAGCTGCCAGGAAGGATATAGTAACCCAAACAATCACTCTTTACAACCATAGTGAACAGAAAACCATCTCAGCATGCACTAAACATCGAACCTTGAGGTGGATGGGCTACAAGAGCAGAAGACCACATTGGGTTCCACTTCTGTCAGCTAAGAACAGGAATCTGAGGCTATCATGGGCACAGACTCACCCAAACTGGACAGTTGAAGATTAGAAAAAAAAACAAAAAACACCTGGTCTTTTTCCAGTCTTTAGCTGTCTAGTTTCGGTGAGTCTGTGCCCATGATAGCCTCAGATTTCTGTTCTTGGCTGATAGGAATGGAACCCGATGTGCTCTTCCACCTCAAGATTTGACATGTTGTGCATTCTGAGATGCTTTTCTGCTCATCACGGTTGTAAAGAATGATTATTTGAGTTACTGACCAGTCTGGTCATTCCCCTCTGATCTCTCTCATCAACAAGGTGTTTCAGTCTGCAGATCTTCTGCTCAAAGTGTGCTTTTTATTTTTTATACCATAAAAAATGTATAAGGTCTAGAGACTGTTATGTGTGAAAATCCCAGGAGATCAGCAGTTTCTGAAATGCTCAATCCGGCCCATTTAGAACTAGCAGCCAAAGTCAAAGAGATCACATTTTTCCCCATTCTGATGTTTGATGTGAAGAGTAACTGAAGCTCTTGACCTGCATCTGCATGATTTTTTGCATTGTGCCACTGCCACATGATTGGCTGATTGTATAACTGCATGAATGTGCAATTGTATAGGTTTTCCTAATAAAGTGGATGGTGAGTGTATGTACGTCATACATAATCATGGATAATTCAATTGCATTACATCACAATCTTAGGCAGCAGTGATAACAGTGTTAGTTGATAGGCTTGTGTTGAGCTGAAGAACTTTAGAGCAATGGCAAATATAAGTGCAAGGGATGTGAGATTAGTTTTTTTCAGTGGCGCAGCAGTGACCCTGAAAGGGTGTTGTGCTTGTAAGAGTGTATTAGCTGCATTCCAGTTGCTTCATTATTATTTCAGTCTTAAACACTTGCATCTCCGACCACCACTACTGGGTGGTGAACTAAATTTGATACATTCTGTAGCACATATATTATTTTCCACTAATCCAGCAGTCATCATCAAAGTCTATAGCGGCAGTCAGAGAACAGGCAGGCAAAAGGATAATAAACAGATAAACATGATAAACAAACACGATCATAAACAGACAAACATGACCATAAACAAACATGATCATAAATATGATCATAAACAAACATGATCATACACAAAATCACAGGCACTGGTCTAAACACAGAAAACGAGGAACAAGGCTTAGAACGTAACAGAGCAAAATGCACATTAAGACTCCGTAACTAGACAAAGACACAACAGGGTATAATTATACAAACTAATCAAGGGCTGAACAAAGAACAAGGGAGAACAATGGGGAAATACAATACAACAATGGGGACAGGGGCGGAGACAACACTAGATTCAAAGCAAAGACAAATGTCAAAACAAAACCACATGACGTACTCAAAACAAGACGAGAACAGTGTTTGTAGCACTTTGAACCACATCGTGCAGTGAGAGGGGGGATCTGTCACAATTGCATAGAATTTTCCAATTTATTGCTAGTATATTTCCATTGTCTATGAGGTACTCAGTTTTTCTTGTCATAACAAAGCATAGAATTCACAACTTTATAAATACTTACAGTAAATAATCCATCAGATTAATCCACCCATGGCAGGGGTGTGCATCACAAATCATAATGTTATTGCATGTCTCCAAATCCTGAGCCTGTTTACCCTTTGATATATCTGCCCTCTGTTATATTGACCATTGCCCTGCACTATTAAAGCTCTGCACTCATGCATCAATTCTTGTGCCTTGCCTTGACAAAGAGGAAGCTGACAAAGTCTTAAATTAAGAACAAGCAAACCCCTTACTAAGATCCAAGCCTCCTTATATCTTCAGAGATCCTGCAGAGGCTGTTAAATTATCCACGTTATCACCTTTTTACCTTTACATGTTACTTTCCGTAGAGAGTGTGCTTGTTGCGGTGGGGTGGATGATGACGTAGGTACCAAGTATGATTAAACCTATACTAAACCTATATGATATGCAGCACGTAGGAGTCCAGATGTTAGGAAAACTTCTAGCCAGTAATCACTTTTTGCTACATTGTGTGTTCAGAAATTCAAATTGGACTTAATGGTGCTTAGACAAATTGCAGAGGAGGGCCAATGGTTCTCTAACCAAGCATAATAGTAAAAAATATTGCATTTTATTATTCTACATGTATTAACCTTGTATAAACATTTATATGAATAATACATTATGTATAATAATAATGTATATATTATGTGTACATGAAAAAAATGTGATAGTCATAAAGCAGCTTCTTAAATTATTGTACACTATAAAAAATATTACTTTACATTTACAATACAGTGTATTTACAGTAAATTACTACAATATATTTACAGGCAATTATTGTTTTTAACTGTCTTTGTACAGTGTATACTGTAAATGTTCAGGAGGATTTTACAGTAATGTACTGGCAACAGAGTGTATTTATCTTAAATACCTGTAATTGTAATTACAGTATAAACTAAAATATACAGTGCAAAATAGAACACAATCTACTATATCTGCTGATTTGGCTGACACTTTTATCCAAACAACTTACAACTGAGGCAGAACACAGGTAGTTGAAGGTTAAGGGTCTTCTTCCAGAAACATGATAGCTCAGCAGTGCTGGGATTTAAACTCACAATCTTCTGGTCACTACTGCAAAGCCTTAACTACTGAGCCACCATTTCCCTTAACTAACGTGCATGGATTCAACAGCCTCTACCACCCACTAAAAGATGATTTTCAGTGCTTTAATAAACCAAAGTTTTTACTAGCATATAAAATTGCATCAAAGAGGGTTTGTGTTATTTTTGCTGTAAAATAAATATGATAAAGCTATTTTTACAGTGTTAAGACTACATTCTGTTATATTCAGTAGAAATCTAGAAACATTATCCATGGAAACTCACTTCTTCTGGGAAAAAATTTACAACCCACGTAGAAACGTATGATGACCCAATCCTGTGTTGTGGCATGACCGTAATAAGATGACACAGAGGCAAACCCTGCTGAAGGACCACAGCCATGAGACCAGAATAATGAAATTCAGCCTAAACAATTCAACCAGTGGTTTTTGTAGGGTCTTTCCAGATGATTATTAAAAGGAAACTTCAGTTACTGGGCTGATGTATTCTTTTTTTGTTTATTGAAAACTGTCAAGCAGTTACTATAGGAAATCGCCCTTATCAGATGATGACTATATTGGTTGTTTTTAGTTGTCATTTCCTCTTGAATATTTTAATTATTCTACTATATTTTAAATCAGCTTCTAAATCAGTTTTGAAACTGTTGACTTGGCCTACACCACCTGTAAGTCAGTACTGAAAATAAAGATTGGAAGAGGACGCCAAAAAATAAAGGAACGTGATAACGGATTTGTTTTGATTGGCTTCTTGGAATATGTTGAAAATAAGGTTCAGGGCCTGAGGACAATAACTTACTTCTGTAACAGAGGCATTTCCACTCTCCCGGATGGGTGCCATGTGGAGGGGGCCGATATGAATCCTCTGTCCACAGTAGCACATCTGAGCAAAAAGCCTTTATTTTAGACTGACCCTGGCTTTGATAGCTCTCCTGGGAGTAATAATGTAGGTAAAACATTTTACTCCAGAGCTGCCATGAACACAATGTAAACAGTCTCTCCGGGAAGCGTGTCAAAACTCCTTGACCTCAAAGGAAAGTGTGATATTTCTTTAGCAATCTTAGATTAAATGAGAAAACTACCATATTATATTATACCCCCATCAATGTCTGTTGTTACAGCTTAACAACTTGATAATTTATGATTTATTATGATTGTGTAATTACTGTGAATGGATTTATAATGCATATCACATATTGTCATTACATTAACATTATAGTTGTTTCATAATCTGGATAAGTAGTCATATTTTTTTTCTGTGTTCATTCGTGGAAAACCAATTGGGTCTTACGTAATGCAGGAGTGATGTCCAGAAATGGCATCTGCAGAGAGGAGAATGTTCTCTTCTTGGACCTTGACAAAGATCCCATGTTTCGAATGGTCATATCTCCTGTGAAGCCACCACAGCACACACAAGGTGTCCTTGGTTTGAAACTGTGAACTTTAGATAAGACACTAAAACAGGACAGGAGTCAAAAAGTCCTGACAGATAGTGTAATTCTCCAGCTGATTCCTCCTTCCATAGCCCCCAGCAAACCAGCACGGCTTCACTGCTAATTGTTGTTTCCTGCTGGTTTACTGCTGGACTGTTCGAACTATCTGAGCATGTCATATATCTCTGTGCTAGCACTGATACTGTAAAGGAGGGCATGAGAATTACAATGCTCATTCACATAATGCATATGTTGATTTCTAACACATTTTCGAGAAAAGATACCTATAAACTAAAGGTATGGATGAGAGTACTTCTCCAAAGATAACAAAATAATAAATGTTAAATGACAACGGTGAATGAAAGCCAGAAATGTTACACTTACCAGGTAAGAGTACAGTAATATGAGCCAGTGATCATATTTTCACTGAACTCTCTCAATCTCCCTCCCTCATTTCTTCTGGCTAAGAGAATAGCCTGGTCCAAAGACAGATGTTTTTAATTGTCCTACATGGCTCTAGAAAAGTGAAAACTGGCACCAACTTTGTTGGGGAAAATTGATACTGTGCTTGTCTCTAATAAAACATCACTCCAAACAAAGCAGCAGGGCTTTAAAAGTAGCCCTTACATCTGCACACAAGAAGAAAGGGACTTGAAACAAATAATGAAGAAACTTCTTCAGTTCTACATTCACCACTTCCAAGTTCATTAATTTTACCTGCTTTGATTATGGCAGTCGGCTTATGTTAATTCCCTTTAGGCTGACTAGCACAAGATCATCTCTCTATTAAGACTGCAAAACTGGCCAAAAACAGATTTGTATTTCTAGGGTAGCCTAGAAACACCCAGACATGACGTATCTTCTCATGGTTATCTCTTTCATGCACTCTGCTATTGTTTCTAGGGTTTGCCAGCATTATATACAGTCAGGTCCATAAGTATTTGGACAGTGACACAATTTTCGTAATTTTGCCTCTGTACACCACCACAATGGATTTGAAATGAAGCAATCAAGATGTGATTGAAGTGTAGACTTTCAGCTTTAATTCAAGAGGTTTAACAAAAATATCTGGGTCACTGTTTAGGCATTACAGCCATTTTTTACAGCGTCCCTCCATTTTCACAGGCTCAAAAGTAATTGGACAAACTGACATAATCATTAATATTAGGATTATTTCTAAGACTTGGATGCAAATCCTTAAGAAGATACCATTTCTGTGCCTTAAGAAGCTCTTGGGTTGCTTTCGCGGTATGTTTTGGGTCATTGGTACTGTGAAGCGGCGTCCTATCAGTTTTGCAGCATTTGACTGAATCTGAGCAGAAAGTATAGCTCTATACACTTCAGAATTCATCCTGCTACTTCTGTCAGCAGTCACATCATCAATAAACACCAGTGACCCAGTTCCATTGGCAGCCATACATGCCCATGCCATAACACTTCCTCCACCATGTTTGACAGATGATGTAGTATACTTTGGATCAGGTGCTCTTCCTTTCCTTCCCATTATTCTGGTACAAGTTAATCTTAATTTCATCTGTCCAAAGAATCTTGTTCCAGAACTAGGCAGCCTTTTTTTTTTTTTTAAGATGTTTTTATATGTATTTTCAAGTCTAATCTGGCCATTCTGTACTTGAGTGTTACCAGTAGTTTGCATCTTGAGTTAAAGATCCAAAGTTCCAGGCCTTTTGGTGCTGCTGAGCTGGCCAGTGCATCCCTTCTTTTTAAGAATGTACCAAATTGTTGATTTGGCCACTCCTTAAGTTTCTGCTGTCTCTCTGATAGGTCTGGTTTTTTTTCCAGCCTAATGATGGCCTCCTTCAATTGCATCAACACCTCTTTGGACTGCATTTTGAGAGTTCCCATGAACAGCTGCCAAATGCAAAATTCAACACTTGGAATCAACCCCAGACCTTTTGCTTAATTTGTCATGAAATAACGAGAAAACAGGCCACATCTGACCATAAAACTGCTTATCAGTCAATTGTCCAATCACTTTTGAGCCTGTGAAAATGGAGGGACTACATAAAAATGGCTGTAATTCCTAAAATGCAATGCAATTTTTTAGGAATAAACTTTCTTTTTTTTAAACCCCTGAATTAAAGATGAAAGTTTACACTTCAATCACATCTTGTGGTGGTGTACAGAGGCAAAATTACAAAGAACTGTGTCACTGTCCAAATACTTATGGACCTGACTATAGTTCCTAAGACTGTTATAGAGTTTCAATTCCTGAAAACCTAAAGCATGATTTTTTTTTTTCTAGGTCTCTGAAAGATATCACTAGTGAAGGACACTATTTTCCCAGACATATGTGTACTGTTTTACTCTTGAGGCGCTTTCTTTTTTCTGGAGTTTGTAATACTGGCAGGGTTATCATTATTATTTGCCAGAATAGCACTCTGGGAAGATCACTTTCTCTTATCCGTCTGATTCACACGCAAACCTCCCTGTGACTAAAAAGTTTTGACGTCAAGATTCCTATTTATTACACATAATCAAGATAAACAGACATCCTCTTTTGCTGGAATTGTCCTTTTTTTAGGTCTGAAACAATGCCTAATTTTTATACATATTGGAGGGACTAGACATCATCTTTTGCTGGATTGTCCTTTTTTGGTCTGTTTGGCCAGGTTTGATAAGACTCCTAAAATAATCTTTTGAACTTGCAGTCAGTGTAACTTGGTAGTGTGTGTACTGTAAAATGATAACTATGGCAGGCTGCCTTAAGAACACGAAAAGAAAATATAAATTGGAATCATGTTTTAAAAAATAAGCGCCCCTGACTTTGACATGGACAAAACAACAACAACAAAAAAAAAGGTGTTAGAGACTAAGAAGTTAAAAAAGGGCAAAAAATTGTTTAAAATACATATTTGTTTTTCTTTTTCACATGGTCAAATTCTAACTTTTCTATTACAGGCATTCCTGAACTGAAATATTTTTCTCGTTTGCATGTACACTAAATGGCCAAATGCATGTGGACACCGACCATCATACCTATATGTACATTTTGAACATTACATTCCAGATTTAGTCCCCGCATTGCTGTTACAATAACATGTGCATTAGTGAAGTCAAGCACTGATGTCAGGTGAGAAGGCCTGGAGTGCAGTCAGAGTTACGATTCATGCCAAAGGTGTTCAGTGAGGTTGAGGTCAGGGCTCTGCGCAGGCCACTTGAGTTCTTCCATGCCAACATTGGCAAACCATGTCTATATGGTCCTCACTTTATGCATAGGTGCATTGTCATGATGAAACAGGTTTGGGCTCCATAATTCCAGTATTCCAAGGGGAAATCTTAAAGCTACAACATACTAGACAACTATGTGCTTTCGACTTTGTTGCAACAGTTTGGGAAAGGTCCTACCTTTGGCCATATAATGTTCCTCAGGTCCATACTTTTGACCATATAATGTTCCTCAGGTCCATACTTTTGACCATATAATGTTCCTCAGGTCCATACTTTTGGCCATATAATGTATTTCCATGTCATTTTGCTGAATATATTTATGGTGTCTTTAAAATAAGGTGTCAAAGCAAACCAAACTTTGGCTAAAACTGAATTTTTCTTCATTTTTGTCTGTTTGCCAGAATGCAGAATACTCACTCAACTTGTCAGAATATTTTCTGAACATGTCTCTTGTGATTTCTTGAATGTTTTCATGTAAAGTTTATAAAACTTCATATTACATTGCTGCAAAAATTTTTATTACAAACTTTATCCCAAACTTTCCATGTTACACTCTTTCTGGCAGGCAACATTGTCTGAGCATCATTACAAGATCATTGTCTAACAAACCATTATCACAACACATTTTCATATTTAATTTTCAAAATTAAATACAATGCTGCTGTGGACTTTCCATATCTTTTGTACACTTGGCCAGTGATGTTGGAGCTCCTTTGAGGGAGTACTCTTGTATGACCCTTGGCCATGACAACTCCTGCCACTGAGGGCCAAGCACATCTGGCACTGTTTATCTGAACCAGCGATAAACAATACAAGCAACATAAACGTGGGTCACCAGGAAGAGAGGTGAAAAGCTTGGTGTTGTAGTTAATGGTAACCCAATCAAGGCAATAAAGATCTGGATACAGACCTTAAACGGAATTTGATGTGCATGTAAACGTTGCCACGGTGACCACTGACGCTTAAAGTGACCAGACTAAAGGAATGGAGGATTAAAAATCATGCAAGCTTCAGTTTACTCACGTTAAACCCAATGATCAAAGGATGAAAAGATCATTTCAATAGCCAGCCCTTCAGTGTGTGTTCTCAAAAACACCAAGACCACATGCAGTACTCAAAATGACAAAGAAACCTAAAACCTAAAAAGGGTTGGACATCACTATCTGCATTATGTGTTATATTTAATCTGATCATGTTTGTTGTTCATTTGTTTACCTTGTTACTATCTAGAATTATGATAGATCCTTTCTAACATGTTGCGAGAGTGCATCAAACTTTCCTTACTGCAACTTTTGAGAAATTGCACTGATTTATGCCACATTTACAGTAGTAAAAGGGCATTGTCTTCCATTGCATTACCAGGAACTCTGATTCTCAGAGGCTAAAATAATCCCTCCTCTGGGACTACCTGCGTCAGACCCCACCAGCGTATATGCACAGAAAACACATTTCTCTGATTCATGACTAATACTCTTTCCTTTATTTTTTACCATCACTGAGTCAATCAATCTGATTTATGTTTGGTAAGCACCAAGCTTTCCTTTCAAGCACAGTTGCCTGAGCTTTGCTGTGGGAATACAATGAAGCCAGTCCATTCTGAACCAATTAATAGCAGGGTGGGGGTTAGTGAAACACTACAGTATAGCACATCTGCTGTCAATACAGCCACAACTGTGGTAAATGAATGCAAGCTTTCTCTTGTTCTGCAGACATTTATGTTGTTTAGAAAGATCTGTGCAGCTCCCTGCCAAGCATCAGTGAGGAACTACAGTAACTGTGGCTGGACAGTATACATGTTAATTACAGGGAGTGATAAATTATATATTTATTTCAAGAGCTTAGATGACGACCACTGAGCTGAGGATTCATAGTCATCAATTCTGTAGGCTACTGCATGAGCTTGAAATTCCCTGAACTACATAACAGTTTCACTGTACAGCTAGACTGTAGGTCCAACATGATCCATGTTCCATGATCCATGTTCCATATGGAAACCAGGGAAAATAGAGGTCAGCTCCATAATGTAGCTCCGATTTCACAGTGTTTGGCCTTTTTGTTGTGTTAAGTCTCATCACCCTAATGATTACATTCCAGTTTTCTTTATTTCTTGAGAAGGAATTTGTAAGCATCAATGCGGCGACCCACTCATAAATCTTTCACCACATGTAAATCTTTCACCAGCTGAGGGCATGTTGTAATTGTTTAGTAAATGAACTTGTATTGGGATTGAATCTCAGAGATCCACTTTACTTTAGTCCATGGCTATTAACATGGACTAATGAAGTTTAGGCGTCTAATACAGGGTCCGAGTTCAGCTTCAGGACAAGATGACTTTTAAGGAGCATTAATCCTTAATCTAAAGTTAATCTAAACAATATATTTAGGAAGTATATTAAGTATATTAGGCAAAGTGCTACTTAGTGGGGCCCATATTTTCAAAAGTCAAATGATGTTTAGAACATGACTTTCAGACCAGCTCAATGCTAATGTATTCCTTATGAGTAAAGGTCAGCATAAGCCCTCATATGGAGAAAGTCTCAATTAAACTAATGGCAATCATAGTAATTGCATGGCCAAGTTGTTGCAAGGAGCAACATTGTGGTAAAACAACACCCAGGCGCATCTCCACTTGCTCTCTAAGGAAATACACCCCTCTAAGAGGCATTAAATATAACCTAACCTGGGCCCTGAGAAAGAGTTGCCATTTTCCTAATTGTGGAGCCTCATGCCTGAATTTCCACTAGGCAATTTAGAATACTCTGCTTTCCTCCCACCTCTCAAAAACATTTCTGGCAAGTCTATTTTCTACACTAAATTGTCCTAGTTGTTTGTTGTGACTGGCTTCCCATTTAGGGTGTGTTTCAGCCTCGGGCCCAGTGCTCCCAGATCCACCAGGACCGTGACCAGGATAAGTGCTTACTGAAAATGAATTAATAATGATGATGATGATGATGATGATTACATAATTTAATTTCATAATTGATATAATCGTAACAGTGGGATTAAAGTTAATGCACTTTTGAATCATGTTTGTGTGTTTGTCTGTTTATATCAGCTTAATTTAATATATTGTATAAAGTCCTATACTGGATAGCACACCATTACATATTCTGTTGTTTACACATTAGTATGTTTTACATAGAGTTTGTATCATATGCCATAATTTATTGTATGTTACAACATGTTTTGGTATATACTATATATATATATATATATATATATATATATATATACTGTTTTTGTTGTATGGTACATTTATTAACCTGCCACTGTATTAGTATATTTTCATTATATTTTTAGTATTATTGTTTTTTGGTTTTTTTTGTTTTGTTTTCAAGCTAGAAAAAAGTTTGAACAAAATATGAGGTGAATGAGTACAGGAGTACAAAGAACCGATGCGCTACAATATATGGCCAAAAATATGTGAACACTTGACCATCACACCCACATGTGAATCTTCCCCATTCTGTTTCCGGGTTAACATTTCTGGTTAACATTTTGGTAATTGCTTGGTGTACCTAAAGTTATATGGCAGTTTTTGTGCTGCACTCTTCTGTATTTTTCTCAGTTTAATCAGTATTTGGAGAATGGACATGATCAGTGTCTGAATTGTTTGGGACCTGATCGTTTGTGACAAGCTGAGTGCACACTTCAGGATTTTAGCCCCGATTTTCCTGTTGCCAAGTAATTTTGATGATTAGCGACAACTCATGTACTGTCAGCAGTTCGGCAACGCAAATTTTTATGATTGTCTGCCAGATGTTACAGATGCATCAATATTTCAAGCAACTTTGATATTCTCTGCAATGAATTGTATAGTGTGAGCACCTCTACATGGGTCCTAAGTAGGAAGAACAGTGATGATAGTCTGACAGCCAATGAGAGTCTGAGAGGAAATCAAATTCATCGACTCCAGCAGATCCCTAAATCATCCATCTAGTTGTGTGGGAGGGTGAGGGCAAAATGTAAGCAGAACAATATAATTTCTATAAGAAATTATTCCATAGTACAGTATGCCAAAAAGGTTAGGAACAGCAAAAATAAATGATTCCTGACAGCACACAGTATAAAAATAACTATGTTTCTGTGCTGTGTCTCAGACTTTCAAGTCTTGTGGTAATGCGGATATTTTCAAAATGCAGAAAGTCTCTGTATTCTCAGTATCCTAAAGATTTTACAGGGTAAAAACTATCCGCATTTTGAAAATAGTCAGGGTACCATGTGACTTGCAAGCCTGTTTGTTTTTGCAGAAAATAGGAGTAGTTTCATGAACCAGGTTAATCTAATAATATGTCATGAAAAGCACAAACCTTTTTTGTTATGCATGAAATGAAACTTTATGCATGAATATTAGGCAATGCTCAATATGTTTAAAAAAAGAAGTTAAATTATTTATTAAATATTAATCTTATTTAAATAGTGTAGTTGCAGAGATTAGCTTGGTTAAAATATGGTGCAGAATTTCTCATACAGAGCATTTATGTGAATGACTGATACGTTGCTGTGCAACGTGTGCTTGTGCCAAAAAATTTTTTTATATTCAACGTATGGAAGGTGCTGCGAATAACTTACATTCGAATATTTTTTCTGTGAGACTGGGTTGGCTGGAGTGATGCACAGCTCAGATGGGAGAAGCTGTTCAGAGGACAACCATAGAATGGACACCCCTACAAGCTGAGGTTTATTGTAAGTGGCGAGAAGAGACAAAAAAGCCATATGAGGTTGCCAAAAGATTCTCTGGTCTGATGAGACCAAAACCGAGCTTTCAGGAAATGTAAAAACTGTGGATACCATATGTTGACACTGTGAAGCATGGTCGTGGTAGCATCATGTTGTGGGAATGATATTCATCCATAGGGACTTGGAAACTGGCCAGGTTTGAGGGTAGGATGGATGAAGCCAAGACAGGGAAATCCTAGAAGAAAACCTTTTCCAGTCTATAAGAGAATTGAGACTTAGGCAGAGATTCATCTTACAACAGGACAACAATCCTAAGCATTCTGCCAAAGCTAGACTGGAGTGGTCCAAAACCAATAACCTGAATGTGTTAAAATGGTCCAATCAAAGCCCAGACCTCAGTCTGGTTGAGAATCTGTGGCAAAACTTGAAAATTTCTCTTTACCAGTGGTCTCCATCCAATCTGACAGAGCTTGAGTGATTTTGCAAAAAAAAAAAAAAAAAAAATTCAAACATATCAGGATCCAGATGTGTAAAGCTAATATCCCAGAAGACTTGCAGCTGTAATATTAACACTAGCCAACTAAAAGAAAACCTTTGTGTAACAATAAAAGTTATTTGCACCTTCAAATGTTAGACAAGTGTAAACCAAATGGTAAAAATCCCAATTATATCCATTTCAATTCCACGTTGTAACACTAAAAAATGTTGACAAGCTCAAGGTGAGTGAGTACATGTACAAGACACTGTCAACTTTCTGTGTTTGGCAGGGATGTTGACAGCAGCTACCCCAATAGTAAAACTGGGAATGCTGCACCTCATACCATTTCAGTCTTGGCTGAATGCTCAGCCATATCACAAAAGCATGTGTCAATATTGGCGAGAAGCGCATGTATATATACCCGGAGTTGTTGGTCCACTGCACATTTTTTCCTATGAGATATTCGCTTAGGTGTCTTCCTGATGGAAATAATAACAATAAATGCCTCCCAGCAAGGCTGAGGGTGTGTGGGGAAAACCTGAAACTATAACAAAAATGGAAAAACCAGGCACAATGTCAGTATATCAACATTCTTGAAAATGAAAACTGTGCGGCTATCACTGCAACATTTTTTCAAAAGCCCCTAACAGGATCACATGTATTAGTGTGGACCAGCAACACCACAGTGGTATTTTTCATCAACCACCAGGGAGGCACAGATTCGCAAGGGGTATTGAGACCCTCTGTGCCCAATACTCATCAGACATACTGTCCCAGATGAATGCGTCACTGTGGACTTCTCTAAAAGGTATGGAATGTTTCAGACCCTCATGCAAAACAGTGATTCCACAAGTGCCCAAGACAGGGAGTGGAAGTGACAGCTAGCTGGAGGGTCACTGACCAACTGTTTCTATGCTATGGGGAGCACCATATGGGGGCTCTGTTGTCTAAAGATATTGGGTAAAGGAAGTGATTGCACAAGCATAAGTTAGCGCAGGTCAAGAGGCGCCCTCTTCCATTACATACTATTCAACAAGCTCTATGGCTACCTCCTAAGAGGAGTGTCACTTGCAGCCATTTGTGAAGCGCTGACGCTGACGAGTTCATTGTCTACCTTCACCAGATTTTCCAGACTGAATGTTGCTTCATCACAATCTAAGAGTTGGAGTGTTCCTCAACCTCAGTAGAACACAGTATTAATATACTGAATGATCCTTATTCTCAAAAAGACTACAATATGATCACCCTGAGTAATTCTAACCCTCAATAGAGAGCACTATCAGAATGTTGAGTGACTCATCCTAAAAAACAAAAACAGTATCAGCACTTGATTGATTTTCATACCCAGTAGCCGTAAGAGCAATATCAGCAGCTTGAGTGATTTTCTTCCTCAGTAGTAAGCAGTATTATTACCTTGAGTGATTCTCACCCTCAATAATAAGCAGTATTACCTCTTCCTCATTAGGAAGCAGTATTAACACTTCACTGATTCTCTTACGTATTAAGAAGCAGTATTAACACTTTAGTGATTCTCTTCTTTATTACCATGCAGTATTAACACTAAGTAATGCTCAGGTCAATAAAGCGTGCTGTTGGCATTATTTGAGTGTTGTTTATTATCTGGCAAAGTACAGCAGATACATGGCCTCCACTATTTTAGAAGGAACCCACTAGACACTCTGGGACAAAAGGATGTAGAACAGAACATATGCAAACATTACATATGCGAACATAATCCTACAACTGTGTATAGTACTGCCAGGGCCAACTGGGTCACTTGGGTTGACAAGAATGGGCAGAAGACGATAGGCTGTATATGTGAAGTCACGGTCTAATCCTAACCCTAACCCTATTCCTTGTTGATGGCGTTGCTATTAGGACTCAGCAAGGAAATGAGCAAACAGGAAAACTCGACTAGTTATAAGGGAAAACACTCTGGCGGTTCTCTACTCATTCAAAGAACCACTGTTTTATATATCTTACCTGCCATTTTTCCAAATGTGAATAGGAGGCAGGATTTTGTTTCCTTTTCTGTTTTTTTGGATGAGAGAAAGGAAAATTGCAAGTGGGCACTATGGGCCATATTCAGAGATGAGCTAAGTATGTGTTGTGAGCAGTTAATACCAAAATTGCACACATAAGTATTCAAGAATTACATGCACAGGAGTTTGCCTAAAACAGAGGCCTCAGTTATGTGTTATTCTGATCTTAGACTGAAGCTCAGTTTTTACTGACTTAAGTGAGGAGCAGTATTAAGTCCAGTGCTGTTGGTTAATAGTTTGATGTAATCACAATACTTCTCTCAGAAATGTATGTTTTTGCAATTTTCCTCAAATAACCATGCAATAACTTTAAACATCATTATTAAATATTTACATATAACATTATTAATTATTAGTCATTTTAAATAATCTGAGTTGTTGCTTATGTGAGAACCAAATTTTCTATAGATAAAGTTATGAATTAACCTAATGTGAGCTGTAAGTGTAGCAGCTGAGTACAGATTATCCTTCAAACTGGGAAACTGCACATTTTCTTTGCAAGAGAGCACATTGAATGATCAAAAGTGTTGCAATTGTATTATTAATCCAACAACTAAAAATCATCAATTAAAAGCAGCTTATAAAATAGCTTATATCCTGTGCACACATTACCATTTCATGACCTCTATTCACTCTCTTGTGGCTATTTTATGCTGTGCATACAGTTAACTCTATGTGCCCAATATTTAAAAAATGCAGATTAATAGAATGTGCTAGTAAGAAAGTGCTACTGTTGCTGAATAGTGAGGGTGAATAAATTAAATCATATTTGCAGTATTGATCATTGATCATTACAACTAGGTCTGTGTTAGATGTTTATGATGATTTAGATGTTTCTCATTCATATATCACCATTTTTAAACATTTTTATATTTAATTGTCTCCTGCAAGGCAAGTGCTTGTGTTTAGACACAAAGTGGTCTAGACGCTATTGAAAATCTCCATCTTGGACACCTCTACTCAACAAAAATCTGGCAACCTCGGAGAAGTGAACTATGCAAAGTTAATTTGAATTAATCTGAATGGGGAGCCCAATAAATGCATAACTTTACTCTGAATACGTGTAGCATATGTATAGCAAGTTTAAATATGACCCTATATTAGCAACTTGTCCACTATCCAACTACGGACCGATAAAAAAATTAGCACCCCGACATGTAATGGTCTTGTCCTGGGGAGATGTGTTTGAATTAGTTAACTGTTTATTCAGTGAGTGTATGCATGAGCATTTGCTGTCTCTGGGAAACAGATGTGATTAGTGATTCGCTTATGACACAAAGCATAGATAAGCTCTAGAAACATGAGAGGTAGGAGTCTTAACATGATCCAGAACAGGATGTGTGTTGGGTCTAATATGTGAATAATGTAGGCTATTAGCCTTAGAGCCCTTACATGTCATGCAGTCACTAGGACTAGTTATGAACTAGCGGCCAGCTCAGGACTGAGCTGTGCAACTTTCAGACTGTGACGTCAAAGTATGTTAGTCACAGTCCAGGAAATCTTGTGGGCGGACCACCATAGCACATCATTTGGTTCGTCACTAATGATTTAGTTCAGCAGACATGGTGTAATGCATGCCTCCCTTCTTTGTTCTAACTGGGTGTTTTCTACTCCTTAACGGAGCTCTTTATCTCTTTGTGATGCTTTATTCTATTTCAGGTCCTTAACCTCTTAAACTGGGTTTAGTCTTACATTCTTCACTCTGGCAACTACATACTTTGCTATGTGTTTCACTGTAGTTACTGAATAATAGTTAATGCATAACTGGATAATAAGTTCCAATTCCTCTCCCATCAACCATATCCCATCAACTATATCCCACTAGATATAGTTAGCACATTTTATGGTGCTACAATACATAAAGAGAGTTCTTCTTTTTATGTTATGATGCACACAGATTTGAATATCTTTAAGTTATGAGCATAAAAGGGTTGAGCAGGAGGTGGAGCAGGACCCAGTTCCAAGTGAGTATGTCCATGTTTCTCTCACATCCTGTGTTTAGTCCCATGTGGACTGCATAAACTAGGCTTGCCCTGACCCTGAACACTCACAGCAGTTTCTCAGGTGGGCTCCCATTACTCACAATTACTCGCTGACTGTGTGTGCCCCCTTTCCATGCTGCCGCCACGCCTGCAGTCTTGGAGGAGCCGTAAAAGAGCCAGGCTTTCTTTCTTTCTTTCTTTCTTTCTTTCTTTCTTTCTTTCTTGCTTTCTTTCTTGCTTTCTTTCTTGCTTTCTTTGACTGATTGTGGTTATGGCAGCCTTGTTCCAGAGTCTACATATGAAGCTTGCTGTTAATTCCACTGGTATCAGAACTAATAGAATATTCTTGTAGGCATACAGACAGTGCTTTTGTTTAAATACAATGAAGTGCTAATAGAGTTTAAGCACATGCCTGTTGAAGCCACATATGAGGTGGAATTCAGCTGTAATAAAGCCAGTGGGCTAGAATTTCTCAGTTCTGTCACTGTGAATCATTCAGTGCAAAAACTTTTCACCATGTGCGCTTTTGTTTAATTTGGCGTGGAATACCTCGCCGCCACTCTCGGATAAATTTGTTTAAGAGATACTGGCTGTAGTCAAAATAGTTTCACTCCCACAGCTACTCACTGTTTGTCTAGTACTCATTCAGTGTTTGGTTGCATAACTGCTCATAGAAACAGGTTGGATCACACTTTATTTTGCATCAGTATTGACAGTGGAGTTGCTCATAGCCTATATGTGCTAATATAATGTAACTACTGTGGATATGCAGTGGGGTCCAAAAGTCTGAACACACTAGTGAAAATGCTTCTATTTTACATTCTTTTCTAATTTAATACAACACTTTTCATTACAAAATTCTATTATTAACAATAATGTGAGTGAAAGGTAGAATCTTTGAAATATTTACATTAATTTCAGAGTTTCTTAGTATATGATATGCCCCCTTTTTCTTCAATGATAGTGTGCACTCGAGCTGGCATGGACCCCACTAATTTGTGCAAAACCTTATGATCCATCCGAACACAGATGCTAAACATGTAAGTGACGTGTAGCCAAGTATGGTGACCCATACTCAGAATTACACACACACACACCAGCCTTTTTTGCTGCAGTGCCCAGTTGGGGGTTCAGTGCCTTGCTCAAGGGTCTCACCTCAGTCATGGTATTGAGGGTGGAAGAGAGCGTTGGTCATTCACTCCCCCCACCTGCAATCCCTGCGGGGCCTGAGACTCAAACCCACAACCTTCAGGTTCACCTTCAGGTTACGAGTCCGACTCTCTAACCATTAGGCCACTGTTTTCACGACTATTAAGCACAGCTCTATTGAATTCTACAGCAGTTTGCTGCATTTTTAGAACAACTGCATTATACTGAATATTGGAAAATCAAACTCTTGCAAAAATAAAAGTCTAGGGTAATGAGTTTTATTTTATATCAATACAGCTGATACCAATTTTAGCTAACAACCCTTCCAGGTGTGCCTTCATTACCATCATTACAAAAACGGGATGTTTTTTGGAACTCTCTAAACTTCCCTAAACAAGGCCTGCAAAGAAAATCAAGGACAAATGGCAAGGAGAGAGAGAGAGGGAGAGGTGCATATGTGCATGGTGGAACACAGAGAAGGCCGAGATCAAGAACCATAGTTTCAAATGAAATAAGGGCTACAGTGATTGATCATGTGGTAAATCATAGTCTATACATGAAAGAGGCTGGCCTTAGAATGCAGCCAAACATAGCAAGCTATGTGGTCGCTCTACTGTAAGAATTTTTCATCAAACCGACAGGTAAGAGGCACATTCTGTGAGGATATTTGACTGAACATCACTCTCCTGTACTGTTGTAAAATACTGTAAGCAAAGCCTCCAGAAACCTGAGTTGTGTTTTTGTCTTACTGTAGGATTCAGCGGCTGCCCATCACAGGAGGCAGGGACAGGGTATTCACAGAAGAACAAGAATCTGTAATTGTGAATATGGTAATTGCCAACAGTGGCATAAAACTCAGGGAAATTAGATAGTCAGTGTTAGCAGATAATACCACGTTTGCAAACGTACAACAAGTGAATATAACTACAATTGCAAGAATTCTAAACAAACATCAGGTTCGGATGAAAAGAATTATACTCTGTCTCCTTTGAGAAAAACTTGGAATGGGTGAAGGAAATCAGATACCAATATGTCCAGTAGAATGTCTATATATTACAGTACTGATGTTCCAGTGGTCCAAACCAAAGAACACACAGTAATATTTTTACAGTGCTATTGACACTGTGTGAACTTTTGTTTTGCTGTAAGGTAATTGCTGTTTTTTGACAAGGCTTTTCCATATTTTAGAGAGTCATGGAGCTTGAAGGTAGGGAAAAACCCAGTAAATTCATCTTTGTAGATGAAGCCAGTTTTAACCTGGCAAAAAAGTCACCACAGAGGCAGGAATTTGATTGGATGAAGTGCAGTTGATGTTCCAGGCCAGAGGGGAGCAAACATAACTATGTGTGTAGCCATTATAGATGATGGACTGCTATTAGACAAACCACTCATAGGGCCACAAAACACAGACCAGCTAATATCCTTTTTGGAGGATCTCTATGATAGGCTGGTACCAGCTGATGGAGGTGGGCAAGAGAGGTGAAATCTTGATACATATGTCATTATTTGGGACAATGTGTTATTTCGCCACTCTTCAGCCATCACAGAGCGTTTTCAAGTGCACCAAAGTATGATGTCACTATTCCTTCCACCATGTTCCCCTTTTCTGAATCCCATAGAGGAATTCATTTCCTCAAGTAAGTGGAAAGTCTGTGACCACTGGCCACATGACCAGATGTCCCTCATGGATGCCTTGAATGCTGGGTGCCTGGATCTCACAGTGGCGAGTTGCCAGGGATGGATCCAGCATTCTGAAAGGATTTTTCCCAGGTGGATGGCCAGAGAAAACATCCGATGCAATGTAGATGAAAATTTGTGGCCCAATCCACAGGACCCGATTCACTGACTTGACTGCTCTGTACACATCCAGGTGTGTTCAGTACATCCTGTATATAGTGCATATAGTTCTGCTACCAGATTTTATTTTTTCAATTTATGCATTTTCTTCTACTTGCTTTCTTTGTAATTCCAGCACTATAATGCAAAAAAATAAAGCAAGGAAGGGTTTTGCTGAATTACTGAATCATTTCTTTGTGCAGTCGAGGTGTAATTCCTCTCTCATTATTGAATATTTTCCTATTCAACAAAACCAACAGCAAAAATAATTAAAAGGATGATATATCTTGTAATGACACTGGTATGCAAAGTTTTCCTGTGTTTCTGATATGAGCAACAATATGATCTTGGTGAACGACAACCTTTTTTTGAGACATGTGTAAAGTATTTTGATAGCTGAGGTGCCGTTTGGAGGCAAAATTAACTGCTGTGCCAAGCTGTGCTTTGGCAGTAAGAACTGTGCTAAATGTGTTAAGTTTTGAAAATGTGCCTTCAGCATTGAGAAATGCGTGTTAGCAATTATAAAAAATACAACTGTATCTAGGGACCTAGAAATAGAAATAGTGCAGAATCTTGAATATTAAATATTCAAGATATTGAATATTTACTTTCTTTGTTTTAAATATTTCAAAATTCTAATACTTTCTGTTTATTTCCAAATTTAAATGAAAAAAAAAAAATCCAGATTTTCAATGTGGTTTCAGACTTTTGGACCCCACTGTATGTGCTGTTACAAATGCTGTATTAAATGCTGTATCTTATGCCAATACACATATGAATAAACTTTCGTATATATAATGTAAGTACACAAACATACCCTGACAACAGTAACATAATATTCTCTGTCAGATAATTACATATGTAATAGGATGAGGGTAAATATATTTGCATGACCTGCTGGTTCTCCAATAAAAATTTTTCTTTATATTCATTTTTTCATTTTGCTTGTGTAACCCCAACAAAAGATCAGGCTTTAAAGCAAATGTAATTTATTAATTCTTAAATACCATATATACAGGAAGTGCAACTTTTATTAAATTATTATACAATATTGTCACATGGGAACTCAAGAAGTTTGGCTGAATTGACACCAATCTAATTACAAGGTACCTACATAAAGTTCAGATTGTTTCTAATTACACTAATATTTGTAGGAAAATAGTAGCTCACAGAAAGCAGACTGACAATACTTAAAATGTCATGTCAGTTCATAAAACGGTTCATAGTCTTTTGCTGTGTTCTGCCAAAACTTCCAAAAATGGATGCATACTGTATGTGTAATCCATCTGTAACAGTTCATACATCTGCAGCTGTAACCACAGTGTATTTGCATGTATAAATTATGTCTAACTATTCTATATAGGCATTAGAGACACTTACTATAAAGTGGTACAAACTTGAGAGATGTGTGTTAGCATGGCTTTGAGACATACAGTATGTATCTCTTACCTTAATGTTATTATGGAACCAGACTGTACAAGTCCTACAAAAGGGCTGTTACATTAGTGGATAGTGATTCAGTTTGCTGCTTTTCAAACTGGTGGCTAAAAATATATGGTATATGATAGTTTTGAAAAAGCATTAAAAATATTAATAAGCTCTTTATGCAAAGCATTCTAAATGAACTTATTGGCTGTCACAGAGGCATTAGGCTTGCTGTGCTTTGCAGGCTATAGGGAGATACAGTCAGGTCCGGAAGTATTTGGACATGTTTTTGTGATTTTGCCTTTATACACCACCACAATGGATTTGAAATAAAACAAAAGGTGTGATTGAAGTGTAGACTTTCAGCTTTATTTTAAGAGGTTCTGCAAAAAATATGGCATTTACCATTTGGGAATTACAGCCATTTTAAGCAAAGTATCTCCATTTTCAGGGGCTTAAAGGTATTTGGACAATTGACTGACAAGACGTTAATTGACCAGGTGTGGTCCATTCCCTCATTACTTCAAGACAAATGAAGCAGATAAAAGGTCTGGAGTTGATATCAGGTATTGAGTTGGCATTTGGCAAGTCCAAGGAGATCTCAATGCAAGTGAAGGATCATTAGGCTGAAAAAAACAACATAAATCTATAAGAGAGATAGCAAAAACCTTAGGTTTGGCCAAATCAACAGTTGGGTACATTCTTAAAAAGAAAGAAAGCACTGGTGAGCTGAACAACATCGAAAGGCCTGGAAGACCATGGAAGACAACTAAAGTGGATGATCACAACATCCTTTCCTTGGTGAAGAAAAACCCCTTCACAACATCAACAGAAGTCAAGAATACTCTGGAGAAGGGAGACGTATCATTGTCAAAATCTACAATCAAGAGACGCCTTCATGAATGTAAATACAGAGGGTTTACAACAAGGTGCAAACCACTGCTAACATTCAAGAACAGGAAAACCAGATTAGACTTTGCCAGAAAACATCTAAAAAAAAAAACTCCCATGTTCTGGAATAAGATTCTTTGGACTGATGAAACCAAGATTAACTTGTACCAGAATGATGGGAAGAGAAAAGTATGGTGAAAGAAAGGAACAGCTCATAATCCAAAGTATACCACATCATGTGTCAAATATTGGTGGAGGCAGTGTTATGGCATGGGCATGTATGGCTGCCAATGGAACGGGCTCACTGGTGTTTATTGATGATGTGACTGCTGACAGAAGTAGCAAGATGAATTCTGAGGTGTATAGGGCTATACTCTCTGCTCACATTCAGCCAAATGCTGCAAAACTGATAGGACGCCGCTTCACAGTGCAGGTGGATAATGACCCTAAACATACTGCGAAAGCAACTCAAGACTTTTTGAAAGCAAAGAAATGGAAAATTCTTCAATGGACAAGTCAGTCGCCTGACCTCAACCCAATAGAGCTGCTTTTCACTTACTGAAGACAAGACTGAAGACAGAAAGACCCACTGAAGGTGGCTGCAGTGAAGGCCTGGCAAAGCATCTCCAGGGAGGAAACTCAGAATTTGAGTTTTGAGAACATGGGCTCCAGACTTCAGGCAGTCATTGACTGCAAAGGATTTTCATCCAAGTATTAAAATTATGGTTATATTTACAATTATGTCACTTTGTCCAAATAACTTTCAGCCCCTGAAAATGGAGGTAGTTTGCTGAAAATGACTGTAATTACTAAATGGTAAATGCCATATTTTTGTGGAACCTCTTAAAATAAAGCTGAAAGTCTACACTTCGATCACATCTTGATTAATTTATTTCAAATCCATTGTGGTGGTGTATAAAGGCAAAATCACAACTCTGTCATTGTCCAAATACTTCCGGACCGGTGTTTGCAGAGGTGTCTTTGAGATATGAAAATCAACTTTTGAAATTTCTGGCAAACATGTTTTCCCCAATCTGTAAATCATGACATAAGGCTCAAATAATAACGTAAGACATTAGTTCTTTGTTTCTCATTAAAAAGGGTGGCATGGTGGTGTACTGGGTAGCATTGCCAACATACAGCTTCAGGTTCCTAAGCTCGGTGTCTGTGAAGAGTTTTGCATGTTCTGCCCATGTTTGCTGGAGTTTCCTCCAGGTTCTCCAGTTTCCTTGTACTGTCCAAAAACATACAGGTTGGCAGATTGGCTATGCTAGATTGCCCTTAGGTGTGCAATAGTGTGTCAGAAGTGTCAGAGATGGGGTTTCTCAGTAGAATCTAGACCAACACGGTTAAACACAAGCACTTGCCTTTAAGCTTGAAAAAAATGGGGGATAGAAAATGCTGACTGTAGATGCAGATAGTAGTTTTTTCAAAACACAAATGTTAGTGTGGCATATTGTGGTTACATCACACTTTCAAACAGTGCCTGTGCACAGTTGACATACTGCAACTCACTTGAGCCAATATTATCTATTTATCATCATTAGAGCAGCTGTAAGTAAATATTCTGGGTTTGTACTCTCCATAGAACAAAAGAGCTTACAAATAATGTGCAAATAAAAAGCTTACCAATTCCAAGCAGATTTAGCAATGAGAAGTTGTAACAGAATGTGTAATATGATTCCCCCTCTACTGTAGATTTATTTTTGCATGACACATATGCTGATGTTCTCCAGCATGCAGAACACCACAGTTCAATTCTGCAGTGGTCTGATGGATAATTAAGGACACATTTTCTCATGCTGCTCTGGAGCCAGTAAGAGATGCTCCTGGCACCGATGGTCAGATACAGTAATGACATTCAATTCTGATCAGCCAAAACAAACATTTGACCACACTGTGTGGCTGCATGCTGCACAATAGATATTTTTTCTTCTCCCCTGCTCACTTCTGCCATGATAGTTGTAGAGTGAATATCTCTGCAGAATCTGTTTTTCAGCTTGGCCGTCATGTTTATTTCTCACAAATGAGTAATTGAGTGTGGACATGGGTGTGTAAACCCTACTCATGCTTGCACATGTGTAGCTAGTATATAACTAGAAAAATATGCATTTTCTCTCTTTTATAAGCCTCTGTAGCTGAGTTACACAGAAGCCACTGGGCTCTGAAGTTGACAGCATCAGTATTTTTGGGGTGTGTGATGTTAATGACCTGAAATAAAGCTCTGACGTTGGACAGGTAAAAACGTCCAACATCTGGAAAATTCAGATGGGCGCAGTATTGGCTGCATTAGTTGGCCCCTGGGGAGGCTGGGGAAATACGACTCATCTTTGAAAGTCTCAGACTTGTCTTTGATAAATCAGAGCTGCTTCCTCTCTTCATCCTAGCACTCAGTGGTGCAGGACTGATGAGCAGAATTTCCCAGCCTCCAGCTGTAGACAGTATAGATTAGCACTAAAACTAAGAATGATCTGTATTCATTTAGGAAATGTGCTCTTGTTGGTTTTACTACATTTACCTGTTCTCTTGGTATTGAACGCCACCACTACCTCTCATACACTGATGACGCATGACGGCTCTAGTGTGTATTTCCAAATGCGCCGTTTACTTGGAAATCCACAGAGATCTGTGGTTTATGAGTTCACAGATTTCAGTGATGAGACTAATGACTGTGGGTATTGTGTTACTGCATTAATATATGTGTCTACTTCTGTGCTGTTTTGTGTGACTTATGGTAGGAGTGTTTTTATGAGTCTTTCTAGGAATTTCTGATTTGTTCTACAGACTTTCAACATTTAACAGACATACTGTGGCTCAGAAAATTGTAATTCTAGGTGTGTGCTTTAACAACAGTTGTTTGTGTAGTTTCTACATGTTCAGTTTGTAACAATGTTTAATTATTGTTACAGATGGAGTTTCTAATTGACCCCAGTATATACAGCTCCATCTAAAAACACCTACTGTACACTCTTCAGTGCTTCACAACACACAACTTGCCATGACATTCAATCCTAACTATAGAAGTTTCCACCAGTATTTCCCTGAGCTCCCACACTGCCTCTTAGCATACCACAATGAAATTATGGCAAAAATCTGTAGAATAAAAAGAGGGCTCTACTGCACAGAGCTGGAAAGAAAATGCCTGTAGTATCCTTGTTCCCTTTTAAATATGCAAATACAATTCCATAACCTTTGGAACCAAATAGGGAAAATTACAAATACTACTTTAACAAGACATTAAAGAGCAGTACTTTCCGCCTTTTCTGAATGCCTCTCTTCTCAGATGATTTATCAATTCATTCAATTCATTCATTGCAATCAATACACTTATTTGTTATATTCTTTTCCAGTAGTTCTGTCTATCGAGCTAATGACATTCCCCTACGCAGTTTCATGACTATGTAGATGATGAAGGCCGCTGACTGAGTGTGTGTGTGTGTGCGTGCGCGCAAAGGGACAAGATGAGTGTAACCAGAGGAAGGCCCAGCTGGTGTGCTGTGTCCCCAGCTGCAGCTCTGACACACACACACACACACAGCTGGTAATGGCTAAGCCACTAATCCAGTCAGGCCTCGAAGTGGAGCAGGGCCCCCATTTTCTCACAATTCCAACTCCACTTATATCCGGCCATGTTTGACTTCTATTATGGGTGGTCATCCACATTGCTTCCAGTGACACACGCCCAGTAATGAACTTTCCCAAAGTGGCTAAATCAGTGTAATCCAGAACATGGGGTCTTATGAGTAATCTGTGCTGTTTGTTTGAAGCATTGCTTTCATTTATAATTGTCATTTGGACAATTGTTTTAGTAATTCTCCTCACAGTTTGCTGTGTGTCTCTTGTGTATCTCTCTAATTGTCATACTCTCTTGTGGAAGGTTGTAAATGGGGCAGTGAGGCATCTGTTTAATTAAATTGGAGAAAGTGGTAGTTTAAGACCACAGTAGTTTAACACATGGTACTGACATGTGGTGCTTCAGCAGAAGCATCTCTTTCTCTCCAATACGCAATTTCCTCTCAAAACAAGCATCTGTTTACAACTCAGTCATTGAGAGCCATTTTGTTCTTTGAATTGTCTTCATGTACTTGGTAAAAATAAATAGAACAGGTTCTCCTGCATTATAGCTTTTTTAAAGCATGTTATGTTTCTTTTTTGAGTCACTTAACTAATGTTCCCTAATTACTCTGGTAAATATCTTGCAGGAGATATTTTAAAACCTTGAATATTCTGGACACAAAGGTTTCTGTGGGCTTTTTGATCTCTTTGTAGAAACATCATGTCCTAGGAGGAGTAGTGTTTAGTTTGCCTGGCATTGATATCAGAACAGGCTATTTTGTCCACATCCATATCGGGTGATGATTACTGCAGTGGGTCACTGGCGCTGCAGGAACTTCGTATCGCCCCTAAGATAAAGGGGGCACTCCCCCTTATGTTGTTAGGATGGTTAGCAATGTCATTTTAGCATTTCTATGTCCAGTAGCACTGTTTCACTTAGTTCAGCCATCATGTTTCTCATTCATCCAGTATTCCTTTATGTCTTGCCATAAACTTAATAACAAATGCTACCAGTTTACAGATTGGACACACTATATATAAATATATATATATATACACACACACACACACACACACACACACACACACACACACACATATATATATATATTGTCAAGACATTTTTATGAAGACATTTTTTTGACGACAAACATAAATAGTGAACTTAATGCCCGTGTATAGACTTATTTTGGAATCCAAATGTATTTTTATTTTGCCCTGTCAGACTGTGGTGATGCTACAGGGAGCAAAATTGGCCATGATCTGTGTGTGGCATACTCTCCCTCCTCTCTCTATCATAGTGACAATAGCCAATCACGGGTGTCTGTGAGCTCATGTATGGGGAAGAGGGCAGAAATCGTTTTCCTTCAAGTATGTTATGATGCCCTGAGACACACGGTGATGTGAAGATAGTATGACTGGCTTCACATGTCTCAGAGGAAGCATCCAATAGCCTTCATGCTCCACGGTTGGTAACTGTTGTGATAAATACTTATAGCAATGCTTATAAGTATTTAAGTGTCATTTTTTGTCATGGTATTACCTTTTGAGGTGAAAATCGATATGTGATTTTTCCATTTATATATTACATTATTTTGATTATTTCTTGATATCTTGATATACAGAGTCTTTGGCATCACTTCATCTCATTTCACTGCACTTTGTACCTGCTATAAATGTGCATGTGACAAACCTTGAATCTTGAATCTATTACAGTTACTTAGTTATCAAATTTTGTCATTCATAATTTGACTGACTGATAGCCCGTGCAAGTACTAGAACACTCCAACCCTCATGTTCATTTGAGGCTCTTTCTGTTCTTCCTGCAACTATTCCCTTACACTAAGTTCTTGCCATTTAATGAAACACAGTGTAGTGGCACTATTGTATCACTGCTTTCTACATGGATTGCACTCTACTTCACTTAGATGTCACATAAACTTCATGTGGAAATGAAATCATGTTTCATGTTATTGATTATTGGTTCCTGTATTCAAAGGTTTATCTCAGCAAAACACTCCCAACGCTTTCGCTTAGTGTTACCCTGAAATTATTGAATGTGGCTTTAAAGTATGGTATGGCAGAATCCTGTCTCCAAAGATCTTTCATTCAAACTGAGCAGATGTGTTTGTCATTTACAGTATACACAGCATGGCAAGGGAACAGTTCTAGTGTTCCCCTGTCATCAGAGTCCAAACAGTTCTGGTGACGTCATGTGTGTCAAAGTCACATTGATAGCAATGGCTGGTATGGCCACCAAAGTGGAAAACACAGACATTCAGCTGATAAAGAATCAGTGTGGGGGCTGGTAGGGTCTAGGGGCCTGGCAGCCTCAGCTATGTGGGACTTCCTTTGCTGGATATGACCTTTGGAACTTCAGTGATATAACAAGCCATGGAAACAATGGCACGAAAGCATTGATTACAAACACTACGTAGTCAGGCATGTTTTTTCAGAAATGTGAGACTAAGCAAGGCTCAGGTCACCTTTCCCCTAGTTCTCATTCTTTTTCTAATAATATGCACACAATTTCAACCACTCTAGCACACCAGCCAGGCTCTAGAGCAGAATAAAACAGTGTGCTGTTTGGTTGTGATGCAAAGAACTACACATATCTATTTATCCTTTTCCAGGCACTGTTGATATCATATGCTGTGCTGATGATGCAGAGAGCCTGTCTTCTGACGGAGTACACAGAGTTGATACATGCTTTCTTTATTAATATTATGGGCCTGTATAGTGGCTAAACTACAGAACAATGCTGCTAAATTGGTAGTCATGGTAGGTTTACAGGGACATCATTCTGGAGTTCTGGACAAAACTGCACTATGGATGGACATATAAAATTATAGTTCTTTCACATGTGCACTTACAGTGTTAGACTGTATCACAGAGGTAAAAGAAAAAAAAAACTTTTTGAGCAAAATTTTGTGCTTAGCTTTTACAGTTAAACAGATCATTTCTACATATTTGTTTTGATATTTTCAAATCAATACTGCTGTCTTATTATGGCAGCTTATTTGACATTTTTATATGCTTTTATATTTTTCAATACAAACTGTATTACAGACTCGATGCCTTTCTAACTTGGAATATAGATGCAGATATTAATAGTGCCATGCCTTGGATCATGAGCAAAAGGTATAATACAATGATAAAAGCAATGTATCAAACTCTGATATTTTTACCTTCATGTCAGTGATTTTACAATTAATATCAGTGTTGCTGTCACAGCGTTGAATTTCAAAAACAGCCAAATCACACACATTCAGTATACATTGAATAACAGGTGCCAGACAGAAAAAAAGAGAGTCTACACAATAGTGTACAATGACACATTTTCTTTATGGTTAAAAATGTTTTACAGTAATAAAACATCTTTAACCATAGAGGATGAGTCAGTTTAATTATATATATCAAGGATTTCATGAACTTGATTTTGTATGTCATGGACAAATTAGATACAACATTTTTCATTCTTATGCTTCATGCTTTCTATGAAATGAATGAATGAATGAATGAATGAATGAGCGAGAGAGCGAGTGAGATGCCCAGAATTTTCCCTGTGCAAATATTGTCATAAGTTTTTAAGTTGTAGAGTTAACTCGCCAAATTTGAATATGGCCCTGTAGCTTTAATTTAGTAAAGCATTCACTTTGTGAAGCAATCAGTGTTTTGTGGGGATTTGTTTGTTTCTTTCTTTGTTTAGATTAGAATTTTCTGCAACAGAAGCTCTGATAATTATTATGGATTTAAAAAAATACTCATTGCACATATCATACACTCCGCTGCGATTTTCAGTGGTCCCTTACGCTAGACAGCTATCTAACATGAGTTAACCTGACAGGATTTCTGAGAGGATTTGTAAATCTGTACACAATCAATCAATCACAGTTCTATTTAATTACGTTCCACTTAATCATGCATAACCTTCCTATTTCAAGCCAGCATTGATGGCACTTATATGCAGCGTTCAACACTACAGCTTTATTAAGTTTTGGGTTGTAGTTAACTAATTAGTTCAGGCACTAATTTAAATAACACTATGGTGTTAGAAAATTTGCTAAACTCTCTGATAAAGTTTCCTGTAGATTCACATTACAGTTGTTTCAGAATGGGAAGACTGGCAGACTATAAATAATAGTAATAACCAGTTTAACAATTTTCTGTCGTCTGGGTGCCTCCTCTCCTCTTTTTTCATTTTCAAAAAAAAGTATCATATTTTGCAAAGCAATTTCAGAAATAAAATAAATTGATGATTTTACAGCCAAGACATAATATCTGAAAGTCACACAAATGTTTTTAATGCATGAAAGTAACAATAGTTAACCAAGTAACAAATGTGTCTGGAGTAAATAACCATTTGCTTTTGAAGATTTATTAAAGTGAACAAAGTGAACAAACCTTTGTACTGAGTAAAGTAGAACTACTTCCAAAAACATACTTAACTACAGTAATGAGGTACTTCTACTTTATTACTATAAACCACTGTCTAAAAGGTGAGCTGGCAAGTTAAGAAGCACTCCGACTGTACAATATGATCAATCAGACCTATCAGACACCTGGGTTAAAATATAAACACATAAAAGAACAAAGCATTGGTTCTCAGCCCTAGTTTCTGGCACCCCATTTGATTTGAAGATTTTTTTGGCATTATCTCTGTTCTGGTTTAACTTATAAATGTGGTATATGTTGCTATTTATTATGCATGATTGATGGAACAATCACTAGAGACATTTAGATTGAAGGAACTATGTCTGATGTCTATATGATTTTCCAGTGATAGCAGATCTGCCTAGAAAGAATTGGTGTACAGTAGATCCAGATGTATAGTGGAGCCAAGAAAGTCTGTTAATACATCCTTCTCTGCTCTCCAGAGTCTCCTCACTCATACAAGGGTGAAACCAGGACAATTACAAGATACACCCAGCAAATTGTTTCCATCTTTAGAGAGAGGAAACAATCAAGAATAAGTTATGAGACAGGTGAAGAGAAGCTTTATGGATCCTCATTATTGGCAGCCTATTAAATAGTTCTACATTTATAAAACACATACTTCAAGGTATGTGTTCCAGTCTTCTAAGAAGCTTTTTATGGGAACGATGGTGCTCTCCGATTTATTGAGCATCTGCCCTGTGTTTTAGATTTCAGCATTTGGCAGTTTAAAATGAACAAAACCTGTATATAACACATGTAGCATGATAAATAAGGAATAACACATGCTGTTATACCAAAATAATACATGCTGGAATGGTGTGATACAGCACAATGCAAAGTGTATTATTCTGTACATACCACAGTGATGTGCCAATGATTTTTAAATTAGTAATGAATGACAAATTGTGTTTTTAACTGTTTGTAGTTGCATTTAATATTTGAGCCCAAAACATAGCTTGACACATGATTGAGAAACTGGAAAGTGCAAACTTCTCTGTCCTGAAGAACCCATGTTAAGAAACCTAAAAGTGCAGATACCCAAGACTCCTTCTATAAATGTATCAAATAAATGTATAAAATCTACTTCCAAAAAAACAAACACTTCACCGTGTGAAGTGTTTTTCTTCTATATGTTTTTCTTCATTAATCAAAAAACAGATTTTTAATCTGGTTAGTAGCTTTAATTTATGTAGAGTGTGCGCTAGAGGTTTCTGTGAATGTATTGATATATGATAATGTATAGGAATGAGTGCATTAAAATAAACCTATCATTTATGGAAAAATAGAAATTAATAGAAAATTAATGCACACCTTCTATTGGAGAATTCATCCAGACTGAGGTATAAATCTATTTTATAACATGGCTAGTTCTATCACTAGTAAATGTCTAGTTGGAGATGGGTGGGAATCTATTCTCTATCTATGTTGGTGTGTTTGGGGGCCACAAAGCTCCCCATGAGGAATACAGCATTTTAAAAAATAATTAAATGAGCCAAAAGATTTTCTTTTCGTTACTGAGGTTAAAGTTAGATATAAAAATTATGTCATTTGAAGGTTCTCATAAGGATAGTAAGACAACGTGTGTGTGTGTATGTTTGTGTGTGTGTGGTCATAAAAAAAGTGCAAAAGGTGCAAGACACAGGCAGGAGACTGACACACTCCACTGGAGGTGTCAGAGCCAGAGCGAAGAGGCAGGAGTCAGACAGCGCCACATGCTGAATGATGCCAGCAGTCATTGTCTTACAGGGCTGTCAAAAAAAAAAAAACCCTGAAACGCTGGATACAGATACCAGGGTCCAATATTCAGAATAAAAAACAACAGATTTGAAAACAAAAAATAAGTCCTCACTACTGCTAAGAATGTGATCATCTGATGTAGAGTATATGTTAGTTTGAAATGCACAATGTATCCTTTGCAGAAAAAAAACAACTAGCAATGCAACCACAGGCCTGACTTCTTGTCAGCTACTACACATTTCTTGTCTCTCTTTAGAAAATAGACACTGTCAACTACTTATCTAACACTGCCATTAAAGTCTCACAATTAGGACAGCTCTAGACTTGGATTTAGACCACAGATATTTCCCTTCCTTAAGCTGCCCCTTGCCCTTAAAAGGAAGTTCTTTAACACTTTTACCATCGCATTCACAAGAAAATTTCAGAAAACTGTTCATGAACTTAGTTTTTTATTTGCTATTGTAAATTTCCCATTATAATTTACATATATGAGTATTTATAAGCAAGAAACCCCATGCACTAGATACTCACAATGCTCAAATGACTCTTTCTTTTCCAACATCGTTACAGAGAAGTCATGTTTAGTCACAAGAGTACCCAGGCACAGCGGGCTTATCTTGTTCCTGCGCTGGCTACTGTACAAAGCATTTCTTATCAGTGGTTGTAAGCTGTGGGTGACTTGGGTTCTAATTCCCATGGTGGTTATCAGGTAAGTGGGTGAGAGGAATGGCTCCTATAGCAGATAGCACAACACAAGCAGATAGAGACATAAGTTTAGATACATCTTGTATCCTGTTGTCTCATCTGATGACGCCCAATTAGTCATCAGAGATTGAATGAGACAGGCACACATCAAGGAGAAAGTGTGTTATTTTTGTATGTGTAATGCAGTCACAGGAACAACTCAACAGAGCCCCAAAAGAAGACATTTTTCTGCTTTTTTTTTCTAGTTATCAAATAAGGCAGTTTACTTTCTTTACACAAAGACCTACAATAACAGGAAATACAAAGAAAAAACAACATGAAATGAGCGTATGAGTTTATGGTGTATTTGAAACTGTGACAGAGTATTTGATTTAGAAATCACTAGTCTGTAGATTTAGAGTCCTGGGCACTGGCCCATGTAGGCACCATATGCACCATATTAATCTGTAGGGTAGGGTGTACAAAATTGTATTATTCACTGACAGCTTTTGTCATGAGAGGCAGTGTTTTATACTGGGAATTGTGGGAAAACAAGACTTTTCTAGTTTGAAAAAAGAGATTTAATATTCTTTTCTTCGAAAATGCCTGGAAATAAAGTGCTATCTCCAGTGAGCAATAAAAATAAAATTGAGAGTGGTCTAAATGTAGCCAATAATCTTTTCTGGCATTTGTATACTATGTTTCCAATGCATTTTCCTTTTTTTGCTTTTTTACTCAATATCCATTGAATGTTGAAATGTTAAATAGATACTTTAAGGGAAAAATAAAATACTGCACACTGAAAATAACCCAAACTCTTGTCGTATCCCTTCATCCCCTCTCCTGCAACTACAATTGTGCAACAGCTCACCAAGCCACAGACCACCAATTTTATTTAATTTCTCAAGCTAAATATTTTTTTTTCCACTAATGCAAAGTTGAAATTTGTCAAACCCTGCAGTAGAACAAAAAAAAGACTAGTTGGAAATGATTTCATTGGGACTTCTAAGAATTGTAAAGAAACTCCAGTGTTGCCGATTGGCTTTTAAATTTATGGGGTGGCCCATACCTGCATTACCAAGACTTTACCATTTCTGGACAAATTAACTTACCCATTATCCATTCAGGAATTGGCCCTAATCTGATGTTAATTCCCACAAGCTTTAAAACTAAACTAAAAAAACAAGGAGTAAAAAACACACAGCCATTGTTTATGTAAATTAAAAGGAGGCATAGAAGCAGGAATATCAAAGCACTATTTGACAAAGTTTTGAACCAAAATGAATTTTAGCTGCCCTGTGTCTACAGAAGCCCTGCTTGCAATTATGTGGCAAGAAGTGGCTTCCTTGTTTATTGGTGAGATTTACTGTAGCACATGCTGCAGAGTTCATTCTGGTGAGGAACCAATTTTACCCTGTCCAAGTCCATCATTGTCCAAAGCTCATTCGTCTGAAGTTTTAAAGTCCTTCAAGTAGATCCCAATATATCCTAAACAGCTTTGGTCTAACCGTTACCATATATTCCATTATACTCACTGGTAAAGAAAAAAAATCTTATAAGAAAAAATTGGATTCGTGTAATGTAAAAATAAATAAATAAATAAATAATTCCTGGTCTTTGTAGGTCTACTTTTGCTGAGATAAAGTGTGGGAAGTAACTAGCACATAGCAATGAACTTCTGAAAATTCTTGTCTCTTGTGTGTTAATGTGAGTGTAAAAGTTTATTCAGTCTTCAATTTATGAAACAGTTACAGAATCTCCAGTTGTCTTTAGTGGTCAGTTTAGCACTGAGCCTTTCCTGATTTAGCTATGACTTAAACTGACTCAGAGAGTGAGTCCAGGTTGCCTAGTTTTAAATTCATAGCAGCTGTAGCAGCATGGTAGCTTGCCTAAGAGTGGAAGTCACTCTCATTCTGTAGGTGGGTGTGGAAATGTCAGACACGTTCATTTAACCCTGTTCTTTACTTTGTAAAAAGAAACAAAATACGGTGTTCACCAAGCATAAATCATAGAATGTAATCTGTAATTGAAAAAGATTAGCCTCAGTGCCAATGCTCAGCTGGTAGTGTGAACAGATTAGAACTGATTCAGACCTTGTATGCTTTGCAGAGTTTAGTTTTTATGGGTTCTTGCCCTTTCATCTGTTGTAGAAGATTACTGACTTAAAACTATAATAATTATTGAATAAACCAGATCCATAGTTTTTAAAATCTGATTTTAGAATATTAGACAAAATAACATACTGCCATGCTGATTATAAAAGGTAAAAAAGAATTCTCTTTTATAATCATGAAACAATAGTCATGATAATACCTGACAAGCCAAAATCCATCCATCCATCCATTTTCCTTACTGTTTATCCTACACAGGAGCCAGGAGTCTATCCCAGGGAACTCGGGGCACAAGGCAGGGGACACCCTGAACAGGGTGCCAAGCCAAAATATAATGTAATATTTATTGTTTATACCACAGAGCTGTTGAATTCTCAGGTCTGACTGGTCAAAAGGTGTTTTCTATAACATAACAGAATTGTTCAGCAACTCTGACAGTAGTGCCAGATATAATTCAAATCATATGTTGCATAATGCGTTTGTTCTAAAACGCTATCATCTCTATAGTAACAGCTCATTCACAAGGACTTGTATAGGAAGTGCTTCATATAATCAAACCTACGAGAAAACGGGTTGATATTCATGGAAGGAATCTTTAGTGTCAGTGTAAAGTCAAAGGCGAAGCTGTTCCTTTAAATTTTTCACCACAGGAAAGTCTTCAGGATGTCGTAGAGGTTGTGTTTTGCTGTTTCTCACATTTTCAGGAGGTTGTGTTTTGCTGTTTCTCGTATTTTTGCTATTTCTCATTTTTTTCTCTTATTAACTTCAAGACGAAGTGAGGGAATGGCTTGTTGCTATGGCCAAATATATGTGTATGCCTGACCTTGAACCCTGTATGTGACCTCAACACTACTGAACACCTTTGGGATGAATTGGAACACCGACTGCACCCCGCCTCATCACCAGATATCAGTTCCTGACCTCAGTAATGCTCTTGTGGCTGAATGTGCAAATCCCCACAGCCACGCTCCAAAATCTAGTGTAAAGATTTCCAAGAAGTGTGGAGGTTATAACAACAGCAAACGGTGGGGCTAACTTTGGAATGAGATGTTCACCATGTACATGTGTCATGGTCAGGTGTCCACATACTTTTGGCCATATAGTGTAAGTAATAACATGAATTAACCTGTTTCATGGATGTTCCACAACATTAGCTATACTGTAACTGCACATTAATTGTGTAACTATAAATGGATGAAACGTATGACCTGTCCTTCTTTAATAAATAAAAAAAATATTGGTGGAAAACTGCTGTTGTATCGAGGAATAAAACACTTTCAGGCTTGTTCTGTTTGAATAAACTGTGTTAAATGCCATTCCCATGCAGCTCTATATATTAAATATCTGTTAATCAAAATACTTAACCATTCTCTATCAGGTCACTTCTAAGGAGTGACATTTCAAGTGAATTTTGCTATTAATCACCAACTTGCTGCTTGAAAGCTAGTCAGCACTTGTAGTGGATAACATGACCTATGAGTTCAATTAATGGAATGGATGTGATAAATAATTTAAAAAAAATAATAATAATAATAAAAATACTGAGGTCAGTTAAACCATTATGTTTTAACCACGTAACATTTAGATGTATATTTTTTCACTGCTTTTTTTTAAAGGGAGTTTTTAATGGATTGCAAAATAAAATCCAGGCATAAAGCCGTTTAAAAATTTAATGCCATGTGTCAAGTTTATCCACTAACTGATCAGAAGCATGAGCAAGATAGCAGAGAGAGAGTAGTAACACCATGGTTGGATAAAGTGCTACCTCGCAGGGAAGTTACTAATAGCAGCTGTCCACAAGGTAGAAGAGAAGTGGCACAACTGTAACATTTTTTTGAGGTTTGAGTTAAATTACTCAACAATGATTTAAACTACAGGCTTCATATTTCCCACATAACACGATGCACATCTTTGCTTCTTTTTTTGTGTGCAAGTTTACCTATATCATCTGTACATTTTCCCTGAAACAGCACACTTGTAACATCGCATTGGCCAAATGTAACACCTCTTACTTACATGTACATCAGGAAAATCACTGTTAAACTGTTATACAGTCTTTACTCTCTCTGTGTGATATACCTTTGAGGGTAGTAATTACAAAACATAATTGGATGTCTGTTATTCACATGCAGAGATGCACACAGAACAATCATGCATTTAAAGATGTATTGTAATTGACTGATGATGCAGAGATCATAAAGGTATTATCTTTTTTATTTTTGTCTGTTTTCTTTTTTTCATTTCATTTTTTTTTTGTTATATCATAATAACCATGATTATTATGGTATGGTATATGGTTACTATGGTTTAACTACAATTCTGTGATTAAACAAACAAACACATTTTTATGAGCATTGTGTTAATTTATTTTTACATGGGCAGGAATTTGTATGTGCACTTTTCTGTTTCAGTGCTGTCACCTTTAGCTGCTCTTAAAACAGACACCACTGGAGACATCTCTGATGCAAATGGAAATAGTACAAGAGAAATTATATAAATGATCCTGTACGGCATCATGCATATTGTTGCTATGAAATGAGGCTAAAAATGATTGATCTGTAAATAAGAATTGCTACTGGTGAGTTCTTAGGAAAGTAGAGTGTCGAACTGAAACACAGTCTGACATATCAACAACAGAGCAGTAAGGAAAGTGGAGTTGTTCAGATTCCTAGGCACCATCCAAAGGTCTCAAATGGGAAATAAACACAACAACCTTATTTACAGATGATTGATCTGTAAATGAGTATTGCTTCTGGTGAGCACTCAGCGGTCTTAGGAACGTAGAGTGTTAAACTGAAATACAGTCTGAGATATCAACAACAGAGCAGTAAGGAAAGTGGAGTTGTTCAAATTCGTAGGCACCATCCAAAGGTTTCAAATGGGAAATAAACACAACAGCAAAAAAAACAAACTCAAATGATCTTTCTACGAAAGTTGTTGAAACTCAACATCTCTCAATCAGTTCTGTCTCCGATCACCACAGATCCACCATCGAGAGCATCTTATCCTCATCCATAACTATGTGGTTCAGCTCAGTCTCCTCCTCAAAGAACACAGTGCAATGAATTGTGTGCACAGCGGAAAGGCTGACTGTTCAGCAGCAGCTCTCAATTCAGGAGCTGTATTACATCCGGGCCAAGAAGCGACCTGAAAAATCTTCATTGACACCACACACCTGGGGAATCTGTTTCAGGAACTCCCCTCAGGTAAATGGCACTGGTACTACATGACATCTGAACAAATTTTTCCCAACAGTGGTGACTCTTCTCATCAAACCATCTATAACAAATAAACTGAACTGACCCTCCATTCACATGGGTTGTACACTAACCAGTCACTTCAGTATGAAAACCTTTACTGGGCAGTTGAAGACTGTAAAAAGACCAGGTGATTTCAGTGAGCCTGTGCCCACTGTAGCAACAAGTGGGCACGCCTTCATGTTTGGCATGTTGTGAATTCTGTGATGCTTTCCTGCTCACCACAGTTGTAAAGAGTCATTACTTTTAGTTACTGTAGCTTTCCTGTCAGCTCGAAACAGTCTGGCCATTCTCCTGACCTCTATAATCAACGAGGCGTTTCCACTCACAGAACCACCACTTTCCGGATGTTTTTTTGCTTTTTACACCATTCTGTGTTAACTCTGTGTAAACAGTCCATCTGGTACCAAAACAATGGCACAGTCAAAGTCACTGAGATCATTTTTCCCCATTCTGATGTTTGATGTGAACATTAACTGAAGATCTTGACCTGTATTCTGCATGGTTTTTTGCATTGCACTGCTGCCACATGATTGACTGATTGGATAACTACACAAACAAACAGAGGTACAGGTTTTCCTAATAAAGTGGCTGGCAAGTTTATGGGGACTTTGTATTTGTATTGTGTTTATGGCATTGTATTTAACTTCTGAACTTTTGTAGGTGTGTATTTTATACATTTTGCCTATTTGCACATTATATGTTCTTGTGCTGATCTGCCAAGTTAAATTCTTGTTTACTTTGAACATTCTGATTCTGATGTCATTAAAGGGAAGTATATGATTGTCCAAGATGCAATACAGATACAGTATGAAGCAGTGAAATGAATAAAGTATAGATTTGCAAGTTTAGGTACAGGTCTAGAAAACTAGATGAAAGGTACCCATGCTGCAAACATCACAAGCAATGGCTTTGAAGCAAGTGCTATAGTAACACAATTACTAACACTTGCAAACAGCTTTGCAAGCTCTCTCATTTCTTGCAGTTTTCCTAACAGGCACAAGTTTATACATCCAAAAATGGCATGCTCAAGTAAGTCTTTACAGAACTCTATAAACAGTCTTTTCATTCATCATATGGGATATTTTTACAAGCACAGCAAATGAATTGTCTCTCCATACCTTCTTCAAATGGAGGATTTGCTAATTGGCTACAATGGCAGATATAGTAAACTCTGTCTCCATAAACTGTATAGAGTTTAGCATAAATACAGCTGGTCTTAAGATAGTAATTTTCCCTCTCAGCATTTCCTTTTCCTGTTTTTTTAAACTATAAGACAGTGTCATATAGTATCATCACACTTGAATGATTGTCAGTTTCATTTGGGTGGTTATGAGTCATTTTAAGCAATGTGTTTTAAGGAATGTTGTATGTAAGTCTGTTGCATGGACACTACAAGAACGAAACTCTGCATTACTGTAATTTCAGAGTTATTTAGCTAAACCTGGATATTTAGCTACTATATCTCTCTGTAGAAAATTGCTACGTGTACTTATCACATCTGGGCTTGGTTTTATTTTGGAGTAATGTTTCTTTTCTTAAATCACTTAAAATTATGGCTTAGGGAAGATGCTGCAGAATTCATGGTGGTTCTTTCTATTACTTTCCTTAAAAGGCAAATCTGTTTCTGTTTCCAAGCGCAGTTCTCATTTACAGGCTTTGTTTTTTGCTGGGAACAGAATTTAAAATGTTGACATAAAACTAAAATATCTTAACAGTTGCTGGCCATTAATAACTTTCTAACATGAGTTAGAAAACATGAAACATCTTACAGTAAACAATGTCATATACAAACTACCTCTTGAATTGCTTCAAACCTGCTAATTAAAAGGGTGACTGACTTTGTGCCATCAAGCACTTATTATTATGGAGCCCCTGGCTGTGAGGTTTGATCAGCAGTGAAAAATTCATTCTGATCAGTGTCATTGGGGCAAGAATTTCCTGTGTTATTTGGCATTGATGTAAATTGGACCTCACTTCAGCCTCATTATACTCACTGACTCTCCATGCCATTAGAGCTAAGGGCAGAGAAGTGAGGACCTGATTCAAATAATTACTCCTGTCCTGCTGTCCCAGACAGGGTGCCTGAAATTCACAGCATGTGCCTTCTTTAATTATGAGAATAGCATCATTAACAGTGGCATCAAGCTGTTCAAAATACTTATGAAGCTGAATAATGTTGCTGAAATAAAAAAAAAAAAATCCATGGCAATATTATTTGACATGACTGTCTTGCAAAGTGGCATGTTGACCTTGAGACCAAAGCTAGTACTTACAAAGGAGTTGAACTTTTGTTTATTAAATTCAAATTATAGATGTCAGGAGCACTAGATGGAATAGCCAGTATGACGACAGATTGCCATGATCTTCATGCAGTTAATGGGGGTATACTCCACTCTGTAACTAGTCTGTTTCTAGCTCATGCTCAAAAACTTACAAAAGACGTTTTGCCAAAGCCAGTGTTTCCTCAAAGTATCACATTCTACCTCCTGAATGTATTTCCACTTTCTTTAAGAAAACATTAAACTGTTTTTCTACCTCCTGATTGTCATGTCAATGCCGGAATCAGCGTCAAACTCCAACTCCCAGAATACAGCGGACACACTCGCGTTCATGTTCACCTGACTACTGATTGCACTCTCCTGGAATCAATCACACACAGTACATAAGCAGCCTCATTGCACTTTCACTTTGCAAAGTATACATGCTATGTTCATTTGTTCCAGTCGTTACCAAGCTTTTGCTGGCTATCCTGGCTCTCAATCTTGTTTCTGGTTTCCTTGACTTGCTCTTGCCTGCCCCAATCTGTGTTGTTTGTTGATCACCTGACCATTGCCTACACTTTGACTCTGTTTTTGGATTTCATGTTTGTTTTGATTGCTATATTGAATAAAGCCTTGTACACCTGCACTTGCGTCTGTACCTGCCTACGTGACAGAATACTTTGCCATCTCATGGACGCAGCAGAAAACTTTTGGCGCCAAGCGTTATCAGCACAGGGCTGCATTGTTGGAAAACAGCAAATGCAGACTGATCAACTCACTGCCCAGATGGCACAGCTCTGAGCTATCACACCAGCTCCACAGGCTCAACCAGTGGCACACCCCCAGTTCTTCTCGTCGTTCATTGTATGGCCAGAAAAGTATGCTTGCCACCCAGCCGGGTACAAAGGATTCATATTGCAGTCAAGCTTCACAAGGCAAGAGGGTGTCCCAGAGTCCACTACAATAGCCCAGTTCATATCTGCTCACTGAAAAAGTGCGGGGCTGGGCCTCGGCCATCAGGTCCCAAGGAGGCGAGAATATGACCTCCTATGTGCGCTTCTTTCAACTCTTTCAGCTAGTGTTTGACCATACTCCCGAGGGCAAGGAGATCAGAGAGAGACTTCTTGCTCTGAAGCAAGGCCCCCAAAGCTCAGTGGAATTTGAGCTTCCGCACATTGGCAGCAGGCAATGGCTGGAACAAGCCAGCACGTAAAGCCACATACTGTTGAGAGCTCAACACTGATGTTCTCACTGAGTTCGCATGCTGTGATGACCAGGTGTCTCTCGACGCACTGATCAACATGTCCATTAGCCTTGATGCCCTCCTTAGAAACTGAGGGACCATGTACATTAACATCCCTCCCATTCCTGAGCCCCAGACCTCAGAGCCCATGCAGCTGGGCCAGATCAAGTTGAACGATGTGGAACGACAAAGGCAACATCGAGAAGGGTTGTCTTTCTACTGTGGCAGCCCCAAGCACCAAGTGGCACAGTGGCCATCACGGTCCTCCGTCAAAGTCACGCATCTCACCTCTGAGAGATCAACCTCCAAGCCTCACTCCAATAGGTGAGATTCTCCACAAGGTGAACACCAAGAAATTTGGTGCTCTTGACGATCTCCACAGAGGAGCCGCCAATGTTCGGTGAAGAGTGGTTACTCCTTGCTCTCCTGAAGTCAACAACCATCTCTTTAGTTTTGTCCACGTTCAGAGACAGGTTGTTGGCTCCGCACCAGTCTGTTAGCCGCTGCACCTCCTCTCTGTATGCTGACTCATCATTCTTGCTGATGAGACCCACCATGGTCGTGTCATTGGCAAACTTGATGTGATTCAAGCTGTGTGTTGCTGCACAGTTAGCAAAGTGAACAGCAATGGACCGTGGGGAGCCCCAGTGCTCAGTGTGGTGGTGTTGGAGATGCTGTTCCCGATCCGGACTGACTGAGGTCTCCCAGTCAGGAAGTCCAGGATCCAGTTGCAGAGGGAGGTGTTTAGACCCAGCACGTTCAGATTTCTAATCAGGTGCTGAGGAATGATTGTGTTGAATGCTGAACTGAAGTCTATGAATAGCATTTCAAACATATGTTTTCTATGGACTACACAAGCGCACATTGTACACACGCGCACTACAATGTAAACCCATATGAGGATGGGTTCTCTGTTGAGTCTGGTTCCTCACAAGGTTTCTTCCTATCACCATCTCAGGGAGTTTTTCCTTGCCACCGTCGCCCTGCTTGCTCGTCAGAGACGTCACACACACTCATTTCACTTTACTTTTGTTTGTGTAAAGCTGCTTTGAGACAATGACCTTTGTAAAAAAGCACTATACAAATAAAAATGAATTGAAAATTGAATTGAATATGTGTCTTTTTTGCCCAGGTGTGTGAGGGCCAGATGGAGGGTGGTGATGATGGCGTCATCCGCTGTGTGGTTGGGACAATACACGAATTGCAGAGGATCCAGTGAGGGGCAGCATGATGTGCCTTATGAGGAGCTTCTCGAAGCACTTCATGATGATGGGTGTGAGTGCAATGGGATAGTAGTCATTGAGGCAGGACACTGAAGAAGAGCATCTCCAGGAGACCAGGAGAGCATTTCCCTCCTTATTACCATCACCACCAAGTTCACAATGGTACTGGGCTTCCCGTGGATGCAGATTCACACCCCTCAGACCTCCTGGAAAGAACAAGAGATTGTGCACTGGTTGACTTACTGTCACACCCAATATCTCCATGCCCCATCCATCAACATCACCTCAACCACCATAGAGAGCCCAGATTCCCAAGTCCATGTGGAAATTCCTCCAGAGTTCCATGATTTCAGTGAGGTGTTCAGTAAAACAAAAGCCAGGGGGCTCCCACCACATCATGCATATGACATCAAGCTTCTGGTGGGACCCATCCCCCTTTGCAACCATGTTTACGCTTTCTCAGCCAAAGAGACCCAGGCCATGGAGGAATATATTGAGGAGGCCCTCAAAGAGGGGTTTGTAAGAAAAAAATGATGAGGATGTCGAAGATCAAAATGAAGAATAACTTTATTGCAGCATAGCTGTGACAAAGTACATGAAGCACTTCGGGTTCATCAGAGTCAATGTGAACCTCAAACAATATCAGCTCAGACATATTATACTGTTTTTCAAACCAGATTTTCCCACTTGTAATGTGAATGAAGTCTTAATGTAAATTAAAGATAAGAATTGAAGTGATCACCTTCCATTCTCACATTATTGATGTCATTACAGCTGTGAACAGCCAAATGGTTGGGTGATACAATTGTCTAGACACATGTCTTTCTGAATGATAATTACGGTCACGTACCCCTTTGTTCAGGGACGGTTCTTGATGTCCCACTGCTGCTTCCATGCTATAATTGATTGACCGTCACTTCAAGTGGTATTATCCACACATTGCTGAGACTGAGATGAATTGTCTCTATGATAATTAAGCCTTTTTGGGGATGAGCTTGTTCTAACACCTACCATGGAGTGGAATCTGCTTAGAGGCAGACTGTAATTTCTTACAGTCCCCCCAATTTGCTGTTGGCCCAAAAGAAGCATCACACCCACCCCTTTATACAGATCACACCTTCAACAAAGCAGGATAATTCTAATAATTGATTAAATATAGAAAAGTATGCTCAGGATGTATAAAAGGGTGTGTATTATTGTTAGTCAAAATGACAATATACTCAAACAGATATTGAAGATAAGTTGCTCCTGTACAAACTGAACTTACATTTCTAATCTCACAATGTGAAAAATAAAAGGATTTGATATTGGATCACAAATGAATCTGATTTTGTAGATATCTAGCATGTAGTTCTGAAAATTATTAAACTACATAAATGAGTTTTTATGTGTTGACTAGACTATACTGACACCCTACTCGGGTCCTGAGAAGTAGCATAATATAGTCTAGTTGTAAATTAAAACAAACAGAAAAGAGGGACAAATGTGGAGATGTTTCTGTAAATTTATCAGATATCTTTTCTACTGCAAATTTAGACATTTCACTATAGAAATAAAAAAAATTAAAAAGTTAATGTGAAGAATATTCATTCCTTTACCTTATTTTTCTGTTTGTTTGTTTTACTTATGTTTATGAAAAGAACATGGGAGGGCAATTATTAAATGGCTTTGGACAAATGAGAATTAAGAATTCAAGAGTTCTGTGAGATGAATGTAAAGAAAATGCTGAAGCAAGAGGCAATATGACATTTAATTTTTATAAACTAGTGTTGCGAAATTTGGAAAGTCCTGGTGCTAAACCAGGGAGCCAGAATAAAAATAATAATAATGCACAAGTTGTGACCTGGCTCTATTAACTATCCTGTTGCTGTGTGAGAGCATTTTATATTAACTACAAAGGTGTAGCCCCTCTGAACACTGCGGGGAGAAGAATTAAAAGTTAAAATTTAGTAGTCAACTCGACACCTTTACAGGGCTTTTTTGGTGTTACTTATGGTAGAAATAACCCACCCAATGCCATTAGGAGAGATCAGAAGAAGTTCAACATAGGTAACACATGGGTCCTGAATAATCTAATGGTTACTTCAAGATCAGATTGAAGAAGCAGCCTTTATTTGTCACATAAACATTAGAGCACAGTAAAATTCTATTCTTCACATTCCACCACTGCCCTAATGTAGTTTTAACCTTAAACATAAGCTTACTGGCTGTGATTAACATTTATAGCTTTGGTAGGCCAAAGCTATAAATTGTACCCAAATCCAGCCTTATGTGCCAATTTTAACTACTTTAGTCTAAATGTACTACCGTACATTAACAACTATAGATTCAAGATTTTTATTTGTCACATACATAGTTATATACAGTACATAACTTGCACTGAAATGAGAACCTGGCCTACTCCTCTTTAGACTGTACATTAAAAAAATCTGAAATAATAAGAAATAAGAAATATGAAATATATGTACAGGATTAAATATATGTACAAGAATGTGCATAAAGGGGTGTACAATATATGCAGGAAATGTGCAAAAAAAATGAACATACAAAATATGCAAGTATGTTACGTGTAGTAACAATACAAAGTGCAAAGTTTAGTGTGCGGAGTGTAAGTGGAGCGCAGAGTAACTGGAGAGTCTTTAGGGAGTCCTGAGGGATCTTTATGGTAGACAGATCTTTATGAAGTCCTAAGTGATCTGTATGGTGGACATGTTCTTTTTGAATAGTCTGATGGCCTGGGGAAAGAAGCTCCTCCAGAGACTCTCAGTTTTAGCCATCAGACTACAGAAGCACTTGTCTGATTTCAGCAGACTGAACAGACAGTTACCGCGGTGGGTGGAGTCCCTGATGATTTTAGCAGCTCTTGTCTGTGGCTTTATTGTCATTTCCACCATATACAGCTAGTTAGTACACAGTGAAATGAAACAACATTCCTCCAGGACCATGATGCTACGTAAAATGAACACAGAAATACAAGAGACTACACATTACTACATTAAGTGCCTGTGCAAACATGTGCAAGCAGCATAAGACAGTACAATAACTACCAAAACAGGACAATAGGCACAGTAAGAGACAGTGCAGCACAAAATTAGTACACAGTTCTAGTATGAAAGGATCAGAAATAACAGTAGTGCAAAAGAATAACAATATAATAAATTGCTGTGAATGTAAACATAACATACTATGACATAGTATTCGGCAGATAAGTTTATACTATGTATGGATATAGCAGTCATCAGGGTAGCAGCCAGGTAGAGAGTATAGGTAGTGACAAAAAATTATATATAGTATTTTATAAATACTGTAGCAGCAAAAATGCTGGTCGTAAAGTAAATACAGAAATGTGAAAAAATTCCAAAGAGAATGGGATGGTGTTCAGTTGAGTGTGTGTGTATGTTGTCAGCCAGTCTCTGAGTATTGAGGAATCTGATGGCTTGGGGAAAGAAACTGTTACACAGTCTGGCCGTGAGGGCCCAAATGCTTCAGTACCTTTTACCAGACAGCAGGAGGGTGAAGAGTTTGTGTGAGGGGTGTGTGGGGTCAACCACAATGCTGGTGGCTTTGTGGATGCAGCCTGTGGTGTAAATGTCTGTGATGGAGGGAAGAGAGACCCCGATGATCTTCTCAGCTGTCCTCACTATCCGCTGAAGGGTGTTGCAATCTGAGACGGTGCAATTTCCAAACCAAGAACCTGGTGTAGATGATGTGCAGAGAGGGGAGAGCAGATCCGGAGATGCGCTCAGCTAAGCGCACTCAATTGGCAAAGCCTCTGCAGGGCTTTGCCAGTTGATCTTGTTTCTGTTTTCCTTGACTTGTTCCTTGACAGTCTGTGTTTGCCTGTGTTGTTTGTTGATTGCCTGACCACTGCCTGCAGCTTGACTCTGTTTTTGGATTAAGTCTTTGTTTTGATTGCTACGTTGAATAAAGCCTTGAATACCTACACTTGCGTCTGTACCTTGCATCATTACTGACGGTTTTGCAGTGCAGAGATTATCTCTGGGGATCTTTGTGTGGGTCTCAATTTGTTAATTTGCAGTTTAACAGAAAATCTTTCCAAGAATATGAAATGTCCAATGCTAATATTCTCAGCTACCTTGATTTGTCTGTTTGGTTTCAGTCGGACAGAATAATCCTATTGCTTGTCAGTTTCAGTCTCAATCTGTGAAAAACATTTTACAATAAATAAGCCACAAGGAGCTTATTGAGCTACACGTGCTACTCCTGAGATACCAGTGATCCTGACCCCTTCTGCTCTCCGGACCTGCCTGATCCATCCTTATGCCCTCCTTCTGGTTGGACTTCTCATCACTTGGAAATCACTCGCTGCTGCTGAGGATGGCTCCACATGGACAGGCTAAAGATAGATGAGATTACTGTGGATGGTACCACTTAAAAAACCAGGATGATGGCTTTGGACTGCAATTGCCAGGAACAGTTTTGCACTCAAGTATCCATCAGTGAACAGTTGATAACTTCAACAAAATAGACTTCATGTGAAAAATATAATGAATTTCCTGGTTACACAATTGCACTTTTTGACCATGTAGTACACAATTAAAGAAGGGAATTAATTATAGTTTCACTATCCACTGTCACCCAGATGAGGATGGGTTCCCTCGAGGTTTCTTCTTCGTATTCGTATCGGGAATGTGTACAGATCAATTTCTCTTGTAAAATATATTGAAAAGGGGGTTCTGGAGTGGATAATGTCTGTACCAGATGATGGCAAAAATTATTGCAAATATTGTAAATCAAAAATTCAAGCGCACCAAAGTGACCTTGTTTCCCACACAAAGACTGAGAACAAGAAAAAGTAATCTTTTTCCAATGCCTGAACCTGGCAACTCTACTCTAGCTCTAACTACTTTAGCAAGAGAAAGTCACTGTAGATGAACTGGCATGATTCTTGTTATTTGTCTACATTGATAAGTTTGATTGGATGTTAAACTGAAATTATTGGACACTTCAAGCCTCTGTTCAGTGCGAAGTATTGCTCTAGCACATCACTAGTGACATTACCGCACCTTTACTATTGTGTGCATGCTGTTCTGGTTTTAACCGTGCTTGTTTGCCTATTCTTCTCTGTTTTTTGATTGCCTGAACCATTCCATGTTTGTGACTTTTACTCTGTGATTTGCATCAGTAAACCTGCATTTGTATCCAAGCCATATAAAGTCAGAAGTCTTGGCAAGCATATAAATAAGTCAGCTATCCCTCATCTTTTATCCTTACTTGTACAATGACAACTCTATGTTTTGATGCTGATAGGTGCTATATGTTTTTTTTTTTTTTTTTGGTTTTTTTGGGTTTTTTTTGTTTTTTTTATTTGTTTGTTTTTTATGCAGAATCATTCATCAATACAGTAAGGGTTCAAGCTAAGGAATCTCGTCTGAGTCCAGAAGTGGTGACCACTGGAATATACCTGTGGTGTATAGAAAGGAGCACTTGCATATGTCCCACTAGAGATTGCACTGTGGTTGTAGAGTGATGCAATGTGTTTCTATAAGCACTGTTATTTTAGAAACAGTTAATCAGACCTGTAGTCATTACAGAAAGGAGTAAAGGCCAGATCTCCACCTTTTCTATGTACGTTTTTTTTCTGTATGCAAGCAGCACGACCCATTCTGAGGCCAAATCTGCCTGATGTTCCCCAGGGGAGAGTTCAGTGGCTAGGTGTCATTAACTGTGTTGCAAACATCTACGCTTCTTTTCTAGGAACCACAGCAGAATCAACGGTTCAGTGTCATAAATGGAAATCTGTTTGTTGATGCATGAATCATAAATCCGCTGCTGTTTTGCAAGGCTTAGATAAAAGCTGTTGGGACAGGGCTATGATGATGCATAATGTAGGGTGGTTGCCTACATGCAATAAAATGGGTGCTCCTCCTGATCACCTCTGTAGCACTGACAGATCATATTGTGACTGCCAAAAACAACAAAGCTTAAAACACTGAGAGTTGTGAAAAGAGCATGACCAAACCCAAATAAGGCAGCTGCGCAACAATAAAGTACCAAAACCAGCCCCATAGCCCAAAATCACAGCAGTACTGTAGATTTTTTTAACCACTGAATATTTGGTTATAATAAACTGGTCAGATGAACTGCTGTATTTATGTTTTAAAATATTGCATATTCATATGAGGCATGTATACTTAGTATAAACAATCAATCTAACAGGGCACACCTGGCTAACAAGAACCATCTGTCAGTCACATGTTCCAATATACCACCCAAAGCATGTCATTCCCAGTGTTCCTGGGAACAAATTTTCAAATGTTGTCATAGTGAAACAAAACACTAAAGTTTCTTTCACACATTTGAATTAAACTTATACAGTCTCATCCAAGGTTTAGTAGAAAACTTAGGGACTTTTTAACATACTTTCATTTTCAATAAAACTTTGTGATTCAATGAGCAACAAGTAACAAATCTGGCCATGGCTAGTTTTTTTTTTTTTTTTTCCTGTGGCTTAGTTGGTACTGAGAACTTACAGTTGTGATATCCCAAATATAGGGTGAACAATAAGACACTTGCATCAGTTTGAAGCCAGTGTCTCACTGTGAAGGTTTGGCTTCTGGATTTAGTATGCTAATGGCCACTGCTCTCATTGGAGATTTTAATAGAAGGCAGGAGTGAGGATGGTATGGGGCATGGGGCAAAAAAAAAAAAAAGCTGGTATGAATTAGTGTTAAAACATTGCTAGGTGGAATCTGTTCATTGTTCTGGCTTCTGGAAAATGAATGTAAACATGACTCATGATAATTGATGACTCATTTATATTTATTTGCATTGGACATGGCAAGTATATAATCATAAACAACAGTCACTCACTCACACACACACACACATTCATATACTGGAGCAGTTAGAGTAGAGTAGTCGATGCACACTACCTTTCTCAGAAGTGGTAGGAACGTACGGTATCTGCAAGAAACCCACACAGAAACAGTGCTTAAATTCAAAGCAGAGTTCATAACTGAGGATCCATGAGGAAGCCTCTTTGCAATTCTGGACATATTGAAAATGGATTTAATTAGCCATAACGCTCTTTTTTTTTTAATCACAGAGTTTATTAGCTGAAATGTGAGGTGCATGTTGTTCAAAATCCATGACCAGTAATCTGCAAAAAACTGATGAATGGTATAAGCATCAAATTGCTTTTTAAGAGTAATATCATTTTCTAACAAGAATACGTCAATTTATACCCTGATCTATATGTTTGTTAAAGCTTAAGCATTCCTTTCATTATAGAGTTCTCCAGACAAGGCGTTTGAAACAAATTTTCTGAACTCAAAGTAATCTGAAAGATGTTTACAGCAGTAAATAAACAGCCAAATTGCAACATTTCTGTCATTGCAAGGACCGGTGTCATGTGTTTTCAAGTGGTCAACATAATTTGTGCTCAGAAAAAAAAGGACTACATGATCATAAGTGTTATCTTTATGCAAAACATCTGGCCTGGATAATGCACTCTTACAAAGTGTATACATACGGCCTGAATAAAATACCCAGGCTAACAAAGACGGCACTCATGGAGTGATGCACTGAATACAATAAACACACTACAGTAAATTAAAGAATGTCTATCACACAAAATCCATTTTCTTCTTTAGTGAAAAACCCTACCACATTCAAAACATTACCTCAGTGTAAGAGGTAGACAGGTTAACTAGTATGAAATATCATCATGCTATTAAAGGCAATAAGAGCTAAGATATTGAAAGTCTCTTAGCTGACAATTTTATATTAAAGAATATGAGGTTTAAATAGAGGTACAGTAGATATAAAAGGTCTACACACCCCTGTTAAAATGGCAAGTTTTTGTGATGAAAAAAATTAACCCAAGATAAATCGTGGCAGAACTGTTCCCACCCTCAATGTGAAATTACAACATATAAATATTACGTGAAAAACAATCAGAAATATTTTAGGGGAATATAGGAAAAATAAAAAAGTTACAATAACCTGGTTGTGTAAGTGTGCACACCCTTTTATAATTGGAGATGTGGCTGTGTTCAGAACATTCAGTCTCATGTTCATAAGTAATTATCATACAGCTGGCATCAATGAAGTGATTCTGATTAATCCCAAATAAAGACCAGCTGTTTCTGTAGGATTTTCTTGACATCTTCTTGGTCTCATCTGACTGCTGAAGTCATGGTCTGCAAAGAGCTGACAAAGCCTGTACAGGGTCTCACTGTCAAAAGGAATCGATCAGGAGAGGTACAAAAAATATCCAAAACATTACATGTACCATGGAACACTGTGAAGGCCATCATCAACAAGTGGAGAAAATGGAGCACCACAGTGGCATTACCAAGAACAGAATTTACAAAAGGACAAGACAAAAATTTACCAGGAAGGCTGCCAAGAGACATACAGAAAAATTAAAGGAGCTGCAGTAATATCTGACAAGTACTGATTACTCTCTGCTTGTGACAACAATCTCTCATATTCTACACATGTCTGTGCTATGGGGTAGGGTGACTAGATGGAAGCTCTGTCTCACAAAAAACATCCAAGCCCAAGTAATCACCCCAAACCATGTGGCAAAATGTGTTATGATCTGATGAGACCAATTCCAAAATGTATGATAAGTCCATAATTCCAAAAGGTATGTTTGGCACAAAAAAAGGAAATCAACAAAAGAACACCATACCCATGGTGCAGCATGGTGGTGGCATCATCATACTTTAGGGCTGCTTTTCTTCAGCCAGAACTGCGGGTTTTATCAAGGTGGAGGGAATCATGAATAGCTACAAATACCAGCTGATTTTAGTGCAAAAAAATTCAGGTGTCTGCTATAAAGACCCAAAGCATACATCCAGATCAACAAAGGAATGGCTTAACCAAAATAAGATCAGAGTTTTTGAATGGCCCAGCCAGAGCCCAGACCTGAACTAAAAATCTGTGGGGTGACTTGAAGCGGGCTGTACACAGGAGATGCCCTTACAATTGTGCTTCAAGAATGTTTTTGCAAGAAAGAGTGGGAAAGCATTGCTGACTCTGGAGCTTTCAGTACATATATTATACATTTAGAATAAATCCTTGGTCTTAATGTTCTGTATATTTTCAGACACTAGTTCAACCCTAGAATCCCTTCAGACGGTGCTTTTTCGTCCTGTCCACTCAAGTCGTTATTCAGATTCCAGAGCATGGGCCAAAAGTAATGTTACACACTAGTGATTTCAGCCCCCACCCCCTTCCGCAAACACTGACTCAGTTCTTAGTGTGCATTTTCTGGGAAATATACACAGCTGAATCACATGCAATCTTGACAGTAAGATAGTTTCATGGTAATCCTATGCAAGTAGAACATAGATTAGAGCAGGGTAGGCAAGGACAATTATAGGCTTGCTTATACCATCTGATTCACATTTTCACCCTGCCTTTTTTTACCTTTTTGACAACGCTGGCAGTTCTAAGCAGCACTTTGCTGCAAGGGGATATGGTGCAAACATTTTAGTAGGTGAGAAAAACTGGTAAAAGCTCCACAGCAGTCGTTTCCAGCACATGTGTTCCAACACTGTTCAGGATTGTATTATTTGAAAAGCACCTGAATGGTTTCACTGTCTGGTTATCCAGTTTGCTTATCGGAGCTCAATGTGTGGGCCTTTAATATCAGCACCGATACACAAGCCTCTAGTGTTGTTCTCTTAAGTCCAGTCACATTCAATACCAAGGATTAAATCTAGTGGTCTCACTCTGACTTTTTATATCATCCACTTCCTAGAGAGACCCATATACGGACATGTACCAATTTAGCCTCTGAGGACTAACTTAGGAGTTGTGGCTAGTGCAATACCATCTTTATCACATCACAGACAGTGAAGTAATTGTGGCTTTACTCCTGCAAAAGGGGACATGAAAAGTTCAAATATTGACTGGCTCTTCCTGCACAGCCTTTAATTTCATTTATTTAATGGACGTGCATAGTCAGTTAGTGGACTCCTCTGTTGGCTAGCTGGTATAACTGAAACTTGACAGACTTGAAACATTTCACTTCAAAAATAGCAATCACAAATGATAGTGCAGCAGGTAGACTCACATCTCCAGCGTCAATGGTTAAGTCCTGAGCTCTGTTACTGTCTGTGTTCCTGCAGGTTCTCCGGTTTCCTCCCACATCCAAAAACATGCATGTAGGCGGATTGGCAACAGTAAATTTCTCTCTACTTCAGTGAGTGAGTCTTTCTCTGACCCACCTGGACAAAAAGGACAATTATACAAGGATGCTGTTGATAGACAGCATTCAACACATTCATCCCACAACAGCTGAAAGGAAAGCTGAGGCTATTTCGTGTGAAAACCTCCCTCTGCAACTAGATCCTGCACTTTTTGACTGGGAGACCCCAGTCCATTAAGATCGGCAACACCACCTCCAGCACCACCACACTGAACACCAGCACTCCTCAGGGCTGCATGCTCTGTCCACTGCTGTTTATCCTGCTCACTCATTACTGTGCTGCAAAGTACAGTTCAAAACACATCATCGAGTTTGTTGATGACACTACAGTTGTGGGCCTCATCAGCAACAATGATGAATCAGTGTACTGAGAGGAGGTGGAGCAGCTTGCAGAATGGTGTAGAGACAACAGTCTATCTCTTAATGTCGATAAGTCAAAAGAGATGAATGTTGACTTCACGAGAACACGAGTGGACCACCCACCACTGCACATGAACAGAACAACTGTGGAGAGAATTAAAAGCTCCAAGTTTCTTGGTGTGCACATGACAGAGGACATCTCCTGGACTCTCAACACCACCTGCCTAGCCAAGAACAACAGCTGCTGCATCTGCAAAGCCACCAGCATTGTGGATAACCCCTCTCAGCCATCTGGCAGAAGGTACAGGAGCACCCCTGCCACCACCGCTAGACTGCAACAGTTTCTTCCTAAGATTATTCAATAACCTGCTGCCTCCCAGCACTCACCTGGGCAGGTCAAACACCTAACCCAGTAAGACTCAATACCACTGCACACCTGCACTTTACAAAGCTGCATTAGACCCTATAAATTTATGAGAAACATTGGCTGCTAACATTGCTTCTACATTACTGCCAATACTGCTAACATTGCTTCTACATTGCTGCTACACTACTGCATAGTTTACAGCCCATCTTTGCAATACCTTTCCCACGCAACACTGTTCTTTTATCAGTGCACTGCTTATCTTTTGTCTTGTGTATTCACGGTGCTGTGTATTTTGTTCTGTGTACTTATTGTCTTGCATTCATCTCAATACACTGTTGTATATTTGCACATTATGTAGTCTTGTGTACTGTACTACTGTACTGTTATGTGTTGCACCATGGTCCTGTAGAAACAACATTTTGTTCTGATGTATACCAGCTATATCGAGGAATGACAATAAAAACCCACTTGATTTGACTTGAGTGTGACTCTATGTGCATGCATAATAGTTTTATTAAGCTGAGAGAGAATATTGACAGAACATCTAGTAAAGTATTTAGCAGGTTCTATTAAGGTTAGGCTGTAACCTTGCATAAATAACATTCCTGCATTGTAATGTAATAATGGTTTGTGTAGAACCCGGTGTGTGTGTGTGTGTGTGTGTGTGTGTGTGTGTGTGTGTGTGTGTGTGTGTGTGTGTGTGTGTGTGTGTGTAAAGGACGCTGGATGCTGGATGATTTTGGTAGCTTTTATCTCTCTTTTCTTTTCTCTCTTTTATGATCTCGTGCAATCATTTTTAAAGTATGCTTCCCATAAACTTTAAAAACAAAAACCAACAGATCAAACAGGTCTCTGCCAAGACCCCCCCACCCCCCCTTCCCCCCAGTGAGAGAAGAAATCCGCCACTGCCATCTGTGCCCCTAGCCTGTGGACCACCTCAAATTTAAATGGCTCAAATGCCAAATACCAATGGGTTATCCAGGCATCAGCATCCTCCATGCGGAGGAGGCACTGGAGCGGGGCTGGCAGTTGTAAGCAGAGCGCTGGGTGCTCCTCCCCCTCCACCACCTGGGGCAAAACAGCACCCAACCCTCTGCCTGATGCTTCAGTCTACAGAACAAATGGGAGAGAGAAGACAGGTCAATGCGACTGCGGGCCCCAACATAGAACCGCCTTTACCTGGCAAAAAACCTGTTCGCTTGGCTGTTGAGGATTACGATGGAGCTGCATGGAAAAGCATTTCCCTGCCACACTTTGCCACCAACACTTGGGTGTTTTTTTTCTTTTGTGTGATTGTCCTGCATCACCTGGTATAATTTATTCATAATTACTGAAAAGTAACTGTAGGTTAGTGTGATTTCTGGCTATATAATTTGACCATGAATGACTTTCAGTGACCCACTGCAACAGTTTGCTTCACATAACAAATATCATTGTTAACAGCTGTGCAACTAATAATGTTGGAAGGTTTAGAAAAGATACAAAAGTGTTCTCAAAACCTGACATTGTCACCAGGAATGGGTCTGTATGGAGAGGTGTTATCATGAAGGAAGGGAATGGAAGGCAAAAATAAAGAGAATGAGTATAAGGAGACAGCTCTCCTGGTTATAGGATGCCAGAAAAATGCAACAGAAAGAGAAAAGAGAGAGTGAGTGGGCTTAAACAGAAAGAAATGCAGTTTCTTATTGTGGAGCTGGTTAACAAGAGTGCTAGTGCAGACTGGCTTGAGATCACAGAGCTGTAAGACTTGCCAGCAGAGCTGAGCTCATAAGTGCAGAGTGACTGGAGGCAGATTCACAGACTTACAGAGCACAGAGACATTGGTTTCTCCTGTGCTCTGTTTCCTCGCAGCAAACAACAGGCAATCAAATCGAATGCTTCTCAGGATCTGACACCATCTTTTACAGTATATGCTGCATTGTTTAATTTGTTCAACTGAGTGAAAGGGTCAACTACTTCATCTTATTGCTTGTGTATAAACAGATACAATGACAATTAGACAAAAAAATAATCAGCATCCTGTGTAGTATACATGAATTGTCTCACCAGACTTGGTGTGTTTCCAAAAAAGTCTCCGCCTCAACAACAGGCTGAATGAAGTGTCTATTGTGTGCACATCTGTCTTGCCACTCAGAGCTGTCCCTATAGACGCAAAGTCGGAGTAGGGAACTGGTGGTCAAGCTGCAACGTCTGGGATAACACTGAGAAAAGAGATACTGTCAGAGCCAAATGGCAAAAGACAACATGAGCTTGACCTTCTGTTCTTAAAGAGAAATTTATTCTTTATTGGCAGTTTTGACATTTCAGTTGCCAAACTTGTATGCGTTTCCTGAACTACGCTATAACTTAATGTTTTGTTATATGAATCAAGAGAAATCTGAATCAAGCCATTATCACATAACATTATAAACAGATGATAAGTCATGTCTGTCTTTTCTTTTTCAAATGTTCACAGTAACCTAATAAATATGCTTTGAAAGTTGCTGACATACTTTGATTCGGATTTTGCCTGACTCACTTTTATAGCAACAACATAGATCAGCAAGTTACAAAGCATGTTTATTAGGTTACTTTAAACATTTTGCAAATAAAAAGACAAACATGACTATCATCTGAATCAACTCGTGATCCCTTAACTTAAAATCGTATATATATGATAGTCAAGTTTGTCTTTTCTCTGTCAAATATTCACAATAACAATACTAATAAAATCTTTTTTTTTTTTTTTTTTTAAATCTGTTGCTGCTAAAAAAAATGTTGCTGTTACATTGAGGCAATCGAAATCAGAAAAAAGTCACTTCAGCAAACACATCCATGGTGTTTATTTGGCACCCTGCCAGTTCAAAGTCTAATCCCAGGATCATGCTGATGCTTAAAGGCCAGTCAGGCCAGGAAATGTTATAGAGATATACACATAACACATGCTGGTACACTGCCAAAAATGAACTCACATTATTTAGGCACATTATTTATTCAATGGAATGCACTTTCTTGGGAAAGGTGGCACACATGTTAACATTCTCAAAACAAAAACTTGATACCAGAGTGCAAATTCTCCACAGTGGCACAATCAGTCCTCAGAAATGGTCAGTATATGTATTTCTTTTGGGGATTATGCATAAAAGAGTGAGTCTAAGAAGCCCAAAGGGTATAGAATTGCTGTTGTGTATGCACTGAGGACTCACTGTTCCAGATATGTTTGGGAAAAGTTAATTAGTCCCAGTGCAATCCTCAGTTTCTGCAAACACTGTGTTTATTTACCAAGCTTTGCCTTTCCTGGCCGCTGCTTTTAAGATAAGATGTCATTGGCTAAATTCTGTGAAGTTCTTGTGGGTAAGAGTTTGTGATCCGTTTGAAAACTCTGAATAATGATGCATGTTTTGATGTGACCAATGACAAATCCTGAGGATTGGAAGGTGATTTATAACATCAGTGCATTAGCAATTTGGAACAATTATGCACTGATTTTAATGATGTTAACGATGCTTTTAATGATGTTTAAACTGAACCACCCCAAGGTAGACTTAATGTAATGTAATGACTTTAATGTAAACAAAGTGACACATTTATAAGCCTTGAATAAATATTTAACAGTTTATAAATCAGTACTGGAAGATTTTCGAAAGGCCTCAAGAGGTTCCTTTAGAGGTTTTATGTAGCATGACATTGTCCTTAAGCCTTGCTTTATTAAAGATGTATGCCTTCAAATATAATATTACTTCAAAATTCTTGATAAATTTGAGATAAATCAGTGTTACCTAAAATAGTGGGTGCATTTTTTTTTTTTTTTTTTTTTTTTTTTTACAGTCATGTGAACTTCACTCTCATTTTTGTTTATGAGCAAAGAAAGTGGTGCCTGTGATTACGTTTTACACTTACGCAACTATTTTCTTACTTTTGGTCCAGAATGTTCAGCCAATTCAACCGCGGTGGCATAACATCAGTCTCTCAATAATGATCCCCTAAGTGTTTTTTTTTTTTCTCAATTTGATCATTTGTCAATCTTCTGATCTATGCAGTCCAGAGAAGGTTAAAGCTTGACAATAACATGAGGTAAAGTCGCTCTTACACCCTGTTAACAGCCTCTAGCTGTGGAGTGTCCTCCCCAGGCTTTTCTCTCTGCCTGTTATTTCTCCACTCTTATCGCCTAAAGCACATCAGCTGTAACATGGCAAGAGCAACATTACTGGTTGATTTTGCAACTTTTAATCATATCATTAAATCACTAGGAGGGAACGCCTGCTGCTTTGATTTCAATATGGACAGTTTTCAGAACAGAGCAGTTGGCATTCAATACAATTCTCTCTTGGGAATAATGGTAGAGTGTGTGTCAGGTGAAGGTCTGGATCCTCAGTGTACAGTCAGTATGGAGATAAATAACCAACTCTAGCACGCAAGTCTGAGCTTGGCCTGAGCAGGAACAACATCTCTGGGAGCACATATACCCATGCATACCTCTCCATAAAAGAGCTCGTTCTGAGTATTAGAGTTTACATGTGTTATTACACACATAGATCAGCCTGTCTTGCAATAGTAAAACAGGTCTAGGTGGCCCCAATATTTAGAAAGACGTATTCCATTGTGAAACTGGAGTTCAGGGTATGAGATCAATGGAGTGAGGAAAGCCTGGGCTGAGGATCCTAAAATGAGGGACATAATGATGTCTCACATCTAAACTAAACAACTGTTTTATGATGGCCTGGTCATGCTGTGTGTTGACAGCCCAATAATTAAAACAAAACATTGCAACAGGCAGTGATTTTATGAACCAATAATGTATTGTTTTTTTCTGCAGTTCTGGTCATTGTGTTTATAGAGAGGTTAATAATAAGTCATCCTATACTGTAATTTCTCTCTTTGAACAATATTATGAGGCAATAGAATTGCTGTATAAGATTCTTACTATCATGAAAATGAGCTTCAAAATTTTAAACTTAAATAATTCAGAGATATACAGTACATCCTTCTCAATTTTTATTTATTTGTTTGTTTGTTTGTTTGTTTATAAATTAATTAATAAATAACATTCATTTGGGGAACAAAAATGTCAGTTAGAGCTTAACTTCTATGTCATGAGTAATAGAGAAGAAGCCTTTATTTGTCACATATACCGTACATTACAGTACAGTGAAATTCTTATCTTCGCATACTTAGCTTGTTAGGAAGTTGGGGTCAGAGCGCAGGGACGGCCATGATATAGCAAGCCTGGAGCAGAGAGGGTTAAGGGCCCAACAGAGGCAGCTTGGTGGTGTTGGGGATTGAACCCACAACCTGGGTTTCTGATCAGAAACCCAGTGCCTGGCTTCACTGTATCATATTTTTCAGAAAAAAAATTGATCAGAGGATATAAGGGAAACTGAATTGACAGAACTGTCATAGCCAGAATTGACAGTGCTGGCATTTATGTATACATATACTGATAAGGATACAGATACAGGTACAGATACAGGCATTGCGTTACACCCTTACTTCTGATATACTGGAGCAATTGGACAATTTTCAGTCTAAATCAGTTGTATAACTGGAAATTCATTGAGATAATTGAATAAAATGGAAATCAAATGGCAGCTCTATGAGAGCTACTTAGAACAGAGGGAGGCCCTCATTTCCAGTAATTTCCAGAAACTTGTCATGTGTGAGTTAATTAGCTGGAAGGTGCGTAAGACGGAGAAAGGCATCTCACTGCTGTTACCCAGGCAGAAATAGCAGATTAGGATTAGTCAGTTCCTGTGGACAGGGAGGAGACTGTGTGTTTGTCCACATGGCTTGGAGACTGCAAAACATGGCCAAGAGCCATTAAACTCACAGTACAATTGAACAAATGATATTTGATCCACATCCAAAAAAGAGCTACGATACAGATCCTGTGTGTGCAGCCCTTAGCCTAGACATTATACTGAAATGTTTTACAGTGTAAAGCAAAAGGCTTTGTGTGCCTAGCATAATGCTATGTGGCTTAGTGACAATGCATAGAGAGTAATTGGGATTCTGGGTATATTGTTTTGTAATGAGTGGGATGATTGTTGTGACTGTTGTGAATACTGTTTTTTTTTTTTTCCCTGAGTAAATAGAGTGCATGTTTTGCTTCACCCTTCTTTTCTTAGGTTTCAGGAAAACAAAAGCCAATAAGAGTCACTTCCTAAAATAGGTTAGCACAATTGAACAAATTGTTGCAGGCACGAGATCACCTCGAAACAGGAAATGTTTCTTTTAGGAGAAGGATAGTTTATCTTAACTTGATCACATCCTAGTGAATTGTTCAGTTTCTGATAATGGCATGTGGTTCTAAGTTCCAATATAAGAGCAAATCATCCAATATAATAGCAAATCATAGAAAATCATATTACCTCATATTGCAGGATGGATCCAGCCCTGGAGAACTCAAACAGCACTATGCCAAAAGTTTTGTTTTGTTCAGGTATGTTCTGCGTCCCATCTGCAGCAGGGATGGAATTGGCTGTGATGTGGATGTGGAAAAAGTGATGTTTTTTTTTTTTTTTTTTTGGCATGGGTCTCGATGGGCAGTTCACCCATATAGCTGGAATTCAGCCCAAACACCATTAAATGTATAGAAGCAGAGGAGTGAGAGAAGATTTATGATGTGTACAGTGTCCATATCCCACACAGATGTGAAATGAATGAATCCTGTTAATATGTACCTAAAAGAGCAGTGTATCAAGGGAACAGGTTAACAGCCAAGGTTCAGCTTTCCTAGAAACCCTAGGAATGGGTCTTACACTACAGGGATCTTATCTCTCAAGGACTGTAGAATAAGCTGAAGATAAATTACTACAGGGGTTTTGGGGACTACCTCAGTCTCTCCTATGAGTTATTTTCCTAAGTTTAGGAAACATGTATAAGGACCTCCTGAACAATCCTTTTAGTCAAATCACTTAAATGAGCTCTATATAAACATAAAATAGTACTTGGACCATTGGTTCCAGTCACATAACATGTACAGTATTATGTGGCATTAATGTTCAATTTAAAAATAAATAATTTTGCATGTCAGGATTTTGTAGAGGCAGTGGATACAAGTGCAGATTTTATTGAAAAACCGTGAAACAAGAACCATAAATGTAAACAATGGATATGAAGCCAAAACAGGCAGAGTATGATCAAGGCTGTGGAACTCAAGATGACACGCATGACAAGGACAAAAGCTTGACAATGAAGCCATGATAGCATGTAGATTATTTAATGTATTCTACTTCAGTGAGCAAATGTACATACATAATAGTTAACAGCTGGTTGCCATATTACAAGATATTAACATAACAAAAAGGCCATAAAAATGGCTTCATACTGTATGTATCTACTGTAAATTTTAGAAAGGCTTACCCAATTCTACTGAATCAGCATATGTAGAAGGAATAAATCATTGTGTATTTCTCAATGTAAGTAAGCTCCAAGATCAACACGTGCAATGAATAACACATTTGCCTCTCCTACTATTATAAAGTCTAAAAACAATAGATGGGACTCCTGCCAAATGTGGTTTTACAAGTAAACTATGAGAGAATAATGTACATGTAACATGTACCACTTCCACATCTTCCACATGGTTACTTACAGAAAAAAAGAGATTCTTTTAAAACTGGAAGCGAAATTCAACACTATCCTTTTGTGCAGGTGATGTTTTTAAGTCTCCATTTATCTTTTCTTTAAAAAAAAACAGACCTTCATAATCCCAAATGTACTGTGATATTATTTTCATGTGTCTTTTGCTGTATTTGGAGAATCACAAAGTTCCATCAGCATCTGTATCTCTGTCCCTCTCTGTCCCTCTCTGTCTCTCTCTTGATGAATTGCAGCCTGACAGCTTATCCTTAGACAACATGAAAAAAAAAGCCTTGTGAAGATTGCAGCCACTTTCTATTTCACTCTATTTTTCAATACCAAACCAACAATATGTCATCTCATTTTGGAGTTTGGATTCAACTGTAGTTAATTGGATGTAATTTGGGGCCTTGAATGTATTCCACTGTCCTATCTGCAAACCTTCCAAGTTAAATGCACTGTCGTCTACTGTGCCACCAAAGGCATATATTTTTAGGTCTAGTGCCTGATTAATTTATAAATGTGTTATATTTGCTGACTTTGTACTTTTATAGGAAACCTACAGGGCAGTGTTTCTCCATTCACTATTTCAAATCAAACAACCACCAATAATGCTACAAGGGATTTACTTTTGGCACACTTCTGTAGTAGGTGTCTTTGTGACCAACACCACCACAACAGTGAAATATCATACAATGTTCTGCATAGAGAGAGGGTTTATGGTGGCCTTTGTTTTCATGCCCAGTCTGTCATTTGATCAGTAAAGCTGGGCTCTTAGGGAACCAGACAGTGTAATGGGTCCGGCTAAACTCAGCCCTTTTTGTAAGCACTTGGATTTCTCTGCAGTAGAAGGGGCTCTGATGGGAGCACTGCAGACCCTTTTCCAAATCTCTGATACTGGTGAGGCTTGGAGGACTGTAAGATGTAAAGCCTTTAGAATGGAGAAAGACAGGATATTGACCCAAAATCTTACTACAAAGTCTCCATACATAGGGGAAATTAACACTTTTTAGCAATATGCCTTTGCAAAATGAATATATATTGCGATGGACTTTAACAGGAAACATGGCAAGCACATCACACATGACACTGTTGGCAAACTTATTAACTAATTCAAAAAGACTGGAAGTGTTGTGGTTCTCGAGCATCCACTGACAAAGGCACAACTGACGTGGTGCTGGCATACATAGTCCCCAATGTATGGAGACGTTTGTGACAGCCTGTTTATTGGAGATACTTTCAAATGAATGGTTCTGGTTTATTTCTGGATCTGTGTTCGTTAGATCATCCCTTCCAGAATAAAATCATTTCTAAGGACCACCATATGATCACAGCACAGAATTAATTTTAAGAACAATAGAGTTAATATGTGTGATTATATTTAAGTTATTTGATCCATTAGAGCTTTCTTCACTGAACCTTCCACTTATCCAGATGTACATTTGAAACACTTTTCATTTGTTTGATTTATGCTAAGATTGTGATGATTTTCATACCCAGACAAAGCTTATTTCCTCTACTAAGCTCAAGAGGACCTCCAAAAGCCTTGCACCATTATTAATGCAATATTAATGGCAGGTTATGATTGAAACATAAACACAAATAAATTGCGGTTAAGAACGGCATTCCCCTCACATTTCACCACCTAATTTTACAACTCTTCAGATGACAGTGCCGGAGAAATAATTACACTGACAAATAAGTTGTATCAGCCACAAAATTGGTTAGAAACAAAACATCAGCCAAAACAAGAGAAAACACTTGGGTTTTGGAACCCTAAAGACGAAAAATACAAAAGATGGAACAAACCCATGTTGAGCAACAAGGAAACACATACATAGAAACACCCATGAGTACACCCACTCTTATACGCACAAAATGCACAAAATTGCACTTTTACACACACCCTCATTTGTGCTGTGTAAACACTGAGCAGCATCAGAGGAATAGGAGTACTTTGTTCCTAAAATGGATCAACCCTCGAGACAAATTCTTGCCAGAAAAATCTAATCAAAACTGTCAATATGGCAACCATGACATTAAACAAATATCATATTTCTGACCACCTACCAAGGGTTTCTTTCCCACAAGATGGGTTGCAATTGGGATTGTTGCAGGTCATTTTTATGTAGGTTTCCTGGATGATCATCCTTTTTATCATCCCCAAGAACACCCCAGCTGGCAGCCAATGGTTGAACTTATTTCGTTTTGGACTTTTTAAGAGATTAATATCATTCTGTATATTAATAAATAGCTAGTTATATGCATGTTCTGATTTTGGCTTCACAAACCATAAGTTACTGGGCCACTTTCTCCAGGTGTGGCCCAGTGCCTGAGTGACATACTGTATGAACTTATGACTACATACTGATAATGCACAAACAAATAGCATGTACACTTTTTTCGACACTTGAGCATTATATCCTTTTTATGCATTGCTGTTCATATTCAAACTACCAGTGGCATTACTATTTTGTTGCTCCGGTGGTACTCCATTTTAGACGCAAGCTTAGCATGCTGGCTTGTTAATTCTGGATCCTGTTAGGAGCTTAATTAATGAGTGCTCGGCAACTCTACTGGTTAGCCACACAGCTTTAATTTAATGTCTGCTGACATGTTAGCTCATTCAAATTGGATCAAGAAAGTTTTGGACATTTTTGTAATTTCACATTGCTCATTAGCTGAGGAGCCTGAGTTTACCCACAGTGGAGAGCGACCAGCTTGTGGTTGTGGTCAGTGGAGGCAGTAATTTTAGTTATTACACAAGCCAGGGCTATTACAAAAAAAAAAAAAGCACTGGTAAGATCTGTGTTCACAGTAGTGACAAAAGCAAAGAGCCCTGTCAAACATTTTAATACTTTATTCATTTCCAAAGTTATTTGTCCAAAATCACAATGTATTTTACTATACATGTTTCACATCTGTACCTGATCCACATAAACATATATATGACTACTGTATGTTGATTGCTATCATGTTACAGACAGTATCTTTGTGCTGTTGATTCACATGAGCTGGGGGTGTTACTCAAGTACACTATCTTTATCTGTTTAATGCTCCAAATATACATATCTGTATTCGGATTTGAGCTTGAAGCTTTTTTTTTAATACATGACCCTTCCACTATGGTAGGAATGCCAGCACTGTTAGCATGGTCTGTGAATTCGGGTTCTGACGATTCTTCATCACTCCAGTTTATAATTGGTCTCAACTAAAGATGTGCGCAAGGCTGTTTTTTTGTAATCCTCCTTGTACATGCTTGTGATGTTTTCTAATGAATTTAGCTGGTTCTATTCCCAAACATGTAGAGTAGTAGCCCTGCGACCCTGACCAGACAGTTATTATGTAAATGCATATGACCACTTGTACCGCATGCCCTGTGTACTCTATTCATTACTTTTTCAATCCAACTAATGTATTTATATTTGGTTAGATCCCTAATGTGTACTGGCCTTGAGTATCCTATCCTAACCAGTAGGTACACTATATGGCCAAAATTTTGTGGGCACCTGAACATCACACCCATATCTGATTCTTCCCCAAACTGTTGCCACAAAGTTGGAATGTCCCTTTGCACAAAGAGAGGTCCATGAAGACATGGTTTGCCAAGGTTGGTGTGGAATAACTCGAGTGGCCTGCACAGATCCCTGACCTCAAGCCTACTGACCACCATTGGGATGAATTGTAACGCCGAGTGTGCACCAGGCTTTCGCATCTGAAATCAGTACCTGACCTCACTAATGCTCTTAAAATGTGGAGGTTATTATAACAGCAAAGAGGGACTTATATATCTGCAATGAGATGTTCAACAAGCACATGAGTGCAATGGTCAGATGTCCACATACTTTTTACCATACAGCGTATACTTATACTGTTTCTTTAGCAAAAATTAATGAAATCAAAATTTTCTTTAAATGATGAAAACGTGTAAGAATGTAAGCATGTTAAAGGGGTAATGTTAATGTTAATGTTAATCTTTAATTATTACCATTAGCTATATTAACAGGCCAACTCCTATTTTATGAGTGACCATTGTCTTCAGCCAAATATAAATGCTCCCGCATCCTCCAGTCCAATCATAAGTCACAAGACTACTCCATTCCCACTTATATATCATGTGCTACTTTTATGAGGAACACAACAGCTTTTATTGACTACCTGTATGGTGGCCTGAAATGAGGAGTCATGTTTCTGCTGCCATAGTACTACTGAGTGTTCACATTAGAGTAAATTGGAAGATTTTGAATCACAACCAAGAATAATTTACACTAAAAATATCATTTAAACTATAACGATACTAATTATTATGGGGACTTTTAAACATTAGTGGCATAATTAAAATAATAGAATTCATAAAACAATAACACATCAACTCCACAATTTTCATTTGATATTTAATTTCTCTGTTGTAGTCTCAAAAATTAAACATTGTCTACTCCACTTAAAAGGTGAAAATGTTCGTTTTTTTTTAGCACGCTGGGTCGTATCTGCTGTTCAGAGAGAGGTCAGACAGAGGACAATAGGATCCATTACTCTAACCTTGTCTCTTTAACTCTGCCTAAGCGGTGTGTTTATGAGCTTTGGAATCCTGTTCACATCCAGAGTCTCACTCCATAAAGGATCACATCTCGTACAGTATATCATAGCTCAAAGAAAACCACAGTTTGGATAACTGGAATCCCCTGAGCCTGACTTTTGGAGATGAAATAGTCTACTCTGTACAGTGGCTCAGTTATTTAGACTGACTGAAATTATTAACCACAGAGTTTACATCACACTTTCCTTGGAATTTTACTAGCTCATTGGAGTGAATGTGAATGACAATACTTTTTTTTTTTTTTTCATTATTATTTTACAGAGGCAACGTGAAAGAGTGAGTCAGCTACCGTGTGTGAGCCTGCACAGGATCTGCTGATGAATGGGGATGAATGAAACTAAATGAAGCTGTGCGTGAGAGATCAAAGCACTTAAAAGTTCAAACAGCACCCGTTCCCTGAAGTCATATTAGTCATAAACTATGCAGAAGCTGTTAACTGTCACCTTGCAACACACTTGGCCTTTGTTATGCCGCCACTATCTCTAACTGTCTGTTCTTCTCATGACAAAGAATGGAAGGTCGGAACGGATACAGTGGGGTCCAGAAGACTGAGACCCCATTGAAATTCTGCTCTGTTGGTTTTCATTTATGACTGGAAGTAAACAGAATGTTTTTAAAGAAATAATTAAACCAAAGAAAGGGAAAATTTGAAGAAATCTTATATATTCAAGATCATGTATGATTTGTTGGTCACTGTTTAAATTCAAGCAAATTTGTGACATTGTGACCTTTATAACGTCATGTACAAGAAAGTCAGATATCAAGGAATATTTGTCCCTCCCACTGAAAAGCGTGTTCTGACGACACTCCCTAATCTCTAACATGAGTCATCAGTTTTTACACAAACTTGTGGAGTCCATGCCAGCGCATGTGCGAACAGTCATTAAAGCAAAACGGAGCTATTTGTAATTAAAGATCTTGTATTAAATTTGTAAACTTGCAAAATAGAAGCATTTTCTTTAGTGGTCTCAGACTTTTGGACCCCACTGTATATGCTGAGATTATGAGAAGGAAATAGTGCTGGGAAGGGGTGAAATCTTAACTTTAAGCAGAGGATAAAGAAAAGGAATGTATGCCACAGCAGAGCAACAAATCTGGTCCTCTGAAGCCTTGTATGTGTTCATCAAGAATCCCCTCAGCTGCCAGGTATAATTAAATAATGATTTAATTACGGGCCGTTTATTCTCTGACAAACCTGAAACACCTACAACTCTTGGCTCAGTCACACGTGGGAAAAGTGCATCGACTGCTGTAATATTAAATACCGAATGCATCAGGCTGATCATTATTAATGTAACATGTATTGCGAAAAAGGATTTCATCAAACGGTAAAATTGGTCATATTTACTTGTTTGTGCTACTGTATTTCTCCAAGTAATCTTTTTTGCCCATGGAACATGTGAAGGAGCCACTGCAGGCTCCGTGCTTAATCCCACACACTCTGATGTTCAGAGGACAGGCAACTATTCCTCAAGGTGCCCTATACACCTTCTCTCGAGCTAGCACCCTTCATCCTAACACATATCCACTAATGAAATGTCTCCACTCTTTTACAAGTTTATAATAGCATCTTGACATATTTATCAAGATACTTTAGAAAATTATACGTTAAACATTCCTGGGGGGGAAAATCATTTAGTCAGGAAATTAGCAAGAATTAAATAGATAAAAGTAACTTAGTATGGGATAGCCTTTCCCTTTGATTTCTGTAAACGTTTAAGCCTTGTGGGTAAACCTGTGCACAGCTTTTTACAAAAAGAAGAGTCAGTGTTGCTCCATTCAATGTTGATGGCTTCAAACAGTTGATGAGTAGTTGAAAAATGTTTCCTGGTTAGATGGGTTTAATGCGAGACCAAATATTCTCTATAGGTTTCAAATCTGTACTCTGACCAGGCCAAAACATGAGCCTGATGGACTTCTCAAGCCACTTTTTGGTGGTCTTTGCAGTATGGGCAGAAGCATTGTCATATTGAAAAATAACATCTGATCGGTCCTCTTTAGAAAACAACTTTTCAGTTGTGGGAAGCAAGCCTTTCTGCAATATTCTCCTGTATTCCAAAGCATTAATTGACTTTTCACCAGCAGCTGAAAAGGCTCCCCACACCATGCCACCTCTTCCTCCATGCTTAACTGTGGTGGAGACGCATTCACTGCTGTATTTCTCACCAGATCTTCGAAGACACCTCTCTGGAGCATCACCATGCAACTCAAATCGTGATTCATCACTCCACACATCTCTGCTGAACCACTCTGAATCAAACTTTCCATATTCTGCCAAAAATTTCATTCTGTCTGTGATGTATTTTCTGAGACAGCAGTGGATTTTTAGCACATCTTCTAGCCATAAATCCTGCATTAGATAACCATTAGACAGCCATTTTTGGCTTGGCCCTTCTTTTTTTTTTTTTTTTGCTCAGGAGTGTACATACACTCACCAACCGGTTTACTTGTATCGCCGCTCATTCATGCAATTATTCAATCAGCTAAATAACGTGGCAGCAGAGCAGAAAATCGCACAGATACAGGTCAAGAGCTTCGGTTAAGAGCTCTTGAGAATACGGTGGGCACAGGCTTACAGACACTGGCCAGTTTTCCACTTTCAGTGATCCTGTGCTCACTGTAGCCTCAGATTCCTGTTCTTGGCTGACAGGAGTGGAACCTGTCGAAAAAAAAAGTGCTGTTGTAGCCCATCCACCCAAAGTTTGGCATGTTGTCTGTTCTGAGATGCTTTTCTACTTACATTGGTTGGAAAGAGTAACAGTTGTAGAGAGTGGTTACTTGAGTTACCATAACCTTCCTGTCAGCTTGAACCAGTCTGGCAATGCTCATCTGACCACTCTCATCAACAGATAGTTTAACTGGGAATTTTCACTAAAAAAGGTCTGAAAGGAGATGGAAAAAAAAGTTATAATAATTTTTTGGTAAAATTTTGAGATATACCAAATGGTAAGAATGGCTTTAGAATGTTCTCCCCATGTCGGTGTGGATTTCCTAAGGTTTCTTCCTCTGGTTTCTTCTCACCTCGCAAAACATGCTAGCAGCTGGATTGGTGACTCTAAATTGCCATTAGGTGTGAATGTGCAAATATGTGTGTGCACGGTGCCTTGCGATAGAGGGTCTATTCCCACCTCGCACCTAGTGTTCCAGGGAATGGGTCTGCATCCACTGCAACCCTAACCAGGATAAAATACTTACTGACCATAAACGAATGTAAGACATAGCAAACAAATATAAAGTCTGCATGGAGCATATGCAAATTCATCTCACATGAATAAAATAAAATGAATAAAATCTCACTTGATACAGGTGCTGATCCAGATATGATGCAAACATCATGCGGTGCTTGAGATTTCAAGGCCAGTGAGGATGGACAGTAGGATATTAAGGTTAACTGTATCAAAGGCTTTGATGAGAGAAAAAAAAAAGATCTGGATCAGTTAACCTAATCTAGCATGGGCAGTTTCTATAGGGTGTGCGAGTTTGAGGCATCCTGGAGCTACTTAGCAGTGCAGATATTATCTGGAAGCTGCTGACATCAGAATGGTTTAGTGTAGAATATCATTTGGTGAGAGGACTTGTGAAGAGAGGAGAGGCCCTGTGAAAAGACTGTTGGATCGTGCTAACATTCTCTTCAGAGAAGCTAACAGGGGTAGCAGAGGTTAGACTTTAGAATGTGTGTCTCCTAAAGACATTTTAGCCTAAAACAATATTACGTTTTAGGCTTTGATCATTTGCACCAAAGATTCATTGCTAAATTTATATAATAAAATTTGATTTCACAGTTTACACTGTCACTCACTGTGATGCACTCTATCCCATCAGAGCCTTACTAAGATACTGTACTATACTACCAAATCTAAAGTACAGTGATCTCAGAAACAAATGCAAGATTTGTCTTGCAATTTGCAAAACAGAGTGTGTTACAATAAAGCACACAAGTGCTTTATAAGAGTTTTACAGTTGTTTGTCCAGCTGTTAGTATCACATGGCAAAACTTCCCAAGACAAAGTGTTCGTCTCGGAAAGAGGTAACCCGTCCTCCTAGACCAACAACTTTTTTTTTTTTTTGCACCATCGGTGATCACACAAGTTTTATTCATGGGTTATGTACAATATTCACCTTGTAACTGACCTGAAAATGAACAAGTTTTCTGATTTCAATCCACAGAAATATGGATTCACTGCCAAATTACCTAGGCAACTGACAACAACGCATGTCTAACACTATTTTGCCCAGATGGATCGCTTCAGTACTCAGTTTTGCTTTGGGCCGAAATGATGCTCCTTGCTGGCTCAACGCCCTAGATGGAGAGGGGCTCACAGAGTCCTTATTGTCTACAATGTGTGTCAGAGCAGTGCCTCTGAGAACCCTCTGACGGAAGCTGGAAGCAGAGTCTACTCGGTAAGCGACACTGAACAGATAATCATGTCCCCCAGCTGTTTGGAAAGCCACAGTCAAACAGCACACCCAGGGAGTCATCTTTCCTTGAAAGGCCTCAGCAAACTACAGTGAATTTCAATTCTGCGAATACATGACTGACTCATACACCGACGTACAGATGTTTGCAAATGTTTTGGTGATTTGTTCCGAAGATTCATTCCAACGTGCAGATGAAAATGTTGTGGAGAGAAAGAATAGCTGCCATCTTTGCACATGAAAAATGAAGGAGCTGTGGTAGAGTTGCTTGCATGAAACAAGCTGTAGTCAGATTGAAGAGGAACAGAACAGCGATCATCTTCCTTAAAGCAAGAAGATTAAAGGACATTATAGGGTCGTCCAGAAACCATACAGAGACCAGAGCATTGAGAAAAGACTGGAAAAAGCATGGGCATGACATTCTCATTGCATTCACCACCACTGTGTATCATGAGATGCACTGTATCTAATCAGACATGGAATGTCTTTGAAAGCGAACGACAGGTAAAGCCTATTCCGAACAGAGCAGATCATTATGTACAACTGGCAAACACAGATTACCTCATGCATGTCCCGTACGTACTTAAATTATTTAGTACCACCACACCGTACACCAGAGCCTTTATGATGGTGACTTTTGCCAGCATACACAAACTAACAGTACAATTATTTCTTTGTAAAGAAAAAGAGGATATTCTTTTATGCTTATGCACAAGCTGGAAGCTCTGCCTTTGCTTTCTGATTAAATCTGACATTAGACCAATGCTCTACGAGGCTAGCAGTCTCAGTACAGGGGGGGGGGGGGGGGGAAGAGATTTTATCTACCATGACCAAAATCTCAGGAACTCTTCTAAAGCATACAATCTTAATCTATTACACTTGGTTCTCCAACATATTGCCATAAACCTGTGCGCAGATTTCTTTTTGTTCCTCATCACTGCATGTGGTCGTCAGTAAGACTGCCCTACTTTTGCCAAGCAACAGTGTGTCTCTGTGAGAAAGCATGGAGAGAAGCTATCACTGTGCCTTTATCACAACCACATGGGCTTGTAGCTGCCCCATATGGCCAGAGTTAAGGAGCAAAGGGGAAGACTCCCAGCTAGTCTACATACACTATTTGGATTCTCCCTGCAAAGAATGATCTACTGGTAGCAGTAGGAGGAATCCCAAGGGGCTTTATTCCAGTGATAAGACATTATCCTTTGAAACTGGACCATTTCCGAAGAGGAATCCTTCCATTTTTGTTTAAACATATAGCAGAAAATGACTTAACATCTAAATCTTGGTGAGACAGGACTACGTTCTGTGGAAGACGACGGGTGCAGTCTGTCCTTCTCCATAGCCAGGTATCACGTTGTAACGGTGCCCGGTGTTCATTACATACAAGGCGTTTGAGCTCCTGTGCCCAAGCACGTTCATTGTGTGATAATCGTGTTGTCACTGTGCAACAGTAATCCAACACTTGCCCTCATCCAGGCCGGCATCTGAGGCTACCTCTCCAGGGGTTCAGTATTACCTGCGGGCCTCTCAGTTTGTGTCTAAGAGGAGCGCGCTGTTTGTTCCCACAAACTCTATTACTTATTACTTCTATTACTTTTTTGTATCCAGGGAAATTTAAGAGCCAGGGAACCAAAGTGGCATTTAAGCACTAGGGAAGGGGGCGGGCGGAGGGGGCTCACAGAAGTCCTCATAAACCATTCACTTCAGTTAAGACAAGGTGAACCTACAGGTGGGTATAATGAATTGCAGACAGAAAGCCTTCCTGATGAGGATTTGGAAAATATGACGGAATCCGACCTACTGACTGTAAGAAAACTAAGCAACTTTAACAAATCTCTCTTACAACATACTTCACTCATAGCACATTCAAACAGGTTTAATAGTGTGCTCTTGTCTTTAATAGTGCGTGGTGATAATTACACATATAAAATTGTGAACATCACCACTTCAGCAGTTTCATATCTGCCTCTTCTGGTATTCTTTGTATAGTTAAGGGTACATTGATACTTGGAGCCCACTATGAAAGGGGAACATAGAGCATAGATCCTTTAAGCGTTTTCCCAGAGACAAAATCGAAGAATGCTCTAGTAGGGTTCTAGATTTCACCTGTCGTTTTCCCAAGTGTATATTACAGTTGTTCTTAACTGTTTATGAGAATGAATAGTTGAGTTTACTCAATCTGCCATACTATTTATTTTGGTAAAACCACACATATAAATCACACACTGTCTCGCATATAATCCATAAAAAAAAAACGATACATCAAATAGAAAAGTAACAGAAAAGATATGAATAGACTAGATTTTAATCCTAGTTTCAAAAGAAAAATGATAGTATTTATTTTGAAGAATGTTGTGCCTTTCTTTTCAATACATTTAGCACCAATTTCAGTACTTAAACAAATTTAAATTGTGTTCAAGCTTGTTCCATACTTGGAAATCCTATTAAAATTATGTTTGGATTTTTAAATCAGGATATGTGCTGAATAATGAACTTGTTGCTGAAATTCTGAGTCTAAGTTCACAGGAAGGCAAATGAGGTCCTGTGTCCTACAAAGAAAAGCATCTAATTATGAGTGTGCAGTAAAACCACACAGGCCAATTTATAGTAATAAGGAAAGTAAACTAATGACCAAAGCCCTGGTATTGGGATTAAAACCACCCGTGTGTGTGTGCGTGTGTGGCAACAAATGAATACCAGACAGCTCCAACGTGGAGTTTTTCATTGCCATATACCACGAGAACATCTCTTGCAAACTAATCAGATACTTCATAAGGAATGGATCACTAGCAGTGTGCCTGGAATCAGATGTACAGCAAGCCCATGTTATGAGGAGTTTCTTGTAGATGAAGCTACAAAGAGCAACTTAAGGGCCTTGCTCACACAGAAGGCAGTCTTGGCAAATGCATACTGCATGTGTGCTTTGTAAAGGCAGTTGCAAATGCACACAATTCAGCAAATTGGGAATGTAATTACAGTATATGTGCCTAAGTGTACTGTTCAGATGTCAACTGGCCTAGACTGAACCCATTCAAGACAAGTAGAGTTTAGAATCATCCCATCAATACATACAGGTACAGTGGGATGAAACATTGTACCTCAAAGATCAAGGTGTCATATAAAAGACTAAAGTGAGCGTGGTACATAAGCCCGCATAAAACCAAAAAAAAAAAAAAAAAAAAAAAAAAAAAAAAAAAAAAAAAAAAAAAA
>CM040975.1:21316149-21330901 GCA_022985145.1 Pangasius djambal | reverse complement strand
CCACAACAAACAAAACAAAGGTAATATTCTCTCAGGCATGAGATCTTTAAGTCAACTGCAGAGTACACAACCAAAAAAAAAGAAGCATGCTGCCAAATAAAAGAGCGAACAATGAAAAGAGTGATGGAGTGCAGATGACAGGTGCCATTCTGTTGCTGATGCTGCCATCCCTAAAATGGAAGAATATTGGGGAAGGGGGGGGGGGTTTCAGTAATACCTGCCGCTGGCCTCCTGCATTTTGAATGTGGACTCTCGGATCAATTCCTCCGAGAATTGCCTGACTCCCCTGGATCTTTAGATTAGAACAGAATAGCAGTGGAATACCATTCAGCTATACATGAACACACTCAGACATCCAATAGTGTTGCACCTCAAATCTCAGCATGCTTACTTTGATCTATAGACCATTATGTACCAGTAAAGCCTTAATCAAAGAAATACAAGTCAACAATAAATCAGAGAATTAATTGTGAATTGTGAGCTGTTATTTCATTACCTAGGATTCCAAATTGTAGAAAGTAGCTTAAATCAGTTATCCACAATCAAAAGCAGGTTATACACAAATAATACACAAAGGGAAGGGTTATTCTAAATGCTTCGTGGTACGCATGTTTAGCACTCCCTCCCACATTCTGGCAATATAAAAGATGTTTCTCATTAGAGAATATCTCGTGATGCTTATAGATTTACTGACTTTACTAAAAAAAATGCATCAAATATAAATCAAATAGAGAAATTCAGTAAAAACACTAAGAGAGAGAAGGAAAAACACAAAATACACAAGACGAAATACTATATGCATGTGCACATACAATAAATATTACTACTTTAATTTAGTTCTGTATTATGCCATAATAATCGTCTGTACTTCTATAACACTTTAAGCTATGAATAGGCATAAAGCAAATTCTTATATTCGATATATTGATTTTTCTCTCTCTGAAAGTACTGTCTGCTGCAACAGTGATTCTTTTTTCTAAAGACTTCAGCCTAGCACAGCCTCTAAGTCTAATTAAATCCAATCATAAACTCCCATGGCGATGGAGTAAATTGTCCTTTATTAGAGAACCAAGAGAATCTTGACTTTTTTTTCCCCTGGTCAAGACAAGGAAATAAGAGAACCTCTTCCAAAACTGGTATATAATTAGAGCTACTTTTACTGGTGAATGTCTGCTTAGAACTTGATTAGAGCAACTAAGTAGGCTACTGAAATAATACGTGTCTAACCTTCATTAATGCACTGCCATTATAATGCAAATTAGGGAATGTAAATTCAACACCTTAATGAAACAGATGCTATGGTATTCACATAGTTAAGGCTGAGTTGAGAACTTTGCCATTAGATGTATTATTTTTACTAGGCTAACATGCAAATGGCATTTATTTAACATGAGTCAACAGGAAAAGAAATTACCTCTGGAGATGCGAAACCCAGGTACTCCCAGTCCCATGTGCCCCCAGCAAAACTGTGAAAACACAAACATGGTCAACATACAGTACTACTTGTTGTTGTTGTTTTTTGGGTTTTTTGGAGAGCAATTCACTGATCAAACATTCGAAACATTCAGCTCGGAGATGCAACCATATCAAATCTAACAGTGAAACTTCAGAAGAATTGGAGATGTGTTATCTCTCCACTTGTATTCAGACAAATTCCTTCTGTGGGATATTCAGCCCTATTCTCTAATTGTTGGACTGCTTGGTAATACCAGCATAAGAGGCAGGAATAACTGTGGCCACATCCGAAATTTGTCAGATATGGATGTGGAAAATATAACCCAATATGAGGGATCCTTATTACTCTTCTTCTTTAAGTTTACCGATAAATTGCTGACCGAAAATTGCTGCCTCTCCTGCATGGCAAAAATCTGGGCCACATACATAAATCTGTACAGTGCAGATAAAATAAGATAGAAAAGTGGTACAAACCTGCGTCGTGGGGCCTCTGGTGAGTCGTTGGGTGCCACGCCTCGAGCCACAGAGGCCAGGAACTCCTGCCTCTTCTGCTGCACCAGGCAGGCGGCACGGATTATCTTATGGCGAGGGGTACGGAGGTAGGGCCTGTTCACTTTCTGGGCAAGATCCTCCGTTACCATCTCTAGATCAGTCTGAGGAGAGCAGCGGAAGTGAACATGAACCAGACTGTATTCATAAAGACTACACTCCACTACCCTGCTGTCCAGCACAATGCACAGTGATGACTAACAGGAGATGACTCAGAACTTGGTGTGGCAGATGTTTCTTTGCAAAGTCTCGGTAGCAGTACGTTAAGGCAAGTGGAAACGGATGTAGCATTACCTGCATAAGTTCAAAGATCTCTTTCTTGGTGCTTTTGGGCTCCAGAAAGAAACCATAAGGGTAAGAGCACTTGAGGATACGGCGAGTCTTAAGAAGTTCATGGACTGCGTCTTCAATGAAAGTAGTGTCTGGAGCGCCTCCTTCCCCTGTAATAGCAAGGCAAAGAGTCTTCATTCTGTATCTAAGAGCAGAGATTTGCTGCTCTGACAGGAGGCATTTGTGTGAAACGAGTGCAGAACTACACAGCCTTACTTCCACTCAGGACTTTGCTCAGCTGCTCCATCTTGTCTTTGGCCGTTTTAAGGAGACGCTCTTCCAGCTATATAAAACAGTACGAGCGGACATTAGGACGGAGAATAATCCTACTACAGTAGAAAAACTGTCAAAACAATGAATCACCTGGTAGCTGTGCTCATGATTCTTGAAGCGTGTGTAGTAGTGCATAAAGCGATCAAGTTCCTGGTAGCTCTTGTGCTTCTTCTCAGCCTGCATATTTAAATAAACCCAGAAATGAACTTTTACAATGATCAGTGCACAGAACTGCAGAATCGAAAAAGGTTTTTATTAATATTATTCCCTAAGGCACAAATAAATTATTCCCGCATACTTAAATATTTCTGTATATACACACACAAAGTGAGCGTAATGAATAAAAATGTGTGTACCTCCACGGTCATTTCTTTAGACTGCTCTTCCACCTGTTGGATGACCTCGTAGCGAGTGCAGCGGTAATATCCTCCTGTAGAAGAGCTGTGCTTCTTCCACTCCTCCAGACAGATCCAGCAAAAATCATACTTACACTGTAGAGACACAAGGCAAGCATATGATCACACAGGAGTACACTGTGATAATGCTCGTTAAAATTACGATTTAATAACCATTTATTTCTGCTTAATAAATGTTGCGACTACACTGCTAGACACTGTGATTGTAATATAATTTGCAGTATGTTAAAACAAACCCGAGAAGCTGTGATCAAACTGGTGACCATAAACAAAATGTGATTTCTTTAGTGTGGTTCATACTGAAGACTTCTGCGGTATCAGTGGTGCAGAGATCAAGACTGTGTTGAGCTCAAGGGTGTTGTGATTTGTTACCTTCTCAAAGCTGAATACTAATAACTGCACACCCTGAAGAGTTTTATTTCTCTTGCAACGCAGCAAGTTTTTTTTAATATGTTAAACAATGACACAGTGTACGTTTTATTATACATTTCCTCACCAGCCTCTCTTTTTTTCCCCTCTCTAGAAATTAATAAGACATAAAAATGCAGCTTGTCATGTTACAAAGTAACCACAAGAAATTTACTGACTGTTACAAACAGCTGGCACCCAATATTCCTTACATAAGTGTTAAATAAATGTCTGCTTACAGAATTCACCATATCAACAATTTTTCTTTGTTAAATAAATTTTCCATTTGTCATTAGCCTTAGATTATGTAGATCAATAACAATACAATTATTATAACCCCATAATTAATATAAACAGTATTATTAATATAAACCTATCATGTGAATTAAAGTCAGCACTACTGTCAGAGGGCGTTGGTACAGAAAATTAATCAACACCTTCTGACCAACAGTGATACGGTCTATATAAAATATAAAACTATAATCATCTTTAAATGAAACAATAGGGGAAAACAACACAAATATTAAAGAATGGCCTGTGACAAGTATCTTGACAAAATATTCTAAATAATGTGCATCATGGTGGATTGAAATATTTACTTCTATATTAATTTATGTTCATGTCCAACATCAGAGTGCATAATGCTGATTTATTATTAGGACATCTCTGCCTTGATATTTATTGCTCCAGCCTAAAAATAATATTAGTCTTTCCTGCAGCACCTCAACAACTATTTCAAATAGTTGGCAGTCAGAGAGAGAGAGAGAGAGAGAGCAAGAAAAAAAAAAAAAAGAAGGAAAACATTAAGGTAATGCCTGAAGTTCAATATTTATGCTGTGCACCTCGGAGCAGAAACTAAAAGAGCACCTTGGCACACTGCATGTGGTTGCAGCCTTCATTCTTCTGAATGGGAGACTTGCAGTTGGCGCAGGGTTTGGAGTTGGTGAGTAACCACAGACAGTTGGCAGCATCCTCGTACGCCTCACTCACACCTGCCACTGCAGGGGAAAAGGACAAAAATAGATCTTCGTCTCGTTTCAAGCACAGACAACCAGACAAAGCAAATTTTCATATGGTTACACAATAAACATGATTAGAAACGAAAATAAGATTCCTATGTTTTCACTGCAGTTCTAGCTCCCATTTGATTCAGGGGGCAGCTTAGGACAAAATCCTTCATATGTAAATGGCAATTTCTTACACAACTTGTACCTCAGGGAATTTCTTATAGACATGTAAATTGGTTTCCACACATTTGGCCATGCACTCAGTTATTTTTCATCCCATTCAAGAAAATTCCACTTATTAATCCAAAATGCGATAACACCACTACAGATCAAATGTTATGTGTAGTGCTACCCCACAAACTAGTTACAAGTCTGCAATCCAATCCTAGCATGAAGGCAAAGGTCTTTTTTTTTTTTTTTTTTTTTTAAACCACAGAGCTCCAATACATTAAAACTCTAAGACTGACACAGGTTAGTACCTGCTATGCATTTGTTGTTCAGGTGTATAGCAAAACCATACTCACATTCTTCTGGCTTCATGTCAGTAACTTTCTGCAGCCACATTTTCCATGTTTGGCAGTCACAGGGTTCATGAGCCTCCCCCTGGCACTCCCTGCAGAGTCACGCACAAGCACACAGACACTGTAGCTCGGGGTGAAGGATGTGTATAGTAGCACGTACATCTGAACATATATCCTGTAAACCTGCTTAATTTCAAACTTGTATTCTGGCCATTGAGCATTTTTATTGCGACAGCTAAATAAGGAAGGCATTTATCATGATTGTATTCACTGTCCAGAAATAAACCACACAATTAAAACAGGCATCAGAGTTTGGAAAGCCACAACAGGATCAACAATACTTATGCTGAATTGGCAGACTAGTGACTCTCAGAATGTATCAATGCGAAAAGCCGGACTCTTAAGTGAAGTGTGGTCATTTATTGTTAGTGAGGGGGGACTGTTAAGAAAATGGAGTTATATCAGCAAGACAGTAGAGCTATGTTCCTGCCATACTTGCTTAGATAGAGCTATGAGCAAATATCCACACAACATATGGAGGAATGGAGACAAAAGTGCGCTGAGGTAAGTGTAATGAGGCCTGGCACAATCAGTACTAGATACATAACTGAAGACTGTGCATGTGTGCAGTTTGAACAGAAGGGACAGAGCTGCAGGGAAGAGATGATCAGTGATTTGCCATGCCAGGAGGCAAAATATACATGTACACCACAAATCATAAAATACAAACGCATGTGAATAGTTTTCAAAAGGGCAAAAATCTGTAACATTTAAACCAATGATTTTCTTGTCGAAAGCCATAAAAAAGAAAATTTTAACCCTGTTCTTAAAAGTAGAACCTGCCAGCATTGTGGTTTTAGGATGGTAATTATGGCGCTGTGGTGGGAATCAGCACTGACCAGCAGAAGAGATGGCCTTTGCCACAGTCCACAGCCGGGGCCTGGAGCAGAGGAAAGCTGAGCGGGTCGGAGGCGCTGGCACCAGGCCCCTGCCTCGCTAAGCGTACCGCTCTCTCACAGCCTGCCCGTGGGCACCACCGGATGGCAGGGTTGTTCTCCACAAAGGCCTGGCAGAGAACACCAGGGAGAGACAGCAAGAAGGGGGAAAGGGAAGGGAAAGAAAGAAAGAAATACAGACAAATAAGGCAGAGAGATGGACCCAGTAAACTCAGCACATTTATAATTATCAAAACAAGCACAATAAAAAGAAAAACTGATGCATCCTCATTTTACATGGGCTTAGTAACTGTGTTTTACAATACACAGTAATGTGTCACCGAATCAAAATTAATATACAGGCTGTAAAACATTGTACAGCACAAAGCAAATGATCGCTAATGGGAGTCTTTAATTTCAAGCACAACTGCATTATGATAAAGCAAAGATGTTAGTTAATTTTTTACTAGCAGATCGAGACAGCCATCATGTCCGTTAGTAACCTCTACCCTGACCAGCGTTACAACAGAACTAAAGCATCCCAGCAAAAGATTCAGAGTTTTTATGGCAACATAATGAATAGCTATTGGGCACACAGCATGAGGCACGTCATTCCAAAGCATGTTCAGATTGCAGGGGCAGCGAATCATTACTGTTGTTTCGCCCACAGTTCACATTTTAGGTTAACGTTAGCTGTCTTAGCCACATGTCACATTACAGATCGAAGTTCCTTCAGGAAAATGTGACTGGAATGTCACTGAGCAGTGACAAATTAACAGCTAGCGATTAAATTAAAAAGTTGGGTCAGCAGCAGTGGAGCAAAAGATGGCTCATTTTGTGAGACAGTAAACTCTGTATCTGGAGTACAAATTTAGATTTGTAAAAAAAAATTGATTAAAACAAAATATCCAGTGTAAATAAAAAGATTTCCTTGCATGAGGCTTGAGCTTACATATCACATAGGTATCACATAGGTTCTTAGAGGACAAACTGCACAACGACCGATTATAAAATGTAGCATGTGTCGTCCATGATAAGGTTATACCTTAATGTCAAACTGCAGGTAGCGCTTGTCCATCTCCCTGGACACGACACTTTCTATAACTTCCACGGGAACCAGCTGGAAGCAGTCATAGGCTGGGCAGAAGATGTTATGAGCCTCTCCCTCCTGGATCTTCATATTCAAAAAGCTGCCAGAGAAGACATGTCACTAAACAAATGAGTCTAGTCTTTAGTGGACATACTGGTCCAAGTGTTGGATGAAAATAGCACAGCCGTCACAAGGTAGCACATGGCACACATCGTGCATCTAATCAGTTTTAAAAGCCCAATTTAATTTCAGTAGCGACAAATGGCCTGCGGAACAACGGGGGAAAAACAACTCTCACCTTTCCCAGCATGATCTGCAGAACTCATGCCCACACGGGATATCAACAGGCTCTTCGAACATGGAGGCAGCACACATACATATACCACACTGAGAGAATAAACACAAAGCAAAAATCAGAGTGAGAAGCTTTCAGGAAGTTTGAGGTGATACACATCCTTTCCAGGACCAGGCCAACTGGGAATACCAAAGTGAGAAATCCAAAAAGGTGCTGTGGATAAAAATATACACAATATTCATGTCTCAAGTTTCAGAGGAGCTTAAGCCAAGTGCACATTACACGAGTTAACCTTGATTTCAGTCACTGACCCCCTTCCTCTAGATCGGGGACAACTCACTGCACGGTCCCGTGGCGACGGCTCATGTAGTGTGAGCGGTTCAGTGATGCGAGTTTCTCAGTCTGCAAGTTGTCACACATGCTGATATTTTCAAGATGATTCGTGCGGTGCGAGTACCAATGACAGTCTAAGAGGAAAGCTAATTCATCTGCTGTCAAGCACAGCAGATCCCTAAATCCAGATCTCATCCATCTATTTGTGTGGGTGAGAGCAACAATGTTGTGCTTACGTGTGGCATGTCATTCCCAAATGGTTGCTGGGAACAGCAAAATTAAAAATAAACACAACATGATTCCTGGCGGCAATGAGTATAAAAATAGCGGAGTTTCTTTGCACTATACCTCAGGTTCTCTTTGCAGAACAGACAGTTCTCGCTGCTCGTGTCCTACCAAACAATTTTCTCTTATTTCTTGCTTCCATGCAAAATAGTGTACAAACACCCACCACAGCCAAAGACACCTGATAGACAGCTTTTTACGTTTATTTTCATGAGCAAGTGGGAATTGGGGATCAGGTACACTTGGAATCTACAGGTACACATCAGGGAACTCTACAAGTGGAAAAATCTCTGTAGCACAAGAGCTTTGCTTGCAAATAGCTTGTGTAGTGTGAACACTACTACATCAAAGAAAGAACCGATTAAAATCATGTAGTGTGAGTGGTTCGGCGATTCTGAGATTCGTGTAGTGTGCACACTTAACACTTGGATGAAACAGCGTATTTGTCATGGCAAACATCATCTTGTTCATTCAGTCATCTACTAAAAAGCTCCTCTATTCTGAAGACTGTGGTTTTACTGTCTACAAGAGTGTACAAGTGGCCACTGTGAAAAAGTCATTGTTTGACTACAGTGTCTGTATTGATACATTAATAGACTGGCTGTGCTCAAGCTAGTGTCCTTCTAATAGAAAAGGCTCACTAGATCGAAGCTATAAAGTGCTAACTGATCAGCAGATATTGCGAAAAATACCGAGATACAGTTACCATCACACAGTCTAATGCACACTATGAATTTCTCACAAAACATTCTCCAAGGGGACAAACTGGGAAACAGACTGTCTGCTAAATCTGAATGCACACTAGTATACATAAACAAACCTAAACCGTAAAACTGACACCGACACCTACCTCCTACAGCATGACTCCCTGAGACAGAGCTAGAACAGCATTAAAAATAACGTAGACATGGACAGCTTCCATATTAAAAAAAAGATGCGTTTATGTTTCTGCATTCTCACCAGAGAGCGGTCGTCATCAGCGGGCGAGAGGCTGATTTCGTCAGGTGATGTGATGGAGGAGCGGGTGGTGCGTGGCGTTCGGGGTGAGGGTAGTGTATCCCAGGCATTGTAGCCTTTGGGTGGAGGAGTGGGCATCTGTACACCAGAGCGCTGGCAGCAGTCCTCAGCATTGGACATCCACGCCTCTAGAAGCTTCTCTCTGTCCCAGTCTGTGCACAAGAGATATACAAAGTGTATCATACTGCAGAACTGTCTGATATATTATAATATCATTTTTGGAGCAGTATGATCTAAGACTTCACTTCAGAATTCAGGGTCTAATTACTTTTAATTAATTTTATGTGAAAAGAATAATATCCTCGGAAAACTTAACTTCTGATGAACTTCCAAATATAGCCTTTGGGAATCCCTAGATCTCCCTAGTCCAGATTTTATGCACAGGATATTAAAATAAAAGCATTTTATAGGGCCCAAACAGGCCCTAAAGCAGGTCACACACATCACAATTTATAATGAGGATCTGCTTAATGCACAAGTTTTAACTAGGGAAGCACAAAGTCCAGTCATATAACTTCTTGACTGTGCTGTTATGTAAAACATGCTCAGTCATCCTGTTCAAGCTCAACAACTAACACAGCACTGGAGTGCAGTACGTAAGTCAGAGTAGCACGTCAGTACTGATTTAAACCATCGCTAACTTAAAGCACATTCCAAAACTTCTAAACCAAAGTGCAGGTTGTTAGCTGAGCCAATACAGGACCCAGTATTTAAGTGAGTGTTTAGTAATAATATTTAAATACAATTACACAGTTACAATCCAGATTCAGTACTCTCTAAATATTGGTAGACACCAGTCCTTCAAATAAATATATAAATAAATAAATATACACTGACCACTGTCCACACCACCACTAACAGAATTAAGACTCAGGTTTAAAATTTAGTCGTAAGAAGGGGAAAGGTAGGGAGAGGTCATTTTTCTCTTTTCATTGTATCTTCCAGGTTACTAATATACTAGCAAGTTACTAATACATAAGCAACCAGATCTCGGATAAATAACAGATTAGAACTGATAGAATGCACTGCCGACCAGAGCTCAGAAACAGAAAAGAAAAAAGGAAGGAAAAAAAAAAACGTCTTTTAGCAGAACCAGTATTTTAACGTTTCCATTCTTGCGTTCCAACCTCAACATAATGTTCATAAATTGGTTTGAACGAAACGAAAAACTGGTTTTCTGTTCCTTTTACATAGGATATATGCAGGTCTAATATAATAAAATATATGGACACACATTATGGAATTGTACTATATGGGGGTTCCAAATATTGCTAAGAAGTAACCCACAATAATAACCTCCAGTATATTAATATCAAGTCCAGGAGTTAGTAAATTGCCTGTATTTATTCCCAATTCTGGATTAGCTAGCATAGCGGTCTTTCTCTCGTTCTCACAAGCAGAGTGCCACAACTTAAACGCTTGGTAATCTGTCTAAAGCAAACAAATGTTATGGGGCATTATGTTGAGAAAATGTTTACAGTAAGTTAGATTTACCTTGTAATGTAAATCAAAGCCATGTAATGATATATATATATATATATATATAGAGCCTATGCTGTATAGCATGTGATGGATGATACACTGAATGAAATCATACAGTAAATCATACATCATGTTGATCCAAAATTATTTGGGAGTTTGGAGGTCAGACATAAATTAGTCAGTGGCATGGAACAAGAAAGTGACTATTAGCCAGTAACAGATTTTAAATGACTGAATCTTTTATGGAAAATGATTATGCTTTCAGTTAAGTTTTTGTGGAATACTGTTCATGTATAACCTGTAATTATACACACTGTCTATCCTTTGCATTCACAGATTTTTTTTTTTTTTTAAACACATTCTAAGGAGGCAACACCCCATATTTTAACCTGCGCTAGCAAAATCCAAAGAGGACAGACTTGTAATAATAGCAAGCATGGTGGAGCAGAACTCTGCCTGTTTTCCCCACGGGTGCAACTCATCTAGAACAAGGCCTTCTACTGGCCTGATCACATAATTGGAGATAATTAAAGAAAGCACAGATCCAACTGTGTGACTTGTTCCAGAGAGCCTTTAACTTCTAGGCTTTAATTCCATTTGTTAAAACATACAGAAGCAAGAGATGGACCAGTGTTACACACACTTCACAGTTGGCATTTTCAGGGGAATTCAGTTTTCAGGGGATATCGGGGTTCATATTCCATCAGCTATTGTGAGTATTAGAACAGGCGGCTTTGACATGTCCAATAGCGACTTATGTTTAAACAGTCTGACGTTTTCCATCCTCCGAAGACTGAACCTGGCCAAGTGAAGGAGATCCCAACAGATATCTTAGAGTGACTATGACATGTGTACCATGTGCCCTGAGGAGAGCCTCTGCAGTGAAGAGAGGAGCCTGCAGCATGTCTGCTGTCTCCACTATCAACATGTCCTTCAGCCTCCTCAGGTCCTGGACCCGCAAGCCCTCGTAAAACTGAGACATAATCAGAGACAGATTAATCATTCAGCGAGTATTCTACATCCTAAATCAGCACCTCCATCAATTACAGCTTTCTAATCTAAAGTGTACTTTATGACAGGCCCCCCAAAAAAAGAAATGAAAACTACAAAGTCTAGACATTTTACAAAGGGTATTATGCTGCTCACCTCCCTGCGGTCAAGGGCAGCGTACTCGGCCTCAATGTCCTCAGCATTGGGGTCTGTTGAGAAGACCATCTGAGACTCCAGACTTAGTGCCAACTCCTTATGATGCTGCTTCTCTGCACAGTCGCATGGTGTCTCCTTATTGTCGTTCTCAGCAAACAGGTCTGCATCACGCTTTACAAGCAACTGTGAGGAAAGAAATTTTACATAACGCAGCAACACATTAGTAATGGCATTATGCATGACGGTATGTTTACTATGTAGCATGAAGAGAAACACTAAAATCACTGTAGTTCTAGAAGTCATCTGAAGAACATGCCCACCTCCACGCACGTCTTCATCCCTGAGGCAGCGGCATAGTGCAGTGGCGTGTTTTTCTTGTTGTCAGTGGCGTTGACGTCAGCACTCTCGTACTCGCCACGGTCCAGCTTGGCACCGGTCCACTTAAGGATCATCTGGAGGCAGTCAGCACGACGCCGCTCATCCTCGTAGGGCCGTGCCAGGCGCGGCTGCAGCGTCCCTTCTGCCAGCAGGATGTGCGGTCCCATGCACAGCACGTGCAGCGCCGTCTCATTGTGCACATTGCGCTTGTTGGGGTTACCATCCTTGCTGAATAGGAAGGACCTGAAGAGGAAAGAATGGAGAAAAGGGAATCAGGGTAAATGGATGAAGAAGAAAAAATAACCTACTTATTAAGGTCATTTCCCCCACTAATGAGAACAGCGGTATAATTTATGATTGCCCAGTTACATTATAAGTAGAACAATTCAAACTTTGTTAACTAAAGCTTGTTTTACACTGTGCGATCACAGCAGACTTCTAACATTATTACTTGTCACAATGTATGAAATGAGCCCAATAAAATCTTGGCCCAATTCTATAACAGACTATGCAAGATCATGTGTTCTCCGTGTCAGATTATACAATGAAGATCCTCTAAATATAGATCTGTGATTAAAGAAAATGACTATGTTAAGCTTACGGAATCAATCAGAGCGATCTGGGCTTGTGCAGAAAATGGGGCCACATAAACAGAAGCATTCTTCAAAGTGAGCTTGAGGTAATAAGGATCATTTTTCTGTCCTTTAGCATGTTTTGTTGACCTTTTACCATTGGCACTACAGTATTTTGTTGCTGTCTCTTGAGTCATCGTGAGTCCTATGCCTTCCTCTTATTGGTGACTTGTAAACGAGTTTCCCCGCTGTGGTCATATTCTGAGATAAAGAAAATTCCGACACTGACAAAACTTGGTGGTTAGATGGTCACAGTTGCACTAATTTGGTCACTGGGGAACATGTCACAGTATGCATTCTAAGACCGCCGATCTCAAATCACAAGCAAAGAATACTTTTTAATTTTATCATGCAATTTTATAGTTTGCACACAGTGGGGAGATTTCGTGAAATATTTTATGTAACTTAGAGCCTATGCGCATTTTTAAATTGTATCAAATTATTCCTTGTGTTAACTGAGCATTTATTAATGTTCAAGAGTTACACAGCTCATGAGGCAAGAAAAAAAAAAAGCATAAGACCCTTAGCCTAAGGGGAAGGAAAAAGAAAAAAAAAAAAGAGGAAAAAGACAAAAGAAAATTCCAGTATTCCACAACCGGAACATTTGGAAGTTAAGTACAGTTAATTACAATTACAGTTAATTACAATTACACTGATTTGAAGAGCAAACTCTGTCAAATGTCAAAAAAACTAAAGACACATTCCCCAAACTGATGGAGTTTTAAGCATGTGCAAAAATGTATGTACCATATTTGCTCATTGTATTTTACAGTTTGCACACAGTGGGGAAATTTCGTGAAATATTTTATGTAATGTCGAGCCTACGCACATTTTAAAGTGTCTCAAATTATTCCTTGTGTTAACTGAGCATTTATTAATGTTCTCAAGAGTTCCACAGCTCATCAGAAATCCCCACAGCAATCTCCTCTTCCTGTGCACATTTCTAAGAATTAGTCTCTGCATTAGCCAAATACAATATGCTATATAAAAAAAAATTATTAAAAAAAATGGAAACTGCCCCCTTGGTGTAAGGGTTGATTGACAGAATCTTGTCCATGAGATGATGACAAGGTTTAATTTCAAAATTAGATACAAGAGAGATCATTTTGCAAAAACCTGAAAAAACTGTGATGGCGATGTGATTTTATATTAATCCTGCAACAGCTGAAACACTGAAACACGGTGCTAGAAAAACATGTTTCTGAAATATTGTTTAGCCACGTGCCTTACACACGCAACAGATTCACGTCCAGATCAACCGACATATAAATCCATAGAAGACGCAGCACTCGCGTAGAAGTATGAACCCCTCCATCCTGCTGTCTAAATATTTTTCATTTGCACATATTAGTGAAGGCTAAACTCCATTAAAAAGAACATCAAATCACACTCCCACTCCTGGTAAAGTACATCAAATCATAGTCTTTAAATGTTATGACTGTGCAGCCTGGAGTTACACAGAAAGAGTCTGTATAGTACTGCTACTTATAATGCTACGTGGATTAAAACAAATAAGCAGTTTGTTTACTATTCCATTGTAATTACAGCTTGCTCAACTTTGCCCCATTCCTCATGGGACAAACAGCACCAATAGCACGGACACCATGCAGTTGGTGTGGACTGGACAGACGGTCGTTTACACCAAGCAGACGTTTTGCTTACATGGTACATCCTGTGTGAATTTGATGTATGGGGCTTGTTTTTATTTCATGCAGCAGACACACACTATCAAGCGACACGTTTACGATGACCAGAGAAACGTTTGGGACGCAAAATCTGTACTTTATCTCCAGCCACGTTATCTACCATCTCAACCACTGAAACAAATACTAGCAGTCAAACAAACCCAGGGCTTGTATCACCTCCAGTATCAATAGAGCTCAGATGCACCAGTACTTTATAGACAGAGAGTAAACTCCAAAAGCACTGTTAACAATTTGTTGCTTTGGCGCTGTACTTCAGACGTGATCATCTACTAAGATTAAAATGCAGCTTTAAATCAGATCTAAGAAATGGAGGTTTGGTTGGAAAAAAACTGCATTTCTAAATTGCAGAATGTTTCCTACATAACCATTTTAGGTGAAAGCATTTGGACAGACGATTATCTTGCTAAACTGACAGAGTTGCATATTTCGCATTGTAAAAACATCCTGTGACACACAGACATTGACGTATCCCCCCCCCCCCCCCCCCCCCCCCC
>CM040975.1:21291846-21310917 GCA_022985145.1 Pangasius djambal | reverse complement strand
GCCTAGTGTTGTCCCTTATTATCAATGCAAAATGGTCACTAACTAAAGAGGATTTATGCTGATATTGCCCAAAAACCCTATTTTGTTCAGGCGTTTCCAAACTTTTGGAGGGCAGTGTGTATATGTGTGTGTATATATATATATATATATATATATATATATATATATATATATATATATATATATATATATATATATATATATACATACACACACATAGTAACACACACATTTATCCAAGCGACTTATAAGCGAGGCAGAAACCAATCCATAGAGGTGTCAGAGAAGCAGACAGTAGTACAATCATCACTGATCAGACACAGAGCAAAACAAACAGAGCAACAACTAACACACACACACACACACACACTTTCTGTGTCAGCCACAGCTAAACTGTGAGAAAGAGACAGGCCGCTAAATATGAGGATTGGAGTGAGCGCTGGTAATCAGGAGTGCTACAGGAGTGTACAATCTTACAAGTCAGAGAAGGCCAACTAGCACCAGTGCCAAGTAATACACATAACTAGAGTTGTTATGATGTCATGATTAGTCATAGTGTATGATTAGATGGTGACCTCATTGCTGATTTTTCAAAGTACTGATAAAAGGAAAATGTATTTCTGTCTATTACCGTCAACCCGTTTACTTTTCTCATCCCTTTTGGGTCTGGCTGTGACTCCCTAAAAATTTCCCCCTAAATCATACTCCAGACAAGGAGACGCAGGTTACACTGAAAGCTCTTCGGCTGCGGAATCCTCTACTGTTCGAAACATGTTACTTTGCCACTTCCATTGCCAGCACTAGCACATCCATAACTGTATCAAACGCACAGAACAACACGACATCACTGACTAGAACTATCTGTTTTTGGTTAAAAAGCACTGTCATGCTAGTTAGATGCGTTTCTTGGGGGGCTCAGCGCCTTTCCTCACAGCCACTCCCTCTTTCAGCTTATACCACCACCACCACCAACAACAACAACAACAACAACAACAACAACAACAACAACAACAACAACAACAACATTATAAATACTGACAGTGTAAGAGACTTTAGGAGGAAACCATTCTCAGAAATATCCTTCTAACCAAAAAGACCAGCTTGTGTGTGTCATGGTATGTTTAGACTAGGTACCATAGCGTGAAAATTTCAAATCAACACCCGTGCTGAAAACCTCCGCTTGGTCTGACCAACTATCATCAGCCAAAACACACACCGAGCTGGTCAAGCTGACAGACCATTTCTGCCAGCTGGTAAATTATTTTCCATCTTCCTTATTCCTTGACTAAACAGATCAATAAATGTTAGAGATTTTCTAACTCGCTTACTCTTGTATTATTATTATTATTATTATTAAAAACAGCTTGTCTACGATGTTAGATTTGAATTGTATGCAGTACTTCAGAAACTGTTTCCATCCACCACCCGGCAAAGACAGTCTACCAGTTTGACCAGCTCGGAGCGTGTGTCTTAGTAGCAGGTAGCTGGATTTTTCAGCAGGATACACAACTGTGAGCAACAAGGCTCATCAGTCACCTCAGCAGGCAGACACCAGGCTGAAGCAAACCTGAAATGTCTCACACTGCAGCTTGGTGTGTGTGTGTGTGTGTGTGTGTGTGAGAAGGGCTGTGCAGTGGGGCTCTGCTAGAAGGTGTGGACTGGAGGCTGTGTGGTGTCCTCCAGCTCCTCACTGCTGTTTAGAGATAAACTAGCTAAATTTCCTAGAAGAGTATAGGCTGTGTGTGTGTGTGTGTGTGTGTGTGTGTGCTCTGCTTTCTAACGCACACATGCCAGAGGAGAATACCTTGTTAAGCAACCACACCTTATTCACCAAGACAGCAGAGTGCCTAGCTTCCTTAACGTCTTCCACACACCGCATTAACGTCCAGAGCCCCAAACTTAGTCATTTTTATATGAGAAATAAAAGGAGTCACATACTTTGCAGACTATTTCTTTATCCGTATTAACGTTGTATGCCTTGTCGTGTCACTCGTATTTAGCTAGCTTCAGTTTATTCGCTCGAAGAACCGTCTAACTACTGAGATACATCCATTTAGCTAGCAGTTAGCTGTGTAACTCACTGACCCAGAGCCTTGAGAGAACTAATACTAAGAGGTAATGTTAGAAAGCCAGCTAGTTAGCGTGCCCTGACACCGGCCTGGCTGTACAGCAGCTAGCTAGCGTTACTAAGCAAAACACACTCGGCGTGAACATAAACACTAACTTGCTCCAGACATTTTCACCGCTTTATATAACGGAGTCAGGCACCTATCTGACGGGCTAATAAAACAACCCTGCTGATGCTCTTACTTTACAGCAATGACCCAGCTATCCAGATAAAACAGACAATAAAATAATTAGGTTAGCTGCTGATAACGAGCACCAGAAAAAAACAACCCGCTTGGACATTATACCTGGCTAAGCTAGCATGCCACGGTGTTAGCTAGCTAGGCGGCTTGTTTACTAACATTAGCGAGGGTTAGTTGGAGAAGCAGTAGCGCTCATTTGTGTTGTCTTATATGCTAACTTTGTTGTTGTCTCACTGATAACGTATGAAACTGATAACCTTAACACCGAGAATCACGCGTCTAACGTAATGGAAAGCTGGTAACATGATAGATGAGAATTTTAAATGTGTTTACCCGAGTATCAGGAACAATAGCTGCGAGTCCGCTCGTCCTGCTGAACTGGAAAAACTCTGGTAATGTTGCAGTCATCAATCCGATCTGGGTTACTTTCACTCCAAAAATCGCCTCCCTTCTCTGCTCTTTGTTGTAAACGAGCTCAAATAAGCGTGAAGCAGTAAACAAGCAGCCAGCGTCCCTCTCTGTTTAACCTTCCACCAAAATACAAGTCCCTCTCCTGCTCCTGCGCTCTCTCTCTCTCTCTCTCTCTCTTTCTCTGCCTGTCTGTCTCTCCTCTCTCTCCCTCTGTCTCTGTCTCTCTCTCTCCCTCTGTCTCTCCCTCTCTCTCTCTCTCTCTCTCTGTCTGTCTCACTCCATCTCTCTCTCTGTCTGTCTCTGTCTGTCTCTCTCTCTCTCTCTCTCTCTCTCTGTCTGTCTGTCTCTCTCTCTCTCTCTTTGTCTGTCTATCTCTCTCTCTCTCTCTCTCTGTCTGTGGATAGGGAAGATGGGTCAAATACTGACAGAGAACCTGTTCGTTTTTGGCCCTAAATACTCAGTTGCACAGAAAGAAGAGATCTGCGTGCTCAATTTTTTAATAGGTCAGGCCAAACTAGCTACCTGGCTCACATGAAAAAAAAACACAATAAAAGGCAGTGCAACACTAAACCCAGAAGTGATGCTAAAAACCCTTTCGAAGGCCAGACTCAGAGCTGAGTTTTCTCACTCGAAAATGACGCACAGGCTGCAGGACTTCTGAAGGTTTGGGGGCAGGGTGAGGTTTCATGTTGTGTTGAAAATGAATCATTAATCTTAACCTTTTAACAGAAGCACTTACTCTTAAATGAAATGCTTTAACAGGTAATATGTATGTCTCTCCAAAAAAACTTATTGTGTAAATAAGGTTTAATTGATTTTTTAAAGCAAATTATTATGGTGTTATCATTACATGTGTGTGTTTTATCTACCTTTTTACTTACACATTTAACTATTTAATTTTTATCTATTCAGTTATTTAAATAGGTATTAAAAATGCTATTTATTTGATATACAAATTGTGGACACATCGTGAATGGTTTAAAATAAAGGACTGTCAAAGTGTCCGTCTGTCTGTCTCTCTCTCTGTCGGTATGTCTGTCTTCGATATTTTAAAGCCATGAATGATCTTGTTCTTTTGATCTGATTTGGTGTTATAAAGGTACTTTGTGTGAGGTTATTGAAGACAACTTGTTTTTTGCAACCTTTTTAAGATAATTGCTTTCTACTTGTTAATAATGTGTTGATTGACTGGACAGTGTTTCAGAATTTGTAATAAAGGGTCTTTGAAATTCAAATTCTCTCTTTGTCTGCCTGTCTCTCTCTCTCCCTCTTTCTCTCTCTGTCTGTCCATCTGTCCCTCTCTCTGTGTGTCTGTCTCTTTCTCTCTCTCTCTCTCTCAGTTTTTTTTTTTTTTTTCAGTTTAGGTGCTTTATTGGCATGACAAATATTTGTACATTCGTATTGTCAAAGCAGTGCAGCGTTGCTGCATACAATTAAAAACAGTGCAAAATAATATAAAGAAAATAACAAGTCAAATAGCGATCGAATTATAAAATATAAGAGGTACACAAGTAGAAGTAAATAAGAGTAATACAGTAAACATTAAGTAATAGAGTGAAGTACAGTAGAGCATCAGTGAAGTGTGCAGGAGATACAGACTGGAGCAGTCTCTCTCTGATACGTATTGTGCTGCTAGAACGCAGCAGTCTGCACATTCCCCTAGTAACATGGGCAGTTTCTCACGGTTCGACAGAAGCTCAAAGTTCTGGTGTATATGTATAAATTTATGCTAAAAATGTCCCCGAATTTGTGAGTATTTTGTGCATTCTGTGAGAAAGTGCAGCGCTATCTCGATTTTGTTTTGATGGCAGTGTGGACATAGCCTCTTTTCCTGCGGCGTCCATGTTCTCCTGTGTCTGCCCGTCTCTACTGTGAGCTTATGTCCACTGAGTCTGTACCTGGTCAAGGTGGTTCTCAGTTTTTTATCTGTTACTTTGTACAGATAGTCTGCCATATTGTACTGTCTTTTTAGGGCCAAATAACATTGCATTTTACTTTGTTGTTGTGTTTGAGATTGCCAATGCTTGAAGTAATTTTGTTTCATTTGTTCTGTAATTTGGTTAAATGTAATGTGTGTGGCAGTGTTGCTCTGGTCCAGGGCATCAGTGTGATGGGGGTCAGTCAGTGCTCGTGAAACATCAGGACTAAAGCTCTGGACCAGCTGAGAGAGGGGATTGCGTCCATTGTTCAGCTCTTGGGATTGCAGGGCTTTATGATGGTACGAGTCGGGGTCACTGAGTTTTAAATGCTTGCAGAATTTGATTGCCCTTTTCTGCATTTTTATAATGAGTGGATATTTTCCTCTCTCTCTCTGTCTCTCTCTCCCTCCCTCTCTTTCTCTCTCTCTCACTCTCTGTCTCCTTCTCTCTCTCTGTCTCTCGCTCTCTGTCTGTCTGTCTCTCACTCTGTGTCTGTCTCTCTCTCTGTGTCTGTCTCTTTCTCTGTCTCTCTTTCTCTGTCTGTCTGTCTCTCACTCTGTGTGTGTGTGTGTCTCTCTCTGTGTCTGTCTCTTTCTCTGTCTCTCTTTCTCTGTCTGTCTGTCTCTCACTCTGTGTGTGTGTGTGTCTCTCTCTCTGTGTCTGTCTCTTTCTCTGTCTCTCTTTCTCTGTCTGTCTGTCTCTTTCTCTCTGATTTATTTTATTTTTTTTTTTGTTGTTGAAATGGTTTATAAATGTGGTTTTTGTTTATTTCCTCTTTTGTTTTTTAAGAAATTGTATAATTGGACTTTTTCTTTCTTTCCAACAGTTTTTTTGTTTCAGGTGGGTAATATGCAATGTTTTTTGCTTTATGGTAATAATTGAACTAATCAATTAAAGGCTTTTAAAATTCAATTCTCTTTCTCTCTCTCTCTCTCTTTGTCTGTCTGTCTGTCTCTCTCTCTCTCTCTCTCTCTCTGTCTCTGTGTGTGCTGACTCCTTGTTTTGCACAGTCAGCATTTCAGTCTTCAAATCAGAATACAAGTGTGGTTAATATTTATCCAAATCACCATCTTCAGTAACTGCTTTATCCTGGTCAAGGTCTCGGTGGAAGCAGAGTCTCTTCTGGGAACAATGGGCATGAGGTGGGAATACATCCTGGATGGGTTCCGCCTATCAGCATGTTTTTTGGAGGAAACTCCACACACAGTAACCTGAGCTCTAGCTCAAACCAGGGTCCCTGGAGCCCTTTATTAGGAACACCTGTACACCTATTCATTCATGCAATTATCTTATCAGTCAATCATGTGGCAGCAGTGCAATGCATAAAATCATGCAAATACGGGCCAGCAGCTTCAGGTAATGTTCACATCAAGTATCAGAATGTGGAGAAAATGTGATCTCAGTGATTTTGACCGTGGCATGATTGTTGGTGCCAGACAGGCTGGTTTGAGTATTTCTATAACTGCTGGGATTTTCACACACAACAGTCTCTAGAGTTAATCTTCAACTGTCCAGTTTGTGTGAGTCTGTGCCCATGATAGCTTCAGATTCCTGTTCTTGGCTGACAGGAGTGGAACCCAATGTGGTCTTCTGCTGTTGTAGCCCATCCTCCTCCACGTTTGATGTTTTGTGCATGCTGAGATGTTTATCTGCTCATCACAGTTGTAAAGAGTGATTATGTGAGTTACTATATCCTTCCTGGAAGCTCAAACCAATCTCTTATACAGTCAGGTCCATAAGTATTTGGACAGTGACACAATTTTCGTAATTTTGCCTCTGTATACCACCACAACGGATTTAAAATGAAGCAATCAAGATGTGATTGAAGTGTAGACTTTCTGCTTTAATTCAAGGGGTTTTGCAAAAGTATTGCATTAATAGTTTAGGAATTACAGGCATTTTTTACAGCGTCCCTCCATTTTCACAGGCTCGAAAGTAATTGGACAAACTAATATAATCAGGTCAAGTCAAGTGGCTTTATTGTTATTTCGACCATATACATCTAGTTAGTACACAGTGAAATGAAACAACGTTCCTCCAGGGCCAAGGTGCTACATAAAACAAACTACAGGAGACTATATATATTTACATAAAGTGCACAGTGCAAACATGTGCAGACAGTACAAAACTACCAAAAAACAAGACAATGGGCACAGTAAGTTACAGTGCAGTGCCGACTAGTACATAGTTCTAGTAGAAAGTGAATAAATAGCAGTAGTGCAAAAGAGTAACTATATAAGTTGCTGTAAATGTTAACATAAGGAGTAGCAGCCGGGCAGAGAGTATAAAGATTATATAAAGTATATATTAAATATTGTAGCAGCAGGAATTGAATACAGAGATGAAATATAAATATTAGGCTCATGATCCAAATGGCCACACCAAAATCTATTGCCACGGTTTGCCACTGCATTTAACACACGATCATTGAGTTTCAACACTTCAGGCAATCTTCAGGGTCCAAGACTGAGTCTTCACAAATAGTGCCCCCAGTGGTTAGTTCTTGCCAACTGACACAAGACAGTAAAGGGACCATAGATGAACATACTGTATAAAATATTGTGAAATGTCTGCTGAAATCGGATTGGCTGACGGCGGCCATGTTTTTCAATAGTCCAGTTATAATTACAAATCTACTTACAGACTGGCAGAACCCAGCTTAGAAAGTTTTAATTTTAATCATGCAAAACATTTCAATGATTGTAAAAATCAGCAAATTGAACAGTGTGTATGTGCGTAAAGGGCACACAAGATGGCAGTGCTGTGTTAATGTTTAAAGCAATCCCAAATACACCTTAATTTCAGTGAACACACTTCCAAAAAAGATAGCTACTGCTGTACTGTAAAGACTCTTTCCAGGGTAAAAACAGAACTGTTTATATCAGTACTCTCAGAATTAAAGTCGTGTTTATATTTGCAGGACAGTCTGTTCACAACAATATTTATAATAGTCACTGGCTCTCGTTCACCTTTTCTGCTATTCGTTGCGTGTGTCCAAAGTGTTGAAACAGTAATGTTATGGTATTAAGGTGTTAAGTGAACTAGGATGTGTATGGCTATACTCAATGCATACAGACATTATACAAACAGTAGAGGTGAACATTTTATATGTGAACTCACGCCATGTCTTTCACAAGGATTGTTTGTAGGAACTTGACAACATGAGTATTTTTTGCCACAAGCAGGCCGAGAGTGGAAGGCATTGATTTGGAGAAAATAATGGATTTTTTTCACTGCCAAGATTTACTTTAGAAATATTTTTTTTGTAACCTAAACCATGTTATAGGGTTTATTCATCTGCTATGGACCATAATGTAAAATTACCAAGCTACTGTCGGAACTCAGAGTCCCCTTCTGAGTGGACACATCAATGGGTGGACTGTAACATCTGCCAATTACCTATATCTCACTTATTGTACTCACTCAAGAATTAGCCTTAATGAAGAATCACCAGTCCTTGAAATGAGAAGAAGCAAACTTCTTTATTGCAGAAACAATACAACACGTTCCAATGAGCTCAAGGAAGGTGAAGGTGACAGCAATCTCACGCAGGAGAGTTGAGTGCCCCGAGTCCTCCAAATTCCTCTGCATATATTCCCAGATGCCTCCCCTTTTTGGTCCACCTATGCCAGTAATCTCCCATTATCTTCAGTTTAAACCATTTTGACTCCTCCTGTCCTATTTTACATGCACCCCACCTTTACTTGGAATCTCCCCTTAATTTCCAGTTACTCAGACTTGTTGACTTGTTTTCCAGACACTTCTGTTTTCTGAGACCCCACATCTTGTTTTTCTTATCTGAGTTACCCAGACACTTCTGTTTTCTTGAGACTCTTCATCCAGTTTTTCATCTTGTTTTGATGTCTCCTGACCCCTGGCCTAGTTAGTAAACTGCTATATAGAAGCCCTCGCTTTCTTTATTCACTTTATTTTGTACTCATTCTCTTTATACCGAATCGACAACGCATAGATTTATTTTCTGCTACATGAGAGTTTTACTTTATTCTCATTTTGTTGTTTTATGGCTGCAGCTATTATATGATTAAAATGCATCTTTGCAACTACAGCTGCTCGTGCTGATATTGCTTGCTTAGATTTCCTGCTTATGGTGGTCCGTACGGCCACCTAAGCTTGATTAACTTGTATCAAGAGATAATGCTTCTAACATATTGCCCTAAAGCTAGCTTTAATGCTCATTTATACTCTTGTGGTTTTAATTTAAATTTTATTCTCTGTCCACTCTCTGCTCTTGCACTTGTCCACTTGCCCACTTCTTCTTCTCACTTCCACTTTCTGATAAGAGCACACAGACCATCAACTCCTTATGTCTCCTAAAATAGTCAAATAGCTGGCTGCTAAGCTATATACTATACTACATAAGCTAATTAAGCAAATTTTTACAAATTTTCTCGACATCACTCCCCCCTCTGAAACTCTTTAAGTCTCACACTTTAACACACCTTTCTCCCAGTCTTCTACACTCCTCATCTGTTCCGCTTGTCAGTCCCGTCAGTTAGTCAGTCCATCTTTTCATGACCCACTTCACCTAACTATCTTGGTGTCTGCCCTCTACACTTTTTTATCCTTTTTAACCCCCAGTACTGCTGTCATTCTCGTGCGTAGGTCAGGTAATATACTTATTAGTTGGCACCCCCATTCCATAGAGGTTTACCTCTAGCTGTCAGCTAGCTAGCTGTCATCCACGTCTACTCCTATCTTTCCTTGGACATTTTACATTTACAATTACATTTTTGGTATCAGCCTATCTTCCAGCTCAGATACTTTGCGTATCGTAGAGGGTCTGTTGGGGCCCTGGGAGAGGTTACTAGCACATCACCAGGCACCCTTTACAGCATTTGCCAACAAGACAGTAAATATTTTAAACATTTTAAAAATAATCGACATCACTCCCTCTTCCACCTAATCGCGACACGGTGAACCAGGAGTGGGCGAAAAACCCTGTGTTAGCCCAATTTTCAGGGAAAATTCCCACTCTGCCCGTACATAGCGCGACAGTGGATTCACCACCAGGGTCACCCTGTGTCGGGATTTATACAAAGGATTCATACGGAAAACATGGAAACATATAGAAACACTGAGTATTAAGTGTCCAGTCTCTCAACTAAACATTAAGGCTAGTCCAAACTGGCCATCCGTGTGGCCATATGGTAGACCACAGAACATTCTTATAAGACATAACCGTGTAATGATACAAGAAAGTGTGTTGTGTCATATGTTCCATGCACAGGAAATCTTGGTGTTGTGCAACTGTTATTGCCCTGCAAAGGCAACAAATCTGTATTGTCATTTGTACTGTCCTCCACACCAGAGCAGAGCATTCTGAACAGACTCAGGCCATGTCCTTTCTAGAGATAACAGGTTGGCGTGATGGAGAAGACGACGAACAGGATCAGGGTCCAATGTCCATTCATATCGCTCTCGGGAGAGATGATATGAATACTAGATCCAAGGTCCCGCCACGCAACGATTCTTTCGCGGGCATCCGCCGCTGGGTGAGGACAGGAAACATGGTTGTGGTGGTTGAACTGCAACTCTTCACATGCCCGACAGCGGAAGTGATGAGCCAGAAAGTTATAATGCAGACCTTGCCCGCTTAACCCAGGGGTCTTACGGCACTGTGACCATGACCACGTCTCGCTGCCGCCATCTGGGCCTGTACAAAACACAGAACACCAATGACCAAGACAAATGAGACATACAACAGGGACAGAGAACGCTAGAGCATAACATATACAGCAAAGGAACTGCGTCTCCAGGTGCATTTCCTCTAACAGTCCAACAGGAATACTTGTATGTACAACACTGAAAGGTCCTTTAAGTTAAAGGTCCACCTCGACAGGAATCGGCAGACTGTCTGCCCGCTCACCATCATCGTCCACAGGGCGTAGCATATACTGTCCAAACAGCGCGTGCACAGTTTTGTTTATGAGAGCGCACAAGCATGGGATTCCACAACAGACGATGATTCCAATAACAAGGAGAACTATCAGGAGTATGGTCCCAAGGCAATGCGCTCTGCCAGCCAGTCCGTGGAGAACAACCAGCTAAGCCAATCCGGCTCAGGCGAGGCGTTGTTTGAAACTATTTCATCCCTGGCTTTAGTCATGTGCTTCAACAAGGTGTCAAGGGGGCCCTGGGGGCCAGTATGAAGTGGGACCACTGTGCAGCAGTCCGCACCAATTATGTCACATACCCCCTGATCTGGTCCACGCATCATGTCAATAATGAAGCGGTTTTGAACTGTCATGAGTGTTGTGGCGTGCAACTGTTCCTGGAGCAGTGATAATGCAGTGATGGTGTGGTTAATGAATCGCTGCTGATTATACCAGATGTAATTAATCCATGCTAGATTGCGATGGACCTGAACAGCAGGGACTATGATGGTCCAAGCTGTAGATGACCCTAGCCGTTGGGCATAATGCTCCTCTGGGACTCCCGCAGGTTCCCCTGCCCAATTAATATAGACGTTTGGGTCAGGACCCCAGTTTGGAAGTACCGAGTTGGAGATGGTCAGATACTTGTTCCTATACTGTCCCCAGCGTCTTGTCAGGAGTCGCTCCACCACACTGCGGGATTTACGGGCCCCACTGTTATGCATTGGATGGAGGTACTCATACAGGTTAGTTTTGTTCACGGCCAGTACCGTGAGGCGCCCTTCTAAAAGGACTGGGTCACATAGACCATGCCATAAGCATGGAAGAACCTGCAGGACCTCGGGTCCCCCGCAGTACCAGAAGATGTCTGCAAGGGGAAGGGTTCCCAACCTTAGGCTTGGTATGTCGAGACGTACTACAGAGTCTGGCTCACACCCATATTCTGAGATATTGCATGAGGGTCTAATGTTAACAATAGGGTGAGCTGCTTATATAGTTTCCAAACATGAGCGTTTGCGCATCATCCCCACATATTCAGAACCCCGCGCGTGTATGCAGAGTGGGAAGGTCTGTCCGGGGTACATGTGAGCTCGCAAATCGTCAGAATTTGTGTGGCGATTGGGCGATAAGTGCATGCAGAGCTCAGTTTTCGCATCCAGTCTGCACCATGGGTTATAGCCACGGAGCCGAGCAGGCAAATGGCTGGACACAAATGCATCATATTATAGGGTGGCTTGGCACAGTCGTTCAGCCCAACCGTCGGCATCACTAAGGGTGGCCGTTTAGTTCGCCTATCACATATGATACAGGTACTGTCTGGGACTGCCATGCGTGCTGACTCATGGAGCCATCGGCGGTACAAGTTATAATGGGGATGCAGGGGCCTGCCGTTATATCGAGTGACTGTGCTAATTGAGACCCACGATGTGCAAGATGTGTAGTTGAAAGACCTGCAGATAGTTTGAGGATCCCACCAGAAATCAATGCCCACTTGCCGTAACTCCAGTCCAGGCTGCCAGGCCAGGACATAAATCTGAATCGGAATGCCCAGATCATCCTCTATCACTGCCCATTTCTGAAAACTGGAGTTGAGTGGAGTTGGTGTTCATACTGTAGTACCATAAAGGGAACGTCTCCATACACTGTGGCGGCCGTGGCTTGGCAGCAACGATCACACTACTGCCTTCCTCATCGGGGTCAGTGCTCCCGGGGCACTTAATCTGAATTTCTACTGTTAATGTATAATTGCCTGGAGAGTTCGATCGAGGGAACAGATTTCGGCGTCTGTGTTTAGGAGGACCAGAGTAGGAATGAGAATACATAACGAGCAGCTTGTTTCTATTACGGGGCACCACCTGCCTATCATAGGCAGTATTCACCAAACATCTTGCGCACGATACGTGGGAAAGCAGAGTGGCTTTAGCTTCCTCTTTAATGTAATGTCCAGCTTCGGTGCAATATCAGAGTCTCTGAGCAACTGTAGAATTCTTTCGTCAGCGTCACCTCTGCACGCACCTGGATTTCGTTATGTCTGGGGCTCGACACGGGGGGCTCTGGCTCGTGTTCAGTGTGCTGGGCCAGGTTCTTGTGACGACCCTGCTCCGTAGGTGTTGTCGTCTTCCCCGTCCGAATCGTCCGCCGCTGCGTGTTGTATTAAACGTGTTCTGGACTTTTTACAGTCTGGTTCCTTGACTGCTGCCCTGCAACAATGATTTAGATGATACCAGTGCTCCTTACCTTCAACCTTGACTGCGGTAGGAGTTGCTAGTACCACCTTAAACGGCCCTTCTCTCCGTGGTTGCTTCCAGTGTTTCTTTTTGATCACTTTAATGTACACGTAGTCACCAGGCCCGACCTGTTGAAGGGGTTGTTCAACATGCGTGCCGTGTGTAGCTTCACAAACCTGTGAATACAAAGTTCTGTGTATCTGCGTTAGATGTTTGACATAACTTGACATCTCACTCTCTAGTTGCTCCAACGAGGGGCCTTTGTATGACCCTTGAGAGAAGGCAACTGGCATTGGACGACCTCTTAACATTTCATGTGGTGTCAAATGTGTGCTACGATTAGTCTGTGACCGCATTTTCATCAATGCCAATGGCAGCGCCTGAACCCAGTTCAACTTGGTGCTCACACAAATTTTCACTATCTTTTCCTTCAGTACACCATTTGCCCTTTCGACCATTCCCTGTGACTGTGGGTGGTACACACACCCCATCTGCTGTTTAATGCAAAGTGCCTCTGAAATTGCTTTGATCACTTCATTTACAAAATGTGTTCCATTATCTGAGCTCAGCTGATCAGGGATGCCAAATTGTGGGAATACCTCTCTGCACAGAAACTTAGCCACTGTCTTCGCATCACACTTAGCTGTTGCTATTGCCTCTACCCATCTGCTGAAATGGTCTATTACTACTAGAATGTACCTTTTTCCCTCCTTCCTGTCCAACATGTCCACATAGTCCATCATCAGGTGTCTAAATGGTCCTCTCGGTACTGGTATGTGGCTAATGGGTGCTGTAAAATCTTTCCTCACATTCCGCTCTGAACACAGTTCGCAAGACCTTAGGAAGTTGTCCATAGTACTGGCCAGGTACGGTGACCACCAGTCGCGTCTTACTGTGCTTATAGTCTCACGACGATTACAGTGATCAACACCATGTGCCTCCTTGACGACCATTAGTTAAACCAAGAATACAAAGTCCTATGTCACTAGTATGCACTAGGAGTGAAGACTGAGAGCTTGTATGCTGTTTAAATAGTGTTAGTTATTGTAATCAGGTGTTTAAAAGTCTGGTGACCATGAACATGGGTATTGGTCATGTGACAACGTTTGTAGTTCTTGTGGCTGATGGGAAATGGAGTTGAATGTAGAAGTGTTTTGCTGTGGAGGATTCTGGGCGACAGAGTTCGTAGTGGAAACAGACAAAGACATGACAAGTAGTCTGTTCAGTTTCCATTAATCTGTGTTAATCTGTTTTCAGTGAGTGAACAGAAGCAAAAAACAAATTCTTTGTATAGTTCATATAAGGCGCAAGTCCATAATTTGGAGCTCTAATTCTTTCATGTATTCCAATAATGTGGAAACAGTGCCTCTGAATTTATGTGTTATTATATTCAGATCATAGAAATATATATCATTAAATATCATTAAAACAAGCTTTTGAATTGTTATAAACTAAAATACAACTGGGTTGCCAGAATTTTCAGTGCGCTTCTCTAAAAGCTGTGTGAAACTGTGTTATTGTCATGAGTATACCACACTATGACTTCCATTTTCATAGCTGGAGCCACATATTTGTCCTCCTGAAAATGGTGAAAAACTTTAGCGAAAGGGCAAAAGTAGGCTGTTTCTGTAAAAGCAGTGGAGTAGAGGTTGCCACAAACAGTACTGCTCCCCTATTACAAATTATTCATAATTATGTTGATTATTACAAAAATAAAAGCTACTGTACTTCTAGGTAAATTCTTCAAATTGAAGAAACTGAAACAGCAGAAACCACATTAATAGATATTTTAAAAAGATAATGAAACGAAGATTATGACTGCATGGGAGGTAGAATATAGATCCTTGAGGGGTCAAATCTACAAAGCATTCCCTGTTACCTACCTTCAAGTGGGTCAAATCAATATTAATCCAGGGTTATTAAGGATTTTTAATTCAATGGGCCATTGAATTAAAGACTGCTGAAGATTAAGACATCACATGCTTAGGTGGGAAGGGGTACTTAGTGGTCAGATGATATCCTTTACGTTGATTGGACTGCAAAAATCTTGCCACTGAAACTTCCCAGCCTCAAAATGAAAGTCAAGTGGTATGCAGTTTTTCAGAATATATTTCCAACAATCAGGAGAATTTGGGAAATTATTTAATAAATGAATATCTGATTCTATTAGTAAAATAAAAAAAAATGATTAATAATAATCTTGTTTAGTAATATTCACCTATATTGCATATAATATATTAATATTTTATATTTATACTGCAGGACTGTTGAATTCTCAAACCTGGCTTGTCAGAAGATTCATTATATTCGTTTTCTATAACAGCAACTCTGACAATAGCTCTGGCTATACGTCAAATCCCAGATTTACATTAATGCGCTCATTCTACTGTGTTATTGTTTCTATGGTAACAACTTTTTCACAGGAATTTATATGGTAGGAGCTCTGCAAAATTTAAACATAATAATAAGTGGATTAATGTGTTGTCATTTAATGAAGAAAAAAACGTATAATCATTGATATGGTGAAGCTCATTACGGGTCAGTACGTTTTCATCAATGGGAAGGTATCAGAGGTGTTTGCGCTTTCTGGTTTCTCAGATACATTACAAGCTGCATTTTTTGTAATCAACTTCAGAGAAAAAGTAAGTAAGCATTGCACAACATTAATTGTAACTATATAGGGTTAAAAAGAACACTGTGTTGTTTATTAATAAAATAAAACTTGTAATACTTGGCAAATTGGTACAGTATAAAAGAAATAAAACACTTTGGGATGTTTTGTTATCAGGGACGCCATAACAGGGGGGAAGGTTGGGACGATTCTAAGGGCCCTTGTCAGACCCAGCAGAACCCCATATTTTCATCAGATAATTGAGGGGGTGGGGGCTTGGGGCCTAGAGTAGAAATTTGTCAGGGGGCCCAAAAATCGTAGCAGCGCCCCATGGTTCTTATTTTAAAATATCAGCTTTGGGTAGTAATGGTCCTGAAGTGTTTTATTCCTTAGATATTTTGTACTATGTTTTAGTCATTTTCTCAGTAATTACGTTTATAGTGTTAATATTTTCCAGGTATTATGACATTCATCATTTCAGTGGAAGCCTGCTTGCTTTAATGCTTTGTTTTTTATATTGCTCAGTAGAGACCCTTTTTAGGTTGGCTTCATTCTGTCCCATTCTTTTCATAACAAGTTGCTGGTTTCCTGCCCTTAATCCTACAGGTTCTATATGAAAACCTGATCTTTTATGTGCTAATTCTCTCCTTGTATCCTGGTTTGCAGATCAGTAGACATCCAGGTAGACATTTAATTAATCCAGCTTAATTAAACATAAATAATGTGATATATAATTTACATCATTGGTACTAATGTGTAATAAAGTGATGAGTAACACTCTAGTTTCATTTGACCTTATATTTTTTTTTCCTCAAGAGCTGTTCCATGGCTACAGATTCACTGTGCATTTTAAACAAATTAATATTTACTGGGTGTGTGTATGAATTACTTCAATAAAAATCAAACAACATGCATATTTTATTAGGTTTTACTGACATCTTGCTTGGTTTTATAACAATTAGATCAATGAGTTTTAATAGACAACATTAAAAAAACAAGCTCTCAAAAGCGTAGCTGGCTTTTTCGCTGAAATCCAGTTAGCTCCCTCCTGGACATTGAGGGCTCTGCATGGAGCGTAGAAGCTGTTATATCATATTTAATGTGTACATTAATTTTGATTACATAGCCATTTAGGATGCAGGTATTGTCTTTTCAGCAGGTCTGTAAAAGTGGGTCACTCATCTCTCTCATACGTCCTCGTACATACCACGCCATCCATGATGCATTTCTACAGAAAAGATACACACACACACTTCTGCATTCCTCCGGAACATTTGGTAAACAGGGGCATGTGACAGAAAGGGAAGCATCAACCTCAAATTAGGCAATCAGTCTTACTCACCAGTATCAATTTCCCACCCTGAACTTCTCTTTCAATCGTTGTGCTCTTGCCTGCCCAGGTCTGTGTTTGAATGAGTTTACCATCCACCAGTCTCATAACAGTCTGAAACAAGATGCATATTGGAAGAATATACAGTAAAACCTGCAGTTTTTAAAAGTTTGTGGAATATACCTTTGCCTGCCTGTCATCTGCGGTGATCTCGTCAAATTCCTCATCCAACCGGAATTTTATTTCCACTGTCTTGAAAGTAGTTGTGGATTTCATCGATATGAGCCCCTGATCATCGCTGAATAACAGACTTGGCTTGGCCAAATTAGCAATTTGCCTGGACGCAAAACTAATACCTGCATATCCAAAGATTATATCAGTTAATCATTAGAGGATGGTAATGGGAAACAGGAAGGGAGCAGGTGCAATAGCAGACCTGAACTATGGAAAGCACAAAAAAAAAATAAATAAATAAATAAAAAAATCTAAAACCTGGGCAATGCAAACAAGAGCACACTTGCTTAGATATGTGATTATAGTGGAAATGTGCTAAACATCTATCTACATTTTAATTTAGTATGTAATAGTAAAAAAAACCTTACCTACAGCCTTCATGTATTCATCAAAATTCTCGCTTGCAGTTAATTTCCATGTACCCATGAACTGGTCCATTTTCACAGTGCTTTATAAATATGAGTGAAACAAGACTATGTAGTTTGCTCAAATGTAAATTTCTAATCCTGATTTGAACACTGGGGAGCATATATTAGAGGATTTAAAGAGAGAGGCAAGTGCAGCGTAAGCAGGCCTATACCCAGAGGTGGAAAAATTTCATTGGCCCCAGGTTTTTAAGAAGGGTGGGGTATTGGGGTGTGTGTGTGTGTGTGTGTGTGTGTGTAGAAATAGGAACATAAATCACTAGTTGCGCCACATTATGAAACATTTTGAAAGAATTACACGCTACTCTCTCAAAAGAATTGAATTACATACAGTTGTTTGCGCACACACACATTTATCATAGCCAATCTGCCTATAGGCATGTTTTTGGAAGGTTGGGAGAAGCAAGAGAACCTGGAAGAAACCCGGGTGAACACGTAGAAAGCAGGCACAGAAACTCCACGAGTTCCAGGTATTGAGAAATTCATTGTTCGGAACCAATGAGTCAATAATCAAGAATCAAAGTGAGTACAGGGATTTGATGAGGCTTAAGTATCTGATAAAAAACCTTCCAAGCCAAACCTTTGGCAAATGACAAAAACATTTATGTCTGGCCAGTAAGGCTGCATGTAGTTAATCTTAAAACTGGTATGGAGTTAGAACTGTAAAACTGTACAATACACTTTACAATAGAGTATTAACTTTATGGGTTGATTTATGACACACAGTGGCCATGTCAGAGCTGAAGTAGGAATGATACACTGCATATCTCACACAGCGTACAGCTGTCATGCTGTGAGAATGTAGCAAGCTCTAATCCTGATTATAGGAATTTTACTAAGCATGCTGGATTAGCAATTCTGGCTGGGTATACACTCTGATGAGGTTAATAAATTTAATGAAACAACACATTTTCTACATATAAATTAAAGTTTGTAGCAATATTTTGGTACAATAAATATGCGTATATATTCAAATTAAGCTTTAGAGGTTAACCATTTCTGTTTGCAAGTCATGTTGACAAGTTAAACCTTTGTAAACAATATTAAAAAAACAATATAATGGACAATGGTCTTTTATTATAAATGTCGCAGTTTTAATAATGCTCATGCACTGGTATAGATGGTGAGAATAGACAGGAAGATGGGGATGTGATTCTCTGACTGTTGCAATTGTGAGCATTTAATTTAGAGACAGAGACAGCAATTGTTTGTATTGTGATTGCTGTACCAGTGTACCAGTATAGCACTCTGGTGCACTGAGTGGCTAGGCTACTCAGTCTATGAGGACACACTTCTAGGCCAACTAGACACAAGAGCTTTTATTCCAGTCAGTCCATTATTTAGTTATCATACAGCAATTTATCTTCAAGCAACTTATTCCTATCATTGTCATGCGTAATCACTGCACTTAGTACTGTTTTATTCTATTTCTGCTGATATTTATTATTGCTAATATCAGTTATTTTGTCAGTTCTATCAGTTATATTAATATTGTTCTTGCTAATATTTCCTAGTTTTTTTCCCCCTCATTGTCTCACAGGGTTTTTTTAAGTTCTCTTTTTTTTCTCAGTTTACTTAATTTTATGCAGCATCCAGAGGTGTGTAACCAAAGTAAGAATTTCAGTGTGTGGGCCTACTGCACATATGACAATAAAGTTCTTGAATCTTGGATCTTAATTTTTTTCCCCTAATTCTATAGTAATATTGTAC
>CM040975.1:21240554-21291746 GCA_022985145.1 Pangasius djambal | reverse complement strand
AATAGCTGCTAATGGGGATTTCTTTGATGAATCCAAAATTTGAGTATTTTTCTATGTTATGTTCATGTTTATGTTCATAAACTTTTTATTTAATAAAATATGTTTTCATAGTTTGTGTTGTCCCTTATTATCAATGCAAAATGGTCACTAACTAAAGAGGATTTATGCTGATATTCCCCAAAAACCCTATTTTGTTCAGTCGTTTCCAAACTTTTGGAGGGCAGTGTATATGACCATGCCAATAAAGTTGCTTTGAACTGAATTGAATTGTTCAGTAACTAAAGAGAAACTGATAAAGAAAAGCATGTAGTTACGATAATGATGAATGTACAGTATGTCTGGACCCTCTAATGGGTATTTGGGTGTCACAGGCTTATTTTATTCCCATTTTATTAAGAAGAAACAGAAAAGCAACTTAGAGACTTCAGAAAATATTTTACATCAGCTTCACAGTATACTTACACATCCTTAAAGACAACTGCTCAGCATTTGTAGCAGTGAGGTTTTGCACATCCTTTGTATTTCAGACATGACTAAAGATATTTGTGTTTACAACAAAATACCATACATTATGTACTGTATCTGCTTTGCTCTGCATTGGCTTTGCTTGTGTCCAGGGTCCAGTCTGATGACACAGCTCACAGCAATGTTTTATTTGGTCGGATATGATTTACATCAAATATTTGTCCTAAAAATATAACTATTGCTAATAAATAGCTAATCACATTAACAGTCATTCATTCATTCATTCATTCATCAGTAAGCCCTTTATCCTGATCAGGGTTGTGGTGGAAAATTGGGCATAAGGCAGATGAATTCACCCCAAATGGGACTGTAGCAGGGCAACACACACTCATTCAATTTAGCATAGCCAATCCACCTGCCTGCATGTTTTTGGACAGTGGGAGAAAACCACAGAATGCAGAGTAAACCCACACAGGCAAGGGGAGAACATACAAAACTTGGACAGTAACCTGAGTTCAGGATTAAACCAGGGACCCTGGAAATGTGAGGCAGCAACGCTACCATGCACCACCCTGCCACCCATATACACTTATTCCTTGTTATTTGCTGACTTTCAGTGGACCGTTTAGTTTAGGCTACAATTTGGCCTACTGTGTTAATAGTACTCAGTAAAGGTCATGGATCTCCATGAGTCAAACACAATCCACACTGGACAAATCAGGAAAAAGCTACAGCTCTGTGTCTTTAACACAACCTGCAGCATCTGAATATTAAAATTAGAGTAGGGCTATTTATGATTTTAAAAACAGACACATTCTATCAATATTCATATGTGATTTGTGATGTTTGATGGGGTGTGAAAACTGCTGAATTGTTGTGCGTCCAGCAGGAGGCACTGTTCCTACACAAGAAACAGCCTTCTTTCCTCTATTTCACAATTTCAGTGCTCTTACTTAGTTTTAAAGACATCTGGCCAGAGCATCACTGTCCTGAGGAACCTGAGGCTTATTCTGGGACTGATAAACATCCTCCTAACCGGTCTTAACTGGAGATGGGAGCAGACTGCAAGCCAAACTCCTGACAACTGTGGGATTCAAATTTGACCAACATTAACATTACTAAATAGTGCACTGCATTGTGAGTTTTCCATCCTGACAGCGTGTATGCTTTAGTGTTCAATTCTTTTATATGGTATATGGTTTATGCTATATTGATGACAGCTTTTTGTACACGTGCATCTGGTACTGTACACATACTTCATGCTGTTGCTCCTTGTGGTAGAGTCAGATAGCTGTGAACCCAGCATCATCAGGGCCCTGAACATTACATACACACACTGATCCGTATGCTGAAGCACACAGGAAGTTGAGTTATACAGGTGATGGGCAGTTTTGCAGTTATGTTTGTGTTTGTACTTGTGGGCAGTGGATGGTTGATGATGTCAGCAGGATCAGCTAGAGGTACTAAAGTGATCTACAGTGGTCTTGGACTTCCATGCTCTCTTACAGGGAATACACAATTCACCTGCTTTATGACTGTCAGAATATGAATACATGGCCTTCCAACTGTAAGGAATAAAGCAGAGGATGACTTCAACTATATTATTCTAGCAGGTTTCTAGAATAAAGCTCCACGGAGTGTGCAGTTATAAGAAAGTAGTCAACATGGGGTGGTTTGATGTGGCTGTTATTACCCTGGAGTTGATTATTTTTTAATAACTGTACACTCCAGAGTCCTTTATTCTAGAAACATGCTAGAATAATCTACAGTGGAAAGTCTCTCTCTCTCTCTCTCTCTCTCTCTCTCTCTCTGTCCAAAGAGTTATCATCTTCTTACCCCCTAGAGTCATTTAGACCCATTTCATTATCAAGGGCAGCTTTTTGTACACATGCAGGCATGAGTATTGTAAATATGCTTCCTGTTGTATGAAAAGTAAAGAAACTTGGAGCTCAGCACCATCAGGCTGGCAGAAACATGCTGAGAGCTGCAGACATTACAACATTAAGTGGACTGATTATAGTGGATTGATCAAGCATTTTAACCTAATTAATAATGCAAACTATAATGGTAAAACTATACAATCCAACCTCAGTATCTGAGTAGCAGTAATGCTTAATATTTCATGAAAAACTAAATTGTAGACTGTATTTTATGATGCTGTATGTTTATAGTTATGTATTAACTGGACATGAGATGGTGGGTATGTGCATTTATATGAGGCTTGTGCATGTGCAGATGGCAGGCTTTGTGCCAAAAGGCTTTGCAGCAATTCTCATACAACAGTCTGATGAAATGTAGAGATGAAAGTGAAATATGAATAATAAGCTAGTGGACCACATGGAATGGAAAAAAGAAGTTATTAACCGGTATTAGAGATTTCAGATGAATATTTCTGTTCTGGAACAGCTAAAGACGATTACATTTTTGTTCCTAGCAAAATACTGTTCATTTCTGGGTTTTGTTTTCATTCCTCAAACCAGTACAATGGCCTGTTTCATCATGACATTTAAAGTATTTTTTTGTTGCTTATATTTAGCTGGACTTACACATTTCTTACCCATGATTCATATAAAAAAATACCATTTTTAAGTTCTTTTTAAGTTCTATTCATTTTTAAAACTTGAGTGGGGTTAAAAAGAAGGAGCATATTGTTCCTATTTTACGCTCACTACACTGGATGCCTGTTCGTTTTGGAGTGGATTTTAATATTTTGCTCCTCGTTTACAAATCTCTAAATGGTTTGGTCCCTACTTATCGCTGTGAGTTAATGACTGAGTATCAACCCACTAGATCCCTTCGGTCTTCCAACCAGGATCTATTGTTTACTCCTAAGTCAAGGCTTAAGTGTAGGGGAGTTGGTGCTTTCTGTATTACTACCCCCAGGTTTTGGAACGCTTTGCCACTATCCATTAGACAAGCTTCTTCTCTTAATATTTTTAAGTCCAGGCTAAAGACATTTTTATTTTCTAGCGTATGGCTGATGGGATATCTGTATGATTTTATAACTTTTCTGTTTGTTTGTTTGTTGTGTGTTTTTCTGTTTTTGATGACTTGCTTGGAAGGCACATTGGTCAACGGAAGTTGTAATTAATTGTGCTATATAAATCAATTGTCATTGTCAGGGTATAACATAGTGGTGATGTATGTCGAGTGCCTGACAAAACACCATTTTAAGCCCCAGAAAATCATTGTGGTTTTGTTGTATTTTAACATCACATGGAAATGTTTGCACTTTAAATTGTCTATTTTTACTTGGATTAAAGAATTGGCACCCTTGGCTTAACAATTTAGCCTGTGTGATATACAAGTGTCAGTGTTAGACACATTTGAGTGTAAAATAAGTTAGATGTGTGGGTGTCAATGATGATTACTTTGCGCATTTCATAATAATTTAGTATCAGTCACCCCACAACGTCCACCTCCAGAGAACTAATGCTTTCACTGGTAACATTATGTGATGGGATACCTCTCATTCAACTTATTAGCTTATGGTCTACGAAGCTTTGTTCTCTTTATATAGCTTGAATGCTGATGATCTCCCCTCTATGTTAACTCTTTGTAATAGTCTTTTTTTTGTTTGGACGGCTCTTTTGCCTCTCATTTTGTTCTGTTTGCTTGTGTTATAACAAAACTGCCTTATTCGGGGTTCTTTGTTTTGTTTTGTTTTTAATCCGAATGCATCTGAGCTTAGTCTGTCTCAATCTGACAACTACACATTCAGCTTCTGGCTTTCATATTAGTGGCACTGATATTGCCCAAATATTTGTGAGGCATGAATCACCAGCTCGTACGAGGCTCTCTGAGACATCTGCAGACGTGGAAACTGTAGACTGTATTCACCTTTTTCATGCTTCTGTTAACAAGCGCCTGCAATCGCACTCGGGCGAATTGATAATAATTGCTTTGTGCAAGCAGATCAGAAATTAACCATTATCTGCATAACACACCTGCAGACACATCACCACCCCCACCCCACTCCACACACGCATCCTTACATACACACAAGCAGACTGGAATAAATTCTGAACAGCAACCTAAAAATGAATTCTATTACACAAATACACACACACACGCTGAGTGACATGCACTGAATATGAGTATAAGAGGGATCAGAGCATGTAACTGCTAGCCTCAGGTAAAATCCTAAACTGATCAGATTATTTAGTGCTGTGTCTGACAAACACACACACACAGTGTGTGACAGCGCGACTGTTGGATACAAGAATAGAAGAAATGCCTGTCGAGATCTTAAAACAAAGTCATGTGTTGCATGATGCAGTATTTGGAATAAACACCATCATCATTCAGCCATCTGTTCCTGGAAACATGTCAGTGAGCAGGCACTGGTTCCAAATGACAAAAAACCCTGGCAGTTATGCAGGATTCATAGAATCACTGCTGCTAGTGTCCTATCTCAGCACTTCTAACTGCCAGGGGTGCTATGAAAGTGTCTTGCCAGCAGCCCCCCTCATTCTTGAGCATGCTCAACAGGATTCCTTAGAATCGAGGGACAATGTCTAAAGCCTGACTCATGCCGTAAATATAGATCTTTCACACACCAGCTAGGGACCTGTGCGCATGGCTCTGTCCATTTAGGACTCGCACAAAGCCAATGGAACTTGCGGGCATCTAGCTTATTAGCCAGGTTGTGGCGATTTCAGGGTGCCACATGGCCAGTCCATCTGGCTATGCTGGTTTCTAATTTCTGAAACCGTTGCCCTTCTCTCTGGCATCATTGGGCACAGGCCCAAAGAGTAACCCTATTATATAGGGTAGGTTTCACAGGGTTGTGAATGTGTCCAATGGCATGACTCTGTCAACCACACTTGGTGCTGTCCAAAAAGGAGATGGGTGAAAAGCCTTGGCCTAGGTGTTTCTGATAGAGGAACAGGTTCTGTCATAGCTGCATATTGGACCGATAGTTTATATATAGTTTATATATTATCAGTGAGTGCATTCAGTGCTTGGGCAGCTTGTCTGAACATTGCCTTTTGTCAGGTGACACCATCAGTGGGCCTAGGCAAACCTGCAGGTAAACCATCCTGTTAGCTAAGGCATGTGCCACGGAGCCCTCCTTCAATGCTTCAATATTCGTAAACCTTGCCACCTTGAAATTCTTTGTGACCATGCAGAAGAAGCAAAATTCACAAGCTCAGTGGTGGAGAGCATGATATAGTGTGGGAGAACCATTCAACCATGCTAGTGGCATTTATTCACAGGCCCAGAGGGCATAGATGGTGGGGAATAGTTAGGTCAGAGACTTAACCAGCGAGGGATTGAGAGGTGAGTGAGTGCCATACTGAGCAACAGAACAGATCATAGCTAATGCACTCAACTAGACATCATAGCTTGTAATTCCTAACCTCCGAGCAGGAAGAGTCAAAGAAAATGGTCCCTCAATTGAAAATTCGTACTTGTGAACTCAGGATAGTCTTCTCGACTAGGAGTTCCTCCCAGTTCAGGGAGTGATGTCAACTCAGCATGGCTGCACAGAGCCTCAGCAGTAAACAAAGCAGCATTTCTTACCTTTAAATGAGTTATGAGGTATATACAAGTATTTGTACTTGAGGTATTCACTTGTTAAATCTATAGCATTGACTATACAGTTCACTGTTTGAGGAGGACAATACACATCACTCATCATTAGCTGGTTAGCTTGTTGCTAACAAAATACAAGCATGCAGGCATCCATGTATTCCCCCCCACTTTGTACAAACATTATTTGTGTTCAGGTTGAAAATGAAGTCATTCTGGATACCAGCTTACCATTTCTGAGGCAAGTCAAATGCAGCATTGCTGAACTGAAGAGATGAAAATAGATGATAGCAGTCTGTTGCCAACTTTTACAGGGCAGGTTACCTGTAGGTCTGGCCATAGTCACAAGCTGTTAGCTGATAGTTACGCAGCGCACATGAGGTCCAACATATATACATGAGGCAAGAAGAAAGGGAATAGTGGCTGTATGACAATGATATTTAATCAAATACTATGTCAGATGCTTACTTGGTTACTTTATTGATGGTTGCATTGTGCATGCACTCGAAGGTATCCTGTTGATACTACCACTGGAGGTTAGGAGGGCTGACAGAACTAACGTGTACCACCATCCCTTATTCTCTCATGAGTATGTTTGATAGACACTTCACTTTTTTTTTAATTCCCTTTGCATCACTTCGTGTCACAGCAGGCATTGGGCATTAAGAGAGCCAAGAGCAAGGATGAGATCTGCCTACACGAAAAACCACAAGTGCTTTTTTGTCATTTTTAATCAATCTTTATTTTCCTAATAGTCTCCAAACCATCAAGAGTGTTGGGATGGTTAGCAAAAGCATGTGCAGACTGAGTGTTAAGGATGTTCTGTTTCTTTCATTGGTACCATCAATGTGGGTACAGTAATGTTAAATGGATGCATTATACAGTATTATTTGTGTTTTTAACACTGGAAATGTCATTTTAAAAAAATGTTTACAATATATTCCATTGTCTAACCTAAAGTTTTCAGTTTTCCTTTTTTGTCAGTATTGAAATGATATGAAAATAATATGATTTCTGTCAGAGACGCACGAGCCATTTAGCACAACGACACATTTAGTTTAATGATCAAATGTATAACACATTTAGTTTAATGATCAAATGTATAACCACTGCAACTTGAATTAAGGAAAACATTTTCCAACTTTGACTGAAAGCATTTTGCTATAAAGCATTTCGCTATCTTTATTCATACCACCGTTATGCCACGGTATGATTTACATTTACACCGTATTATAGGAACAGAGCTCTGCTTGTTGGTCATATCAACCAAAGGTGGGGGAGCTGCACCTCTGAGTAAATGTCACAGGTCTGTTAATTTATTCAATTAAAACACACATGTTCCTAATTTCACATGAGCAGTGCTTGCAAAGTATGTTGGGTCTAATTTGGTATGTTAAATCCCAGTCAGTGGAGTACAGGGTTTCTTTATTTACTTTAACTTAAAATTCTCTTGTATCACAAGTGTGTGTTATTAGGTATACTTGGTTTGGCATAGGTACAGTCTTATAGGGATTAAGCCCTGAATGTCTACTGACCATAGCACTGTCTCTGTCATATGAATGCATCTGCCAGGTGATACAGACATCAGCTGCAAGCAAATGGTCACAATGACTGGCTCATTATCCATCATAGTAGACAGATTGCATGCCACAGAGTTTGGGCTCAGGTGAGCTGAGGCCTCTCCAAATCCTCCTCAACCTTGCAGAAGTGGAAAGTAAATAGACTTTATAGATTTTATAGACTATAGTGAACAGAGAAATGGGGTTGGTGTTCTGATTTTTCTTGTTCTATCGTAGATGGCTGGCTATCTATATACATGGACAAGCAGGAGCCCAACATGGATATTTCTACCCTTCTTGCCTTTTTTTTTTTTTTTGTACAGAGTCAAAAAGGATGGCTTAGAAACGAGGCTCCTACTTAATGAAAGATTGCATTACATTACATTACATTATATATTACATTATTATTTACAATGTTAATGCTTACATACAGATAATTTAATATAAAACACACTAATTGAATAAAACACCAGCATGTTAACATATCTGTTATATTTTATTGTAGGTTAAATAAACAGCATTTTGATTGTTCCTGAAGTGAACCTGTTTATCTAACTGTGGTCATCAAAGATGAGCTAGGGTTCATTTGTTTCAACGAATACTGCAAAAGGGCCATCTGAAATCATACTAGAATATTCTACTTTATTCTTTCATTGTTGGACACTGCCATTATTAGTTCTACCCTTTGGTGATGTTTTATGGAAAGCTGCCAGCAGTTAATGTTGTCCCAAAATGTTTTATTCCTCTTATATTACCATATTACACTAACATATTTACCAACATTTAATTTTTTTTTAAATTAAAGAATACCTTGCAATACTTATTTTTCATTTATAATTTAATGTTGTGGAACATCCATGAAAAAAAGTTAGTTTCTGTTATCACTTACATTATAGCAGCTATAAACATTATAGCAGTCGTTTCCTCACCAGCCTTTCTTTTTTTCTCTCTCTTGATAAAAAATGAAGCTTGTCAAGAATCTGCAATGCTTAAAAATTAAAAAATAAAAAGTTGTAGCTTTAGCTCTGATCATTACAAAGCACTGACACAGGAGACTCCTTCCAAAAATGCCAACTACTCCTCACAGAAAACTTCGCCATATCAACAATTATACACAGGTCTGCCATAAAGGCCCCTGTGTAAGTTGTTACTATAGAAACAACATATTAAATATAATATGTATTTAATACATATTAATGTAAACAATTGAGCCAGCACTATTGTCAGAGTCGTGCTGATATAGAAAATTAATCAACACCTTCTGGCCAATCAGAATCGAGAACTGAACAGGGGTTGGTATAAGTGGTTTTAGCAGTTTACTGATCTCTACAAAATCTGTTGTTTGATTGTGGAAGTACATTTTAACTTTAAATCCCAGCTTATTATTCAGTTATTCCTCTTACTGTAATGAATTATTAGTAATTAGAATGATGCTAACAGTGAAGTAGTTATGAGAGTGAGGACTGTAAGTCTGGACTCGCCAACATGTTCTGGATATTTAAGGGGTTAACAGCTGTAGCCATTACACAACACAGTGCCAGTGTGTGCTACAATAGCGTTTGCAATCCCTGCTGCCGTGTTAGAATACTTTATTATCTTAAATGAAGTGTGTAAGATGCCTCACAGGGCTCAAGTCAACATACACTTCAGGAGCAGAATTTGTTCAGTTGTGTTATGCTCAGAAAGAGTTCATGTATCTACGCCATCTGTACATAACAGCTGATATTTTGAATGTATAAGTCAACTAGATTGTGCTTACTGCCTGCCAAAAATCTACCCACAGAAATTACATCCACAGCATGTTCACAGAACCCCAAATCTTTATTCACCAAATTTTGCACACAGAGAAATGAGGGGAAAACACAGTTTATGCAGCAGAAGATGCAGGCAGGCATATTTTGAGAGGAAACCATGAAGATTTAAAAAACAAACAAAAAAAATTAAAAAAAACATTCAATGCATATTCTGTTTCCATCTCACATGTTGCTTCCAAAGAGAACGGTCACAGAAGCTTAGCCACCGTAACATGGACACACACACACACACACACACACCCACACCCACACACACAAACACTCATTCAGATTCACAAAAACGATTAGTCACTCCTCCTCAGTGGCTGAAGTTAGGAGGATGAAATTTGACCGGCAAAGGTTTTACATTAGTTAATAGCAGAATATATGGCGGAATAATGATGGCATTTGAGATGATGACGTGTCCTGCTGAAAAAAAAAGGTAAATCGAGTGCGTTTGTGTTCAGAAAACGATAGTGCCAACATTAACTGGAGAAGTCAAAGTGAGAAAAACATGCTCTTATGAGTAATATAAAAAGGGTATGTAAAGAGACTAAACATTTTGTATTTAATATTAAGTCCAGAAGTTGGCTCAGGAGCAAAAGAGTGTCGATGTGCTGCTGCAGATGAAGAATGTGTTAAGCTTGAACAAGGTTGTTTCATTCAGTAGATGGAAGAAGTGCAATGTCATGATTATATTGTATATAAGCATAAATACACTGTACGGTTTGTCGTATATTTATGTGTGTGTGTGTGTGTGTGTGCGTGTGTGTGAGTGTATGTGGATGCTGGGAATGTCCCAGTGTGTCTCTGTTTGCATTCGTCATTATGAGACTAACCATCATTTATTCCAGAATTCCGGAGTCTTCCAAACGAATAAATAAACACATGATGTCTCTAATCAAAAGTAATTAGAGTAAAAATAATTTGATAAATAAATTACTAATGACACTGTGTCATTGATAAGTTTGATACATTTGATGTGTGTTTTTGTTTAATCTAAAAGTTATATGATATATTTACAAAATAATCTGTGTCATAATCTATGAAATCAAGCAAGACCTTTTAAACGGCATATGAGAATGTTACTTGCTAGATAGTACTGACTGACTCTGTGTGTGTTTGTGTGTGTGTGTGTGTGTGTGTGTGTGTGTGTGTGTGTAAGTGGAGGATAAGTGAGCTGATGAGCGGAGTGAGGAAAAGTGAGGAAAAAAATGCCTTCACGCTATGAGCTCTTCTCTCAGCTCCTTGTTTTTGCGGACCACAGCAGCGCGTTGCTCCTGACAGAAGCACAAAAACAACAACAGTCACGTAATGACAAGAAAGAAATATCACACCAAGGCTTTCATACATGACCTAATTACACTAAAACTATTGCTACACTCTATAATATCTGTATTTATGCCTGTTTAGTGATCCAAACATCTGTATCTGTTTTGGGATTTAAACCTGAAGTGGGCGTGTCCTACGCTAAATGTTTTTTTTTTCTTGTTTTTTTTTAATAGAGGTGTGCATGGGACTGCTTGTGCAATTATAATTTTCTGTTTTCACATTTCTAGTTGTGACATTTTCTAACAAATGTAGTTGGTTCTATTTCCCAATATATAAATTAGTACTAGCTACTAAATGAAATCACCAAGGCTCAAGATTCTTTATTTGTCATATACATTGCATACATGTGAAATGTAGTGAAATGTTTTTGTTTAGTGCCTCGTTGAACAGTGCATCGTGATACATAATAAAACAGAATATAATAAAAACCGAATATAATAAAAGCAGAATATAATGAATAAAATAGAAAAATAGAATAGAATCTATTAGACAAGATATAGATGTTATATGTAAAAATATGTGAAAATATACACCACACCCCCAACCTAAGTTACTAAGGATGAATGAATGCTGTAAACGCATCGTTCATGTTCGTGTAAATGATTGTGGGCTTTCTTTCTTCTGTGAGCTTCATATCTGACCATTTGTCTGCAAGAAAGTAGAAAACCTCCCGCTAGCTTGACATTTTGGTTGCATTCTGCAGGATCCCAGTCTAGTCTCAAGCAGGTGGCATGTGACTCTTACTGGCAAGCTTTCTAAAAACAAAAACTGATAGTATGCCTCCCATTTGTCTCACTATTTGTGTCTGTTTCAAACATGTTATCTGTTCATTCCAAATAATGTATCCGTACACGTATGATCTCTAGACTACAAACTTATTTTATATCCCTGACACTCCCTGAATCACACCGATGACTAACCTTTAACACATTCACACACTCTTTCACACCTTAGAGTCACTTGTCAGTCAGTGTCTTCAAAATATAACTGTACGTACATTCTGAGAATATTGTAGCATCAAGCCAACATGTTCAACTACTTGGATCTAAAAGAATTTTAAGTATAAGCCAAACCTGGCTAACTGGTCACATGGTGTCAATGTCATGCTCTACCTTCTCTTGCAGGCGCTCCAACATGGCCGCCAGGTGAGCCCTGCGGTTCTCAGTGTTTTGCTCCATTTTCAAAATGAGCTTTTCCTCGGCCATCCTGCTAAAGTTATTGTTCTCCTCCATGGCTTTGTACAGCACATCTCGCTCGTGCTCCCGTTTCTCAGCCAGAGCTTTCAGCACCTGGGCCTCTTGAGACTGGGGAGAGAAGCCAACTATAAGCAAGCATGCTATAAGCATTGCAAACAAACAATAAGCTAGTGAGTGCATGAAATTAATAAATAACAAAGTTTAGCAGATTCATCACACTTCCTTCTATATGTATTATCCTACCCTGTAAAAGCAATCTAGGTCCTGATTCCACACCAGAATGCACAGCATAAGCTAATCTCTCTATCAATATTCATATCAAGACATGAATGCTAACATGTCAGTATTAATACCGAATTGCACACACTCACTTTCCTGCGGTCTTCGGCAGCCTCCAGTTTCTTCTGAATGTCTTCCAGAGAGATGTCCCTCTTCTTGGGAGGGGTTACGATACTGTGTGCCAGATCTGACACTGGAGAGGGGGGCTTCAGGATCACCTCGAAGGCCTGACCCGAGGCCCGTTTGTTTATGGGCTTCACCTCCATGTCTGCATGACAATCACATGTGAAACGACTGAAAAGAAGCGTTCTCTGTGGTTTAAAGTCTTAATTGTGTCCAAATTGGTTTCCAGAAGTAATAATAATGATAATAAAATCCAACTGAATTCCTCATCCTTACGTATCCAATTAAATTCATATTTAATCCACACTGATTAGATATGATTAAATATGAATTGTGTCAAATAATTGAAATCAAATCAAAATACTGTAAATGAGTGAATGTAAATCTAAGCATGTAGACCAATATAAGACTGAAGTTTATCTTACACTCTGTCTTGGAGTCCAGGTTTTTCTGTAGTCTTGGGTTAAAACAGGAGCATATTAGTGAGAACATGGACAGCTCCTTCATCTTTTCTTTGTATGCTGTGAGAAAAGAGCAATTAAATATTATTCCATCACAAAATACTATATCAAATGAGTGTTTTACTTGTGCGTGTTTCTGAGCATCCAATTTTACATTATAATTAACATTAATTTTATAATAATGAGCTTATTTATTAGAAGGTGTTAATCATTAACTTGTATATTAAAAATCCACAGTAACCAAGTACAGGGCTTTAGTTTAATATAGCAGTATTTCAACAATACTCCCACACACCACCTGATACATTCCATTTAGTCCAGTTAATTCAGTTAATTTCTAAATGAAATATGAAGCTTTTACCGAGCGCAAAGTGCATATTCCTTTACCAAGTGCACATTTAAGTCTTTCCAAAGCCTTAAAGCACAGGTGGCTCAGCTACAAACGAATTATGAACATTTTAAGGCCTGAGCTCCCAGTCTCATGAAATATGCAGGACAGACTAATGATGCTGGTCATTTCCTGTCATCTGTAGAGTTTTACAGATTGCAGGCACATCCTCCAAACTCCATTATCTAGGGGAACAGAACAAAGCTAAAACATTTTACTCAGCAGTGAGACACTAGACTAGAGTTAGGTGGAGATAGTCTGTGGTTTCCCACATCCCACCCCAGAGCTGGCCTTTTCCTTTATGATCAATCTCAGCACACAAGACCAACAAGACAAAGGCGCAGACACATGGTCCCCTGTGCACGGATGTCCACTATTGTCCACAGAGCGTAGATAATGATTTGTATGGAGCAGCAAAGGCCACCATGTGCAGTGTTCCATTGCTGCAGGGCTGGCCAGCCTCCCAATCTGTGGTCCGCTTGGCTTGCTGCTACTCCTCAGCTATTTTCCTCAATGTTCAAAACAGCCAGGCCTGGTACACCACATACATGCATAAATATATATATGTATATGTATGTGTATATATATATATATATATATATATATATATATGTGTGTGTGTGTGTGTGTGTGTGTGTGTGTGTGTGTGTGTGTGTGTGTGTGTGTGTGTATGTATGTGTGTATATATATATATATATATATATATATATATATATATATATATATATATATATATATACATACATATATATATATGGTGAATCAGACCTGTATCTACATTAAATATGATGATGATAAGACAGCATATCTTGATGTTTGGGCCTGTGCTGCTGCTGCTGCTGTCTCGGTCGTAAAACAGTCACACCCATTCACAGCCAAGCTTTCAGTAAAACCTGAGGCTCGACCCATTGATGCCTGAGCTTCCTTTCAAAAATAATAATTTTTTTTTCATTTATTAATGCTGGGTTCTTTTGTTATTGTCGATTTAAAGAATTGTAGACCATTGTTACTCACTAATGTGTGTTAGTCTTCCAATAAATCAGTAACAAATCAGGTAAGCTATATACAGCACATAAACAGAAAAACATTTCCTATTTCTACTGCATTTCAATAAATGTTACACATCTCTTTCACCTGTGAATCGATATCCCTAAATCAAGAACTCCTCTCTATATTTCTCTGTATCTCTGATCTTAACAGGGCGTATGATCTGATCAGCAGCCTTTGCCAAATGTGCAACATATACAGCTATGAAAGGCCATCGAGCATACACAATGCCAGGCGGAGAGCACAGACGCACTCAATCTGTCATAACGCATTATGAATATAAAACGCACGACGCGCGGTTAGAGTGTGAAAATGAGCTAAAAGGTGCGTGGATGTTTGCTATAAAGCTGTATTTGTTTGAGCAGGATTTTGCGGGAGCGGTTGTAGAGGAGAAGATGCCGGGTGTCTTGGGTGGGGTCTTTCTGCATTATGCTGGGGAGGGAGCTGTGGCAGGTGCGCCATTCTGCACGCAGAAACGGATAAAAATTTATATACAGATATGGCTTCCTTTTACACTTAATGCATTTATCTAGGCTTATCCTATTTCCAAATCATTTTATAGCTTTGGGAAAAGGAGACTACTAGGCTATTAAATCTTGATGCCCCGACTTATAAAACAGAATTAACGCGACTGCATTAAATATGCTCTAAATGGAAATCCATGTTTTTTTGTTTTGTTTTTTTTTTCTTTTTCTTTTTAATATGTATTATAGTTGGATAGGATTTGTCCGTCCGCAGGAATCAGACATCTCGATCAGCGTCGACAAATTGTAGCCTAATAACAGAAATATAATCAAAATATGATCTAGAAAGAGCAGACTTACCGACAGCGATTTTGTCCATTGTCGTGGTTTGGGTGAAGTGTTCAGGCGTTGCGGTTTGTGCCGGAGGCGTTGAGGAGCGATGCTTAAGGCACTGAATCAGCAGAGCACAATGCGATCCGGCAGCGAGAGAGCACTAATAAGCACTGGGAGCGGTTCAGTGATCAGCATCTCCACACGAGAGCAGATTGGCCGTTGCCACTTTACGTAAAAAAAAAAGGCAGGCGTTTAAGCGAATAGCTTACACAGCTCAGAAATGATCTTACAGATGTTTTCCTGCTGTTGCCACCGACCAGTGTAAATCAGCATGCCAGGAATGGAAAGCTGGATCTATGCCCAATTATGTTTGATCCCTCGTTTTTTAAATAATACTAATTTAATAAGAGGGTATTTCAGATGTACCTGACAAAGATAGACATTTCAATTATTCATCATTCATTCATTCATTCATTCATTTATTCATTCATTCATTCATATTCAGTATAACAGCATTATCCTGGTCTATGGTCACAGTGGATCCAAAACCTAGCCGGGACACACCCTGAATAGGACGCTAGTCCATCACAGGGCGCCATGCACACACACATTCACACACTCAGAGGCAATTTAGTCTAGCCCAGGATTCTTCACTCTTCACTGTGGCTGCAAGTTTTCATTCCAACCAAGCAGGAGCCACACCTGATTCCACTGGGTTAATCAGTTCATCTTGGTTTCCAATCCACTATGAAGTGTGCCATCTGTTTTGGGTGGAATGAAAGCCTGCAGCCACAATGATCCTTTGCAGATAAGATTGAAGACCCCTGGCCTAGCCAATTCAATTCAACTCAATTATTATTCTGGTGGGAGGAAACCAGAGAACATGAAGAAAGCCCTCAGGAACATTAGGAGAACATGAGAAACTCCACACAGAGGGTCAGAGAGCTCCAGCCAAAGTCAGGATCCAGCCTGGGACCCTGGAGCTGTGTTCCTACTGCGCCGCTGTGCTACGCTTACCTACTCTCACTCACTTTCAGTAACTGCTTTTCCTGGTCAGGGTTGTGATGGATCTGGAGCCTATCCCAGGAGCACTGATAGCGAGGTGGGAATACACCCTGAATGGGACACCATTCCATCACAGCACTGTGCTACGCATCAGTTATGTCATTTACTTATAGCAGATAGCAGATGATTTCTGGCCCACACTCATCTTTTCCCACATGCAGTAGAACACAGCCCTTATTAAGGTCCACATCACACACGTGATATGCACCAGAACAATCAGGCCCTTTTTGACCCAAGACTGAAACACGACACCTGCATTAGATGGCAAATATCACAAAAACCTTTAAAGTGGCTGCTTACAGAGCCTTGGAATCAAATGCTATCTGAGATAATCGGTAAATCTCTCTCCCCTTAATTATGATGCATCATAGAGTGAATCATCCATACGTCATGATCAGAATTTTCAGTTTGCCAGTAACCAGGCCAACTAAAACTGGCATTATACAGAGATACACAATCAGAATTACCTCTGGATTACAAAACATTTTACTGTGTCGTTTGATCTATAAATAGAAAATAAAATAAAATAGACTCTATACTGCTGTGTCATGGATATAGCAAAGCAGTGCAACGTTAAAGCATGGCTCCACTTATCACAGATAGTGCAAGAGCATGATCAGAGTTACAGCTGCCCTGTACAGCACAGCACGTATCCACCGCTCTCTCACACTCTCCACAGCCGGACAAAGCTCTGCAGACAAACCCTGAAATGTCACTGAGCGTACTTCACACACTCGACCAAATACTGCAGAAATAGCAAAACAGCAACTCTATTGTAGTCTATTCTGTTTTATTCCATTGTATTCTATTCTCATCTATTGTCTTCTATTCTGTTTTTTTCTATTTTATTCTATTCTATTCTATTGTATTCTGTTTTATTCTTTTCTACACTATTCTATTGTATTCTGTTTTATTCTGTTCTATTCTATTCTATTTTAATCTCTTTTATTCTGTTCTACTCTATTCTTTTCTGTACTATACTAATCTCTTCTGTTATATTCCATTCTTTTCTGTACTATACTAATCTAAGGCTTCGTCTTGTTTATAGTCTGAGGAGAAGCTTTCAAGCAAAAATGTCATTATATACATGGTACTTGTACATATGACAATAAACTTTGTGACTTCTATTCTATTCTGTTGTATTCTATTCTAGTCTCTTCTCTTCTCTTCTCTTGTATTTTGCCTTACTTTTGTCTGTTTATATTCTAAACGTATTTATAAATATTATTCATTTCAGGTGGCATGGTGGCGTAGTGAGTTTGGGGAACCTGGTTCTATCCTGAACTCTTTCCAGAGTTTTGCGTCTTCTCCCTGTGTTTGCATTGGCTTTCTCTGAGTTTTCCAGTTTCCTCCCACTGTCCAAGAACATACCAACATACACTTGGCAGATTGGTTATGCTAAATTGTCCCTGGGTGTGAATATATGTGTGAATGTGTGTGGATGGTCCCCTGCGTTGGACTGACGTCCCATCCAGGGTGAATTTTCCCACCTTGTGCCCAGTATCCACTGCAACCCTGACCAGGATAAAGTAGAAGATGAACGAATGCCTCTATATTAAGCTCACACAATGTGTGTTATGTGTTATTATGGCCCAGCATGGTTGAATTTGTGGATCGGGTTGGTCAGAAGGTGTTGATTCATTTTCTGTAACAACAGTAATTCAAATCAATTTTCTCCTATATTCCTATACTGTTGTTTCTATAGTAATAGCTCATTCACAGGGAATAGTATGGAGGACACTCCACAGAAACCAAACCTAATAATAATAATAAAAGGATTAAAAAATGTTGATTATGGTGAAGATTTCTGTAAGGAGACGTTTAATGAACATAACATTAAAGAAAGGAGTCTGTAGTGTCGACGCTTAGCATCAGTCACATCTAGGCTATAGCTGTGTACGTCATACTTGTAGTCCGTGTCCTTTGTTTTTTTTTCTCCATTATGGCATCATTACCCAGAATGCTACTCGGCTGACCTTCAGTGGGAGGAGACACGGGGAAAATCGTAAGCATGGCTGCGGGGATACTAACCAAAGGTGAAATGTTAAATGAAACATATTTCTTACAGGGTTTAGCTGTGAGACTTGAAATGGAAGCAGTGAATGAGTGTTAGAAATGGATGTATGCATATTTCTTTTAAAATGTAAAAAAAGAAAGACAGTTTGATTTGTTTTATTCATATTGAGTCATGTTTCCTAGCTAATAACCGGCTAGCGGCTAAGTGTGCTAAATGTTCCCAAGCTAGTCAGTGAGAGTCAACACACTGGCACGTGAAGGTGCGCGTGAGAAATGTATGAATATATGAACGCTGAAGTCTGTTATTCAGCAACACCTCTATTAATACATACGAGTCATTTAGGCTAGCAGGTGCTGAGGTTAATATTTTCATATTCAGTGCATTGATTCAGTATATTATACTGTATAGTGTGTATATACAGTACAGTGTCTATGCTACTGAAATACCCCTGCTAATCAGCCAGGTATCACTTCCGGTATTTTAATTAGTTTGACTTGTTTGATTTATTTCTCCATATCTTCTTCTGACGTGATCTCTCCTTGTTGGTTTGGTGTCATTAGTAATCCATGGTGTGAGGAGTGTGAGGCAGGTGGGATCAGTGTTCTCCTGCAGCAGCCACACATACACCACTGCTGCCAAAGCTACATCTGCTTTTCACAACGAAGATGCTGGTATGCAGCTCAATTCAAACATTTGCACGTGTATTTACATAATTTCTGCTCAATACCATGACTAGAAATGTGATTAATAAGGGATACAACATGACAGGGCGTGGTGGTGAAGGAAAAATCATCAGCAATGGGGTGGGGTGATGCATTACCAACCCAAACAGCTTGTCCTGAAGTGTTTTATTCTGGGTATACAACTGCAATTTGGCAATCATAATAGTTTTCATTATTAATGAATGACATTTACAGCATTTGGCAGATATCCTTAATCAGGGTGACTTACGTTTATCTCATTTATAAATTTGAGGGTTAAGGGCCTTGCTCAAGGGCCAAACAGTGGCAGCTTGGCGGTGCTGGGGTTTGAACTCATGATCTCCCAATCACTAGGCTAGTGTCTTAACCACCGAGCTACTACTGCCTCACGTCATGCCTCGTAACCGTTGCTGGGGCAGTGGTGGCTCAACAGTTAAGGCTCTGGGTTACTGATCAGAAGGTTGTAGGTTCAAGCCCCAGAACCACCAAGCTACCACTGGTGGGCCCTTACGCAAGGCCCTTAACCCTCTCTGCTCCAGGGGTGCCGTATGACCCTGCGCTCTGACCCCAACTTCCTAACAAGCTGGGATATGTGAAGAAAAGAATTTCACTGTGCTGTAATGTACGTACTCCTGGACACACACACAAAAAAAGGGCCAAGCCCAAAATGGCAAAATATTAAGCTTTTAATGGTCTTAACAACAAATCTTTGGTCAGGAAATTAGCAAGAATTAAACAAATAGATAAAGGAATTTATTATGCGATAGCTTTTCCCTTTGATTTCTTTAAATGTTTAAAGCTTGTGGCGCTTGATGGGCTGCATCCGATGTGGCAGATAACTGAATAATGACTAATCTTTTAAGCAAAAAAACATCCCAGAAGGTATTTTTGGAAAATTTTGTATACCTAGACATGTGTTAGTTAGAATTTTACATCAAACAGTTTAATAATTATCATGATTTTAACATGATTTTTACATAAAAGAAGACTATACAAGTGAATTTTCCTGTTTCTAGCTTTTCTACAAACAGTTCAGTAAACGAGCGAATGGTGGCACAGGGGCTCTCAGGAGTGCATTTGTTTAACTCTTGCTAATTTTCTGACCAATGATTTGTTGTTAGGACCATTAAAAGCTTAATATTTGCCATTTTGGGCTTTGCCCATTTTTTTTTTTTTGCCCAGGAGCATGTCTGACAAATAAAGCCTTTTTCTTCTCATTTAGGTACCTTTAATGTTGTGGAATGTTCATAAGATAAGATACTTTCTGTTATCATTTCCATTATAGCAGCTATAAACAAGCATTCCTAGTTGAACCTCACCTACTTTATTTTTTCTCTCTTGAAATTGAAATACATTTAAAAAAAAAAAAAAAACACAGCTTGTCATTTTACCAAGAAACCAGAAAGATTAAAGCCCTCTGTCTTGAAGACTTTCATGTGGTGGAAAACTTACTGACCATTACAAAGACTCTTTACATAAATGTTAAATAAACATCTCCTAACAGAAAGCTTCACTATGTCAATAATTATAAGTTATACAGTACTGTGCAAGAGTCTTAGGCACATGCAAAGAAATGCTGTAGCGCAAAGCTGCCTTCAGAAATAATGAAATTAAATGTTTCTACATTTAAAAAAAATACTATAAAGAGCAATAAACAGTAATAAATGAAACAAAGTCAATATCTGGTGTGATGATCCTTCGCTTTAAAAAAAAAAGTAGTTTCAGGTACAATTTGTGCAGTTTTATAAGGAAATGAGCTGTAAGTGTTACTGAGCATCTTGCAGAAGCAGCCACGGCACTTGCTTCTTATTTTTGCAGCAAAACCCAGCAGCCTTCATTATGCTTTTTTGTTTGAAAAGTGGTCTCTTATGTAATCTGCTGCTTTCTTTACTGACATACAAACATTTCTCTGTAACATGAAACTAATGTTTGGAAATCAAAAATGTAACAAAGTTTTACTAAAAAAAATAGGTTGCCTAAGACTTTTGCACAGTACTGTATGTATGTAAATGTTAAATAACAAAATTTGAAAATCTCTTCTACTTTATATTAGCCTAAGATTTTCTTCCATACAAATCCTTGTAAATAAAATGTATAGAATTAGTGCATTTAATACAAATCTCTGATTTGCCTTGTATTTAGCTCTAGTGTCAGAGCTGCTGTTATAGAAAGGTAACAGAAAGGTATAAGCTCACAAGTTCCTGGTTACACGGTTGCACGTTTTGACTCTGTAGTACACAGTTTAGAAGGGAATTATTTATCATCGCACTATCCAGTGTTACCCAGATGAGGATGGGTTCCTTTTAAGGTTTCTTCCTCATGTCGTCTCGGGGAGTTTTTCTTTGCCACCGTCGCCTCTGGCTTACTCAGTAGGGATAAATTTAAAACTTATATCCGTAGTTTATATATTTCTGTAAAGCTGCCTTGTGACAATGTCCATTGTTAAAAGCACTATACAAATAAAATTGCATTGAATTAAACAACACCTTCTGACCAGTCAGAAATGTCTGTGTGTAATTAGGTATACAGTGCATTCCATGATATTCAACATTTGTAACAAGGTCATAACGGACACTTCAGAATGTAATTCAAGACACATTTTGGATTCGGCAGCATTTTTGAGCAGCTTTTGGACACTCCTGAATAGAGTCAGTACCAAGCCTGTCCTGAGCTGAAACACCGGATCACAATCCATTGGATTTATTCTGATCCGATCCACTGTCGTAGTCTATTCCGTGAACTTGTGTAATATTGAATGACACAACACAAATGTTGCCAAGGACGAACTCTTAAATAACACTGGCATTGTGCCTCTGTTGTTTTACATCTTTTGGCAACAGACGCATTCAGAGTGTGGCAGTGTGAAGACGTCAGTATCAGATAAATATTGGCTATCAGCTGATACTCAGTGCTCTGATATAAATATAGTATCAAAAATGAATGCATCCCTTCCGTTTAGAAAGCAGCACAAATACAGTTTTCTATGGTGCATTATTTATATCAGGCCAAACATTAAGGCAGCATATCCTTCTCAACAAAGATGACAATTTTGTTTATAGGATGACATGAAGATTTAAACAAAGTGGCAAGCAGATCTCTACAGCCAACTGAGGAATATGTTCAAAAATATATGTCAGTTGCTTGTCTAAAACGTTACTGTTCCTTAAAATGCTGCCCAACAAAGTACAGTAAATATGTATTAATACAGTAATGTTTGGGTAGGACAGTCTGAACACACCTGAATATGTTTTTATTTATACTAAGAGTGTTTATATGCTTACCCTTGTTCGTGTTTTTTTTCTCACAGATGTGAATGATAAGATCATGAACTTTCCTCTGACCCAGCCGGACTTCTTCAGCATGTCTGAGCTCTTTACTATAAAGGACCTGTTTGAGGCCCGAGTCCACCTTGGCCACAAGAAAGGCTGCAGGCACAGGTAGAGCAAAATAGTTTTTATTATTTTTATTAGTGTAAGCCAATTAAGTTTAATAACATTCTGTACAACATTGTTCTTTACACTCGTCAGCTAACTCGGGCGCGCACACAGCCTCTCTCGTACTCTTTCCATCTCTGTCTGTGTCCTGTGTTGAATTGCCCTGTCTCTTTCTGTCTCTCTCTGTCTCTCTCTGAAGATTGATGGAGCCCTATCTGTTTGGTACACGCCTGGACATGGACATCATTGACCTGGAGCAGACCGCATCCCACCTACAGCAGGCTCTGAACTTCACAGCACACGTGGCTTACCGGGGCGGCATCGTGCTCTTCGTAAGCCGCCGGCGCCAGTTCGCACACCTGATTGAATCTACAGCGCAACAATGCGGTGAATACGCTCACGCCCGCTACTGGCAGGGAGGTGTGCTCACCAATGCCAGTGCCACTGGGGTGCGCCTACCTGACCTCATCATCTTCCTCTGTACACAAAACAGTGTCTTCCAGACACACACTGGCGTACGCGATGCCGCCAAGGTCAACATTCCCACAGTGGGCATCATCGACTCAGACTGTGACCCAAGCCTCATTACGTATCCAGTGCCGGGTAACGATGACACTCCAGCTGCGGTGGAGCTGTACTGCCGTCTGTTCAGGATGGCTATCAACAGGGCAAAGGACAAGAGGAAGCAAATGGAGCTGCTCAAGGGGATATGAACAAAAGAGAGCGAGAGAGAGAGACAGTTTAGAGACATGAGGATAAGTTTAAGTTCTGCACTTCTGTCTGAATTTTTTTTTTTTTGTCAGCTGGTCATCACAATTCAGAGCTTAGTATTGATCATCTAGTTCTCGGTCCTTGTTGATATTTTTTTCCCCCTCCCCTCAAACACACCACTGATAGAATCAGCTAATTATCAAACCCAACACCACCTCTGGGTGTGTCCAAGCAGGGATTCACTAAAATTAAAATGTGGAGTGTATGGTATCCTCAGGATTGGGTTGGAAAACCACTGTATCCCAACTCTCACAGAGAGAGTAAAAATGTAGACCATCTCTGAGGCACTGAGGACTGGGTTGAGAATCCCCATTATATCTCAACAAGTAGCCAAGGATACTGAAGGCCCCAGGATTTTTTGTGTATCATGTGGAGTTTTGATGTACTATTAAACATTTGGGTTCCATCACTAAGTAAAACTAACAGTTCTGATTAAATCTGGGTTTTTTGTAGTTCTACACATCATCTGAACCATTCACTAATTCACAAGTTCCCAGCCTTGGTCCTGGAGAAACCCCCGTCCTGCACATTTTAGTGTTTTTCCAGCTCTAACACACTCATGTCAGGTCAGGAAGGAATGTTGGTTAGTTGTATCAGTTGAATCAGGTGTGTCGGGAGCAAGGAAGACACAGGGGGTACTCCAGGACCAGGGTTGGGAACGTGTGTATTAACTCATTCATCTTCAGTAATGGCTTTATGCAGCGCCTATACTGGGAACACTGGGCACAAGGTGGGAGACCACATCTCGTGTTGGGACGTCAGTCCATCGCAGGGCAACATGCACACACACACGCACACACGCACACACGCACACACTCAGACCTAAGAGCATGTTTTTGGACAGTACGAGGAGACTGTAGAACCTGGTGGAATCACCTAAACACCATGCAGATGATAACCTGAGCTGCCCTTCATTTGAACCAATAATATAGAAATCGAGATTGACAGTTTTGTACAACCGTATGAAAGAGTAACATCATCTACTGTTTACACTCAAGGCTGTATCAGTGACATCCATAATTTCTGAGCAACTGAGAGTGTGATCTGTATCCAGTATGAAGCTCTGAGCAGTTTTAAAAAAAAAAAAGAAGATATAAAGATTTCAGTCAGATCCAGCAGGGGTCACCAGTAGACCTAGTGAACCATTTTAAACATCTCATTATGCATATTTGCAGAATGAATATGACTTCATTACTGGACATGACGTATGACCCTCATAAAGCAGCGACAAAGACAACAAACCCAAGCATCAGACATGAAGAGAAAAATTATGCATCCGTGTGCACTTTTCAGAGAACAACAACAACAGTTCGAGTCAGCGCACTGAAAAGAAGTAAAAGTGTTGGTATGGATGTTCGGGACCAATATTTGATGTTTTACATTTCAGTACACGTAGGCTACTCATGAAACAACAACTTGGTTTAATCTTTATATAATAGTTCTGCATTTTATTATATAAATTATTTCAAATAACAGACAGCTTCAAGCCCAGAGCATGTGTCATAAAATCTTAAAATATTCAAATATATTCAAGTGCTTGTATCATCAGTATACAGGTGTGACTACTAGCAAAGGCAATTCTGTATAATTAATTCATATAAAAGCATACTGATATCGCCAGGAGAGGATGTCTCTGAAACTTTGGTTTGTTTTACATTCAAGTGTTATGACTGGAAAAGCTAGCTTCTCTTGAAGGCATTAAGCTTCTTTTTGATGTAATGGCCAACGAGGATCTGTGGCCTTTGTTGGTAGCTTTGCAGGACTTCATGAGAACTGGTCAGCTGGTCTCCTTTCTGACGGTCCAAGAGGGTCACACACACCACAGCCGCTGGGAAACGAGTCGAAATGAGATTTTACAACTATGCAATGTTGTATCTTTTGTAATAAGAAATATGGCGTATGTGTGCATGTATATTAGATTCAGAATGTTGCTGGGATACTATCACACGCCATGTTTTTCAGCTTTATTTCATGAACATAATCCAACTATTTACATATTAGGCTCATTATTCAAATATTCTGGCTATTTTTTTTATTCATGCACCAGAGCATTTTTATTCCTGAATTTCCAGTGACAGAACCCTAAAGCCCAGGTCTCTTATATATAGGCCTGAGTTATTAAGGTTTGGATTAAACCCATTCAATTCAAGTGAACAACCAAACAGGCTAAATAAATCTAGGAACTCAGTAATGATCATCATAATGTCAGCATAAGGTAAAGCTCCTTATTGTTTAAACAGCTGCAAACAGCTAAAACTTCAGAACGTCATCACAAAGTTCTTATGGACCCTGACTTAAAGGGGTTTATTTTCATTTCTTTACACTTATGTTCATACTTGATTGTTTTCTCTTCTACCACTTTTTCTTTTTTAAGATCTCTATAATCTAACTATCTAAATGACGCCTACAAATTTAAATAAACTTTCAGCCACAGCAAGAACTATTCTTGTTAGCTTCGTACTGAACTGCAAAATAAGCCACGTATGAACGTTTTCAGACATTCCCATCAGAGTGAACCGTTGATGGGTTTTGAAGTAAAAGTTCTACCTCGTATGTTACTGAGTTTGCACATGGCAGCAAACACAGAAGATTCCATCTCAATATTGCGGACTCCTGCTGCGTACGCCTCGGACAGGTAGTTTTGTTTTTCCTCTTCAGTGTATGAACAGAAAGCCCCGTCCAAACGGGCTTGACCTGCATCAGCACCAGCAATGCAGTGAGTGAGACACAGAAAACAGCTGTTAAAACTGACATAGTAAAAAACTGTATATATTGCTCACTCCTGCACATGCAGGACACACAACAATACCTTCATAGAAGTCCAGAGTGCACATGGTGTTCCCAATGACGGTCTCAAACTCTGCCAGGTCTTTGCTGCACTGTAGCAGCTCCTCTGCCAGCTCGACGTCCAGCTCCGTGCTCCTCACCAGTGTCTTACCCAGGACCACCTGCTCGAAGCGGGGCAGGAACATTGCGTCCACTGACTGTTTGGTGACCACAACTGTGCCTGGCCGCAGACCTGAAAACACACCAAGAAGGTCAGAGTCCAGTGTATTCATTATCACTCATCCTAGTTATAAAGCCCTGCGGCTTCCTTTAACAAGTACATACATAAGTAATAATATTACTGCTAATGCATAAATCTAATTAGAGTATTCTACATGCAACATAAAACAGATGCTGGTCACAATCAACCTGTTCTCCTGCTTTATTAAGAGAAGCGGTGTGTTATAAAAGTGTACCTATTCCACCAGAGGTCCCGATGCGCACCACAGTGACGTCAGTGCAGCGGGCATGATAGAGGAGTTTGATAAGCTCATGTAGCATTATTGAGATTGAAGGAATGCCCATGCCATGCTAAAACACAGAGACATTAAAGTCTACAATGCAGAACAACTCAGATTGAATTGATATATAAAACACACACACACACACACACACAGTATTGTGTTAAAGCAACTCTGCACGGATCAGATCTCCGAGTCTTTCTCCTTTGACATTTGATGACTTACACTAACAGACAGCACAGGTCCTACTTTGTACATGGCATAGCGATCCGTCCCCTCACAGATGTTTGGGTACTCTCCTTTTGGATCTGCTAGGCCCAGCTCTTTAGCAATGTACTCGATGAAAGACTTCATCCTCCATGGACTTCCCCCGACACATACAAACTACAAGAAAAGAAAATACAGTTTGGCTATGACGCAAGAAACCAAGTCTTCTCGGTTAAAAAAAAAAAAAAAAAGGAAAACAGAAAGGGTAAACTTTGGGCACATCCTGGACAATTAAGCAATATTATAGCATAATACAATACAATCTGATCATTTATTAACTTACTTTAACATCCCCAAACTGTTTTGGCAAGTCATGAGTGGCTGTATCCAGGTTGAGATGGTACAGTATGTCTTCTTTCATGGACTCCAAATGAGGATTGTTAACACATATGGACCTATTAGTGAATAAATAAATGGAAACCCACTACATAAACAGGCAGTGTAACTGTGCCTTAAAGGAAAACTCCACCCTGAAGCACATGAAATGGGTTTATGTTGAAATATTTGTGATGTTCTTAGCGATTCTGGTGCTATTTTGTTGGTTGTTGCTGTATTTTCTTTACTCCTATGAAAAGTCAGTGGTTTTGTCCCATGCTGACATGGCAGAGGGACACTGCTGACACTGTTACAATGGCCTTTAATCAAAGAGAAAAAACAAAAATCACCAATCTCAAACAAAGGATAATTTTGGGTTTCATTCCTAGCAAAGGTTTATTTTCTTAGTCACCATTTTCCAGTGATGTTCGATGTCATATAAATGAGAAAAAGAAGTAGTGGAGACAGCAAACGCAGAACTCAAAGTTCAACAAAGTGCAGCTGTAAGAAGCAGTTGTGCTGAGTTATGGCAGAGACTTGGCTTGGCTGGTTAGCGATTTACTAGATGACGAGCGCAATGGTGTTGACAGCGGGATTAGCATGAAAGTTGTAACCTAATCTGTTTGAGCCGAGTGTACAGATGAGGAAGTGAGAGAGCTGGACAGACTAAAGGACTAAAGTGCTGCTGCATTGCTCTCTTTAACAAGCAGAGATGAAGCAAGGGCTAAATTCCACTGGCACGACTATAAGCAGGTAGTCGTACAGCATTGTGGGTAATGTAGGAAACTGTTAGCTGTAGTGAAAACAGACCAACATGCTCTGCGATGAAAAAAATAAATCACTGACGCCACTAAAGATCACATTTTAATTCACAGTTACAGATCACGCATCAATAAAAATCACAATTCCAAAAATCACGCAAGTCATTCAAGGTGGATTTTTGCTTTAAGTTTTAATAGGTCTGAATATTTAGGCACAACCATTAACACAAAAATACACAAAACACTGTTTATATAAGACGGCTGTCTAGAGCAAACAGGGTTGGGGTGCAGTTGTGATCAGCACTTGGAAACAGCTGAACAAAGAACAACAGTGAACAAAAACATGAGCGTTACTGTGATTAGCACTGACCTCAGCTAAATAATTCTCTTTATTAAAGAAAAGGGATTTATCTACAGGATTGTCTGTTTAATCTTCATAGTCTGATTACTACTTCAAATAGACTTTTCCCAGATTTTTTTTTTCTGTCTTTTTGTTTTGTTTGTTTTTTTTTTGTTTTGTTTGATCTGGTTTATTTGTTTGGTTGGTTGGTTGGTGTGTTTTTGTTTGTTTGTTTAAACCTATATATTTATTACAGACTACAAAATCCGGTTCGATTTGAGTAGCTACACATTTCTAACGTGTGAATTTGACTTGAACAGAGCAGAAGACTGAAAGAGGTTTTTTTTTTTCTGGCTGAAAGTGAAGGACAGATCAGTGTTTGACGTGACTGCCTACCTGTCACACTGGTCTCCGTTTCTCTCATCGCCGAAACCCGGAGGCATTTTCTTCCTGTCCTCTACAGAGCCAGACACAGGGACAGCAGGACAGCGATGCGGACCAGAAACACAAGATGTCAACACACACAGTCGACCCCGAGGTCATGAGCAATGAAATGACCTCTCTCTCACACCCTCTATTTCTCTCCTCTCTCTCTCTAATCAGTGACATGATCTTTCTCGAATAGATGAATACATGGGTAGAATTAAAGCCCTTTACCTTTGTCAAACTGACGGCTGCAATGCTGTTTCAGGCAGGACGTGGTTCCCCGGAATGATGCTCTTGTTCTCTAACGCTGTGTATGTCCTGCTTAAGACAGCTCATGAAAAGGATACGGGACGGGCTTCCCGATATTACAGCTATAGGTTATGGCTGAATCCGAAACGACTCCTCAGTGTACATGTAGTGCGCTAGATAGGGTGCAGGAAGACATTGTTTTATACGCTACGCAGTAGCCGTGTATAAGGAATAGGGTGATGATTGAGCTCGAGCCCATAACATCCGGCTGTAACACTGGAGTACGTGACAGCGCTTCACCCTTCAGTGAGGAAGTGCTGAGCTCTGGGCACTTAGCGCCATACCAACTGCACCGGCTAACTAGTGACATTACAGCCACACACATGAACTTATTAAATTAACAAATTAACATGGAAAACTGGATAGAAAATCTCACGAGCTTTACAGTTACAAAGAGTCGCATTTGGTACGAATAAAGTCCTAAGAAATGACTACTAGCTTTGTCTCTTATGCTAACATTAACAACGTATCACAAATCCTGATAAATTCGCAAAACTACATAATACCCAAACAATAAAAGTAAACCAGAGTTATTTAAAATTACATTTTTAAGACATTAGTTTCTTATTATATTATTTACAACCAATTTACAGAAACGTGGTGGTTAAGACAAAGCTAAGGGCAGCAGAATATCTGTTATGTTGCAGTAGTAGTTTTTTGTTTTTGTGATGAAACATGAACTCACACACTGTAATTAGCAACTAAAATTTAAATATTATCTAAATATACACCACATGGCCAAAGATTTGTAGACACCACACCGCTCTGCTTTTTGAACATCCCATTCCAGATTTAGTCCCCTTATGCTGTTATAATAACCTTCACTCTTCTGGGAAGGCTTTCCACTAGACTTTGTAGTGTGGCTGTGGGGATTTGTGCTCATTCAGCCGCAAGAGAAAAAAAAATTGAGTTCTTCCACACCAACCTTGGCAAACCATGTTTTAATGGACCTCACTTTGCGCACAGGGGCCATGCTGGAACAGGTTTGGGCCTCTTATTTCCAGTGAAGGGAAATATTAATCTACAGCACACAAAGACTTTCTAGACAAATGTGTGCTTACAATTTTGTGACAACAGTCTGGGGAAGAACCACATATGGGTGTGATGGTCAGGTGTCCACAAACCTTTGGCCATATAGTGTATTTTTTTTTTCTAGAAGGGTTTAGGAAGAAAATTGTGGCCCATTATAACATTCACATTAGCTAGACCAAAAAAGAAGTAACGCATAGGTTATAACTATGATAGCCAAGTGTTTACCAATGATGTCGCTTACAAAACACTGTTGTAGGTGCAGACTTTCAATCTGACCACAGTTGCACGCCTCAATGACGAATTCAATGTGGAAAGTGCTAAGTTTCATGATCTAGAATAAGGTTCTTGCATGGAATACGCCTTCATTTACCCACACGCAGTACAATCATGAAATGAAAACTGATGTCATCTATATTTTTCTCCCTACCAGGTCAAAGTGGAATAATTTCACAACTAAAAACTTTCTTGCATAAGACTTGTATTTGTTTTTCAAGACTATATCACAGTTGGTTTATACTCAGTTTCACCAAAACACACAAAAACAGTTACAAAATACAATATGTACAAATATTCCTTTGAGATACAATTCAAACAAAAAATAAAATGAGTGCATGCATTGACTTTGGTAACTGAAAAGTACCATGTTCAAAATGACACAGCTCAAAATGCTTGCACAGAACTCAAACCCCTTTATTCCCCTTATTTACAGTTAGGCACACTGACATACAAGCAGCAAGGTCTGTTTTGGCAAATAAATATGTGCAGGAAGTTTAGTCTAATCTGGAATCGTGGAATCATGTAAACTTTGCATATTGTAGACCCCAGGCATACAGTCTCCTCAGGGACAAAGTGCAGCAAAACTCTATACTACATTCCTAAATTCAAACCTCTGTTAGTATTCCACTTCAAAAAAAAAAAAAATCACAAAAGGTCATAGTAGTGTTCGTTAGTAAGTAAGTATTAAAGACCACACACTTTACACTGAAACTGGAAACTGCTGGATGTGGTCTAAATGCCAAAATTAAATAATGTCAAAGGTCAAAATGGAAACTTATCCAAAGCCTTGCTCTGAGGTTGAACCATTTCCACAAAGACAATGACATACAGTACTGTAAAGTTTTTTCAGAGTAGAAATTCTCATTGCTTCTTAGCTTTTCATTATTACATGTTAAAGATGGAACAATCTGTTGAAACTCCAACATCAAGAGGAATCATTATTCAGGCAACCTAGAGAAAAGACATACAAACATCAGCTTATTTTGTGTCTCAGTTTCGCAACAACCTAGTGCTAATTCTCGACAGAAGACAGAGGAGAACAAATCATGAATAAATATCAGTTGCACATGAAAAAACTTTCATCCCTGTATACCATTTTGCCGCCCTGAACCCCTTCATCTGTAGAATACATTTTATGAATGTAATCCAACAATTTCATATGCAGTTAGGTTCGGAAGTATTTGGACAATGAGGGAGTTTTTATGATTTTGCCTTTATACACCACCACAATGGATTTGAAATAAAACAATCAAGATGTGATCGAAGTGTAGACTTCCAGCTTTATTTTAAGAGGTTCCACAAAAATATGGCATTTACCATTTAGGAATTACAGCCATTTTCAGCAAAATACTTAAGGGCTCAAAGGTATTTGGACAATTGACTGACAAGACGTTAATTGACCAGGTTCGGTCCATTCCCTCATTACTTCAAGACAAATGAAGCAGATAAAAGGTCTGGAGTTGATAGCAGGTATTGAGTTGGCATTTGGCAGCTGTTCGACTGGAGCTACCAATATGAAGTCCAAGGAGATCTCAATGCAAGTGAAGGAGGCCATCATTAGGCTGAAAAAACAACATAAATCTATAAGAGAGATAGCAAAAACCTTAGGTGTGGCCAAATCAACAGTTGGGTACATTCTTAAAAAGAAAGAAAGCATTGGTGAGCTCAACAACATCGAAAGGCCTGGAAGACCATGGAAGACAACTAAAGTGGATGATCGCAACATACTTTCCTTGGTGAAGAAAACCAACATCAACAGAAGTCAAGAATACTCTGGAGAAGGTAGGCGTATCATTGTCAAAATCTACAATCAAGAGATGCCTTCATGAATGTAAATACAGAGGGTTTGCAACAAGGTGAAAAACACTGGTAACATTCAAGAACAGGAAAGCCAGATTAGACTTTGCCAGAAAACATCTAAAAAAGCCTCCCAAGTTCTGGAATAAGATTCTTTGGACTGATGAAACCAAGATTAACTTGTACCAGAATGATGGGAAGAGAAAAGTATGGTGAAAGAAAGGAATAGCTCATGATCCAAAGTATACCACATCATGTGTCAAACATGGTGGAGGCAGTGTTATGGCATGGGCATGTATGGCTGCCAGTGGAACGGGCTCACTGGTGTTTATTGATGATGTGACTGCTGACAGAAGTAGCAAGATGAATTCTGAGGTGTATAGGGCTATACTCTCTGCTCACATTCAGCCAAATGCTGCAAAACTGATAGGACGCCGCTTCACAGTGCAGGTGGATAATGACCCTAAACATACTGCGAAAGCAACTCAAGACTTTTTGAAGGCAAAGAAATGGAATATTCTTCAATGGCTAAGTCAGTGGCCTGATCTCAACCCAATAGAGCATGCTTTTGACTTACTGAAGACAAGACTGAAGACAGAAAGACCCACTGAAGGTGGCTGCAGTGAAGGTCTGGCAAAGCATCTCCAGGGAGGAAACTCAGAATTTGAGTTTTGAGAACATGGGCTCTAGACTTCAGGCAGTCATTGACTGCAAAGGATTTTCATCCAAGTATTAAAATTATGATTATATTTACAATTATGTCACTTTGTCCAAATACCTTTCAGCCCCTGAAAATGAAGGTACTTTGCTGAAAATGGCTGTAATTCCTAAATGGTAAATGCCATATTTTTGTGGAACCTCTTAAAATAAAGCTGAAAGTCTACACTTCGATCACATCTTGATTGTTTTATTTCAAATCCATTGTGGTGGTGTATAAAGGCAAAGTCACCAAAACTCTGTCATTGTCCAAATACTTCTGGACCTGACAGTAAACAATAATAATCTGGCGACTTGTTGGAGCCAAACAGCTTTCTATTCCTGAATTTTACACTGATAGACCCCATGAGGTCTAAGCTGACATTATTTATAGTGTTTTTAATTCTATTCTATTTGTATAACACTTTTAACAAGAAGTATGGTCACAAAGTGGCTTTACAGAAATCTGGATGTACATTTATATTTAGTTGCCTAATGAGCAAGCCAGAGGCAACATTCAATTCAGCTTCCAAATGTAATCGACTAATAACTGTAAGAACTCAAAAATAAATCTGAAAGTGGGTTGTGATTTTCTTTATTAAAAAAAAAAAAAAAAAAAAAAAAAAAACGTGCTGTGAGCCATCTCTTGACATCAGCTGCCAAGTGCATGCAGGGCAGTCGCCTAGGGCACAAAATAAATAGAGGGCTCTTAACTAATTTGTGGAAAATCACCAGATCTAAGGACATTCTCAACTGGTCCAAATACTCATGTCAGTTACCATTTCGCATAATCACTTAACACTTCTCTTTCCATTCGTATGCTGACAAATTTGATGACACCCAAATTTATCTGTCGGTTAACGTTAAGACCTGGATGTTGTGCAACTTCTTTATAGCTAGACACGGACAAAACTGAAGTCATTTTCATCTGCCAAAACAATTCCCATACTTCCTACACTCTTACCTTAGATCTCTCATATCTTATGCTAGACCTGCCTGTAGAAACCTAGGAGCAAGTCTGGATTCAGGTCTGAGTTTTACACAGCATGTGAAGAAGCTAGTTCAGTCTTGCTTCCTCCAGCTCAGAAAAAATGTCAAACTGGATCAAGTCCATCTCCACTCCCAGAGCCTCGATTTTTGTAATGCTCTTTCCTCAAAGAGCCAAGCCACAAAGCTGCTCATTTACATTTATGGAATTTGGCAGATGCCCTTATCCAGAGCGACTTGCAATTATCTAACTTATACAACTGAGCGGTTGAGGGCCTTGCTCAAGGGCCCAGCAGTGGCAGTTTGGTGGTGCTGGGGTTTGAACTTTCAACCTTCCGATCAGAAGTCCAATGTCTCAACCACTGAACTACCATGTCCCAAGCTCAAGCCAACGAAGCTCACAGCTCACATTACCCCAATCTTGAGAATTGATTTTAAAATTCGTTTAATAACTTACAAATTGTTACATGCTAGACCTCTCAGCACATCTAGTCTAGGTCTGCTAGCTGTTCCACAGTCCCATCTGATGACTAAAAGTGACTGCGGCTTTGCAGTCAGGGCCTCAAATCTCTGGAACAGTCTCCTTCTTCGTATTAAATCTGCTGCTTCACTATCCGCTATGAAATCTAATCTGAAAATTTATCTTTATAGAAAGGCGTTCCCCAACAGTTTGGACTCGCTTATTGAAATGAACTTACCCTAGATGTCTGAACAGCTAAGTCACTGGCAGTCTTCAAACAACCATTAAAGGCATACATCTTCATGGAGTATTTAAATTAGCACTTTATTTTAAAAAAATAAATAAATAAATTCTTGTGCTGCCTGTGTGTTTTTCTTACTATATTACCTCCCCAACAGAGTTTTTTTTAAGACTGATAGTACTCTTAGTCCATGACCTAGTGAAGCAGTATCAGGATGTATTTATTGATAGAGACTTCAAAGTTGCTCTGGATCAGGACGTCTGCCAAATGCCATAAATGTAAATGTTAATGTAAATTTGGCACTTCAGCTTTGATTCTTAGCACTCTCTGCTGTCCAGTTTTAGACTGACTGTCTTAATTGTGGCTTTCTTTCTTATGTTTATTTTATGCTCTTTTCTATTATACATTAATTTAATTTATTTCACACTTTATTTAGACAGTCATTTAATTTTGTGTTTGTGCTTATTTTCTACAGGGCGTCCCAAAAGTCTCTATACATAGGGGAAATAAACACTTTTGAGCAAAATGTCTTCCAAATTTTTTTATACTTAGTTTATATTACATATGTTTTTTCAGACGGCCTTTAAGAATGCCCTTGACAAAAGAAAAATGTATTGCAAACATTCTCATGGGTGGATCGGGAAGCTGTCGCAAGGTTGCGATGGACTTTAACAGGAAACATGGCAAGCACATCACACACGACACTGTTGCCAAACTTATTAACTAACTCAAAAAAGACCATTTTTTTCAACTCAAGTTTTGCGGACCAACCGCTAACTAACAGCGGACTAACAACAATCCACTGAAGAAGGTACAACTGACATGGTGCTGGCATATATAGTCCCTATGTATGGAGACTTTTGGGACACTCTGTTTTATATTTCATATTATTAGTGTCACAGACAAACAAATAATGGCATTAATTTTAACTTCACAGACACATAAATAACGGCAAAGTTGTGCCATTTGTGAGTGGGCATATGTGGTGTATTGCATTAATGATACTGTGTGTCCTTGTAATTGTGATATTTGTGAGTTCCAACAGTAGATTTTCATTCATTCATTCATTCATTCATTCACTCACTCACTCACTCACTACCCTTCAGTAAGCACTTTATCCTCAATCCAGGTCATGGCAGATCCAGAGCCTATCTTGGGAACACCAGGCATAAGGTGGGAATACAGCCTGGATGGGAGACCACTCCACCATGCACATATACATTCACACCTAGGGGCAATTTAGAATTACCAATACACCTACCAGCAGGTTTTTTGGGAGGTTGGAAGAAGCTGGAGAACCCAGAGGGGGGACATGAAACTGCATATAGACAGTTACCCAAGTTCAGGATTGAACCAGAGACCCCAGAGCTGTGGGGGAGCAATGCTATCCGCTGCTTTCAAGCATATGTTTGCATTCATATAAATGTACTTACATGTCCCCTTGAGCGCAGTTGTTGCCAAACAACTTATATGTGTCTGGTTCCCTCTGTGAATAAGTAAAATGACAAATAGACAATGAAGTTTAAAGACACTCCTACAGTCCATATAGAAACAACCCTAGAATTTGACTGAATATATACACACACACACACACACACACACACACACACATACATACATACATATACCCCCCATTAATCATAAAGAGCAACCTACCCCCTTGTTCAGAACTATTGGGTGATCTGGTAGAAAGTCAGGTTTTTTCTTTGCCATTGGTGAATTTGCCAACTTGATCAAGAAGTCTCTGCTGTATGATATTCTCTCTATCAAGAACAAAAGAGCCCAGCTTTACTCTCAAAGATCATCTAACCAAAACTGTGCTCTGGACACACTCTACTATTATTAATCAAGTCCTCTTTGCAGTGTCATGTTATCGCGCTGGCACTATGCTGAACTTTATTCAGTGTTACACTACAAACCAAGGCGGGAACACTTGCTAGTCACAATCTGATATACGTTTGTTATACTGCGGGTTTTCCTCTTACATTATTCCATTATACCACAGTACTGTTGAATTCTTGATTGTGATTGGTCAGAAGGTATTCATTAAATTTCTATAACAGCAGCTCTTATAATAGTGTCAGCTGTAATTCAAATCACAGGTTGCTATTAATGCCTCGGGTGTTAGTGCGTTGTAATAATAAGTTTTCCACCATGTGAAAGTATTCAGGACAGAACACTTTCCGGCTTCTTGGCAAGATGCCAAGCGGTTGCTTTTGTCTTATTGACTTCAACAGAGAGGGAAAAAGAAAGGCTGGTGAGGGGTGACTGTTTATAGCTGCTATAACACAGTAGGTCTTGCAGGACATTCCAAGACATTAAAAGTAAGTATAAAAACATAGAAAGTACAAGTCGTTCAAGAAATTAATAATTGCTGTGGTATAAGAGGGATAAAACACTTTCAGATAGATTACCCCCCCCCCCCCCCCCCAAAAAAAAAAAAAAAAAAAAAAAAAAAAACAGCTCGCCCTGTAGTGTTTGTTGTAATAACATAACAATGACTGAATACCTGAAAACTGACTCCTACCTGGTTTGGCAGGTGCTTGACTTTGGCTGTGCAGCTTGAGAATTTCATAAAAATGCTCCACTCTTATGTTTAGCTGAAACAAGAACATCAGGTTCTGTGTTGTTACTAAAGGGCTACCAGGTATACCAGATATGAATGAGAAGAAAGTGACACGCTGTAACCGGCCACCTTTATGAGCATTTTACAGCATGTGATACGAAAACACAGCCTTACTGGTCTTTCTGTTGGCTTGTCCACAGGCTCAGCCACTACATCTGCCTGCACCACTACACAAATAAACAGCACACGACTTATCATAAAGGCATACAGTATTGTTCACTGCAACAGAACTGCTCGGGTTAGGCAGCTAATAAACCTTGATACATGTCAGAAAATGTACTTTTCCAGCATGTACTCAAAAAGCATTAGCTTGATCCAGAGAGAATTTGATTGTTACCTTGATTATTATTTAGTCTCCGCAGTGGCCTTGCTGGCGCCAGATTTCGCATCCTCCTTGTGGAGACCTCCATCATTCTGATGAAATAAAATGACCTCTTCATCACAGTCATGCTTAAGATGCATAAGCTTCCTTACTCATGACTAAATAAACCACTTTGAGCGTGTTCATTAATCAATATTATTAACTTAATTTGTCAAGTCAGACTGAACCACTACGGTATTTATTTATGTAAGGAAGAAAACACGCCTGCTTTTAGGAAAATTATCAACAATGGTGTGGTGTGGTGTGGTGTGGTGCGGCCTGACGTGTTTTATTCCTCTTATACCTCAGGAGGTTGCCAATGACATCATGCTCTTTGTCGGTTTATAGGTACGTTTAATGTCGTGGAACGTTTTCCTTCATGGGGAAAAAAAACCCTCAGGACTGAGGCTTTGTGCTTTCTTAGCAACATGACAAGCTGCATTTTTTTTATTATTAACTTGGTATTATTAAGGAATGAAAAAGCTGAGGCTGGTGAGAAATCCTAAGTGATAACTGGAACTTGATTTGCAAATGTTCCACAACATTAAATGTAAGTATAAACAGATTAAATTATTTATACGTATAAAAAAATAGCTAGCGTTCCAAATTGCTGTATTAGAGGAATAAAACACTTGGGATATAAAGCATACACAGGTCCAGCAAAATGCAATCGAGTGCAAATGTTTGCATACCCTTACCCTGAAATGATGAAACCTACCAGGAACATTTTGTAAAAGTTCCTTCATTATCACAAGTAATAAAAATAGCCACAAGTGTATGGTAATGGTCACAGCAAACCGCTTGAGAGTTTGAGACGGTTTTAATGTTTCAAGTCTTAAATACGACTTTTAAATGTAAAACTGTGTTGATAATGTAGTCATTAGACATCTTAAAAAGTTACGTCCAGATTATTAAACATTTTTGAGCTTGCTAATAAAGATAACTTCTGACATAGACTCTCTTGCTGTAACAGTTTTTAAGTAAGAAAACACAATTAAATGAATATGGAGTTCTGTTTTGCAGATAAACAGGCACATCTTTTTCCACCTAGAAACAGCATTGCCAGGATAACTGTTTTACACCAAACTGGGCTAGTTTCGGAACAAGGTTACAGATGGAAAAGCGAGTCCATGGGTGGCATTCTCGGGGCTAGTTCAAAGATCTGTGGCGGCTGATCAGAAACTGTTTTAAAGCAAATGACTGGAATTAAATCTAATCCATTTCCCTGGCAAACAAATGGAAATGTAAGTGAAGACAATCTACACTATATGGCCAAAGGTTTGTGGACACCTGACCATCTCACCCATATGTGGTTCTTCTCCAAACTGTTGCCACAAAGTTGGAAGCACACAATTGTATAGATTGGCTTTCTACACTGTAGCATTACAGTTTCCCTTCACTGGAACTAAAAGGCCAAACCTGTTCCAGCATGACAATGACTACGTTTACATGCACATCAATATTCCAATATTAGTCGGAATTTGGCAATATTCTAATTAGTACTGAGTCATGTAAACGATTCAGATTAAGACAATATTCTGATTCCCCAAATTCTTATTCCCACCCTCGGAATATGCCTGTTTTAATCAGAAATTTGTGAACACCTTATTCAGAAAATCCACTGAAAGGAGTTATATGCACATGCCCAGTCCACAGGAAATTGTGGGTGCTAACCGATGCTTAGCTTAACAGAAGCTTACCAGACCCTTTCCATTTCGAGGCGGTGTTGTCGGGCATTTCTGATGGTGAGAGTTAGCGTGTTATAGTCCTAATTAAATTAGTGTGAAAAAGTAGTGATAAAACTAATAACTGAGCATACTCTATAACCAACTGCAGCATCATGAATATAATAATAATAGCGGGGAAAAAAAGTGCATACTTTGCATACAAGGGCATACTTACAACAACCATGTATACAGGAATATTCCGAAGCCTGTACGCATGGAAACATCGTATTCGAAATATGGCTGCAACCTGAATATAGACCTTAAACACAATTTGGTGTGCATGTTAACGTAGCCAATGCCACTGTGCACAAAAAAGTCCATAAAGACCTGGGCCCGTATTCACAAAGCTTCCTAAGCCTAAAAGTTGCTCCTAGTGACGAAATTCTAAGAATATTCTTAGAATTATGACGTTTTCTTAGAATTTCCCCTTAAATTTCGGACTAAATCTTAGTAAAGATAAAAATGATTCACGAAACATCTTAGCCCTAAAAACAGCTCCTAAGGTAAAAATTGTTAAGAGTATAGAGGACTTTTAAGAGGCTTAAGAGTTTCTATAGCAGAGGACAAAATGGCGGAAAGAAGAAATATTCTCCAAACACTGCTCTTCTGGCCAATTTGGTTTTCTTGTTCTTTTACTTCCTCCCATCTCTCTTGGATTGTTGGCTACATACCATCCAAAAGCGCAACTTATATAGACTGTCCTGCAATCAGGTAAACTGGCAAAAGGTGAGCCATTTTGCTCCCATCAATCTGAAATGGATTACAAGTAATAAAATCAGTATGGTAAATAAATGTAAGAACCTAAATATAGTAACTACTGCATGGAAACTGGTTGCTTCAAAAGTAGACACATTTTCAACATTTGGCTGTTTTAATTAACTTTGAGATATTTAGCCTATAACAGAAACTTTGCATAAAGTAGCCTGTATTCATGATTATACAATTTCTTAATACAAAATTTTATGATTTCACCGTCCACTTTATTATCATATATTCTATTCTCACAAAGGTCGCATTTTAAGACCTTTACAGATAGTTTTTTTATCAACCAATCACAGTCCTTGAATTGCTGCGTCATCCCTAGCAACAGGGTCAACCACACCTCCTCACTAAGATAAAGGTTTTTGTACTTTCCTTACTCAGAGCTGCTCAAAAATCACTTTTTGTCTAGGACTCCCAGCTAGGACTTGTTAGGCTAAGATAGGAGCTCTCTGAGAGAATTCTAAGAAGCTTTGTGAATACGGGCCCTGGTTTGCAAATGAGTAGAAGAACTCAACTCCACTGAACATGTTTGGGATGAACTGGAACACTGACTGCACCCCAGGCCTCCTCGACCAGCATCAGTGCCTGACCTCACTAATGCTCTTGCGGCTGAATGAGCACAAAGCCCCACAGCCATGCTCCAAAATCTAGTGGAAAGCCTTCCCAGAAGAGTGGAGATTATTATAAGAGCAAAGGGGGAATAAAGCTATAATGGGATGTTCAACAAGCACATATGAGTGTGACATATAGTGAATCTACAATGTAGAGAACCATTGCTGTTTTGGTTCTGAGGTTTGGAGAGGGAAAAGGGGTATTGTGCAGTGGATAATGGCTGTACCAGGCGATGATAAAAGGCGTATTGTAGATACCGCAAATCAGAAATGCATGCGCACCGAAGTGACCATGTTTCCCATGCAAAGACAGAGAAGAAAAAAAAGAAAGAAAAAAAATGCATCCTCCACTTTTTCCTGAACTTGTTAGGAGAGTTTCCTGTCTTTTTGTGCAATTTTTGAAATGAACATTTTGAGACCTGATAACCCTGACCAGAAACCAAGCCGGGGAGCAAACCTTTGCTATACTGAAGGCTAGATAAACACTGCACAAATCTGCTATCAGCAATTGTTTAAAGATACAATAATGCATTAAGCAATATAAGATAAAGATACAGTAATACATTAAGCAATATTAAATTTAATACCTGTGAACACAAATGTGAGAAATATTTTAACTACTGCTTCTGACTGGCATCCCTGCTGAGAAAAACAACAGAAACCAGTACAGAAATTCTAATGGTTTCCACTACAAATACCATTACAATCCATCAGCTAACCATTAAAACCATTACTGATCCTTAATGGTATCCATTAGACATAACATGCCACCAATAGAAGGCAACAAATTACCAGTAGAGACCCAGTTTCCATTAAAACCAATCCAACTCCCATTATAACCATTAAAAATTCTATGAGGGTTTCTATTGTTGTTGTTTTTTTTTCAGCAGGGCATTTTTCAGTAGTATTTAAATAAATACCACCAGTCCCAGTCATGAGAGAATAGAGCTAGGTTAACTTGAAGTGAACTAGTTTTGTTGTTTTGTTGATTCACAGGAGAAGCGGGTTAAAAGGCTTTAGCTCCTACATGTTAGCTAACGTTCGCCTCTGTCCCAGGATTACATTTAAATGCTAGAGCATCGCTGACTGATAAGAGCTCCTCACAACTGACATTTCAAACATAAACACACATATTTACACTATTTTCATACTATTTAACTTATGAAAAGATTCAAAAACCCTCGTGGAAGTGAGTCAAAGAGCCTAAAACACGGCACATAAATGATTTAGTGGCCAAACAAGACAAAAACAAGTTAGCAGCCCATGCCGTGTTCATGGCTGATGGACCAACCTGCTAGCATTGAAGATTTAGCGTTAACAAAGTTTTTTTTAAATAAATACATGAAACCTTACCATGCTATCAACCAACACAGACTGTGACTAGTGTGAAAAGTTCTAATAGTTAAACTGTCATTGCTGTCTTACGTGATGTATTTCCCCAACGCCAGAAACGGTGCTCTCTCTAAGGTCTCTCGTACTACATACTCTCGTACTACGTAGTATCTACAGATAGCAGCTATGATACAGCGGGGCGCAGCATTTCTGACACCCTCTTTAGTACGGTAGTGTGCCATTCCGGACTCAGCATCTGGGATAATCCGAAACGGCTCTCTGATTGATATTATGGTGCACTAGGAAGGGTGTTCCGGCTATCATTTCAGCACACTATATAGGGAGAAGGGTGCTATTTAGGATATAGCCCCGAAGAAAATAACAAAACACGAGCTCGAAGCACATCAATCCCCGAAGAGATAATCCATGTGGCCGTTTCGTAATAATTATATATATATCTATTTTTTTTTTTTTTTTTTAAATACAAGTTTTATTTTAGGTGTAAAAGCATTGTTAGGTGCTGTTAGTATTTAAACAGGCAAGTGTTCGTTGTAAACACATATAAAATGATCTCTGTTTCAATGCTACTGTTTATACTTTCAAACATAGAGCAGGCTTAGTCGTTAATATTTTTGTTTTCCATTTGATTTTAGTGCATATATATATATATATATATATATATATATATATATATATATATATATAGCCACAGTATTTGTTGAATTAGTTGAATCCCAAATGATTCCCTACTCCCTACAAAAGTGCATCATCATTATAGGGCTTGGGAATGTGACGTCATGACCCAGTCTCCAGTGAATGATCCGCCATTTTGGTCCCTCAGTAGCCTAGTAAGGTAGCCAGCCTAGCTAGCAGACGTGCTTTCACACAGCTACTGTGTGTGTGTCATTATGGTAGGAGCACATGACAGTTCAGGTTAAAAAATAGGAAATGTGTGCTTATTTAATGCTTAAATACATACACTTATCTGAACTGTCAGTAACGCAATGTAACAAACTTTAAAAAACTTTTTTAATAAAGTCACTGCTGAGAACAAGGGTGCTGTAAAGTGTACAGGGGTGTGTGATATCACATTTGGGCTTCCTGTAGCCTACATGAGCAGGTACCGCACTCATTCATTTGTACACAATGAGGCTTTGAGTGACTTCAGTTTTTATTTTTATTTAATTTTTTTTTTTCTTCCAATTGATCAAAAGAACAGCACTGAACCACATACTAGATAGGAAACAATGTCTGAAAATGTAAGAGGAGGTAACATCTCTGTTTGGGAGTTTATAAGGATTGACACCATCAATAAGATAAATTTGATCCAGACCCATTTATTTGCTCCATTACAACACTTGATGCATTTTAATAACACTGAGCTGCATTAATATAAAAGTAACACCATTGTACTTTTATTTATTTAAATAAAAAAAGGAACATAAGAATGGGTTTGTGTTAACCATAACAATTGAAGCCAATAATAAGTATTAGTAGTAATTCAGTGCACCACAACACATACAGTATGTCCTCCCTTTCTGGCTCACATTTAAATTATTTTATTGAAACACAATCTAACATAATAAATGCATGCATATAGGGCATACATACGGTGGGGAAACGATATTAACAAAAACAAATGAAAATAATCAGTGTGAACATTAACAGACACTCGTGTGATCGTCTTTTATAGGCACCACTGCTCAACTCCTCACAAAACCAGTGGATCTTTCCTGTAGAAGGGCCTAATGAAGTTGCTGGTCATGTGCAGGCAAAAAGGGTCACATCATCTCCTGGTGGAATTCCGAGATAGTGTGGAGGCAACTGTCGGTCTGCTGAAACCTCACCCAGTCTAGAAACAGTAAACGTGCTTTACTCCTGTACAAGTCTGAGCAAAGTTGCTAGCTAGACTCGCCAGCTACTTTAAAAGGAGAATCTGTACCCCTGCTCATTCGTGCAGTTATTCAAGCAACCAATCATGTCGCATTTCTCATCCAGACTTTGCAGGATGTTTATTACCCAACTTAGATGTTGTACATTTTGTTGTTTTTTTGTTTTATTGCCTGTAACTTTAAATAAATTACCACCTCCTACATAATGCACACAACCTACCATCACACCAGGAAATGTTGTATTACTGTTTTTTTTTTTGTCAGTACACAGTATAAACATGTACCAAATAAAATTACAAAAAGTAGCATGTACGCATCCATCTTAAATCAATAATACAGTGGCTTCAAAAATCAACATTATCAGCAGACATATTTACTTGTGAAAATTTAAACATTTCTGAAAGAATGTTAACGAAGGACAGAAATTTCATTTCAATCAGCCATAACTGTAAAATGGTAATATACTAGCATAACTATTACCACAAAGTTTCTAAAAGAAATAAAAAAGTTACACCACAAAAAACAATGAAATGAATAAAGATCATTTAATCGCTCATGAATTCTTCCTTATGAGGCAAGAAAAAAAAGTTGCGTATTTAGAAATATAATGAGCAAACAAGACAAGTCATTATAAACATCTGTCTAAAGAAATGCCCAAAGTCTCTCATTCTACACAAACACAATATTAATTTTCCTCGTACCAATGGGTCTTCCATTTAATTCTTGGACAGCAGTGACTGCCTCACTGTGGCTTTCAAACACAACAGTTGCAGTGCCTGTAGGTGCTCCGCTCCTATTATACTGCAATGAGACCGACCCCGGAATTACTCTGTACCCATAGCAGAAGTCATAGATTTCATCAACCCTTATCTTAGAGGGTAGATTGAGCAACCTGACGCATGTCGGCCGATTAAATTGTTGGTCAGGTGGTTCATACTGATGAGGTTCAGAACCACACGGCCCCTGTCCATAAGCATCAGGGTTTTCAAAATGATCCAGTGGACCACTGTTTCCAGGACCATAGTGAGGAGCATCTGGCATTATGTCACAACTGTCCTGATACACTCGGTCATTAAGGAAATTTGGATCACCGCCGTACCTTGGCAAGTTCATCTGAAAGTTCCTCTCGGGCATACTGCTGTTGTCAATACCAAATTCTTGCATCTGAGCCCAGGTGATGCATTTCAGCATGACCTCCGATCCAAGAAATCTTTGCCCATTCAGAGACTGTGCCATCATTGCCTCCTTTTCTGTCTGAAAAATCACTAAAGCCTCACCAAGCCCAGCTCCTCTGTCATCATGGAGAAGGATAATCTTGTCCTCTGAAAGCTGGAATCCATGGAAGAAGTCCATGATCTCTACTTTACGGACATCAAAAGGCAGGTTGCGAACATATATGCACCGTCTCTCAGTCTCATAAACACTCTTTTGTGAACGTTCAGATGATCTGCTGGATCTTCTATGGTCTTCTCTTGGGTTATCAGTAGATTCTAGTATAGTGGCAATCTTTTCTTTGGAGACAGGAGACACATAAACAACGCTGTGAAGAAATGTTTCCTTGTGGTGAGCCAGGCCAGAACAATAGTCCTTTAGATTCTTGAACACCACAATAGCTGATTTGCTCCTATTGCTATTGCTATTGTTATCAACAAAAATACTGATCTGGTCATCTGTCAAAGACACAGGATGGAGGAAGGCTTTTATATCTTGCTTTTCGACTGAATATGGGAGGTTTTCATACAACACACCAAACTCTTCATTGGAAGGAGAATGTGACCGATGGCGAATGGGAGAGCGAGATCTTGTACGCTCTAAAGTGTGTTTTCTCTGAATTGTACCTTCTGGTTTCACCGATCCCCCTGATTTGACCCACTGATGCTCTGAGGCTGGCATTACTCTGATGTAACGTGGCCCAATATATTTTCGATCCCTCTTCAGACCTTCAATCGTATCCTCTCTGGTTCTAAATTTGACCAAACCACATCCATTAAACATTCCATAATTGTTTCGCATGAAAATTAGGTCATCAATTTGTACACCGTCAAAAAAGACACGAACATCCTCCTTCGTTGCAGAGAATGGCATTCCAGACAAGTACAAATACAGGCTATCTCCATCTCCTTCTTTCTTCTGTGTTCGAGAGTCATTGGGAGAAGCTACAGGAGGTCTGTTTCCCATGTTTTGATTATCTCCTCTTCGAATATCTACTTTCATATCCTCATTCAGTGACATGGGTCTCCCTTCGACTGCTGGTCTTTTGACAACCTCCTTGTAATTCCTCCGGTTATCTGCTTCTGATTTCCTTGTGCTTTCCTCAAGAACCTTCTGCATCTCTGACCTGCTACTCAAAAGCAAGTTGACTGGAGAGCCTTTAATGCATCCTCCTGACCGAGTCATTGCTCGTCTTGCATCTTCATCGGATGCGAAAATTATGAATGCTTCCTCAAGTTCTCCGCCAATTATATGTACCCCACCATCGGGTATTCTAAGGCCAGTGAAGAAATTGCGAATGTCCTCAGAACCAGCTGTGATTCTAAGTCCCTGTAAGCGGATGACCACCGCCATGATGGCACACACAACAGCACCTGCAGACAAAAGTACACGATAGTGTTATCTCCATCTTGGCCATGGTCCACCATGTCACAATATTCAAGGTCTTCCTTTTTCCAAAACCAATGCTTAATAATGGACCACAGAGCAATTAACATATGTATACAGAATAAATTGTGATTTCCTGTTCTCAGTAACAAGGTTATTTGATCCCTTGACTTAGCCTCCACAATAACAGCACTCCAGTTCTCAAAAACACAAACCTTTAAACAAACATGCATCCTGAGCAATCCAACATTCATTCCTTACAATTTCCTCATGATCAAAGCATGATCCATCTCTGTCAATGCAGAAATCGACAGACTGTTCGGTACTTTATAACAAGCACACTAAGCAGATTCTTCTGTAAAGTCCACTCAGATGACAGTTCACACCACAATATTGTCTACTGTTACAACAAAAATAAGGATTCATGAACTGACATTCCACAAAGATTACATTCACCAGTTCCACCATGTCTGAAACTTCATCCAAGATCTCTTCAGTCTTCTCCAAAGCACTTCATCATTCAATTTCCCTTTGAAGAATACAGTCACCAATTATTTCACTATGCCACTCCCAACACATCAGACTTACCTTTGAATTCAAAACACCTTAATCCCACTGTTCAGATACCATCTCACATAAGCATGTTATCCCAAGGCCTGAGACATTATCAGGTGCAAATGTACAACTTCTTTATAATGGCCGAGAAGTGAATGTCCTTGTGAGGTACACACAGAGATAAGGTCAACCAGTTTTTCAGTGAATTAAAGTTAGACATTCATTCATTTATTCATCTATCTTCAGTAACCGCTTTATCCTGGTCAGGGTTGAGGTGAATCCGGAGCCTATCCCGGGAATACTGGGTGCGAGGCTGTAATACACCCTGGATGGGACACTTGTCCATGGCAGGGGCATTATGTACACATACATACAGACATACACACACACAGGCAATTTAGTGTAGCCAATCCACCTAATAGCATGTTTTGGAGAGGTGGGAGGAAACCAGAGAACCCAGAGGAAACCCATACGGACATGTGAAACTCTGCACAGACAGTAACCCAACCTGTTAGGAACCCTGGGAAGTGAGACATGAAAAAGTGAAGTATTCAACACATTGAAGTGAAAACCTAAATCAACATGACACTCTGTTTTCCCAACAGTCTCCACAAATAAAGTGATCATGTTACTTTGCCAACTGGGAGAAAACAAAATTCGACAAAAAACAGTCACCAATGCCACCAAACCAGCTTCCAGAATGTATTCCTGTTTACACACACAGACAGAAAAAAGACGCCACCAATTAACACCAGTTAAACACACCAAACAGTCATGAAACATGTTAGCCATCTTGTTTCGTGGTGACAAAGAAAATACCGCCAACTCGCCGTTAGCCAAATAATAGCTTACATAACACTGTTACAGGACACGGTAGGTTACGAGAACAGTTAAAAACCCAAACAGATGTGATAACACACCAGGAAACCCACACAACAGACCAAAATACTATTCCAGTATCTTATGTTAACAAGTTAGCTGTAGTAGAAAAGTAAAGGCTTCAGAGCAGAACAATGCTAGGTATGGCCGCCATGATGACGCACATACAGAGCAAGACGCAAATCACAAGCGCAATACCGGATCACTTACACGAGCTGCCACGGACCAGCACCTTATTTAGCTTATAAACCACTGCTGTGCTTGCTTAACCAGGGTGGCGACAAGCTGTTTTTGCAACTCTTTGTCTTTTTTCTTGACAAAAAACGTGTCAGTAAATCAAGCTATCCAGCAGCGAGCTAGCTAGAGGAGAGTGCTCTTGCTCGGCGCTAGTTACAGAGACAGAGCTGTCCCTCATACCGCCATCTACAGCACTGAGGACAACAACACAGGCTAGCTGCTCCTGAAGTCGGAGATTTCAAAGAAATTCATTAATAAAGTAATTACTTGGGGTTACTAACATGCACAAAGTCACTTTACATGTTCTACTGTTGTTCAGGACTGTTAACAATGTTTACACTAATATTACATTTGCGCTGAGTGTTTACTATATTGTTTTATTACTGTAACTCCTGGGCAAAAAAAAGAGAAAAGGGTAAAGCCCAAAATGGCAAATATTAAGCTTTTAATGTTCTTAACAACAAATCATTGGTGAGAAAATTAGCAGGAATTAAACAGATGCACTCCTGAGAGCTCATGTGCCACCATTCGCTCGTTTACTTTTGTTGCAGTGAACTGTTTGGGGAAAAGCTAGAAACAGGGAAATTCACTTATATAGTCTTCTTTTACACAAAGGTAAAATCATGATGATTAAAATGTTTGATGTAAAATTCAAACTAATACATGTCTGGGTGTACAAAATCTTCCAAAAATATCTTCTAGGATTTTTTTTTTTTTTTTTAATTAGTCATTATTTGGTTATCTGCCTCACCTGATGCAGCCCATCAAGCACCACAAGCCTTAAACATTTTAAAGTTCCTTTATCTATCTGTTTAATCTTGCTAATTTCCTGACCAGTGATTTGTTGCTAAGACCATTAAAAGCTTAATATTTTGCCATTTTGGGCTTGGCCTTTTTTAGTTTACAGTTTATTGTATAGTCTGTATTTATTGCATTTATTGACACTGTCACTGTGTTACTTATCCTCTTGTCTGACATTGTTTCATGTTGAGTGTAGCACTGTGATTCTTGGAGAACTGCATTTTGTTTCTAACTTTACGCCTGTCTCTGATGAGCCTACTTGACATGATAATGTTCATATTCGTCATTGGATCTGCACATACTCATCTCACTGTTCAGGTACACTATATGGCCAAATATTTGTGGACACCTGACCATCACACCCATATGTGGTTCTTTTCCAAACTGTTGCCACAGAGTTGGAAGCACACAATTGTATATGATGTCTTTGTATGCTGTAGCGTTACAATTTCCCTTCACTGGAACTAAGGGGCCCAAACCTGTTCCAGCATGACAATGTCCCTGTGCACAAAGCCAGCTCCATGAAAACATGGGTTTGCCAAGGTTGGAGTGCAAGAACTCGAGTGACCTGCACAGAGCCCTGACCTCAACCCCACTGAGCACCTTTGAGATGAACTGGAACGCCGGCCGTGCACCAGGCCTCTTCACCCGACCTGTCTGATCTCACTAATGCTCTTGTGGTTGAATGCACAAATCCCCACAGCCACACTCCAAAATCTAGTGGAAAGACTTCCAAGAATAGTGGAGGTTATTAAAACAGCAAAGGAGAGTAAATCTAGAATGGGATTTTCAGAAAGCTTACAAGTGTGACTAGCCAGGTGTCCACAAACTTCTGGTTATATAGTATATACCTTTCTTTCGTTCTTTCCTTGGTTACTCTGCACTCTACTCTGAGTATTATACTCTGGCTAGATGATAAACTGCATTTTGTTGTAGTTGTAAACTCAATGACAATGAAGTCGAGTCGAATATAATCAGTCTTCTAACTTCACTAGTCATAACCAACTTCCTGTTGGGGTTCCAATGTTAGGGCCCTCACCCTTGAACTATCACATGACTGCAAATGGAAAGTCTTGTGGTTTAAAAGTGACACGTTTTAAAATGAAAGTTGCAGTTTAAAAAAAAAAAAAAAAAGTCAAGACGCAGCTATTCCTGTCTTAGTGGGGACATTTGGTGTCCACCATGTTATAAAAACATACACACACAGGGGTACGAAAAAATAAAATCAGTTACTAAACCTTCATTATAAAATTTTGCAAGCAGTAACTAACAATATAGTCCAGCATTTACGAGTAAAAAAAATCCACAACAACAATAGGGGACCTGCAATGAAATGTGCCCTGTTTATTACAAACGGCAGCCAGCATCACTAAAAATGGGGTTGGGAAAATGTCATGCTTAGGACGCTACAACACAAAAAACATAGTGTTTCTCCATGTACAAAACCTCCCACATGTCATAAACAGTGTTTGCTATCAAAAGAACATAACTGAAAAGTAAACATAAAGCATGGTAAGGTTTTCCCATAAACTATAAGGAATTCTAAAAGCTTAACAATGTTTAATGTACCAAAATGTCTCTAACCAACAAGTAAGAACTTCTAGTCTCAACATATACAAAGTTTTGCTGTGAGCTTGTCCACAAGCCATGCTAGGACAGTGTTTTGGTGCATTGTTTCCTTAGAATAGGTTCTTACTGTAGAAGAAAACAATTAGCCTGTCGTTCTTTTTTAAATTTCAGTTACCATTTGTTTGTTTTTTGGAACTTCATGTTTCATAGTGTTCATGAAAAGGGTGTGGATTTGGAGTTCTATGGTCATTTGTAAAGTACATTATACCACAGCACTTGAATGCTTGAATCTGATTGGCCACAAGGCGTGCATTATTGTCGTATAACAGCACAGGTAGTTCCGGCTTTAATGTGAACATTAATATTAATGCGTTCATTCCAGTATGTTATTGTTTCTAATAGTGACAACTCATACGCAGGGGTGTTCCACATAATCTAAGACTAATAATAAGTGGATTTAAAAATGAGTTGTTATTTATCAAAGTAATCTTTATATAATCTTTGATGTGGTGAAGATTTGGAAGAAGTCTCGGTTGTAGGCATTCTTGGTCTCGGTACCGCTTTCCATTTTCTCTGTAAAATGACAGGCTGTACTTGTGCATCTGTGATAGACTTGTGTGTACTTGTGTGAGTGAGAGAGAGAGAGAGAGAGAGACAGAGAAAGGCTGGTGAGGGAATGACTGTTTTTTGGTGAGAACAGGAACTAACTTGTCCCTCAGATGTTTCACAACATTAAATCTAATAATAAACCATTAAAATGTGCAACGTATTGTTATTTAATAAAGTCAACACTGTAATCATTGGCAAATCTCTGTGGTGTAAGTGGAATAACACAACAAACTGTGTTGTTATACCACAATAATGTACTTTCAGGGAAGTTTACGGGGATGTTTAGAAGTACTTCCGCCTCATTTCCTACATTAAGGTTTTATAATGTCCTTCGTCCTGGTCTTCAGTCTCTTTTATAAAATCTAGGAGACCAGACTAGTATAATTTTTGATACTCATCCATGGAATGCTCACTATTATAAGGCTTGGGAAAGAGAACAGATGCCATGTCTTGAGTGAGCAAAACACAGTGTATTT
>CM040975.1:21200498-21240454 GCA_022985145.1 Pangasius djambal | reverse complement strand
TGATTCTGTATTTTCTTAAAGGTCTGTATTTTCTTTTATCTCTTCTTTGTTTATTCAGTTTTAATTTTATGTTGTGAATTTTTTCAAAATAACCATGTATTTGAAAAAAAAAAAAAAAAAAAAAAAAACTCGGATTATTTTTTCACCAGCAGATGCAGCTAGAGATATTTTATGTCCTTGAACTTTAAAAAAAAATGCTTGCAGGTGAAGACATTTTAAAACCTAAGTACACAACTAGGCATTAAACACCACCCATGGATATCACATTAATAGATTTATGACTCAGCGACAGTTCTAAGCATCACTGATTCTCATACTCCTCAATGAGACCGGAAAGTGTATTTAATGCCTGCTGAAATTCTTCCATCTCTATGCCGTAACGTTCATACCAGTGTAGATAGGCTCGTGCACTTAACATCTCTGTGGCACGTTGAGCTACGTGGCCTAATAACCTTGTGACACTGCTGTGGTTGGAACATACAGTGAGCATGCGGGTGGACAAGGAGACATTAGCCTCATTTCGGGGATCTGGAAAATAAGGGAGAGAAGTTGCACATGTTGAGTTTGGCTCTATCCTTTCATATTCTAGCATTCTCGCACAACTGCTTACACTTTAAAAAAAAAAACCTGACCAAATGATGTGGAAAATGCAGCTCACCAGTCCAGTGGTCAACAGGAAAAGGATTCCAGTGGACACACCTATGTGCTTGTCGCAGCTTCTGCAGGACATTTGAATCGATAAACGAGTTGTCCTGGTTGCCACGTGCAACTGCCAGCACAGCACGACTAGAATACTGCACTCAGCCATAAGGAATAACCAACACACAAAAATAAACAGTAACCCTACACAAGAACAGGAATTTCAACTCTAGTCCTGGACAACTGATTTAAAAAAAAAGGGGGGGGGGGGGTATGGTTATTGGGTAAGGGAAGAAAAATACTTAATATGACGTTCCTTGAACTCCGTGACAGTTCTAAGCATCACTGAGACTCAAACTCCTCAATGACACCTGAAAGTGTATCTAATATCCACTGAAATTGCTCCAGGTCTATATCTTTTCCCTTACATAAATTTTAGCTAGAGAGCTAATGTTAGGTGACTATTTTGCATATATGCTGTTTATGAGTTTGCAGAATTAGCAGTTACACCACAGTATCTTTGATGCCAGTTACTGCTGCTGGATCAGGCATTCACAGCTAACCAACTGACAATAGGTACAAGACAAGCTTGTGTTCAGAGTTTGTGCCATGATGTGTGACATTAAAATTATTTTATTCTCACAACACTCCTGTAATATTGAGTTGTGAATACTTTGGCCACATCCCAAACTGCATACTACCATACTAAATAGTACAGTATGTCACTACACCAATGGTATTAATATTTAGGTATATTTTTTATTGTGCATTGTGCAGTTTGGGACACAGCCTTGAATTTTATGTAAATTACTGATGCACACAATAAAAGAAAAGCACAACACACCCCACATTTAAAAAAGGTTCTTCTGCAAGTAGCTTCCAGAAGCATTTTCTGCCAGAAAGGGCAAAATTCCTACATCTACATCCTGTCGCTTTAAATATATGAAAGGAATATAACATATATTCCTTTAAAAAAAACATATTTCTGTTACAAACCTTGCTTTATTGCATTCATCTGCGAATTGTAAAAATATTAACAATTGAGTTTTGTTTGACAATTGTGCATGTTACTGTATATAAACAGTAATGCTTGTGAAACAGTTTTCAACAGTCACAGCATAAAAGAATTTGGACTATCGAATTATTTTATGGTCTGTGTGTAATTAAAGGACTCTCAGATAGTCCTGTAGGCTCTGAATACCAGTTTTAGGAGTAGTGCATGAGGCTTGAAACTAAGCTCTGTGACTTCACCAAACATGCAAATTATACCCATTTACATAATGCCTATTTAAGGATACAGGTTTTCCGTCAGGTGAATGCTGAGGTAGATTCTTAAGTGTTTCACTGACTAAAGTGTCCCAGTGCGACATCTCACTAGAGAGAAGCATAAGAAGTTATTAGCAACGTACAAACTTGCCATTCATTAATACACATTAGTAAAACATCCAAAGACAAATCAAGATATTAAGACAATCAGCCTACTGCACTGATCACAACTTACCTAGCAGAAGCCTGAGTGGTGTAGAGTAGTTTGGCTGTAGGAATGGGGCATACGGACCTCACCAACTCCCATGGCTCCATTCCCAAACTCTGGCCACTTTATAGAAATCATTGATTACACTATATGCCCAAATGTTTGTGGAAATCTGACCATCACACCCACATGTGCTTGTTGAACATCCCATTCCAGATTTAGTCCCCCGCTTTGCTGTTATTATAACCTTCACTCTTCTGGGAAGGCTTTTCACTAGATTTTGGAGTGTGGTTGTGGGGATCTGTGCTCATTCAGCCACAAGAGCATGAGGTCAGGCACTGACGTTGGGCGAGGAGGCCTGGGGTGCAGTCATTGCTTCAGTTCATCCCAAAAGTATTCAGTGGGGTTGAGGTCAGGGCTCTGTGCAGGACACTGTGCAGGAGTTCTTCCACTCCAACCTTGGCAAACCATGGCAAAGGTCTTCATGGACCTCACTTTGTGCACAGGGACATTGTCATGCTGGAACTGGCTTGGGCCCCTTAGTTCCAGTGAAGGGAAATTGTAACGCTACAGCATACAAAGACATCAGATACAGTTGTGTGCTTCCAACTCTGTGGCAACAATTTTGGGAAGGCCCACATATGGGTGTGATGGTCAGGTGTCCACATAATTTTGGCCATATGGTGTATTAAAAGTACACTAGAGCACTAGAACACATATTGAATTAAAAGGAATAAAGCATCAACTCTTTGGCCTAAATAAGGTAAGATTAAAAAGTAAGATGAAAACAATTTTGATAATGAAGTCATGCGCAACAGCCAGAATCAGATTTACCTGCCTGTAGTAAGAGTCTTCACTGGCATCAGGAGTCCAGCCATGCATGAGGTTATGTGTGCATTCATTGCTGAGAGTGTGCTTTGTGGAAAACCACAGGAGACAGCTCCAAACCCTGCATGTGATTTCTGTTGAAATCCAGCGCGACTTAATACATGGTCATTATGAAACAGAAGTATGCCGTCAGCCGACCTGTGAATTAGGGAGAACTTAGTCACACAGAACTGTGGAGTATAGTTTACATACAACTGATAGATCAAATTAACATTTGAGTAACCTGTGTAGTGCTGCTAGACTCAGTAAAGTGTTGTAGTGCTGGAGCGGGCTCTCTCCGCTTTGATGAGGGACCACGGACACAGTCAGGATATGACCCACAGGAAACTCCTCACGAATTGCCTCACATAGCCGTGAACCAAGACCTGCTCACCCATAAAGGTGGAAATAAACATATACAGTCTCTAACGGAAACAAATGGAGGGATTTCATTTGTCTTCTCTATTGGATAAATGTCCTTTCCACACTGACGAGAGAGAGAGCTCACTGGTTTTGATGAAGTAATTAAATATTGACTGCAGGGCCATACTGCTCACCAGACCCTGTGCCTCCACTCAGACTGTGCAGGACAACCGTTCCACCATAGTAATCTCGTCTCTCCGCCTCTCGACGCACTGCCTCCATTGTATGCTGGAGTAAGCCATTCTCGCCCTCACCTCGGCCTCCATGGTAACCTGTTTTATAGATACAAAATAACAGCTTGGGTTACTTTTTTTTTTTTTTCTTTTTCCAGAAACACAGCAAAAAATACCACAACATATAATGCACCATGCAGTAATAGAAGTACATACGCCTCTTTTCAACATGGCCACGTGACTCATTTCAGAAGACTGTTATAATATTTTATTTTAATTGTTATTGTCTTCAAAAACATTGGTTTGCAAAATTTTAGTTTTTATTGTCTTTATTAGGTGTAAATACTGAAAATGGTTGTTTTTGTATGCTTAATCTGTTAGGACATGAAACAGGTTAACTAAAAATGTAACCTAAAATAAACATCACACTTCTAAATATTTGTGCTTTATTACTTTGTAACAACTGGAAGCATAATTTCTAAGAAACTTAACATTTAAGTATAATTGAGGTCTACATAATGTATATTAAATATCTGTATCATGAGCTACATAGAGTGCATGTGCATTGTTTGGCACTGAGCATGACTCTGGACTGACCATACGCCCAGTTTCCTCCACGTCCTCCTTTCCCCTCAATAATGTTGGATGGATGGATTTCCCTGGATGACAGAACTAAAATTGAAATTTCAGTGACAACATAAATGAAAATGTTTCAGTCTTTGGGATTATGACTTACTTATTTCTGACAAACTCAGCAGCTTTTCTGAGGACTTTGGGCTCAGTGTCAACACACACTGCTGCTAGTTCACCCTCTCTGGAGCTGAATGGACAGCTACAAATGGACAAAAAAAAAAAGATATTGTTTTAAATGAAGAATAGAAAATATGAATTTGTATGAGATTTGTTTAGTTTAAAAGTTAGTTAGTTACCTTTTCTTGTGCTGATTTGTCTTTTTAGTTATGAGCTTCCACCAGTCCAGGCCCAGCTGATTTCCACACTGTCCAACTTGCAGCACTATAGCAGACATAGTGCCTCTTAAACAGCCTCTCAATGACGCTAGGAAATCTTATAGCGTTATTACACGCCTAATCAATGACTTAATGTTCGTTACAAAATAAAAATAACAGCTACATAACTGATATCCTAATACAGAGTCCCTAAACTAGCCTAAGTGATGATGCTAGCTCTCGCAGCTAACCGAGACCGAGTTTGTTTTAATTCCGTGAACAAACACACGACTAGTCGCCAGTATCATGTACCCGCATCTACCTGGCCTGCTTTGACCGGTTATAAGCGGTCTTTCGGAGCTCGACTGAAGTGTGCTTATCAGTGTCGTCTTGGCTTTGAATGCAGTTGAGAGGAGGAGTCGAAACCGGTGCATTGTATCGAGTCAGGATAGTGTGAGCTTGCCCTGGCCGTCTTCACTAGACCATGAAGCAAAAAGGAGGTTGCTTTTCACGACATGCTCTATGGTGCTAAAAAAAAAAAAAAAAAAAGTGCACCAAAAGCAAACCCCGGCTCTATTCACGGACTCCATTGGCTTAACTTGCACCTACAATTAATTCAAAACTAACTTGACCCTAAACGCATCTACCTAATACGTGGGACGACTTGTTTTTGAGGACAGTTAGCCGGCTAGCAGGCGAGCGCTCGGGGAAGGCTAGCTGGCTATCCCGTGTGGTTTTGACGTTTGATGGTGGATGTTTATCAAACAACCGAAGGAGACTGCAGCTCTTGGTGTCGACGATGGGGGATTTACCTGAACTAGACCAGAGTCCGAAGTGAGTAATTTCTCAGTGTTTACACTGCAACTTAACAGTTTAGTTAACTTATACACTGAACACAAACATCTACTACAAATGTCTTGCTAGCTAAAAGGCTAGTGAGCCAGCGAGCTAACTAGTTATCGTTCTCCGGCTGCTTTACCAGGCTTAACATGTTTCTAAGCCCAGAAATCACACTAACCCCCCATCCTGTGTTTTGACTAGGATACACTACTTTTTTTTTACACTTAAAATGGACTAAATTATCACTAGTAACATGTAAAGAAAAACATACAGCTAGCTACTAGTACTGAACTAGCCGACTTTGCTTTTTAGCATTCGTTAACCTCATGCAGAACTGGTTTATCGCACTATATTTGCTTAGCTAAACTAAGTAAGTATGTGGGCTGAAGCTCTTTCAGATCACCTCGATCACAAAGAACAACACAACTATGGCGACCAGTCAAAGCGTCAAAATAGCTCATAGCTCAGTAGTCCGACAGAGTAGTGTGTGTCTCGCTAACACTGACGGATAGAAAGGCCTAGCCGTTAGGCCTCAGGTCCGCGGTGTAAATTTCACAACCCCCACATCTCCTTCCTGTGTTTCCGTTTATTGGGGTTATTCTTGTGGACTGCCTTGTTCAGATCAATCCCATTCCTACGTCCTTGGACCTGCTCGTCCTTCTCCCAACAACTGACCAGATTACATGCTTAACATGAGCTAAATCTAAATAATTTGCCCACTTGGGTTTGTTTATGCATTGGCTAGCTCTAAATTCACTGGAGATAAAAACGTGCATATGTAACGTTTATCAGCACCAGCATCTATTCACGCTAAGCCAAGGGTTTTGTGTGGTTTGGTTTGGTTTTGTTTTGTTGCATCGATCGATTGTGCATCATGTTGAAGATCTGCCATCGTTTTCTGCACATGTAAGGCTTTTTCTGTCTGAAACAAAAGGTGGCCTCTGTGACCAAGGACAGGTAAAATACTGATTTCACAAATAACGTGTGTGTGTTGGCTTGTGTAGTGCTCGAAACCTTTTCAAATGTATAGCTAAGACTCTGCAACTCTCCTGAGACCTGTTTACCCTTGATTTTTTGTTCAGAGTCTTACAAGATGATCTTTGCATATTAATTTGGTTTCCTTTGGCGTCAGGCAGCTTTACATCTTCCCATTAACACTAACAGCTCTTTTCCCACCTCATGTGTCACAGTTGTTGTTCTCATGACATGGGTACACACACACACACACACACAAACACACCACACAGACAAGTTAGCTCTTGCCACAACCTAATTACACCACCACTGACACTACATTAACTTTATTTTCGTGTGCAAAAGTAGGATTTTGTAAACATTGAGCTGTAGTGCAAACAAATCAGCATCCTAGTCTAAGAAGCTTACTGTATTAAAGTAAGACAAGTTGAGAATAGGTATGAGAGAGTACGAATGAAAAGGTATGCAGAAGGAAGAATCACGTCTGTGTTGTCGCTCATCTTCAGGTTTTGCATTACATCAGAGAGCGTACTTCTCTGAGCTGCTTTATCCCAGTGAGAGAGCTTCCATCAAGGTGCTCCTCGCTCGGCCTGCCTCAAAATGGATGCACTGCTGAATCCTGAACTCAGGTAAGCCTCTACACGTGTCCCCAAGCAACTACGATCAAGGTTAGCGTTACATGTTGTTTCCTGACTGGAAGGAATTTAGCGTTTTCATTTTGCTGGCTCATTTAATAATCACGTTGTTAATACAGAGGTGTTCCTATCACATGTTTCCTCATTTTAGCTCATATTATTAGAACAGTGATGATCAGGTTATCATGATCCCTGTTTTGTCTGAAGCCAGTGTATCTAAGTGTTCAGCTAGGCTGGCTTGAAATTCGAATCCATTTCCAAACGTGCATTAGTCCTTCATCAGTAAAGGATTTTAGATGACAGGACAGTTGAGTATAAATAATACAAAGCTAAACTAAAGCATTTTCTACTATTGGCATACTTTCTCCCTCAGTTTTTCTTTTGAGTGGTTACCTGTTTTCAGAAGCAAAGTAATCTCAAAATCTTAAAAGAATTATTTGTGGCAATGTTACACTGACGTTTTTTTTTTTTTTCTCGCATTGCCTTTGATTTTTTTTTTCTATGCTCACCTTCAAAGGCAGACTGGTTTTCCTTGTCTTCTTCAAAGAATTCACTGTTAATTCATTGTTTTGAAGATGAGCCGTATGTGTGCTTAAAGTCACTCATCCCTTCTGTTAACCACTCCTCACACTGCTACAATACACTTTTGCACTAGTTCTAGTTTGCGTCATGCTCCAATCCCAGTGCCCCAGTGCTACTTGATGTATTTTCCTGCACAACCTTCACACAGTGTGTAGTCGTGATTTTGGAGCTGTGAATATTAGGACCTCTGATGGCTACACTTACAAATTAAACCCCTTTTGTATCATGATGCAAATATGCTTATGTGCATTCTCTCAGGTAGGTGTGTGTGTGTGTGTGTGTTTGTGTTTGTGTATACATTCACTATTCAGACGTCTTCATTTTTTTTTCACATTTATTATGTTGCAGCCTTATGCTTTTTTTTTTCTCCACATCAGTCTACACTCCATACCTCATAATGACAAAGCGAAACCAGATTTGTGATAACTTTATCAAAAGAAATTTATAAAAAGAAAAAAACGGAAATATCACATTGCCATAAGTATTCAGATCCTTTGCTATGACACTTGAAATTTAGCTCAGGTGCATCCCATTTCTCTGGATCATCTCTGAGGTGTTTCTACACTTTGTTTGGAGTCCACCTGTGGCAAATTCAAGTGATTGGACACGATTTGGAAAGGCACACAATGCATATCAGAGCAAAAAAACAAGCCATGAGGTCAAAGGATTTGCCTGCAGAGCTCAGAGACAGGATTGTGTCGAGGCACAGATCTGGGGAAGGCTACAAAAAAAATTGCTGCTGCATTGAAGGTTCCCAAGAGCACAGCGACCACCATAATTCTTAAATGGAAGAAGTTTGGAACAACCAGGACTCTTCCTAGAGCTGCCTGCCAAACTGAGCAATCAGGGGAGAAGGGCCTTGGTAGGAAAGGTGCCCAAGATCCCGATGATCACTCTGGCTGAGCTTCATAAATTGTGTGGAGAAGTGAGAAACTTACAGAAGGTCTGCCATCACTGCAACACTCCACCGATCTGGGCTTTATAGCAGCGTGGCCAGATGGAAGCCTCTCCTCAGTGCAAGACACATGAAAACCCAAATTGCAAGCGGTTTCCACACACACACACCTGAGAGAATGCACACAAGCATATTTGCATTGTGATACAAAAGGGGTAGGCAGCTCTAGGAAGAGTCCTGGTTGTTCCAAACATCTTTCATTTAAGAATTATGGTGGTCACTGTGCTCTTGGGAACCTTCAGTGCAGCAGAATCTTTTGTAGCCTTCCCCAGAGCTGTGCCTCGACACGATCCTCTCTCTCAGGACTGAGTTCCTTTGACCTCATGGCTTGGTTTTTGCTCTGAAATGCATTTTCAGCTGTTAGACCGTATATAGACAGGTGTGTGCCTTTCCAAAATCATGTCCAATCACTCAGTCAAAGTGTAGAAACACCTCAAAGATGATCCAGAGAAATGGGATGCACCTGAGCTAAATTTAAAGTGTCATAGCAAAGAGTCTGAATACTTATGTCAATGTGATATTTAGGGTTTTTTCTTTTTAATAAATTTGCAAAGTTATCACAAATCTGGTTTTTGATTTGTCATTATGGGGTATGGAGTGTAGTCTGATGAGGGGGGGCAAAAAATGTCATTTAAAGCATTTTAACATAAGGCTGCAACATAACAAAATGTTAAAAAAGGAAGGGGTCTGAATAGTTTCTGAATCCACTGTGTTTGCATCAGGATACAAAAAGGGTTTAATTTGTATGTGTAGCCCTCAAAGGTGCTTTTAAATATCAGTTCAAAGTTGAACTAGTCAGATTGGATTTGGCCCGATCTTCTGAGAATAGAATTGTATGTGATCACAGATTGACGCAAGTGTCATACGTTTACCGTGATACTATTTGTATGTGTATAGATTTGTCATTTCCGACTAGATTAGGCTTTGTGTGATACAACAATATTTTCATGCTTATACAATAGTATAAGCATTGCCGTGATATCCAGTGACGTTTATCACAGATTATACTACCAGACCTGCCAGTGGTTAGGCGTTTTGTGTAGGAGCTCCACAAAAACATCGGAGTACGCTAGTATGAGTTCTCACTGAAAAATACTCCAAACGAGCATTCTTTTTCTTCCAAATACAATGGGAGCCACTCAACAGGCAAATCTGGAATGATGCTTGTAGGTGTTTTGAGCGCTCCAATAATAACAGGCACTTACTGGAAGCACACTTACCCCAATCTCTCAAGCTCTCGGCTCATGTGGTGCCCTCGCTTTCTATATATTTATCATCAGTTTACTATATTTATTATAGTATGGTCAAAACAGCACTTCTGGTATTCGACTGATAGGGAGAAAAGGTTTTTTTGACCTAAAAAGATTCAACAGGCCTACAAACTAAGTGTCAGATCACCTTTACAAATATTAATGGTGATGATAATGATGATTAAATACACTGGTTGGTTTTTTTGGACTGGTGCTCTCCTGCTCAACACTGTGTGAGCAGCATCAACAATGAAACTGTCAGCCATGTGGACATTTAGAGAACCTGTTTGTTAAAGGATTGTATATTGAAATGTGCTTGCTTGCTTATTTATTTATTTATTTATTTAAACTGTTTAATGTACATTAGTGCAGAATCACTCAGTCTGCTTATCAGCTCCAAACTGCACAGCTGGTAATATTATTATGCCCTCCTGTACTCTTCTTAAATGGTGGAAATGTTTATTTTCCTGTCTTTTTACTGTTTTTTTAGGCTAACGGTTTTGGACAGTTAAATCATTTTAATATTTTTGAAAATCATCTCAGTATTTTAAATTAAAATCGCTAGCAGCCAAAAATCAAAATTGCACAAGCCTAATCTGCACCGATTGAATCGAATGGCAGCACAGCTGACCTTATGAAATGTTTTTTTCAGGTGCCTGCAGTCTACTACAGTGACGAACTGTTAAGCATCTATTAAGCATACAGTGAATAAAAAAAGTCTACACACCCTTGTTAAAATGCAGGTTTTTGGATAAATCATGTCAGAACTTTTTCCACCCTCGGTGTGAAGTAATGTATAAAAATTAAGTGAAAAACAATCAGAAACATTTTTAAAAAAAAATAGGAAAAATAAACTTACAACAACCTGGTTGCATAAGTGTGCACGCCCTTTTATAATTGGGGATGTGGCTGTGTTCAGAATGAACCAATCACATTCAATCTCATGTTCAAAAATAATGATCATACAGCGATCGTCAATGAAATTATTCTGATTAACCCCAAATAAAGACCAGCTGTTCCTGTAGCATTTTTCATGGTCTGCAAAGAGCTGACAAATCCTGTACAGGGTCTCACTGTCAAAAGGTATCAATCAGGAAAGAGAGACAAAAAATTTCCAAAACAATAGATGTACCATGGAGCACCGTAAAGACCATCATCAACAAGTGGAGATCTGAAACGATCTGTGCACAGGAGATGCGCTTACAACCTGATGGCTCTAGAATGTGCCACAATGAGAGACTCTTAGCCAGAAAGACTGAATGTAATGTTTATTACTGGTGTAATAAAATCAAAAGGTACTTCAGCAAAGTATTAGGTTAGAGGTGTGCACACGTATGCAACCAGGTTAATGTAAGTTTTTTTTTTTTGTTTTTTTTTTTTCCCTAAAATGTTTTTGATTGTTTTTCACTTAATTTTTATACATTGAAATTGTATTGTAAATTGTAATTGCACTCTCCATGTGTGGGGAAAAGTTCTGACACGATTTATCTTGGTTTCATTTTTTTTTTTTTTTTTTTTTACATTACAAAAATCTGACATTTTAACAGGGGTGTGTAGACTTTTTTTATCCACTGTAGGTGGCTCATATACTGTTATAAAAGAATCACTGAAAGCACTTTTTTTTCAGCTGTCATTGTGAAGTGTATTATGAAGGTCACAGGAAAGAAATAATTCTCTTAGGATCATGTAACCTAGTTTTTGCCTCGGATCCTTATTTAGTTCCTAATGAGAAGCGATATTCTTGTTTTCAGGTTGAACGTTACATTTGTGTGCATTATGTGCATGAAGGGGGGGGGGGGGGGTTCAAGTCCTTGTTGTTTTATATTTTTACAGGTATTTCATGCAGGATTGTGAAAATGAATAAATTAGCTAGCCTTTCGGGCAAATGAAACCCTCAGTGTGTCTGAGGTTTTGGCTGCCTAGCAACCTACAGGCTAAAATAATTTAACTCCAGTGTATGATGAGCTAGTTTTATAGTTAAATGCATTAATGCCAACTAATGAAAACAAGAAAAGAACTGAATTTCGGGACTGTGGGTGCAAGCTGAAATCACACAGCCTTCCCAACCACGATATAGTGAAGGTGAAATTCTATAAACGTGTGTTATTTTAAGAAATTTTGGCCCTAATGCAATAATTAAAACTGATGATAGATCTGTAAAGTTTGATATATTTGCTGTTTTATTTTTGATGTTTTAAGCTCTTGTGAAGAGGAAAGTGAATTGTGCATGGCAGCTTAGTAGAGGACAGCTATTACAAAAGGTGGCTTAAAGAGCCTGCCAGGTGTTGCCATGTGTCATCACAAAAACAACTTGATATCGATTTGAATTGCTTTTATTTATCTATAACGTTCTACTGCTTGAAAATACATTGCAAGACTGCAATGAAGCACACTATTCCAAGTGATTGCATGGTGGAATAGGCTGTGTCATCTTCTCAATAAAAGCAAACTAGCAGGGGAAAATAGTCGGAAACTATTTTAACACACAGGTTCAGTAGAACAGTCCATTTTGTTGTTTTGTAAGCAACATTATTCAAGAAGATTGACCTCTTGGTCATTGGACTTCACTTTGTGTCCTGCTACTGTCACAAAGTGCGCAGAAATTAGAGCTGACTCCGAATGCAGCAGTTTCCTGGCTTCTTTACAATAGGAACTAGCGATCAAACTCATAGGGTAATTAATGTCCAGAGTCTCTTTCTCTCTTGCTCACTCACATTCTACCTGTCGTAGAATGTCGCAGCCATTTTAAAAAAAAAATGATGCATGTTCATTTCTATGAATGGATTAATAAATAAATAAGATTTTTAGTCTAACTAATTATGCTTAGGCAGTTGTTAATACATCAGGGCCAAAGTATCACCTGTGTGTGGGGAAACACTGATAATTTTTTCTTCTAGTGAAAAGTGTACCTTTTTACATAATATCAAACCACTTTGTCTCTTGTTTACTTCATTCCAAAATATTAATTTAAATTTTTCTTTTTCCTTTGCTTGCTGCTGGTGATCAACTTCAGGGAAAAGACACTTGATGGTTCGGTATGCAAGTTTCCTTCCTTCCTTTTCTTTTTTTTCCTTTCCTTTTGGGTGAATATGATGTCAAAATATTGTTCTGATTGCAGAATATATTTTGCTTTTTTTGTTCATTCCCAGATCAAGGTTGAAAACACCTCAAAGCAAGTCATATTTAAAGGCCTTGCTCCTAGAGTTGTTTTAACAAACCATCTCCTGCCTAAAGGAACAAAGACTAAAGTGAACCTTGAGGAACAGGGTCGACAGAAGGTCTCTTTCAGCTTCACCCAGACTAAGAAGCCACGCCAGAAAGTGTTCCTTGTCCCACCAAGTCCAGAGAAAGCTGCAAGTGAAATTTCTCCTGCAGTGCAGTCTACAAATTTGCCCTCTGCAGACCCAACAGGAGAGAGTGCTGAAAGCAAGAATGAGCAAATTGATCCCTCTGTTGTGGCCACAGCTGTGGCCGAGTCCCAGGCGACGCACTCCCCAGTACCCCTCACCTCCAAATCAAAACATGACAGGGTGCATTTTAAGAAACAGATTCTGAGTGTATCTGTTGTTGAAGAATGTCCCACTGTCAGTGCTGTTTTAAATGATGCCACCTCAGAGACCGAAGTTTTAATTAGATCTTCAGCAGAGATTGAAGGTGAACCCTCTGTGGCTCTGTTCCAACACAACTCTGTCACTGACTGTTCTGAAAAAGTTAACAGAGAGGAAAGTGCTCAGGAGAAATTAGACACTCACCTTAAGGGACCAACTGATTCCTCCCATATTGGGAAAGAGTGTAAGGATAGTATTTCTGAGCCTGAACACAGCAAAGATGTCCGTCAGTCCGACCATACTCTGCCAGGTTCTGACTTTGATGGCGAGTCTGTTCGGACAACTTCTCCCCAAAAGACTAGTGACTCCAAGAATGTGGCAAAGTGTGAGAGTCAGAGTGCTGTTGTTAAGAAGTCCTCAAGCTCCAGAAATGAAGTCTCAGACAAATCTAGGTCTGATAAGAGAGAGGAGAAGGATGAAAAAGGGTCTAGTCGATGTAAATCGGATAGAGACACTAGACACACATCCTCACGATCTTCTCGTTCTGACCGAAGGAGGACCAAGAGTCGGTCACGGTCTAGATCCCGAAGTTCTCGAACAAGTTCTTCCTACTCCAGATCTGAGAGATCAAGAAATGAAAGACAGTCAAGGTCAGATAGGTCACATTACCATGATTCCGAAAGGAGATCCCACAGAAGTTCACGTGAACGGAGGAGGTCCCGCTCACGAGGTGACGGCAGATCTCGGGACAGCTCTGACTCTGAAGATGACCTCAGGAAGCCCAGGACTCGAGGCAGTGATTCAAGCCGATCCTCCACATATTCTAGCTCACAAAGAGATTCAAAGACATCCTCTCATTCAAAATCCTACAGAGACTCAAAATCTTCTCCTCATTCATCAGAATCAGACAAAAGAACACAATACTCAAGAACAGAGAGATCTGGGAGAACTGGTGGCTCTGAACCTAGTAAAAGGAGTTCTCCCGAGACTGAAACCAGTCACAAAAAGTCCAGTTCCCATTCAAAATCAGAGGTACATGGTAAAACATCCAATTCAGATAACATGTCAAGATCTGAAAAAAAGGTCCAAAAAACCAGTGGGAGTTCTGATTCTGATGATGAACACAAAACAAAAGCTCGATTTCAAGGTTCAGACCGGTCTACGAGGTTATCTGTTAAAAAAACGAATAATTCAGACTCAAGTAAGTCAAGTAATTTTGGAACAGATGGACAATTAGTAGCAAAAGTAAATATTAATGCTAAACTTCCACACTTGGGTTCTGACAAAATCAAGTCTCAGGGAGAGTTCGACAAGGTGGATGTTCATTCCCAACATGAAGAAAGCAGGCAGTCTAAATTAACAACTAATTCTTCCCAACAAAGGCAGCAGGTTATCCTAAAAGACAGTTTAAAAAGTCATGTTGAATTTCAAGGTGCAAACAAAGATTCCGATGTTATGGAAAAGTGGCCAGCTATCAGTGAAGTAAATATTAGTAAATGTCAGGTTACTCTCAAAGACATTTCTTTAGAGGATGATCAGCTTGGAAAACAGACAGACCTTTTAATTCGAAATAAAGTACAGATCTTGAAAGAGGCACAGTCTAATGTGGCAAATGTTGGTACCTTTTTCAAAACTAATGATTCTTCTAGCTTGAATGAGCCACTTTATCCAGGCTACACCCCCAGTCAGGATTCATTAGGTTCATTGGCAGACACTCTTTCTGTGAAAGAATTACCACCTGGAGAATGCTTGAAACCTAACACTAAATTTGTTTCCCAGTTGCTTCTCAGTAACGAAGTCAGTAGACTGCCCATGAATGTCGAAACCTCTCAAAAAGTAACTGAGCAGTCAGACATGAAGCCTAAACAGACGAATGCTGCAGTTATAAAACATGTTAAAAAGTCACGGTGGGATATTGTTGGTCAAGACACTGCAGAAAATCAGACCCCCCAAAAGATGGTAAACAAAGAGACTTCCTCTGTGAAAAAGGTCATTTCAGTTAAGAAAATAGAATTTAACAATGATGCTAGTCATGAAGAAAAATGCTCAGAGAAAGAGAGATCTTTGATGGATTCACTAAAGTCTGAGCTGGACGAGCAGACAGACAAGGCAACAACGGATTCTGAGAAAGAAATCAAGCTAGATCCTGAGCAAGAGCCATTTGCTGTTGATGCACAACAAACCAGTGATAAAGGTAGTGATCATGTAGCTGACAAATTCCTGGCAAATCAAGTTCCTCTGAAACCTAATTGCAGTCCAGATGCGGTTATTCATATTGATCAGAATTATGCCAATTCTGACAAATTGAACAGTGACGACTCATATAAGCCTTTGACTCAAGAGTGTGTGTCGTTCAATTGTGATGGTAAAAGCCACAGTGAGGAAAGTGAAACTGACGACTCCGATTCCGACTCAGATTATGGACAGGTCTCTTTGAAGCGGCTACACTCTGTGGTGGTTGTGCCAAAGAATTCTACTATTACCCTTGAGACAACTGACCGGCCAACTCCACCAGCTAGCCCATCAGCTCTCTCTGGGCAGCTAACTTATCAGGCAGATGAGTTGAATATAAGCATTAACAGTGAAATTTCTAAAAATGTCAACACTCCAATAAAACCTGCAGAATGTTCAGCTGAAGGAAGCAAACACGATATCTTGTTAGTTGCTGAGAATAAATGTATGCCTTCTGTGCAAATGCTCTACCAGTCCCAGAGCGACTTGGTTGACAGCACTAGCCAGTCTGAGGCAACTACAACACTGGCTCTCGCAGAACGGAACTGCACTGTCAAAGAAAGACCAAAGACTTGTGTCCCAATTGACCAAGTACCTCCCTATACGCAGAGAGAGGCTGAATCAGGTTGTCACCAGTATCATGACAATCCAGACAGCTGGCATGGAAGAAAGGGAGGAAGGGAACAATTTGGAGACTTCAGTTGCACAGATGATCTCAGGCCCCAGAATGGTCTGAACCTGGCTTGTGACTTCACCCAAACAGAGCAGCCCAGCAGCACATTTCAGCAGCCAGACAGCAGTCACAGCACTCAACGGCCATCCCAGATAGAAAGTGCATTTACCAGGCAAGATAGTGGTTTCTGGACCCAGGCAAAAGTCTCTGATAAAAGCATGTCAGTCAATACACTTGTGCCTTCTCCTTGTCATGAGTCAATGTGTCAGATTCACCCTGACTCTTTAACTAATGACCATGAGGAAGATTATGAAGGAAAAGCATTTGGACTTGGTGGTGGAGTTACACCATCTAGAAAACCTCCAGCATCAGCATTTGTCCAAGCCAATGAGATAAGCAGCAATTGCAGCTTTGTAACAGCCACTGCTGAGAGTCAGATCATCTCAGAGCCTCCAAGGGAAAGCAGCCAAAAGCCTCATAGAGGCAGAGGTCCACCCAAGAAAAGACGACCAGAACTGGAGTCGGAATCGGACAATGAGGCAGAGGCAGGTCTTGCTTGTAAGCGAGAATGCTTAGAGGAGCGCGAGCGGTCCAAGGATACGAAAGAGACCAAGATATCCTCACAGCAAGAAGAAGAACAACGTCCACTGCTTAGTCTGAAAGAATTTTTGGATCCTGCTGTCTGGAAGGAAAAAGCTAAGCTTAAAATTATGCCTCCTTATTTTGATCTCATTGAGGAAAACGTCTACCTGACAGAACGGTTAGTATCTCTTCTGGATTACGTCACAACGCCCCCCCCCCCCCCCCCCATTCTTAAGATTAATGTATAGTTTAGTTTAATATTCTTAATAATAGCAATGCTCACACTAGCACATTCAGTGAAATATCAGAATCTAAAATAAAAAGAATCTAGAGTTAAGAAAGGTTGTCAGTTAGGTGATCAATCTGACCTATCTGTAACCTTATCATCTGTTATATCAAGCTGTGTTTTAGAAACACCAGTTCTAGTCACATAGCTTTATGTAAATCTATAGTCATGTGTAGAATTCACAGTTCTCTCTCTTGCTTAAAAAAAGGATTCAAATTGTGACATCTGTGGTCATTTGCAAGGGAGAATTAATTTACGTTGTCTTTTCATTGCGCCCAAGCTCACCTGAAACCATTGATCTTCAATAAGTACTTAGGTTTGCGTTTTAGTGGGAGAACAATTTTGTCGAATATTTCAGCAAATGTTCAGTATTTTACTAGCTTGTGCATGTAATGTTTATTTACTTAATTATTCCAAAACTACTGCTTTCTGTATCATATATGTAAAGCAGTGAATGTCTTCCAAAATTCTTTCTAACGTTTTATAAAATAGTAAATAAATAACAACCCATCCAATCTCTGTTAACCACAGCAAGAAGAATAAGTCTCATCGAGATATTAAGCGAATGCAGTGTGAGTGTGCTGTCCTTTCAAGAGAGGAGCGGGCACAGGGAGTTATGGCTTGTGGAGAAGATTGTTTGAATCGCCTGCTGATGATTGAATGGTATGTGACCTCAACCTGCTTAAAGTTTTGCTTATGCATTGTCTTTTTTTTTTTTTTGCTTTAAAATCGTTTATCACTGGAAGTAAAAATACTGAGAAGTATTGTTTCTCTTTCTTATAAGCTCGTCACGGTGCTTAAACGGAGTATATTGCTCAAACCGGCGCTTTCAGATGAAGCAGCATGCAGATTTTGAAGTAATTCTCACTGAAAGCAAAGGCTGGGGTTTGCGGGCTGCCAAAGACTTACAGTCGTAAGTACCAAGTGCCAATGAGACCAATATATCATAAAAGAATTGAATCTGTTGAGACTCAGAATTTAATTTAAGTTGATGTAATCCAGGAACACATTTGTGTTGGAGTATTGCGGTGAGGTTCTGGATCACAGGGAGTTCAAGTCACGGGTAAAAGAGTATGCTCGCAGCAAGAATGTCCACTACTACTTCATGGCTTTGAAGAATAATGAGGTGAACTTGTGCCCTTTGGTTAAACACAAACATGTGCTATCAACAACCCTTGCTTTTATCATTTAATTGCTTTTGTTTAGAAATTTTATTGAGTCTCCTTTGTTTCATTTACAGATCATTGATGCCACACTGAAAGGCAACTGCTCAAGGTTTATGAACCACAGCTGTGAGCCCAACTGCGAAACTCAGAAGGTCAGTGCTGTACTAGCATTCTGACCCGCAAGCTTAAAATAGTTTTTCCCAGTCTAATTAATTTCTTAGTATTTGTGTAGTGTCTTTTTCATTTGGACATGTGGTGTTAGGGTGAATTCCCATAATGTCTGGAAGTTCTCGTTTTTAGGCAAGAACACCTGTATTTTTTTAATTTTTTTATTAATTTATTTTTAAATCAAAATAAGTTGTTGTCTTCTACAGTGGACAGTGAATGGTCAGCTCAGAGTTGGCTTCTTTACCACCAAAGCTGTGAAGGCTGGGACTGAGCTCACTTTTGATTATCAGTTCCAAAGATATGGGTAAATTTACTTCATTTATTTTCGTTCTGCAACAGCAATACAACACTATTTTTCCTTTAAAAAAGTCTTTTTATTAATAATTTTCTATCTTCATCTCCCAGGAAAGAGGCACAGAAGTGTTACTGTGGAGCACCGAGTTGCCGGGGCTTCCTGGGTGGGGAGAATCGCGTCAGTGTACGGGCAGCAGTGGGGAAGAAACAAAGGGAGCGGTCTCGGAAGAAAGAAGCTGTCAGTGCACTGACTACAGTGAGTGTGTTTGGCCTTAACAATGTACAGCCTATTTATGAGAAGTAAAAAGGTGAACCAAACAGATCATTATCATGGCAGCCTATAGACCGCTTTTCTGTGTAGCACAATCAAATCAAACATCCTCTTTTGTCTGGATGATCACCACACTGATCTATGAAAGCCAGGGGTATTGAGAGTGATGCTGGGCTGATTTGGGTCAGATGTATACCTGGAACATGTAAATTGCTCTGAGACTTCAAGTACCTCTTTTGGTCCATAAATACTGTTCCTGAAATTACATGCACTGGAGGAAGTTTCATGTATGAATTCCACTGCTATAGTGAAATTAAAGCTCTGCTTCTAAGCAGGGTTCTTTTCACATGAGATGCCATTGCTTATGTAACCAGTTGATAGTTTAACTGAGATCAGAGCTGCTTGTATGGCATTTCCATTGTGTTGGCTTTTAGCACTCATGTTGTAAGTGGTAATCTCTGTATTACAGGTGGATGAGGAGCTGGAGGCTCTGCTAGAGAATGGGGAAGGTCTGAGTGATGAGAAACAAGTGGTTTCACTCTGCAGACTGATGGTGCGTGTGGAGACTATGGAGCAAAGACTCACTTGTGTGAAACTCATCCAGGTAGGTGCCATATTAAAACATTATCTAGTAATATATTGTTATTATGGTACCTACAAGACGATGATGATGTAGTTGCTTAATTTCATTTTAACTTGCCATGTTTTATATGTGTAGAATACTTCAAATTCTTCATGCCTCAAGCAGTTTTTGGATCATCATGGTCTCTCATTGTTGTGGATATTCATGGTTGATCTCTCTGAAGCCAAAAGCAACTCTGTTAATAACATCAAACTGCAGATGGAGGTAAATGTGCATGGAGCACATACACCCACACCCACTCTACATATTTATATCCACTAAGCTCCAGAAGGATTTTCTTGATGGTCTTGGGCTTCACAGTAATGAGTGGTATTTTTGTAATGCTCAAAATCTCCAACTTAGTTGGACAAGAGAAATACAGCACTATACAAGAAGAGACACACTGCTGCCTAAATTACGCTAGTTTCTTTTCTCTTCATGTGTATTGTCACCTATTATGGCCACGCTATAGCAGCAGAAGAGGCGCGTTTAGAGCATTCCTGTAGTTTTCTGTAATTTGCTCCCTTATGCACTGCATGTGCAAAACCTATACCTGATCTAGCTGGAGAAGGACCTGGAAATAGTATAGGCAAGAAGCCAATCCTTAGCAGCAAAGCAGATTTTTTCACAGGTCACTGTTCAATGTTCTGATGCCTTCCCAAGATAGGAACCATTTTATATTGTGAGTGTGCATATATATATATGAAGATTGGCTTGTCTCATAATTGTAATAATAAAGCAAAACACACACACATACATATGTGTGTGTGTGTGTGTGTATATTATTATTATTATTATTATTATTATTATTATTATTAGTTTTTTTTATTATTATTATTTATTTATTTTGCATTCTGATATTTAGTGCGGCAACACAAGCTTTTAACTTGTCTACATTACAGTACATCTTTGTTTGTTGTTGTTTTTTTCTAAAAACCAATGAAACCTTCCCATTGTATCGTCATGCTCTGCACAGATAATGAAGGCATTAGCAGTGTTGCCTATTTCTACTAAGAACATGCTGGAAGAGAGCCGTGTGCTGCAATACATCCAGCGCTGGGCCCAGAGCCATCAGCTTTGCCAGCCTACAGAGCAAGATGGTTACTCCAGTGAGAGCACCTCCAGAGCCCACACACCTCTCAACACCCCAGACGGCCCCCCAGCCAAACTGGCACCAGAGCTGGATGGAGACACACCAAAACGTGCTGTCTACCGCAGGCTGAAGATCATCAGTGAGAACAGCCTGGATAGTGCTCTCTCAGATGGAAGCAAGGTCTCTGATGGTAAAGAGGAAGAAGAGGAGGAAGAGGAGGAGGTGGAGGAGGAGCCCTCGCAGGAGGTCGCAGCAGACACAGCAGAAAAAAGAGAGACCAGCGAGGAAATTGCTGTGACCCAAGAGCCACTTGTGAAACAGGAAGCTTCAGATGCTGTGGAGAGTAGTCAAGCAAAACTAGAGATAAAGGAGGAGGATGTTGAGCAGGATAAAACAGAAGTGCATGAAACTGAGGAGAAACCACCTAGCAAGACCGATGAGAACCTGCCTGCTCTCATGAAGGAGAACAGTGAATCTGAGCCTGCAGAAATAAAAACTCAAGTGCAGATACCTGCCATAGATCAACCTCATGGTGCTGCCAGTGGCAAAGCTGAAGAGGACGCTAGCCCCTCTATGCATCCCCCTGATGAGAGCACTCCCAGCTCTGAGTTTTCTTCGGAGAATGAGAGCACTGAGCCTTCAGTCACAACCATCACGGCTCCTTCCACCATCAGCAGTGTACCTACAGAACCCAATCAGGATATCAATATGCCTTCAGATGGTATGGAAACCACACCTTCCGAGTCTACTGTTAACCCAGAATCTTCACCTCCCAACTTGGACAACATTCCACCTAGTTCTGGTGCCAGCTCTGCAGAGAAAACATCAGCTGAAGTTAGTGCTGTTACTGTGGAGAGTAGTCCTTCAGTTTCAGCTGTTGGCACAGTAGAGGTGCTGCCACTGGGAATAGTGGCGACTGAGGGCACAGCGGTGGGCACACCTTCCCAGGATGAGGAGGAGGCTGTTTCTGATGTGGAAAGTGAGAGAAGCCAAGAGCCTCAGATTGGAGCTGCGGACATCAGTGAGATGGCCACCCGCCTACTTGACAGCTGGAAAGACCTGAAGGCAAGATTGAGTCATTTAAAAAAAAAAAAAAAAAGAAAAGAAATTTCAGTTATCTAATAAATTGCTTTCAGTGGTATTCTTAGTATTTTAAGTTGTTGGAAAGAGAAGTGGAATGAGACACACATTTCTGTGATTATAATCGTGTTTTGTCAATCAATCAGGAGGTGTACAGGATCCCAAAGAAGAGTCAGGTAGAGAAAGAATCAAATGGTATGTCTGAAGTCCTTCTGGATGACCATAGTATATAGTCTTAATGTACTCAACTGTGTTCTAATCTCTGTTTAAAGTTAATATATCACTGGTTTTGAAATGATTCTTTGCAATTTAATGTTCAAATTGCTTTTAATTTTGAAAAACAGACCGTAGTCGGGACAGGGAGGCACTGCTGACGCCCCGCACCTCCTCCAGCAGCCGTGAGAGAGAGCGGGAGAGAGACAGAGAGCGGGAGAGAGATCGGGACTGGGACCGAGATCGTGACTGGGACCGAGAAAAAGACTCTGACAGGTCATTGCTACGCAGTGCCGAAAGGCGGCGTAGACGAGGCTCCGCCTCTCCTCCATACCCATCTCCCTATGAAAGGTGCAGCCGCAGAAATGAAGACCGGTGAGATGCGCAATACACTTCAATGCTCAATCTTAACACTATCAAGTTCCTTAGTTATACCTTGTGACCGTTTGTGTGACTTTTTCTTTAGCTATGATTCAGCCAGCAGTAGTAAGAAACCTCGAACCAAGGAGGCTCGTACCAAGCTTTCAACAGAGGAGCGAAGGAAGCTCTTTGAGCAGGAGGTGGCTCAGCGAGAAGCCCAGAAACAACAGCAGCAGCAACAGCAGCAGCAGCAACAACAGCAGCAGCAGCAGCTACAGAGACTAGCATTCAATCCTCTTGTGTATCCCTCAAGCCCAGGCTTCATGACTTATCCACCTGGCTACCCTATTCAGACGTATGTGGACCCATCTAACCCCAATGCAGGCAAGGTGCTATTACCTACACCGCCAATGGAGCCTCTATGTGTGACTCCAGCCGGCACAGTTTCCTTTGATCAGACTACTCAGCCGCTCATTTCTGACCTGACTCTTGCAGCTCAGTCCCCCAGCACCACTCAGGTCAGCTCAGCTACAAGTCTGGCACATGTGCCTGCTACACTGGAGCTGGCATCTTCTGCCCAGCCACAGCAGTTTGTCCAGCCAGCCGCGCAAGCTCAGGACCCTGGCGTCACTGTCCTGTCGGTTCCTGCTCAGACGGCTGGCACCCAAGTGCAGGGTCAGCAGGGCTATGCAACACTTTGGGATCCCAATACACAACAGGCAGTGACAGTGCAGCCTGCTCAGCAGTACTCGAACACAGCCCAGCCACAGACTGCCATCTATTACCAAGGCCAGCCATGCCAGACAATCTACAGCATTCCTGCAGGTTACCCACAGACCAACACTCCCGTCATTCAGGTAGGAAACTTGACACACAACTAACACACACCTTATCAATCCAGGAATGCCTGAAATACAAAGTATAACTAGAAATTGCCGTAGCAGAATTGAGAAAACTGACCCTTTCTTGTTTCAGAGTGCCAAGTTTAATGTCCTAATACTTCTGCTGCTAATTGTCTTTGTGTCTGTGTGTCAATGCAGACATACACTGAGCCAGCCACTGCCTACCTACAGGGGCAGCAGGTCTACGCTGGTCACCAGCAGGGAGTGGTGGTCCAGCAAGGCGGCACAGTTACCACCATAGTCACATCTCAAACTGTACAGCAGGTAGGTAATGAAGTTCATTTGGGACACCAGAAGAGGGAGCTGTTGGGCCTCTGCCTACATATTTGTGTATCCTCACAGCAACAAAAGCTTCCATTAGCTAGAACATGACTTTTATTTCTTGGAAGTGATGTTTAGATAGAGTTGTCTAAAGGCAGTGTTTCTTTGCTGACTATGTTCTAAGAATATTTCATCATATTGGAACATGTGAGTGTATTGATGTTAATATTTTGAATAGAAGCCCTAGTTGAGGGCTTAAAATTCAGTGTTTTCAGATTATCAGTCTAATAGTTATTTTACGTTCAGTTCAAGTATTGTAACTCCACTTTTAACTCCCTTATCTACAGGAAATGATTGTACCCAACAACATCATGGACCTGCCTCCTCCTTCACCTCCCAAACCTAAAACCATTGTCCTGCCTCCCAGCTGGAAGGTAGCACGGGATCCAGAGGGCAAGATCTACTACTATCATATAGTCACCAGGTATAAAATTCCACTACTGAGATTTAGTCCAAATAGCTGTCTATTTCAGATCAGTGTGTGTGTGTTGTATCTTACTCGTGTTCCATATTGACGGTAAGGCTGGCGTTAGACTATACTTCAGTTTCTTAGACAAGCCAACTAAACATTCACCATATTTAACCTGGCTTTCTTTCGGGAGCAAAAATGTACAGTTATGCCAAATGGCTTTCAGTTGTGTTCAGTTGTGTCATTTCATTAGTTGTAAACATAATGACATTGGAGTACTTGTGTAGTGCACATATATACGCAGTGCCTAATATATGCATTTGAAATGGAATAAAATTGATCTAAATTGCCCATTTAGAATAAAATAAAGTAAATGTCCTTAAGGTAATAATAGGCTACATGTTATTTGTAATTTTTTTTTTCATAAATCAAAACACATGAAACAAGTAGAACAGGGTTGTGTTCGCCTCCAAGTCTAGTCTTCTTGTCACTAATATATACAGTAAGTATATTTACATGTCTGAAATACAATTAACTTGTACTTCAAATAAGAAGACTTCCAAAATCTAATCAGTTCAGTGATAATCTTAAATAAATTCTACATACCTTCAACCACTAGTTCTTGAGATATTGCGCTAATGCGAATCTCTGGTGCACAGACACAGGGACAAAAGTTCACATAATCCTAATTATTCAAGAAGTTATTTAGTTTACTTATATTGAGTTTAGTTTGGAGCATTTAATAGTGAATTAATGAGATACATTCACATGTTTACCAGGGGTTATTGACTAATGCTAAAAGTCTGGCTTGCATACCAAGAACACCCTGAGATCTTGACATTCCAAAGTGGATTTTTTTGCCTTTGAATGTGTAAATATTATGAAAATTCAAGTGGAGTTTGTTCTCATTGGAGAAAAAAAAATTGTTAAAATTAGCATTTTGTTTTAAAAGCAGCAGGAGGTAACAATCATAATGTAGGCTATAGAAATAACAATTATTTTATAATCACATCATGTCTAAATCAAACTGAATTGTGAGGTGCTGAGAGATCTCCAGTGTTCCATGCAGTAATCATGGTCTTGTGAATAGAGAGCTTGCTGTAATAACTCTTGTGGCCACTGACTAATGTGTGTGTATATATACAGGGTGCAATGTATAATGAACCTGACTCCGTGTCTTAGGCAAACCCAGTGGGATCCTCCTAGTTGGGATGGAGTTGGGGAAGAGGCCAATGTGGAGCATGAGGCTGAGATGGACCTGGGGACACCAACATACGATGAAAATCCCTCAAAGGTATTAATTTCAATCTCGGTCTCTTTCACCACTTTCCAAATCTTATGTTTCTCTTAAGGAAAATATTTTAATTTGAATTCGTTATTTCTAAGTCGTAAATGTCCAAATAAGGACTGTAAATTGTTCTGGAGTTGTGTTCAGGGTTTAAGGTTTGGCCTGTGGTGAATTGAAGATGCTGCACAGTGTAATGGGCAGCAGCTGGGACTTGTCCCCAGAGAGACAGAACTTTTTGTTAAGCAAAAGGACATATGTGTTTTAACTGCTCTACTTTGCCCCAAGCTTAATAAAAGGCCCTGGTTTTACTTTGCACTCTACATCTTTGATAGCATTTGTGAACCTTTAGGAATTATTTTTAATGCCTTTGGGGGCTTGTCATGCCACATCTATCATATCCCTGTCCTTTACAGAACGCTATGCAGTGAAGATTGACGCTGTTTGCTCCTTCTGGCTCTACTTATTGTTTTAGATCTGCTTCCCAGAAAATCTTTATTTTAGCTGTTTGAAACTTTTGTTTAAACACTAACAGACCCCATCTGCCTCTAGTTGTAAGTATTTGCCATGAAGAAATAATTGGACACATCATAAAATCTAACACCTCGTTGTATGTTTACAGTTCTCCACGAAGACAGCTGAGGCAGACACCTCCAGTGAGCTTGCAAAGAAAAGTAAAGAGGTCTTCCGCAAAGAGGTATACTACTTACTCATGCTTACGTTAGTGCATGCTATGTGTTGTTTTCCTTTCCTTACCTTTCTGCTTTTTTTTTTTTTCCCCCCCCATTGTATACCTAGATGTCACAGTTTATTGTACAATGCCTTAATCCGTACCGAAAACCTGACTGCAAACTGGGCCGCATTAGCAACACTGAAGATTTCAAACATCTTGCCAGGAAGGTAAGGACTAGTTTGGTTTTAATATTAAGAAAAGCCAACAAATTGAATCGTCTGAAACATCATTTGTTAATATTACATATGGGAAAGTTATTTTTTATGTATAAAAAAAAAATTCATTGTTTTAGATTGCCTTCGACATTTAGGCATTGCTGGTATGTTACTCAAAGCACATTTGGGCCAAATATCCATTTCCTACTTTATAGAATAATTAGGAAATGCCAGACAAAGGCTAAAGGTACTTTTATTTCCGTCGTGAGCCAGTTTTAATGTGACATTATGCTGTTTTTTTCTAGCAGATTTGGCGACCCTGCTACTTAAGCAATCTTGTCACTGCTTGTAACTAGAGACACATCTGGGTCCTATTTATTAACATTGCATAGAAAAGGTTCTAAGTTGTTTTCTTACACAGAAAGACTTGTCATACACACAATAACATTGGGTGCATAGGAAAGGCCTAGGCGAGACTTTTGATCAGTAAAGTGTTTATTTAATTTAACAGTCCAGACCCGTTATTAAGCAAAAGCTTATGTAAAAGCCACAAGTGGTTGGATCAGGAATGCTTATTTTCCATAGCCAGGTGCTTTGTGTATGCATGTGTATGGTTAAAACTGTGTGTAAATATACACACCACTCTAAGCAATCATTTTGATAAATATCACATTTTACATTGAAAGCTTTGTTCACACAGTTTTGTACACACTCTTTATAAATGAGGGCCACACCCTGCTGTTGGTCCCCATGGTTAAAGTGTAAGGTTACACCATTGTCTATTGGTAGCTTTAGATTATGACCATCTACTGTCACAGTTCTGAAAGTGTCCCTAAACTTTATGTATTTTCGATGGACTTTTTCTGAGGACTTTTCATCAGCAGAACTGTGTGTGTATGTTTACAGTTGACTCATGGAGTGATGAACAAGGAGCTCAAATCCTGCAAAAACCCAGAGGACCTAGAGTGCAACGAGAACGTTAAACACAAGACCAAGGAATACATTAAGAAATACATGCAGAAGTTTGGCGCTGTTTACCGGCCCAAAGAGGACCCGGAGTTGGAGTAGCCTCCTTCCTCTCAATGCCGCAGGTATCGAGCAGCAAATTACCCAGCAAATCCCTGGGGGCTCTTAGTTCATCTGTTTTTATACTGACTCTCTGACCATGTCCTAACTGCTGCTCTGAAAGTCCTGCCCCTGCACGGAGACAAGATAATCATGCGAAAGATCTCGCAGCCAGCAAGCAGAGAAACGTGCAGAAAACGCACAAATAGGTGCTACACAGACTTTCCGCTAGATATCATGTATGCTTTTAGCCTTTTCCACAATGACCTCTCTGCACTACGGTTTCAGCTTCATGTTCACTCACAGGACCCACAGCAGCTCATTCATCAGATGGCTGGTGAGAACATGGAAACTGGGAGTTCATTCCATTTCCTTCGTTATCTGCTTGCATGCGTTGCCAGTTGCCCTAGTTCATGTTTGAATTGTCTTAGTCAGTGGTGGCTTCTGTTAGCAGTCCTTATTGAAGGAGACAGGCATTTCCTTACCAGCTGTTAATCAAGACTACCAGACGAAGGGGAAGCCAAGCCTGTCAGGTTGAGATGGACTGATGGAGTTTGTGATTTTTGGTCTTTTTCGGGATCAAGTGCGGTCTCAGGCTATCAGAGGTTTGCGTTCATCTTCTCTCAGAGCATCAAGCATGGCTCTACCGCCCAGTTCCTGCAGCACAGCCGAGGATCTTGGGACATTCCGTTTAGCTGCATTTTTAATAACTTTTAGTGAATTGAAGTGTGAAGGATGTTTGTCAATGTGTCCATTCACTCTAAGCCACTCTTGGCCACTTTTACTCTCCACACAGCAGAGGCATGTAGCATTTGTTGTTTTATCAACTTGTTTCTCGCTGTTTTACATTAACTCCCATTAACTATTACTCTTTTACTAAGCTTCAGACAGGTAAATGTGAAGCCCTCTAGGTATGTTGGAACTTTTTCTTCCCCACATTCAAGATCATCAGGGTTCTTGTACAATAATGGCATCATGAACTCATCTCACCTGTTTTAAGTTGCATTAATCCCCCCCCCCCCCCCCCCAAAAAAAAAACAAAAAACATGTATTATATCGGTTTATATGTGAATATATTGAGAAATAGTTTTTTGAAATCCTTTAAATAAGCAGAGATGTTGTAAAAGGACTGTGGAGATTGTGGTTTATTGTGTAAATATGTGAATACCAAACTAACAAATAAGGTCAGTCCTCAGTCCAGCCAGCAGCTCTAGTACTCCCATAGTAACCAGGATTCCTTCCCACAGCTCTTTGTTGGGTTTAAAGGGGTGTGTGGGTGGTGTATTTTTTGTTGTTGTTGTCATTTATTCCTCCCTCCCTTTTTATTTTTCTTTCTCTATTGAAAGACATTTTTTATGTATAAAATGGAGTCCCACTCCACTGTAAGTACTGTGCAAGCACATTGTCATACTGAGTGTAAAGAACATTTTAAAATAAACTGTTTTGTAAAAATAAGTCACATGTGCTTGTGATCTCCTGCTCCACAGCTGCTTTGAACATGCTTCATGTGTCATGCCATAGCTGCCTGTTGTGTTTAATATGAACATTTAGAGCAGTACCATAATGCTGAAAACATCAGAGCACTTTGAAGCCTGCGCCGTTGCTTCACTATGAAGTGAGCGACATCAGTGTGCAGGAACACAGCAGATGTCTGGCTCCAAGTAACGGCAGAATCAAAGTGATTCACTGTTTTCATTAGAGACTCTATGAGACTAGGATGAATATATCTCAGACTTTACTTCTGTGCCTTTTTAGCAGCGAGCACCCCCCTCTTTCTTTCCTCTTCATTTCTCCTTCTCCTCCAGAGCCGGGCATTCCAGCAGCACTGCTCCAGACCGCAGTTAAGCAGCTCCATCTGGAGAATGTGGAGGCATGCAAAGGCGCCCAGAGCTCAGGCGCTTCTCACATCCTGCTTAACAGAACAACCTAAGAAATCATTAACAGATTTGAGAGGGAGGAAAGGTGCTAGGAGCTAAAAGTACAAGCTCCTAAGTACCAGCTGGGACTACAGCAGTCATGCTCCATCTTTTAGATAGTGGGTTTTCATTTTCTGCATGCACAAGATATGTGTACACAACCTGGGAAATGCTGTTGTAGCATATTGGTACAAGCATAATAACAGAAATCTCTATATATAAAGGCATAAGAGAGTAATTGCTTTGCTAAAACAAGGTGGAGAAATGAGTGTAGCTTCAAAAGAGCTAACTTATGACATCAGGGAGCTGTTTTGGTGCATTAGTGGTGGATTTGCCCAGCACTTACTTGATTTATCTCATCAATGATTGATACAAATAAAAAGACATGCCAATACAAGCATAATGGAGAATTCACAAAAGGTTGTCGGGTAGTTATGAAATACAGTGGATGTAGAAACTCTACTATAAACCTGCAGGTGTTTTTTTTGTGATGTAAAAACTGGAACCAAGATAAATCATGTCAGATCTTTTTCCACCTTTATTGTGATACTCCAACCAGCAAAATTCAAGGGAAAAGCAAACAAACATTTTTGTAAAAAGAAAAAACTTACAATAACCTGGTTGCATAAGTGTGCACACTTCTTAAATAATGCTCTGTTAAAATGCCCTTTGCCTGTAATACAGCACTCTGGGTTTTTAAGTAAGAGTCTGCCAACTTGGCACATCTTAATTCAGCAAATTTATTCTACTCTTCCTTGCAAAAATGTTCCAGATCTATCACATTGTGAGGGGATCTCCTGTGCACAGCCCTCTTCAAGTCATTCCACGGGTTTTCGATAGGATTTAGATCCTGGGCTCTGACTGGGCCATTCCAAAACGTTGATCATCTTCTTCTGAAGCCGTTCCTTTGTTGACTTGTGTTTGTGCTTTGGGTCGTTATTGTGCTGGAAGGTGAATGTTTTCTTCACCTTCAGTTGTCTAACAGAGGCCTTCAGGTTTTGTGCTAAAATAAATTGGTATTTGGAGCTATCCATGATTCCCTCTAACTTGACTAGAGCCCCAGTCGCAGCTGAAGAGAAGCAGCCCCGTAGGATGATGCTGCCATCACCATGCTTCACAGTAAGTTTGGCATGCTTTGAGCGGTGACTTGTTTTTGCACCAAGCATATCTTTCAGAATTATAGTCAGGTCCATAAGTATTTGGACCACAGAGACATTACCAAGTACAGGACGTCCCTCCAAAATACAGCAACGTTAAAGGAGCTGCAGAAATCTGTAGTTATCATTCTCTGAAGGTCTACACTTCAATCACATCTTGATTTCTTCATTTCAAATCCATTGTTATTACAAAAGTTACAAAAATTGTCACTGTCCGAATAATTATGGACCTGACTGTATGCCCAAAAAAGTTCTATCTTGGTTTCATTACACTATAGACACATTTTGTGTTACTTAGATGTTTTTTTTTCTCATGAGAAAGGGTTTCCATCTTGCCACTCTACCCCATAGCCCAGAGGTGAAAAATGTGAGAGATTGTTGCCACATGCAGAGAGTGACAAATACTTGCCAGATATTTCTGCAGCTCCTTTAACATTGCTGTAGGTGTCTTGGCAGCTTCCCTGATAAGTGTCTTTCTTGTCTTTTGTTGTTTTTGGAGGGACGTCCTGTACTTGGTATGTCACATGTCACTGTGGTGCCCTATTTTTTCCCCAATTCTTCACGGTGTTGCATGTTAAAATTTTGTAAATTCTTTAGTACTCCTCTCCTGATTGATAGCTTTCCACAGTGAGATCCTGTACATGCTTTGGAAGCTCTTTGAGGACCATGGCTTCAACAGTCAGATGAAACCAAGATGATTTTTGGAAAAAAAAAAAAGAAAAGAAAATCCTACAGAAAAGCTGACCTTTATTTGGGGTTTAATCAGATTCACTTGATGACAGCTGTATGATAATTACTTTTGAACATGAGCTTGAATGTGATTGGTTCATTCTGAGCACAGTCACATATTATAAAAGAGTATGCACACCTGTGCAAACAGGTAAGTGTAAGTTTTTTTTTTTTTTTCTTCTTCCCCCCTAAAAGTTTCTATTTGTTTTTCAAATTATTTTGTATATCACAAAACCTGCAGGGGCACGTAGACTTTTTATATCCACTGTAGATCAGCGCTTTACACTTCATATCAAAATCCTTAGTTACTGAAGACAAAGTATGCAAGCAAATAAGTTTCAGGTCCATTGTTTCTGTAATGTTTGTGATTAGGGATGCAGTGGTATTAAATTTCCACTTAAATGTCTTCTGCACAGAGTCTTCTGTTTAACATTAATGGAGCCGTCTTGGGTATCAGCTCTTTGTAAATGCCAGTAAGTTTTCTGTGATGGCTTTTGTCTTATTAGCTTCAGTAGAGAAAAAAAAAAAAAAGAGTCTGGTAAGGGAACAACTGTTTACAGCTGCTGTAACATAAGTGATAACAGGAACTTGTCTTGCAGACATTTAATACCATTATCTGTAATCGTACATGATTCTAAAGTGCGGAGTTAATGAATGGTTAATGAATAAAAAATCGTAACTGTTGGCAAGTCACTGTGGTATGTGAGGAATAAAACACTTTTTGTATGTGCTGTTTGAAGAGAGTAAAACACTTCAGGGTTGTAACAGTGACTCCACTTCGTTTCAGGCCATATCACTCCACCTCGTCATATATTATTTTCCTACAACAGCATGCCCCATCATGTTTAATTCTGTACTTAACTGTTACGAGACAGTCCTGTCTCTCTTGGGTTATCATGATGTACCGTATAACTGAGTCAGTACAAAAGTCTCATTAAAAATGCTCCCATTCTTTGCTCACACAGGCTGTTATTATTTTTTTATTAAAAGACAAAGAAGACACAAATGTTTTTCATGATTGACAGGACAAACTATACAGTCACATGGTGCTGCTCCCCATCACTGATATATTTCTAGTTGTATAATTTGATCAATTGTTTACACACAGAAGGAAACAGTGCTTTATGATTAGGTATTTGCTAACATACAACACAGTTTGTCCATAAAACAAGCATCGCTTCCTTTTTCATTTACAGCATGTGTGTGCGTTTGTTTCTGTTTGGGGGAAAATTGAGTCACACATTGGAAGGCTGTGCTCAGGTTCAATGAGTCTGAGTGTTTGCGTTAGAAAGACAAAGCAGGAATAATAACTCCTCCAAAAGAAAACGCTCCTCCTCCTGCAAGAGTGAGTGTGGAAAACAGCACTGAAACACGTTCCCTGCTTTTTGATGCAACCCACAGGCAGTAACCAAAGCCATCTGAACTACTCTTAATGACAACGTTTACTATAATGCGGTATGAAGAACAAAGGGCTAGTTTTTTTTTCCCTTTTATAAAGCCAGTATTACGTTTTGCTCTGGCTTGTTAACACTCTGAAAAGGAAGCCTGTCCTCTGCACATAAATACTGAAACGGTCTTGAACGTAAGATGAGCAGAGCATCCATTCTTGGTGGAAAGCGCTGCGAATTTGAGCAAAAAGGCACTTATATCGATACAAAACAAGCAGGATACAGTTCTTTTCCTCACGTTTGGAGTGTAAAGTCTCTCCATGTCATGCAGAAACGAGTGCTGTGCGCTTTTCCTCATTAGGGTCCATTGTTGTCCATCTTTCAGGCCACTGAAATGAACTGAATTCAGACCATGGTAATACCTTGATTGGGGGAACCGAGTGCTTTGGCTACATCGTGGCGTTCGATGCTGCTCAGTGTGGTGGACAGCAGCTCGAGTGTTGAGCTGTCCTGTTGTGCCCAGTCAGTAAGCAGTGTGTGGACGGGGTCCTCACCACGGCCGAACATGTCCACTCGCTCCTGCTCATAACCCAACAAAGTGGCCAGCTGCCTCCAGCTCCGACTTCCACCCTCAGCCAGGAGCTTCTCCACCTCCTCCTGCCTGTGAGGGGGCAGGTTAATGTAGCGTGAGTCCTGCTTGCTGTCCTGCTTACTGCCTGCAGAGAAGATTAAAGTGTGGGCTCAGCATTCAGCATCCTGCCTGGACATATCAGTGGTAATGGTGTAATGCACATGGAGATGAGGAAGTGATCTGAGACTGCTGTGTTTACCTTTGCTCGGCTGGCTCTCCTGCAGGCTGTGAGAGTCGAGGAACACGCCGCTGTCGCTGTGTAGCTTCTCGCCCTCGACCACGTTGTTCAGCTCTGCAGCACGGGCCTTCCCCAGAGCCGCCTTCTGCTGGAATGATTTCCAGCTAATCCAAACAGACATATTTATTAGCTTCCTCACTCATACCGGTCAGCCAGTTGGGTTCAGATAAAATGGCTGCCTGCAATCATGCTAAGAGGTAACTATCAGCCAGATTAGCATTTTTCATTGAGCCATATCTTTAAGGTTAATGCTGTAGTGTTATTTTTGCAGAATGATAAACTCTTATTGTCAGAGTCCTCACCACTTGTAGGCGACGTAGATCAGGAGTCCCAGCACCACGGCTGCTAGCACAGACACATAGATCAGGATGTTGTTGCCTCCCTGATGGTGCGGAGAGCTAAGGTCTGGAGCTTCAGAGCCCGTCACCACTCTGTTCTTCTTCTCACGCTCCTCGTCGGACGAAACAGGTCGACGTGGAAACTCCCACGGCCCCTCAGATCCATTCCTCGAAAAGATGTGCAGGTCTCGATCTGCATGCAAAGAATTCAGAGGATATTTCCAGTTTCAACACAGGATTTTGGCATCTGTAAACCTTCCATTCCTCTGTTAGGATCAACACCATAGCAATTAAATCTGGTCTTTGTTTGTTTATAGATTTTTTGCAAATGACATGACTTGTTGGTTTTCTCTCTACCCAGAAATCATCACTGTACTCCGTTGCTTTAAATGCTTAATAACATGTTTATTAATAGTGACAGGAACAACATCTGGTCTCAAGCAGAGAGGGAAGCTATGAAGAATTCCAACAGCCACATTAAGAGGAGCAAGCTGACACTCTTGTCACACACACACACACCAGATAGGAATCTGAGCAACACATGGCCAGAAACCGCCTGCGTGCCAGGCGAGACTGGAGTACCAGGTTGTAAGCTGAAACGTAAGGAAGGAACAGGCATGCAGTACAACACAAATATCACTCAGCAAGGCTTCATACCCATGCCATAGCGGAAATCCCCTCCAACCAAATGAATATTTCACACACACACACACACACACACACACCCTTGTGGGCTCACTAAATGCAGATCAAACACTGCTACCTTGCCCTGTTTAGGTCGAGTCTTTTGTCTCATGCTGTGCCTTTTGTGTGTGCGTGTGTGTGTGAGAGAGAGAGAGAGAGAGAGAGAGAGAGAGAGAGAGAGAGAGATCAATGCAGTCCTCCAGCAATCAATGTGGGTCATGACCCACTATCCAGCTGCCTCAAAACCTGTTAACCAACTAAACACATCTCACACGTTTCACACTGGGGCAGTTGGTGTAGGTGTCAGCTCTGAGGCACAATTTAAAACCAGTTTTATTCCTTCAGTACCTTCAGATACATCAACATGATGATGAAGGTACTACATCACTTTTCTAGTCTTATTAACCCTGTTAGAAAGGTTTTGCTGGTACACTCTAGAAGCCTGAATTGTGCTTAAATACATCACTACAGCTAGGTACTTGATGTGAAGAGACATGGAAAATGGTTTCCTGACTGCTCAAATGTAAAACATTTCTCTCTCAGAGGTGCTGCTCTTAGCAACATGTTCATCTTACAGCTAATACACTGTATGTAACATTAAATTCAAGCAATCAAAACTGATACAACTCAATCTGCAGTCATATTTAAATCATTCTTCTAGGCAAAGCCTGTAAACTATGAACAATTGCAGTTACTTTGTGTTGTGTTCTATTTAGTAGTGTGCGAGTTATAACCGTCATTTGCAGCTTGGCTTGGCCTGTGTAACCGACTCCACTTGCAAATGGGAGTTTTGTTTGGCTGACCAAAGCAACCAAAACGGTCATAAAAAATAAAAAGATCTGGCTCTGCTGTGAGCCATATTAGAGCAGAAACTATAACAAATGGAATAATTGTTTATTCTGTAAGACCTGTGCGCAGCAGCGTGTTTATCCACAAGCACACACGCGTGGAACACACAGAGGTTAGTGCTGCTCTGATGTATTTGGTGTGATAGAAAATTAAATATTATTTGCTAAGGATCAAAATCCTAGGATGGGTCTGCTGTTAGAGTTGGCTGTGAATGGCCTATTTCATGCTCACAGATTATTTACATTGCTTTTGCTATATAATTGTTTAGTGATCAGTCATTTCTTTGTATTTTTGTATTTTAGGCTTTTATATTGTATTCCAGTTATTTCGGTCTTCTATATGTAATTGGTATTACTATATCTAAAATCCAAACAGAACTTTAATTTACTCACAGGCTCTGCATGTAAAGCGAACATTAATTGTAATTATTTATATCTGTCACTGATCAGCTAAAGTTTCTGAATCATGTACCCACCCATGCAGAGTGTGTCCGACTTGGCCTGGCATGGCCTGATCTCCACCTCTTCCTCTCCGCACTGGGAGCATGGCATGCAGGTGTGGTTGTAGCTTTTATCCTCAGAGAAAGTGCCCGGACCACATGGCTGACACACAGTGTTTCCTGCAGGGCCGCACTCCCGCACTACGCCCTCTCCTCGGTCACAAACGGCACACGGGGCACAGACAGCATCGGTTTCGTTCATCCGCTTCCACAGGAAGAAGCCCTTGCCGCAGTCACAGTGGGTGTCTTTGGTGATGGTGCAGCGTGCCAGCTGGGGGATACCTAAAGGGCATTGTGAACAAGGCCGGCACCCTGACAGTCCCTCAGAGCCTGAGAACGTCACACCTGTGATGAAGGAGAAAGAATGAGTTTTCAGCTACCATAGACATGTAAATTCACACATGGAACTACAAAGAACTTCACACACACTGGATTAAGGTACTGAGAGGGTTCAGAATAAATGCTTATCTATTCACACAGCACATACTGTATACATATATTAGGCGTGTCAGAACACACTTCAGAATTTTGTGTTCAAAGGCAAAGAAGCTCTCAAATAGTTGACTTTCAATTGCACATTCTAAGCCTATCAAAACGTGATTCCTACACTGAGTATAAAATGAAAAAATGTATATAAAAAAAAAAAGACAGACAGAAAGAGAAAGAAAGACAGAAAGAAAGAAAGAAAGATTGATGTCAGGGAAAATCCTGTGGCTGAATAAAAATTAGACTTTGTTTTTTTCTCAGTATAAAACTTATTATGACACCTAAGCTTTGAGAAAACATAAATATATTTAATCAAATCTACATGGACATGCTGAAAATGCAAAGATCACGTTGGGTAAGAAGCCAGACCGCCACACATTTGAAAATCCAGCTAAATGTCACTGACTACAAAAATGACCAAATAAAAATGAGTCATTAAAGCTAATAAGTGTGGAGTATGTGATACGAATCAACGTATGTGATACCACATATGTACACTCATACGATTTCAGAGCTGTGTCTGGAACACTCACCCTCTTGGCATGGCTGGCATTTGGTGTCTTCTTGTTCACAACTGGATGCCACTCCTGTGCCTGCAGGACACAGACTGCAACACTCACCCGAGGATGTATACTTCCCGCTAACACACACATCACCTGCCACCACCTGCACAAACAGAAACACATACTGATGAATGAAAAGTTGTGTTTCTTATACTACAGGAGATGTAAATGGAGAGCAGCACTAATTACAGCGCTACTATAAACCAAACATATTTGATTTTTATATCATACATGAATACACAATCCTTTTGAAAAGCGTCTGATGAATACTGCTCTCTGGCACAAGCATATCAAAGGTTTTGAGGGGTCCAGCAAGTTAAGTGGGGCTGTGTTGAGAACAATCAGCCATTAGCAATGCAAGTGAGAGGATCAATAGTCTCTTCTGAACACCAGAGATCAGATAACCTTTTGGTGCAAGTCTCTTAACGTTACACCCGAACCTCTTTCTGCATACTTCGCACTCGTCTGTCACACTAGAAATTATGTACCTTAAAATAAATCAGCTCACTTTCTGATACACTACATTTTCAGAACACCAGAATAGAGTACAAAAAATGGCACATACATACATCCTCAATAACACTTAATAGAACGAAGGCGAGATCTGTGCTAGTGGTCAGACTTCCAGACAACCAATAAAAAGCCCTTGAGCAACACCATCAGCCTTCAACTGCTCAGCTTTGTGCTTATAAGCCACTTTGGATAAAAGCGTATGCCAAGTGTCTAACTGTAAATATAAATGTACTGTATCTAATCCTCCCTAAGTGCTGGTTCTGGTCTGTAATGACTGGCGACAGAACCCGTGTCTGAATGGTCCTGAACCCTGGTATGTCTCCAGTATGTCTTACTGTCTAACAGCTGTGACTGGCTTTAATCAGACCCAGCCACACACAATGGAAAGAAGATATTAAAACACTAGAGAGAGTGAGGGAGAGGTTCTGGGAGGAGGGTAAGGCAATCCTGGCACTCTGGGACATTACACACATGGGTGTGAATGCAAACGGGACAAAAGAGACCCGAGAGAACCACCCACCCTCAATCACAGGAAAAGGCAAGACGAGGATGAGTGCACAGGCCATGGGTATGAAGCAGAAATACCACAGCTGTCCTCGCATGTGCTCTGAGGGAAGGAGCGACAGAGGGGAGGGAACACAGTTGCAGTCCCGAGGACAGGGTGTGGACAGACGAGGCAAGTCTAGCATGTGAATGTGTGCTGAGACCTTTGATGTGTCCCCATTGCAGCTCTGCAGATGTGTGAGAAAAGGTCAGTACTGCGGTGTTTGGAACGTGTGCTAGGTTTAAGGCAGACTGGCCTTTTCCCCTCCAGGGAGCTGACAAGAGCAAACAGATGTCTAACAACTAACCTCCTGCAAAGCGGGGGAAAAGCAAAACCCCCACTCAACAACCCCTCTGATGTCTCTCTCTGATCTCTGGGCAGCGTGTGCTGACCTGTCGAATGTGAACACACACACACACACTAAGCTATACCCACAGGCTAAAACTTGTTCCAGTCTACAGCCTTGGCTGCACATTCCATAATCATCATGGCAGACTTTAATAAATTGGTATTATGTTTATAAAAGATGCAGTGCTGATTAAACTTGACTGAGGGAACAAGCGCTATAATAACAGGATCTGGACTTCAGGATATGGTATGATATAGGCATGCTTTTAGAATAAATCCTAAAGCCTCTGTTTCATGCTTAACCCCTTATTGTCCCTTTCAATGCATAACACCAAAGTGAGGAAAATAATGTAGGTGTGGACATATTCACGCTCTGTGTCTGGTTTCGCTTCACTTTGTTATCTAACCAATATTTGCAAGTTAAAAGGCAAAAATGTTACATCATCACACTACCCACATGTCCCTTACCATAATTTAAAAATAACAAGTGAGGGAGAAGTGCAAGAGAGAAACCCCACAAGCTGTCTTAGGTCACACTGAATGCCATATTAGGAAATTAAGGACATTTCCCCTTTTAATTTCCTAATATGGCATTAAATGTTGCCTACTCTATAAACTATGCTGGCACTAACAGTCTCTAAACACTGCAACTTAAATCAAACACTGAATAAACTCCAGATGGTTAAACATCAGCGGAATGACCACAAGGTCTGTGAGTGGACTCGGTGAGGTGGAGACGACGCATATGAAAGAAGTCAGTTAGCATGGAACAGGCTCATGCTTTTGATCCTGAGGTCTCTCAACAAAGATTTTATCCTTCGCTCTGAGGGACTGGGGATAGGTCCCCTAGACAGTTGTTCAGCACTAGCTTAAGAGGTTCCTGTTTCCACCAGTTTGCCAGCAAAGGACCACCAAAGATCAGCGAAGGCTTCAAAGGGAGCTCTGCTCTACGGCTGTCCTGGTCACTCACACTCTCTCTCACAAACACACACACACATGCTGCTGACTGAACTTGATGTATGGGCACATGTGGAGTGTGTAAGGGATTAACGATAGGCCTGAAAGTTGAACACATGTTAAGCCACACAAGGCTGGAGCTCAGTCAGAAAACGACTTCATTGCCACAGCTTCACAGCCAGGTGTCTGTCACAAACCATCAACAGCAGCCGGACTGCAGATCAGCAGCCGGAAGAGGGTGGGCAGTCTACCATTTTTACAAAAAGTAAGTCATGTAACGAAGACCAATATTAAAAACGACAAGCTTCATTAACATATACCATGATAACAGCATGTATACTAGCAATCCAAAATGATCACCTAACTTTATCTAGTATTTTTGATTTGTATATATTAGTTTGTCTGCTCTACACAAAATCATCTCATTACGTAGGGCTTAGTGAAAGTGGAAAAAAAAAAGCCTCAAAGGTGAAACGTGTTTCCACAAATGTTTCATCCCTTTAATCAGGAGACACTGCTAATCAAGCTCTCTCGCTCTCGCTCTCTCTCTTTCTCCCTCCTATAAAACTTCAAGCTCATTCACAGACCTGCCAGTTAGAAGATGGAGACCTTGAGCATTCGCATCAAAGGAGCGTGTTTGAGGAAGGGAAGGGTTTGGAGTTCAAGAGGAACCCACACACACACACACACACACACACACGCACGCACGCACGCACACACGCACGCACGCACACACATACCAAAGCCATGCAGCAAAACGGAAAGTCAAATTATTGAACTGCAAACTCTCCCCCCTCGCCGTCCGCAGACCAGGAGAAAATGAGGATAATTACTACACTCTGCATACACACAGCCTCAGCAATAGTTAAGCTGTGGTTGCCTTTTCACCGAGAGCTGA
>CM040975.1:21145574-21200398 GCA_022985145.1 Pangasius djambal | reverse complement strand
TTTTTTTTTTTTTTAGTCTGCAGGATGCCATGTTTTGATACAAAGAATAAAGAGAGCATTTTTGTGGGAACGATTTGTTTAAGACGAGTGCTAGGACATCTGGCTTCGCCAAAGAAAACTTAAGACTTAAAGCCAGAGCTTGCATTAGGAATTTTCATGACCTGTTATTATGGCACATATCTCTAAAGGATATCAGCGTTTAGGAGAGACTATATGTGAAAAAGGAACAAAGACCAAAGTTTAATTTTTGTACTGGCTCAGTACAAACAGCATTAGTTCTATAGCCAAAATTTGTATATTTTATATATATATATATATATATATATATATGTCATGTATACTTTATATTTCCATAGTTTTTAGATGAAAACAGTTGAAATGTTGATGGTGTAGAGTATCATTTGTTTGTCCTGTTGTAGATATGAAACTTGCCAGTGTAATACTCAGTGAAACCTTTTATGGCTAAAATGTATTAAGATTACTTATTATAATCTTTGTCTTCATTAATCATTAGGGTCATTGTTCATTATTATTATTATTGTTATTACTAGTAGTAGCGATCCTATACTTCTTTCATGTTACACAACTACAGTCATAATTTGTTTGCTGTTAAAAGTATAAAATCCATGGTTCTTCAAGTAGGCCAGTAAAAAACAGCCAAAGGATCCATCATTTTTTAAAGACTTTTGTTACAGTTATAGAAACCACATACATGACAATGATCAACTATGAGGATGTTAATAAAAATGGGTAAAAATCTCTGTTATTGCTATTATACTGCTGCCATTATTGTACACATTTAAACATTTTTTTTCTTAATATTTCATTGGCAAAATAAATCTATACTGAGGGGCTCCTGGTTTTTCGAACAGTGTTACAGTTAAATGGGTCCCTCACGGCAAACAGTTTACAGACAGCAGATATTACACAGATATCTTCTAACAGAACATATATTTCATACAGTGTAACACGTTATTAAAGCTCATAATGCTGCTTCAACTCACCTTCAGGGCTGTGATGTGGAGGGAAAGCGCGAGCACTGCAGCGCCAAACTTCATCTCTGCCTTCCGCTTTCAGGCTCGCGCAGGAATCACGGAGTGTGGCTCAGGGCTTGCTGTGTGTGTGTGTGTGTGTGTGTGTGCGCGCGTGCGTGCGAAAAGCTGCGCCCACATGCACAAACGTGAACTGCTCAAACGAGCCGTGCGAGCTCTCCGCGCGCGCGTTAACGAACAGAGACGCTACAGCTTCTCTAAGATTATAAACACGGATGCATGGACTCTATATACTCTATAAACACATGCATGCACTCTATAAACATAGATGCATGTACTCTATATACTCTAGAAACACAGATGCGTGGACTCTATATACTCTAGAAACACAGATACATGAATAAAAAATAATCCCGGTGTCGTTTCCTGTTGGGATTGAGTTTGTTTCCGTGATAAAGTGACTGAGGCACGCGCCGCTCCTCGCGCACTACCGCCACAACACTGAAACGTGTAGCGAGCCGCTTATGAGCCGCTTCTGCCTGCCGCCGTGACGTCACTTCTCTCCTCTTTCCTGATTGGACAGAGGGAAGACTGGAGAGACAGAAGGATGGCTGGGAAATGGAAGTTTCCAAAATGAAAAAAAATAATAATAAATAAATAAAAGGAAATGGTTAGGGATAGAGAAAGGAGCTGAATGGATGGACGGATGGATGGATGGATGGATAGATGGATGCAATAGCTGGAGAAATGGATGAATGGATGAATTGCAGTTAGTGTGTCACTGTATCAGTGGCCTAGTGGATAGTGTGAGAAATAACACCAGTGAACTGTAATTCTTATTATTATTATTATTGTTGTTGTTGTTGTTGATGTTGATGTTGATGTTGTTGTTATACTCATTGAATAAAGTCACATGGATGGGACATCACCTGATACACATGTCAGATTTACACATGGATTTTAGACACATAACGTTTTGCACACTTCACATGTACAATATGTTTTTGCACAATTTTTGCACACATGGTGGACTTTTCACACATGATGCACACATGATTAATTTATTTATCAATTCGTTATTATGTTATTTTTTACATATAAAGTGGATTTTTCAGATTTTTCTCACATGAATAATTTATTTTTCACACATTATTCCATATTGTTCACATGATGCCACGTGTTCAGGACATCACATGCTGAAATTTACCTTCACATGATTTTCACGTGATCATATATTAGTCACACAATCACAAGTGAAATCCTTATGATCACAGGTGAAATGTATGTGATTTTTCTGTGAGGGAGGGTCATGGTGGATCTGGCTCTTATCCCCAGAAACACTGGCCATGAGGTGGGAATACACCCCGGGTAGGATGCCAGTCCATCACAGGGTTTATGACTATTGTAGTCAGCATCATCATTTTCATAATTGTGTGTGTGTATTAGGGACCTATTCTGTCTATAGCTGTATGCTCTTCTTCACTTGAGACGGATAGTCCAGTCTTTTTTTGAATCAGAGGGACTGAAGGTCTTCTAGATAAACAAGCGGTCAGTGGCAGTGGTCGTAAAACCGCAGGGATGCACCACATGAGGTCTGGATACTTCAGAGGGCAACAAATGGAGACAGCCCCAAAATTACAATGAGAGGACAGCTTCAAAGAGACACAGAAAGAGAAGTATGCAACTACTGAGGAAAAGAGAAAAGAATGAAACAGATATGCGTCTCAGCATCCACTGGCTGTTGACAGACTCAGTTTAGTAAAAAGCACAGCTGATGCTTTACAAGCGCTACACCAGGCTGCACAGTACGAACCTCAACACAAGTCTGATTCATGCAGATTTACACATAATACACAAAATATAACATTCTAACTCAAATAATTTTTTTTTCTTTTTCAATTTTACTTGTGATTTATAAACAAATGTGTACGCAACAAATATTCTTCCAGTGTACACACTTTTAAATATTTAAATAAATGGCAACAAATTCCATAAATATGGTCGTAGATACCATCGTTTGTATAGAAAAGTTGTCTTACCTAACTATTTTATGCATACATTTTAAAGATAAAAGAGAGATTTGCCTGAATTATTTCTTTCAATGTCAATGTTACAGATCATTTTAGTATTTTATTAAGTAATGGTCCATATGAGGTAATGTTTTCACATTATCAAGGCTGTCTGGGATTTTACCTGCAGAGACAAAAGAACTGTATCAAGTTTTCCAATGTTGGAACAACCTAACATCCAATTTCCTTAGAAAACTGGCCAACAGTTTACCAAAAAGAATATATACAGCTTTAAATGAAAAGGCAAATTGATTTGATCATTTTTATTGATTGTTTTACTCCTTGCTGCTCTGTATAGTAATAAAATTTGAAACTTTTCAGTTTGCTATTACTGAAGACATTTTCACTTTCTTTAAATACGTATTAAACAGTACTTTATGTGCATTGCAACATCTAAATATCTGTAAATGTTGTTAAATCTACTGTTAATTCAGCCCATTTTAAGCTGCTGGATATGTGACTTCATTGTTTTTTGCGTGCTGATTTTTGTGTCATGAGGCTGTCCTGTAATTGTTTATCTTGATCTTTACTATAACATATGTTTTCCATTTCAGCAACTCATATTAAATCTGCATTGATTCGTTTGAATGAAGGAGATCAGATAGCATCACTTCTACACAGCCTGTTTTTGCGGGTTAACTCTTTAACTGGGCCAAAACAGCAACTGGGTTGCACATTGCTCTATTGATGCTCTGTTCAAAGTACTGAAGCTCTATTCAGTTTAAAAAGAAAAGCAGCTGTTGATGTGTATTTGCTTTGTCAGAGTTGTCTTGCTGTTTGCTTCATGTTGTCCACCTCATCTTTGTGGACTGAAGATGACAAGCAGTACCAACCTTTTCTTGAAGTGACTGATAAAAAAAGTGGAAGCTACAATGGCTTCCTGATGTATTTTCGAACAATTTTAAGTATGTGAATTGAAAGGTAAAAAAAAAAAAAAAAACTGTAGTGAGGTTTTAGTCATTTCTAGTTTAACTGATTGTAATTCAGTCTAATATTGAGGAAATGTCTCTATGGACATGCAGAAAATACAATTTTAGAATTCATCATGAAATTTTACAATTCATCATGAAAGACTAAAATAGCTTCTCAGTTCTATTGAAATATGAATCTTTTTATGAGCACCAAAACAACCATGTTAGGCCCAAACTAGTAGATATAAGCAGGTAGATCTGATTTGATGAAAATGTTAAATGCAGCTGATTCAGAAAAGCATGTAAATGCACCGTACTGCATTCTTTTCAATTGCTTTAAAAACACAATATTTCTCATTTAAACAGTAAATTCACATTTTTCAATATCTAGATGTCTAAATTTCAAACCATCACAAACAGATCTGATGTATCATACCGTCAGTGATTGCAGCACCTGATGGCATTTACACTGCAAGTCCAAACCCATAATCAGGTACACAAAGCTCGTCATACTGGGGTAAGAAGTTATAGAACACTGAAAAGAAAGCCGCAGTAAAAAAAAAAAAAAAAAAACAGCGGCAGCTCATCCTGTAGATTTCCAGAGGCTAACAAATAGGTGGCCAGCAGTGAATCTGGGAGGGGTGGAGAGGATTTGTGGTTGTTCACAAGTGCTTGTGGTTCTAACAGTTAAGTACTCAGACAACAAGTAATTGTCAGGGGCTTTCCATTTCTCTTCCTCCTTCCCCCTGCCTCAGGACTGGGAAGGGGATACCTGCTTTTATGGAGAGCGAGGTGTCGAGCCCTCCTCCCATTGTCAGCCTGGCAGATCAGAGACGGAATAGTGACCATAACACCCCCTCCCCTTGTTCCTCTATCATTCTGTCTCTCTCTCTGAGCACGCTCTGGCTAGAAAGACCACAGGCTGTCCCCCTCCACCCCCCCCGGTTCTATTGTCCCCCTTGGGGTGTTTATGGGTAGAGCTACAGGATGTTCGGCCCACAAGTGCATCAAAGGATTCCTCGGCCAGATAAATGTAGGGTAACTGTGACCTTTTCAACCCTGATTGGGTTGACACGTCTGGACAGGAGGAGGGAGGCACAGAGTGAGACGTTTCAAAGAGAAAGAGTTTGTTCTGAAAAAAAGGAGTTGGCCCTTGAGTTAGAGGAAGCTTAAAATCAGAATCAGCCATTGAAGAGAAGTCGTTCATGGCTGTCACACTGTAAGGGGTTTTACATTATTGCCTGCATGTTTGCTAAAGTTACAGGGAACACTTTAGTATATGGGGTCACATATTAGATACTTGCATACAGGCATACAGTGGTTATTTGGAAACATTAACTGCTTGTTAGTGTTTTATTTGGTGTACCAATATCCTGACCTTATTGTAGATGCTACCTGCTTCTCCTTAATAATTACTGTTTCTGTGACCCTTGATGTAAAGTGTTACCAGCATTTAAAATATTTATTATTGTCATCTTCAGTAACTGCTTTATGCTGGTCAGGAATGTAGTTTATCCTGGGACTGATCACAGGACATTAAAATACTCTGGATTTTTACATCAACCAAATACCCTGCTTACATAAAATTTGTTTGATGTTTTGGTAATATTTCCTTAAAAATATGCTTTTTAGTGCAACTGAGTAAACCTCTCATGGTACTTTCCATCTTTTGACCCAACATTAACTTCCCTGTACATCGGAGTCGGTAAAGTACAGCTGATAAAATTAAAAGAGCAGTCGTTTAGGAGGTTTTATCACTTTATATGTCTAGTGCTGAGACAATGAATAAAGAGAACAGTTAGAGATTTTACTAATCATTAATTAGGCTGTGTATTTACAGAATAACTAATTATTAAGGGAAAACACAGAACAACATTAATATAAGGTATGAATGTGAGAACACTAAATAAAAAAATCTACTAAGCTGCTTATGTAGACTTACTTGCTGAATTGTTTCTTATTATACTGAAGTGTTGCTGAATTGCATTTTGTGACATAAGAATGAATAAGAGATAGAAGCTCATAATACTAAAGTCATCTTCCATGCGTACATTTTATCACATAAAAAAACTGCCAGACAACTCCAGACATGTCAGTAGAAGGATTGCACTGCATCCCATCCAGGGTGTATTCTCGCTTCACCCATGAACTAATTGAAATTAATGTATTGGAAATTAGGGTACTGAAAAGTCCAGGAGCAGTACAAACCATAACAAACCCCAAGTCTAACCCCAGGAGTTATTCCTTCTTTTACTGTGCATCATTGGCTTAAAAAAAAAAAAAAGATCACTGGGATCCTCCTCAGATGCCTTAGTTACAAGATGTCTTAGTTAAAAGGTAGTTACAGAATGAGGCAACAGGACAATTGAGAGAAACATGATGTATTTCAAGTCCATACACTCCCACTCATACACATACCGGAAAAAGAACAAATTCAGAGAGACAGACTGCAAGATGTGTGGCGGTTAATGAGCACCAGCCGGATACAAGACAACGCAGCAATATGAATTTGTGTGAAGACAAATCTCCCAACAGTGTGCGTGCCAGAGCCCACCGCAGGGCATCTCCTCACATCGCTTATTCCCACTGTGTTTACGCGGAGTGCAGGGCATGAATAGAAGACAGGCAGTGGTGCGAACATGAAAAGACTCATTCAGTCTGTACAGCAGCGTTCACTACAAATGAGACTTGAAACACAAACTAGAGGACATGGCTTCAGTTTGATGAGCAAATAGTAGTAAGCTAGGATAGGAAAAGTGCGTGCATGTGTGTTGGACGGGTGAGGTGCGTACAATCAAACAAAACGGCATTCATCAGCATTTAAAAGGCATCTAACATTTAACGTTTGCCAGTGTTTGACCTGAACTGCAGTAGAAAAAGCGAGCAGGGAAAGCTGGGTGGTGAAGAGGCTGTGTGCTGAGCGGCAGTCCGCAGGGCCGAGGGGGTGGTGGTGGGGGTGGGGGGGGGGGGGGGGGGGGGGGGGGGGGGGGGGGGGGGGGGGGGGGGGGGGGGGGGGGGGGGGGGGGGGGGGCGATACTGCAGCTCGAACTCAGCGTGGCTGCATTCCCATGTGTTCCACAGACACCCAACTCTCTTCAAAGGATTCAGTGTTTTACCAAAAAAGAAAAACATACCAGTGAGTACAACTCAAAATGGTTGGCATTCTGCCTAACTTCCATAAGCCTTACATCCATATGACCAGTGTAAAAGCAGTTTCATGTATGGCTAAGACTCATTTGTTTCTAATGATTTTAGTCATCAAGGCACTTGACAGCTTAAGAGAGATGAGGGCAGGAACAAAGAGAAAAGACAAGGAGAGGGCTAGAATACCTGACTGATCAGAAGTAAAGAAAGTATACACAGTATCCAAAGTGATGTGTTTTAACACAGGATTCAGAAAGGCACTTCTTATACGATAGGACAAGTGGAAAATAAAAACCTGGAACCAGTGCACAAGCCCTAAAAAAAACATCGCAAGCAACCACCATGAGTGGAACACAAAAATGCAATTACAAATATAGAATTGTGTAACAGTGTAGTACAATATAAACACCAGACAGGATTTTTAAGGCACAGATTTTACCATTTTTTTTCGAAACTCGAGAGTGCATTAAGAGCATAAGATCAAGCAAAAGTGAAAAGGACTAAACATAACCTGTGCATTGATTATTGCTTTAAGCAACAGTGTGTAACCACGGGATATTCACACACACACACTCACTCAAATACATAAACGAACGCTCTCTCTTTCTATTCCTCTCTCTCCATCTCTTACACACACACACTGGTAAAAGATCATTGTTGGTATATCAGTGTGCGTGCAGTTTTGAATTCAAGTTTTGCACAGTCGCAGCACTGCAGAGCAGGAGCGAGCGGCACAGATAACCACACACTCCAGCCATGTCCAGCAGCTCGAGAGAGGTGTGTGTGTGCCCTCAGCTTCCTGCCCAGAGGAGATGGAGTGTGTCAGATGGAGTTTGTCCTGTTATTCCAGAATTCCTGGCTCTGAGACTGAATCCACTCTCACATCACAGTTCATGTGTGTATAAGCCTCTCTCTGATTCTCAATCTTTGGAATGATTTCTGCTAAAAACAGTTCAATACAATAAAAATAGAAATGTTCCTTTCCCTTTTTTTTTTTTTTTTTTTTTTTTTTTTTAAAAAGTGCAGCTTTGGACGACTCTGCTTTATTCCACAAAACCAGAGCAGCAGCCCCAAATATGTTGACCCGTGTTCAGGGTCAACATCTCAGGTGTGTGTGTGTGTGTGTGTGTGTGTGTGTGTGAAAAGGCCTATTGAAGGCATGTGGAGTGTGTATGATGATCATTTCCCAGCATGCTCAATAGGGTTGTACTCAGTCTCTCCTGCAGACACCTGCGAGATTCTGCGCGTAGATCCCCAGAGACGCCGAGGGAACTGACCCGAGCGCACCTGAATGAACACACAAAGAGAAAATTGTGCTTTATGATCCAGAATAAGAAATATACTTACAAATATAAAAACACTTGGATTTTGAACTGCAAAATTTCTATGTATGGTGGCCTGGGAAAACCTTTGATATGGTAAAATTTCGACATGTTCTACTGTATAAATTTCTGAAAATTACAGGCTTTCATAAACTGAAATATGTTTCACTTGTACAAGTATCAGGTACAGCATTATAAAATCTGGTTATACCCAAAAGTCAAGAACAAGAGAACTGAATATAAAGATTCCATTCTGACTGCAGCGCAGGTATTTTATTTACCGCAGGTATTTTCGCAGCCGGTATCTGATTACAACCTGAACTGATTAGACTCCATTTTATGTCCATTTCGCTTTGGCACATAAAAACGTGGTATTCACTGTGTGAGAAAACAGCAACATTTTATACATCTTTAGACAGACTGCCTTTTTACCACTGAGTTTGTTAACAAACTCCTTATCCTATGTGATCTTTGAAGGGAGGCTAGGTTAAAAAAAATAAATAAATCATTTCCACATGGTTTTGGTGAAATATCATTTTGGTTTCTTAAAGCTGAAGTGTCACAATATGTCATATGCATTAAACAGCTTTATTTTTCAGCTTTCTGGCTGCTTTCCAGAGTGAAATCTGGTGGGTTTTCGGAGACCTCCACACATATGGTCACACATATGGTTAATACTTCCTTCGATTGGTGCCTAGTTAGTGATGTCAAGAAATAAGCTCCATGTTGACCCAACACCATATAATATGCAAATTATCAGAGGATGATGTAGTACTCAGAAACTAGGTAGCTAACTAGCTGTGTTTGTTAGGGCACATTTTCACAATGATTAAGAATTATTCTTACAGTTCTGTGATTTTTTTTAGATAATACGCCATAAAGTTTTGATCTTCAATGCAGTCAAAGCAGATAGAACTTTCCCGACTTTATATTAAAAGTATACATTTTACAATACACTCTGTTACCTCCTCTGGTTTCCCAGCTCCAACGACGATGAGTTTGCCGTCTTCCAGTCCCACTAGAATGTGACTGCTCTCCTTGGTGACTGATACACTGCGAATAGGGAGCTTCAGCGCCAAGGGCTTAGCAGCCTGCCCTAAGCTGCAACACACACGAGATATTCAATAATAGGCCTCAGTAGTCCCATAAACTGGACTACAAAACCATATCCACACTTGGAAAAAATGGTTCTTTAAGGATTCATTGGTTTTGTCACTTACTAAACAGGGTCGAATTGTACGTATAGTGGGTTCCAAAAGTCTGAGACCACATTGAAAATCTGGGATTTTATTTTTGTTTAAAACTGGAAACTCTAAAACAAAAAATGGAAACGTGCAACATTTTGGCTATTCAGTGTTCATTTCTAGGCCACTATTCAAATTTAAGCAAATTTGTGACACTGACCATGTTAACTCCTTTGTACAAAAGATCAGATTTTCTGTGAGTCTGATTTCTTCCACTGAAGCATGTGTTCAGACGACACGCCAGTGGATTTGATCTAAAATGGATCATAAGGTTTTGCACACAACTTGTGGAGTCCAAGCCAGCTTGAGTGCACACTGTCATTAAAGCAAAAAGGGGACATACCAGATACTAAGAAGCACTGAAATTCACGTAAAAGATTCAGTGTTGGCTGATAATATCATTACACAATATCATGTAATGAAAACCTTTGTGTTAAATTGAATAAGAATGCCAAGCAGAAGCATTTTCAGTAGTGGTCTCAGACCTTTGGACCCCACTGTAAGTTTCCCCAAAGGAACAAACTGAAGACCAGATAAGGGCGCATGATGGCGCCTTTTTTTTCCTAAGAGTACACAGTCAACCTAAAGTTTAAGCACAGCTTCCATTAAAACCTGGAAAGAGGCACAGCTAATTATGAGCCAGAGCCTGACTGGTGCTGATTACCTGAACAGGTCTTTAATGTGCAGGTTGCCCTGTAGTGTGCCCAGTATGAGGTAGTCAGAAACCAGATAGAGCGCTGACACTGGCTCCTCCAGCACCATGGATGCCAGCAGTGTGCCGTTCACAGAGTACACATGCAGTGCACACTTCTCCTACAGCACCATTCACATATACACACACACAAATAAATATACAAACATGCCAGACTATCAGCAGCACATACATCATGTTCATATAAACAATGAAGCAGTACAGAAAAGTAAATAAGATGATTTGCCTTCCCAGCAGAGCAGCCCTCCAGGGCGGTCTGTGCCACCATGTGACCCTCCATTCCCACCTGCAGCTGGTTAACCCGGACAGAAACACAGCTCTCGCAGGGAGGACGCAGTGTGCGTAGGAACTGACCTCGCCGCACGCTGTGCACGATCACCGTTCCGTCCTGAGAGAGACACAGAAAGTGAAGCAAAAATCTGTGTTGTGTAGCAACAAGGAGAAGGTGAGGTCTGACTAGCTCTAAGTGTGACTAACTTTTGATCCTGAGACAGCCATGTCCAGCTCAGTGCTAATGGAGACACAGGTGACCTCTGCGTCATGACCACACAGCACCTGCACTGGTCGTGGAGACAGACCACTGGAGAAACCACCCTGCATGAGAGAGAGAGAGAGAGAGAGAGAGAGAGAGACAGACAGACAGACACAGAGAGGGAGAGAAGGAGAGAGAAATGAAAAATCATGTGAGTGATCTGCCTCAGTTGTCTAGAGTATCATTCATGTCCTTACTTATTAAATGTCTTTAGTTAAATAAGTCCACTGCCGATATCATATCATTTTATCAGTTAAGAAAAACTAATGCAATTTCTCCAAGATTGCATAATTTCACTGTAATATAGGTAAAAATGTTTCAGTGTAGTTACTGAAAGTCATAAGAGTTGCTGAATAAAATCTTTTAAAATGAACAAAGGAGTTGGAGTTCTTAATAAGTCTATTAATTACAAGTAAAATATTGAGGAAATAAAAACTGTTACGCCACAGTCGACTTCTAATTGGTCAGAAGGTGTTGATTAATTTTCCATAACAACACAGCTCTGACTGTAGTGCCAGCTGTATAACTGTATAAGATCACAAGTTTATATTAATCTGCTAGTTCTCATATATGATTGTATATACTAATATACTGTATTCAAATATATATATATATATATATGTATTCTATAGTAATAGCTCATTCACAGGGACATGTATGGCGGTATTACACTCCACATCATCTATACCTAATAATAAACTAATAAAACAAGGGTGTCAGAACTGTGTAACGGTCAGTAAGTTTTCCACCATGGGAAAGTCTTCAGGACAGAGAACTTTGCACTTTCCGGTTTCTCTGTAACATGACAAGCTCCATTTTTTGCTTTATTGACTTCAAGAGAGGAAAAAATAGATGCTTGTGAGGGAACGATTTTTTTTTTACAGCTATAGTTTACAACGTTAAGTGATAACAGGAACTAAGTTGTTTCATGGACTTTCCACAGCATCAAAATGTAACTGTAAAAGGCTAAAAGACTGACATGTTTGTTCATTAATACATAAATGTAATAATTAGAAAGGTCTTGCTCTTCTTGTGGAAACCTGCTGCAGTTTTATATGCTTTACAATTTTACAATTCAGACTCCAACTTAACGAAGTTTACTAGATTATTAAACACTGATCAGACCTGCTGGAGAACCTGCCACACCATGCAGGTGGTGTCACGAGAGCCTGAGATGAGGTAGATACCGCACAGGTCCAAAGCCAGACACGTCACCACGTCTAAAAAACACACCGTGTCAGGAGAATATTCAATAACTGTTTGAGATAGATTTAGAGCACATGCATTATTATTACACTGTACCCAAAACATTTTATTTGTATAAATGCTAATTAGGATTTGAAATATTTTCTTCTCTTTTTCTTAATCAGCTAGATATAATTTGAAAGACAGCTCTTGTAATATTCATGTCTATTCAGTGAGTCACTCACTTTACCACTTTTCAGATAAAGGACAGCATCATTTCATGACACTGCACCTCTTCCCTCTGGATTTCTGGGTGTTTATGACTCATTGTGTGTGTCTGAATGTCTGGTTGTGTTTTCATGTCTCACCTATGTGACGGCAGATCCTGCCCACCAGTTTGGCCTTTGCCAGTGTGGTGACGCGAAGGCTACAGTCCCAGTGTCCTCCGCTGAACAGCAGGCGGGCGTCATTGGACACCACCAGCACCTGGGCCCCGATGTCCACCCCTGGGGAGAAGGGGCCACTCAGGAACCGTTGCGTCCTAAATGTCACACACACACACACACACACACATGTAAGTAAAATGTAAAACTGCTTCTGATGAAACAGTGAAAATGAAACAATGAGAATGTACAAAAATTTACTAGAACCCCTAAAAATAAATTATATTATCATCCTTAAAAAAACACACAGAAATGGTTGCAGGGACACAAAATCAGTGTTCTTAGTTTCTGGATTTGAACCTCACTGAAAACCTGTGGTCTGAATCGGAAAGGGAAGTCCACATGCACAAACCTAAGAACATAAAGGAAATTGAAATATTCTGCCTGTAGGAGAGGCTCAAGTTCCCCCTACAAATGTCTTTGATCTTGGCAGAAACACTATAAGGTCAGAAGTATTTGGACAACCATACGTGGTTCTTTGCAAAACTGTTGCCACAAAGTTGGAAGCAAACAATTTTTCAGAGGTCTTTTGTATGCTGTAGCATTAAGAATTTCCTTTCATCGGAACTAAGGGGCCCAAACATGTTCCGGCATGACAATGCCCCTGTACACAAAGCCAAATCCATGAAGACCAAGTTGCCATGTTTGATGTAAAAGACCTCGAGTGATCTGCACAGGGCCCTGACCTCAACCCCACTGAACACTTTTGGGATGAACTGGAAAACTGACTGCGCCTCCTCGCCCAACACCAGCACCTGACCTCACTAATGCTCTTGCGGCTGAATGAGTGAATCCCCACAGTAAAGCTCCAAAATCTAGTGGAAAGCCTTCCCAGAAGAGTAGAGCTTATTATAACAGCAAAGAGGGATTAAATCTGGAATGGCATGTTCAACAATGTCCACATACAGTGTATTACAGCAGGAGGCTCCTAGCTGTTTTTCTCTTTCCAAGAGAGGATAAGTGGGGTGTCAATAATATTGAAACCAGTGCACTACTATAGAACATTTCTTGTGTATTTTACAAAGGGTGCTAATAAGTCTGGACATAATAGTATTACGGATTATTGGACCATATCCCTGTATCAATGTATGTGTGTGTGTGTGAGTGTGTGTTCGTGTGTGTGTTTGTTGGCTTACTTCGGATTGCTCATAGTGGGGTCCTTAGTAAAAGTAAAATAATTGGCGATGTTCTTGTCATAGGGCAGCCAGCTGTGTGTTCCTATCTGTCCTTTAGCACTCACAGTCACCTGGTTTAACATAGACACATGACAGACCTTTAGAACGTAAACACACCACTTATATATAGAGCTTCGTAGAATCAAAAAGTATGTGAGTGACAGATATAAATAAGACAGCGAGAAATACGTGTTGATAAACATATTTCGTGTCATGGCTGGATGGTTATATTATTTGATTAGCTACTGTTAATGAGATCTAGGCCTTGGCCTAGAAATAAGCCAGACATGGCTGTGTGTGTGTGCGCGTGTGCGCGTGTGTGTGTGTGTGTGTGTGTGTGTGTGTGTCTAAAAAGATGCTCATGTCTCACCAGCACATCAGACCCCGGGATGATGAAGGAGCGGGTCTGATTCCTGGGCACCATAGCCTGCACTAGAGGCACACCATCATTCACCACCTGCAGACACACAGATACAGACAAACACGTTTTAATCTATCTAACGAAAAAACCCAGTGTTTCCAGCGTCTCCAGTAAAAGTGAGGTCTGACCTCAACGAATGGTCTCAGTTTGTCCAGATGCTCGAAGAGGTTGGGAGGCAGAGTGTCGATACGTGCCTGACGTCTGGACGCGCTCTGCGCTAACATACGGGGAGGATGGGGCTCCTGAAGCACAACCATGCACAGAAGTTAAGCAATATACTGTAGACTTCTGTATTTTAGAAACAGCAATAGAAGAGGATATTTCATGCACAGAGTCACATAAAATATTTCTGTGCATGTTCCATGGACTAGAGCTGATACAGTGGTTGATATGTTTTGAGGTTCTACCTTGAGAAGCTGACAAGGTGTTTGCCCAAAGTTACTGATGATGCCTTCCAGAGCCTTGCGTTCTGTCTCATTGGCTATGGCATCCAGATCCACAGCACCTGAAGAGCAAATAACACAACAACCTTCACTGGATTTCTGTGTCTGTTCCATATATGGTGTGCTTATGTTGGTGTAGCTGGTGCTGCATGTTTTTCAGGTTTGTCTCGCGTCTTGTGAAACTTGTTTATTATTGCCTGTGCATAACCCTTTGTCTACAGTTGGGGTCATAAGTTTACATACGCCTTGCAGAATCTGCAAAATGTTAAGAATTAAAAAAAAAAAAGAGAGAGACCATAAAAAGTACATTTTGTTTTTATTTAGTACTGCCCTGAATAAGCTATTTCACATAACAGATGTTTACATATAGTACACAAGACACAATAATAACTGAATGTACACAAATGAACCGGTTCATAAGGTTACAGATGCTTGATTCTTAATCCTGTCTGTTGTTACCTGGATGATCAATGACTGTTTTTATGTTTTGTGATAGTTGTTCATGAGTCCCTTGTTTGTCCTGAGGGACTCGTACACAACTATTACAAAAGGTGCAAACATTCACTGATGCTCAAGAAGGCAAAACACTACATTAAGAGCCGGGGGGTGTAAACTTTTGAACAGGATGATAGGTTATTATTTTGTCTTTTGGGAAACATGTAAATATCTTATGTAGCTTATGAAGGGTAGTACTAAATGACCAGAAAAAAAAATCTTTAAACAAAATAATAATTTACACCAATCATCCTGTTCAAAAGTTTACATCCCCCTGGCTCTTAATGTAGTATGCTGCCTTCTTGAGCATCAGTGAATGTTTGCACCTTTTGTAGTAATTGTGTACGAGTCCCTCACTTGAGAATCGCCGACGTATTCCCTTAACATTTATCCATTCAAGAATATTCTAGCAGGCAAATGTTGAATACAGACCACGTTCAAAAATGTGTGAACATTGGTGTTTGATTTAAACTGTAGCCAGGGAGCCCGAGTGTCTTACCTTCGTACGTGCAGTAGTAGAACACATTGAGCGCCTCCACAGCGGCGGGCCCACGCTGTTTATAGCCAAATATCAGATCAATCCACTCATGCAGGTGGGCAGACACATGCTCACTCTCCTGCAAACACAACCACTATGTTGGATGTGTGTGTGTATGTGCGTGCAAATATACAGGCAAGGTACACATGTGTGAATGCTAAGCACCAGACTTTGTGGTTTCTATGTGTATATGTGTCCATGCTGATGCGCCTGATTGTATGTGCCTGATTGTATGCACGTGATTGTATGTGTATGTGTGTGTATACATGTCTGTGTGTGCAAATTACAAGGGCCTGGCGGTGTTTTCTGATGAAATCTTCTCTGGAAGAGGCCCAGCGTGGCAGTACCACATCATTCACTTGTTCCTGATTTACCTGAAGACAGCCCAAATTGAACCCTGTAGAACCAAATATATGTTAAAACAGCTATAATACAGTACTTTAGAGATATTTTCCTGGAGCAGCTCAAAATGCTTTACAGTAAGGACAGCTAAAATGTTCATTCACTACATTAAGTTGTAGTGAACTACATTAAGTTGTAGTGAACTACATTAAGTTGTAGTGAACCACTTTTTTTTTTTTTTGTTAAATTATCATCATTCTCTGATGTTAGCAAACTTAAAGTATTGTCACTGGGTTGCTTCTTGTGCTTAATAGGGACCCTGGCACATTTTAGTGTTATATAAGCACATTTTAGTGTTATATAAGCACATTTTAGTGTTACATAAGCAATATGTCTGATTATTTTTTTTATTTAAATTTTGTGTCAAAGAAAATCATTCATTCATTCATCTTCAGTAAATGTGTTATCCTGGTCACAATCACGGTGGATCTTAGTGGCAATTTAGCCTAGCCAGTCCACCTACTGGTATGCTTTTGGGTGGTGGGAGGAAACTGGAAAACCTGGAAGAACTACATGCAGACATGGGGAGAACTCTTCCTAATGTCATGTGTCTTATTATGCAGTGGGAGACACAGAATACACACTCGACCAGGATAAGGATTAGCAACTATACCATATCACACTGTCTGGTGGAAAAGCACAGTCTGATGTTGGTTCAAGGCCAAAACACATGATAATAAATATCATTTTTTAAACAACATATTATATAAGGAGATATGTGCAAGGGGTGAGCTATATAAGTCCATATGAAATAATTATAGAATAAAGAGAAATGCCCTGTGCTGATAGCTACCATTCATGTTCTGCAGGAATTCTGGGAAGTAGAAGAACTCAGGGATGAGCTCTTTCACATCAGCTGGGCTCTCCATACGAGCCTGCCATGCTGCTGCTACCGAGTGGAACTGTCTGTCTGCGCAGTCAAACCTGCACACACACCACAAACACGCACCCAGAACAAAATGGATCAGGAGGCGGGGGGATATAATACTGAAAAATTGCTTACTCATAGGCATACATAAGCACACACGTATAGCCTAATATGAAAATTTTTTAATCTCTTGTACACACTGTGATTGAAGATACACTGTGAAACATTATCACGAGTGCTTTTTCATCCAGTATGACATTGGTAATGAATAACTAACTGTTAGTTTAGCCCTTTCACCACACCATGACACAAACCCAGGTCTGGGAAATGCCAAAGAGAGCACAGCCTGCTCATATGCAATACTGCCATCTACTGGCCAATCATGGTGACACATTACCAGTACTCCTTAACCTCAGCTTTAAAACAAAAAATTAATTTCAAAGAAAAGCAGTGATCTGTCAAGCTGCTGGATGCAACGGCATTAAGGACTTTAACACGCTGACAGCTGCAAATATGGTTACAACTCCTGGTAAAAACTCCTCTTCTTAAATAAGTAGAAATCTTTTGATACCAGGTTTGGTACTGAGCCAGTACCAGCGAAAAATGGTGGCTAAAATATTGGAGAAAAATGAGCAAATTGGATCCAATCATGTAACAAATTAATACATATTAGCAGAAATTTATTTTATTATATTTGCATTTTATTTGCAACGTAAGTGATTTTTTGTGTGTTTGAGTTTAACTGAATTTAAAAAAGCAGCTGTTTTGTATAAGGCATATTTTTAGCCATTTTTACATGAGGCTGTTTTTACACCATTTTTACATGATGTGCTTCAGAAAAAAAAGAACTGTAAAGCTTTGTAGTTTTAAAAGAAATAAATATTGGATGGGTATTGTTATCGGCTGATGCTCAAGGTTTCAGTATTGGTATCGGAGATAAAAAAAAAAGTGGTGTGTCATCTCTAAAAATACATTTATCTTCTAATGCATAAAGCGATTCCTAGTCATGTACTAGGCAGTCATCAATACTTTATGTCCCTGTCATGTGTTAAGTGTGCTGTCAGTGTGATGTGGGTCCCTACTTGCCGCTCTGCAGCTGGATGTGCAGCCTGGTGAAAGGCTCCATGCGGATCATGTAGTGCATGACGCCTGCTGCGTTGGAGTAGTGTGTGCCGTAGTGGAACTTATCAACAGTGCCTGTGGGGTCTTCAAAGCTCTCATACCTGTACACACACCACACACACACACACACACACACATTACATTCTGTTTCACACTTTTAAATCCCAGCAGGCATCAGCAGGTCCAGACTTACATTCTTTTGTAACTACATACTTTTTCCTGCTTTAGTTACTACTGAATAAGTCATAGTGGTTACAGAATAACATGCCTTTGGATGAATTACTGAATAACGAGCTGTGACTTGAAAGGTTAAACCATGTTGAACAACTCAGTCTGTGTCACCGAGCAGCAATTCTTGTTTTATTTTGTACTTGAGCCGGACCAAATATCAGCATTACTTGAGCGGCTTGTTGAAAAAGCCTGGTTTTGAATGTCAGGTGTAGATGATATACAATAAGGATAAAGTAGCTCACTTCTCTCGGACATCTTGGGCATGGCGAGGGTTCACCACTCCGATGGGCTTAGACAGATCTCTGAACACAGCCGGGTCTTCTAAGTCCAGTACGCTAGATGTGTAATCACATAGCACCCATGGGAACTGAAACACACACACGCACACACAGCAGTGCTGCACTGAAACACCAGTTAAAGGGTAAAAGAAACTTGAGAAAGTAAATGAAGTGGAGTTTTACCACAGGGTACTGCGACAGATCGTTGTAGGTGCGACCAGCAATGGTGTTGAGCTGCATGAGATACTCAAAGTTGGAAATCTCTCTGCACACCCATTTCTACAGGGCAGACACACAAAAAACATCTGTACAAAACCATGACAACAAAGCTACAATGAAATAAAAGACTGAAGACAGACAACTCCTAAATTCTTAAAACTGTAAAATACTAACACCAGTTTTCTTTGTTTTCTAATAAAGGTCTTTACAAATAACATAAATTCCATATTACAAATATAGATACATGAACTACATATGAATTGTTATTCAGAATATTAGTCTGCATTTCATTTCTCTACATGAGATGAACACAAAATGTTTAGAATAAAGGTTAGAATAATACCTGAGTGAGATTGGAGGCTTTGAGGAGTTCCTGAGGAGAGCGGGAACCGAAGTAAAACAGATTAGGTGGCCGAAGGCCGAGAATCCTGGAGTAGACTTTGTTCCGCACCTGTGGTGGTCAGAAAAAGCATCCGTGCGTTCACATGATCAGAAGAGTGTACGCAAAACCTTCAGCGGTATCTCTCGTGCAGGGTGTGCATCATCAGTGCTAATGGATTACTAATGGATTGAGCTCACCTTCTTCCTGAAGTTGATGAAGTAGTGAGCCTGGTCGATAAAGAAGAGCTCGAGGGCCGAGCGGCGCAGGTTATAGCGCCTCAGGTGGACCTCTCTCAGCTGACTCAGTGGCCGCTTGAAATCAAAGCCTATCCCTGCACCAACACACGCCAACATTTAAACTCGAATAGACACACTCCGTGTGGGGTAGCATTGATGCAATATGTCCCGTATGTTCAAGGAAATGTGCACAAACTTTTGATTGAACTCAAACATTAACTAGGATATGTTCGGTATCCACAGTTTAATTCATTTTGCTCTTCAATGTTAACGCAGATTAAATGGTACCAATCAACATAATGCAAACTGCACAGCAAATTCTTCAGACAGAATAACCTGTCCTGGTAGTGGCTTCTCCACTACACTTACGGACAGTTTGTTTGAAAATGTATTTTTCCTGACCCATTCCATTAAAGTCTCATTCTATCTATAAATATTTTCCATCATTTAAGCCATTTGGAATGTTATAACCACAAGCGGTAAAAGCACCCTAATTATTTACTCTAGTAAAAGTATATTTACTACTGTTTTGTAATTAAAGTTCTGGGGGTAAAAGTTGATGTACAGCTTCAAATCCAGTTTCACTCCAGTAGCAAAGTATTAAAAACTTAAAGTTACTTTAAGTATGTAAGTAAAAGTAATAATAATAATAAACTTTATTTTACACAGCGCCTTTAAAAGTAGCTTCTCATGGCTCTGTACATAAAAATCACAATCATGTATAAAAACAAATAATAAAAAAATAAGCATATATATCAACAACTCAATTAAAATAAATCAGATACAAACCCATCTAAGAGCACCTAATCTCTTAAACATTAGCAAGCATGATGATAACTCTGGCAACACAAACTAGCTGTATGCTAATAGCTAGCTGTCACAAAACTGCCTTGATAATACAGAGTGTACGTAGCTGCGGATAAATTACAGTGACATCTGGTAAAGTTTAGATCGGTTAGGAATTTAGATCCTTGAAGCTGTCTGATGCTAAAAAGTCACATCAAGACTTTTTATAGAGAAATGTAGTGAATAGAACATAGAGATAAAAGCATTCGTTGAAAGAAAAACTCAACTGAAGTACAGATACTTTAAGAAACAGACTTAAATACAGTAATAATAAATTAATTGTGCTTTGTTACTACATATCTAACTATAAGACAACACTACTAGATTACTAGACTGGTATATACAGCTAAATGTATGGCACTGCTCTGTAGAAGAATGGTGGTTCAAGTAAAAGAGCTCTGTTTTCTTTAAAATACATATATGCATAAATGTAAATAAATATATGCAAGATTACAGTCTTGTCCATACCTTCCTCTGTCTCCTCCTTCTCACTGCTGGCATCATAGAAGTAGATGTGGTGTGTAGTAACCTCGAGGCGACCCGTTACCACAGCCACTATAGTGATGAGCTCACAGTCCTCAGAGAGTACCAGCTTCTCCTTTTGGCTCTCCTCCTCCACCTCCTCCGCCCTGACGCACACAGACACACACATCGGCACTTCAGTCATCTCGGACACTCACACGCACAGTTGCTGTTTAACTCTTTTACACTCAGCACATGCCAGGGCTTTATGTGCATTATTTTGCACTTGTACTTTTAAAGCTTGCCAACGTATACTTTGCATATATTGTGTGTGGGTGGGGCTGCTTACTGGCTGTCGATGAAGAGAAGGTCTTCTTCCTCCAGTTGGTCGTCTTCCATGTCACTCACTTTAGCTTCCTTAGCTACAGCCAGTGGGAGGGGCTCGGTGGAACTGCGAGGGCTCTCAGCTCCTACAAAGCAAAGAGAATGGATTTAAATACTAATGCCATGCCCACAAAGGTGATATTACTCACTCAAATAACACAAAACATCACAACTGTTCAACGGCAGGTCAACATCAGAGTTTAAGTCTGAAGCGAAATAAAAACAGGACACTGCCACAGCACACACACCCTTTAGCAGCCTCAATTTAGAGCAGGAATTGCAGGAAATCCCATAAGCTTTGCGCAGCATCTGTAAGTAGCTACTTAATACATCCCTATTACGCAAAGTCATGCGAGCAATTATCCAACTGATCAATCATGTGGCAACAGTGCAGTGCATAAAATCGTACAGATGCAGAACTAGAGCTTCAGTTAACGTTCACATCAAATATCAGAATGAGGAGAAAATGTGAAACATGGCATGGTTGTCTGGTTTGAGTAGTTCAGAAACTGAAGATCTGAGATTTTCATCTACGACAGTCTGTAGAGTTTGTACAGAATGGTGCAGAAAAAAACTTGATGCAGATGTTTAATGTGAACATCTACTGAAGCTCTTGACCTGTAGCTGCATGATGTTATGCATTGTGCTGCTGCCACATAAATGGCTGACTGGATAATTGGATGAATAATCCTAATAAAGTGAGTGTATATACTGAATTGTAACATATACATACATACATAAACTATGCCCTTTGGGGAAAAAAGCCCTCAAGTGATTATGATTGTAATGTGAATGTTATTGTAAACAGTGCAGTATGGAATGAGATGAAATGAGATGAAATGAGATGAAATGAGATTAAACTCCCATGGAGTAAACTTACATTCCTCACTCCCATAACTACACAGCCTTTCTATCGGTCTCACTGTAGTACTGAATAATTCATAGTAGTTATTGAATAGTATGCTTTAATAAGATGACTAAGATGAATAAGATGAGTTGTAAGTTTAAAGTGTTAAAGAGCAGTTTTCTTCACCATATGCATATATGTATATATATGCATATATAAACATTTATATAACCTTTTGAAATGAGACTGGTTATGAATTTGTCATCATTTCATTTATATATCTAATTATATATCCGTTCCATAGTCGCCAAGTGTGCTATTATGAGAAATTCATTTTCACTCTTTTATTAATATATCACAGTTTCTATTATTTCCAAGTGACAAACCTAATTTTGTGCGAGCACCTGTAAAAAAAATACACTTGTAGAAGCCCCTTCTTATAATTTTGAGGCACACTTTTCCAGTACACATCAAGCTGCTAAGTATTTAGCTATATTACTGTCTACAACATTACTAAGAAAAGTGGCTTGAAAAATTTGGATTAGTCCTTTGTAGCTGATGAAATGCCCTTTAAAAGTCAGGTAGTCTCCATTAAACAAGATAAACATGTAAGCATATGAGTGGTGCTAGTGCATAAATGAATGTATATAGTGTATTAAATACATGCTCCATATCCACTGTGAGACACACCCATGTTATCCCGAAGTGCACTGGCCTCGCCGTGGGAGTCGAAGTTGTAGTTGGGCACGAGTTTCAAACGCATCTTGGAGTACGTCTCTGCATTAGACAGCTTCCACTTCACTTCTGGCTGATCCCTGAAACATAAACACACCAAAATTCACTACGCATCACTGAAGCACTGATTCAGAATCAGCTTTCCATGATCCTATGAATCAAAAAGCACAGCAGGCACAGTGAGAATTGATGTTAAATAAGTTCCTGCAGGACCCTGGATGTATATATACACACACACACACACACACACACACACACACACACACACACACACACACACCTGTTTGACCAGGCTCCTCTCTCACTGGTGAGCAGTCTGCGCAGGGATTTCCAGTGCTTCCACACCACCCCCTGCTGGCTGTTATTTAGCTTCTGTGCACTCAAATAGCGACTGTTCTCAATGCGTACACGCTTCAGGTATGGGTCTACAATCAACTCCTGAACACACACACACACACACAAAATTACTATGAATGAGGAGGAGTTAAAACAGGATGGTACACCAGTCTATTTCTTCATTAACACAAAGCACAGCAACATCATTTTGTGTGTCATTTTATTGCTGCCAGGAGATGACTGGTCAGAGACCTGAAACTTGACTTTGAAATCGGCTTTGTCCTTGGCCTTCTTTTCGGCAGTGCTCATTAGGTCATCGAAACACGAGTTCCAAAAGTTGGACAGTAAGTCGTGACTTTTCCCAAAAGTGTCCAGCTCATACTGCTGCATGGTGGGCCTCACCTAGAAATGGAGAGAAAATAACCAAGAGATTAGCTCACAGTTCATTTAAATCCTCCTTCAGGCACAGAACACATCTGGAGATATGGCCATACACTGTGTACATACACAGATACAAAGAGTCGAACAGAACCTGCACAGATACAATATATTTGAACACTAGCTACACCAAGCAACATACCACACACACACACACACACGCAAATTCAGGCATGGAATGCTAATATAGTGTGTGATTTGTATATACAAACAGAGCGGATTAATGACTGTGTTGTCATATTCTGCTCCATAAAGCCTCTCCAGAGCCAGTGAGCTAGACATCTGTTTAATCTAAATCCAAGATTTATTTTCCAGCTGGGAGATGCTGCAAATAAATCACACCTTCTTTTCTGCCTTGCTTTGGCAATGCAGACTGCTTTCATCTTGAGCTGGTCTAAATATGGACTCCGGTCCTACAGTATCCATGCGCATACAGGATCATTATCCTCCTCTTAAAACAAACCCGTGCCCTCTGTGTGAATTATTTGCCCAATTAAATCAGGCAGAGGTCATCACTACACTGAAAACTGTGAAAATGAGTAAAGATTAACTTGTTACGTGTGAATTGAAGACAATTTAGGATTGATGCTAACTGTAAAAATAAACTTATAATAATAATAATAATAATAATAATAATAATAATAAAGACTTGATGATATGTTTATTAAAAGGAACAAAATAAACTGACTAAATATACACAGCATTAGTCTACAGCTATTTGATCACTAATGTATTTTTTGCATTTTGCTTTTAAAAATATAGAGTTGTAGAGCAATCCTAATAATATATACCTAATTATACCATAGCGTTGTTGAACCCTCGAATCTGAATAATCAGAAGGTGTTGATTAATTTTTTCAACTGTAATTCAAATCACACGTTTTAAGATGTTATCTTTTCTATAGTAGCAGCTTATTTACAGGCACGTGGTGGATGATCTACACAATCTAAGGCTAGTAAGAAACGAATTACAAAATGTCCAGTTATTTAACAAAGAAAAACTTATACCAGTATACTAGGTGAGGTTTTCTGTAAGGAGACGTTTCTGCCACAGGAAAGATCATTTCAGTCTCTATGTGCATGCACTCACGTGGCTGCAGTAGAAGAGCTGCCACTCGGCTGTTTTGCAGTAGGACAGCAGGTCCTCGGCAAAGGTGGCGCTGCCGTTGGTGGGGGGCAGGCTGGGCAGAAGCTGCTGCAGCTTGGTGGGGTCGGCGTGCTGGTCCAGGAGTGTGCGCACCACCGGCACCAGGGGCCTCAACACCGCCTCTATGCCCGCTGTACCAACCGTCATAGACATGCCTTCTGCAGGCCAGAGAGTGGCTCCCAGACGGCCCAACAAGAAACACACCTCCTCCCATGAGAGACACAACACAGTCTGCAGCAGACTGTGCAGCTTCACGCACGCCATCTCACAAACCTGCCCACAAAAAAAACAGTGCAGATGCAGAATAAACATTCAGATTACACGATCAGAAACATATACAGTCACAAAAAGCATTGCTCTCACCTAAGATACACTATACGCCCAAAGGATTATGGACACGTGACACGCATACCTGTATGTGGTTCTTCCTCAAATTGTTGCCATAATGTTGGAAGTGCACAAAAAGCATGTAATAGCATTCCAATTTCTCTTCACTGGAACTAAGGAGCTCAAACATGTTCCAGCATGACAATGCTCCAGTGCACAAATTGAGCTCCATGAAGACATGGTCTGGCAAGGTTGGAGTGGAAGAACTCGAACGGCCTGCACAGAACCCTGACCTCAACCCCACTGAACACCTTCAGGATGAACTGGAATGCCAGACCTCCTTGCACGACATCAGTACCTGACCTCACTAATGCTCTTGTGGCTGAATGAGCAAATCCACAGCCAGAATCTAGAATAAAGCCTTCCCACGAGAGTGGAGGTTGTTATAACAGCAAAGAGGGAATAATTCTGGAATGGGACGTCCAACAAACACACTTCTCCGCAAAATCTTTTGGCCATATAGTGTATGTTTTCTGAGTCGAGATGGTTTATCGTAAGCTTCTTCCAGATAGATTCTTTCAATCTATGAATTTTCAGCCATTTTGGACGCCTCTCTACAAAGAACATGTATGAAAACAAACCCAGGCACATTTCCTAATTAACAACATTTGTTATTGAACCTAATGTGTTTTCTGTTTGGCTGTGGAACTGAGATAGTGTCTACCACATTGAGTACCTGTGGAAACAGCAATCCTGAAACATTTCATGTTTCACTTCATTAAGCGCATTCCAGGCATTTTGGTAGCTGTGTGTCATTTCAAATTAGTTGCAGTAGTGACCACAGAGCTAGATCCAGAGGTGACAAAGTGAAGGCTGTCCAAGGACGCCTATTAGTCTGGGGTGCCAAACCTTTTCATTTCTTAAATTAACTTCATAATGATGTGACTTGTCATTTAATACATTCACAAAATGGTTTCATCTGCCACTGGGAGTAAATTAATCTTCATTTGAAAACCCTCTTTTTGATACCACCACTAGCTTTTCAGCAATGCCAAATAGCGCTCGCAAAATCAGTAATTAGTACTAGCCTTGATAAATAGCAATGAGTGGCTCATTACAATCATGTCCATCCAGCATTTTTCCCCATTAGATTTTCCTAAAGGCATATGCAATTAGGCACAAGTGACCACCCCCTTGGTTTTAGGTGCTTAAAATTGATTGAGCCTGTTTAGGTGGTGGGCTAGAAGACCATTAAAGTGGTGCAAAATATGGCTATAAGAAAAATGGACTGGTCTTAAATATACCACATTAGTATTAAAGAAAGAGAACAGATTCAATTAACTAATTTCTCAGGAATGTTTTTTTGAGCTAGAACACAGTTGGTCAGCTTAATAATGAAAAACAATGGGCATACCATATAAAACCAAATATGGCCATCCATTACTGGAAGAAGCTAAACTATTTTCATTAATAGAAATCAACTGGAAGACTGCTTAAATGTCAAATCTTGACATAAGGTCATTCTGTGCTTATTAAGTTGCGAATATATTTAGTTCTCTGAAATGACTTAAACTATACCACGAGAATGAAGGGCTGGTAAAGATGGTAGATGTTAAAAACATCATAAATTGTGTGCATGCATGTGTGTCGGCATGTTCCTTTTATCTCCAGCTGCAGAAAGAAGGCTGACAGCTCTGTAATAAAGCAGAGCGGCAGAACGCTGACATGACCATTTGTTTGACATGCGCTACTTTTAGGTTCGCTAATGGCTCTCCAGTCATCCTAAAAAAAATCTTCTTTCCAAAAGGTCAAATGCAAGCAGCTACTTCAGGCTGCTTGAGAAAGTTCACAGTGGTTCAGGACTTGAATGCATGAGTGTGTGTTATTGTGTACCTGCGAGTTCTGCTGCTGTATGTATCCAGTAATAATCCACAAGCCAATCTGAGCCATCCGTTTGAGCTCTGTAGCACCGGCTGTTGCAGAAGTGGTGTGCCAGGCCTGCAGCCTGTCGAGCAGATTCACCACTCCTTCAAAGATCTGAAAACACACACACACACACACACACACACACACACCACACACCACAATGAGCACACATGCAGACCAGAGGAGACACACTACTCATTAACAGTTCATGGCCAAGGAAATATGCACTACAGTGTTCAATAACAGGAAGTTACAGCCTTTCTCTTTACAGAGTGACTACACCATGACATCCATAATACACACTTTCTACAAAGCAGAGTGTGTGTGCGCGTGTGCCTAAGTGAATAATAACAGTGTGCAGCTATGAATATACTGCATTAAAACAGTTAGCTCACTTTCTGATAGATGCACATTCTGACAGAGACAAATGATCAATTTCTATCATTTACATGAAAATTCCTTATCATGTGTAAGTATGACAGACGGAAAATAGCGGAACGCTTATACTCGTATCCTGTACCTTCTCGCTCCACAGTGTTTGATTGTCAGTGCCCTCTGCGAACAGGAAATCCTGTAGCAGTCTGAGGAGGCGAAGCAAGGAGGGAATATGAGGCAAAGAGACGCCCTGAGAGTCCCGCAGGTCTGAAAGAGACGACTCCAGCATCATCTCCAAAAGACTGAAGCACAAACACAGAGTCAAGACAGAGAACATAAGAAAATATAAATGAATCAATATCCATTCAAACAAGAACATAATGTTTGTAATGCCTTTATACCACAGCACTTCTGAATGCTCGATTCTGAGGTCATAAGGTGTTGATTAATTTTCTGTAACAGCAGCTCTGACAATAGTTCTGGCTGTAAGGTTTATATTAATGTGCTTGTTCTAATACGGCATTGCTTCTATAGTAACATCTTACACACAGACCTCTATGGCAGATGCGCCACATACAGAGATTTAAACAGATTCAAGTTTTATGACAAGGGAACATCATCTAGACAGAAGAATTTGCACTTTGTGGTTTCTCAGCAGCATGATGAGCTGCATTTTTGTCTTGTTAACTTCACAAGAAGGAAAGGGAGTGTGAGAATGACTGTTTTATAGCTGCTATAATGTAAGTGATCACAGGATTAACGTAACATTATAAACATAACTATAAACGAATAAAAGGTACTAGAAAGAAGTATTAGTAAGAAAATATTAGTGAAAGTATTAGTAAGAAAGCGCATTGCTGTAGTGAAAATAAAGGAAGCCAAAAATGCCATGCATTTATTCAGTCTTTTTCTAAATCAAGCATCAAGGTTATTTGGCCAAATAGTGTAGGAGACATGTTTTAAACCAATGATTGTGTATATGTAAGGTGTATGTACTGTATATACACACACACACACACACACACACACACACTCATTGTTGACAGGTTTCAGTTAGCTGCCTAAAAATAGAACAAGGAATTTTAAACATGCAGATAAATATTATTTATAGTCAACAAACAGTATGTCATGACAGCTCTAACAGGACGAAGCATGGAGATTCATTATGTATGACCTTGAGGCTTTACTGCTTTATCCAGCCTTCCAGCTGTAACAGTTGATGTTTGACTAGTTGCAGAGATCAAGCAACAGATGTTTCTTATCAGTCAGAGGTCTGAGCTACCCTGTGACTGGTATTTCAGATCTTTTCAGAGGATTTCAGGCATTGAACACAAGGCACACCCCAATGGTATGCTAGTAGTTCGACAGGGGCGAAATGAATGTGCTTCTCACTTGCGCTTGATATCATCCGGGGGGCGCACAAGCTGCCAGGAAGAGCCCAGTTTGGTGAGGGCAGAGAAAACCTGCCCTCGCTCTCTCCACACTGCATCCTCCGTGCCTTCTGTGCCAGTCCACAGCACTCGGAACACAATGTTAGTCAGCAAGTTGCACAACTCCTCCTCTGGGGCCTGCTAAAGAGAGATAGAAAAAGAAAAGAAGTGTTGAGTGTTTAAGGGCAAGTAAAAGCTCCACTCTGTTTGCCCAGTCCCATGTTTCTGTTGCCCGGAAACTGATTAGGCTAAAAAGTGGTAGCTAGTGGAACATAATATATGTTGTGCGAATTTAATAATAAGTGCAGTAATACAGACTACACGATCTACTTTGATCATTATTTACTTCTAACAAAGTTTCTAATATACTGCATAATGGTTGTGTGCATGACAAACATTTTAGCTATGAGATATGATAGCATGGACCAATAATATGAATTTTCTGTGAACCATGAGGTGTATTGTGATAACAGGAGACATATAGATGATGGCTTAAAGTCTTTCTGCCATAAGCCAAATTGGCTCAGGTGATGTGTGTAGTGCGGCAGGTGGTGGGATTCGGAAGCACGCGCTATAGTTACAGCACTGTGGTTGTCGCACCACTGTGAAGTGCGTTATGCTTAAACACATCTACAAACCAAATGGAAATCTATGGTTTGCAAAAGTCATTAAGAAGTCTTTTTTTTTTCATCTGGCTGTTGAACCCATATGTCTGTCGTGCAACCAGGACTAAAAAGCTAACAAAATCTGCTTGTTCCGTGTGCCTGGGAGACCGATTTGTCCACCCCTGAGAAAACAACAGATTCGACCCAACAATGCTGTAACCTAAACACCCAATCTATATCATAAGATGTCAGTCATAGGAGTTTTTCTGTAGGAGGCGGTACCTGTGGGTTGGAGTTGTTGGAGATGGTGTCGGCGGTTGGAGGCTCAGTACAGTAGCTGGTGTCATCCAGAACATTTGACAAACTGGAACTCTTGCGCGCTCTGAGGCCAAGAAAAGGCTTGTTATGTTCTAGAGGAGATGGCGTGTCTGGAGTCTGCGATCCTCTCTGTCCTCCCAGATCCAGCTCCAGAGGCGACGTACCGAAGGGTGAGATCGGCTGATAGAGACCCTCGTCCTCTTCTTCTAACAGCTGTGACGTGGATGGCACATCCACTGTGTTGGACAGGGATGACGAGCGGCTGCCCTGTTCCACCGAGTCGAAAGACTTGAAGTTCATTGAGTCACTGAAGCTCTTCAGCTGACCTCCTGCAGATGGAGACTGAGACAATTCCATAAAACTCTCTGTCATATCCTGAGATGCTTCTTCCTCTTCATCATCCTCGTCCTCCTCTGCTTCCTCACGGTGGGAGCTGTAGGGGATGAAGAGGTCAGAGCGAGGGCCGTCCACCATGCTGTCATCCCTTCGGAGCAGGGGCCTGGAGGGAATAGGCTCCAGCGAGGGGTGAGGGCTGGATATGCTGGCAGTGCGAGACTCATAGGACTCTTTGACGTAGAGTTTAGTGAGAATGTCCTGCCAGCCAGGGTGCCGGGCAAGCTGCTTAATGTAGTCCTCGTTGGAGTAGATCAGGTAGAAAAGCTGTAGGCGGAATCAGATGACATCAGGTCATACTGTCATCACCAGTATATCTAAGCCTACTATATACATACATCAGTTTGTGGTTATGTATAAGAAACAGTCGATGCAGCTCAAAGTAAACAGAAGTGCCTCCTGTAACGTGTGGGAGGCAAGTGTGTGTTGTTCAATAGGGCAAATCCAGTAATTATTCTCAACATTCTAGGTGGGGGGTTCAGAGAACAAGCGGAGAACCTTAAAAACGGATAATCCCTAGTCAAAAAATAAACGAGCAAGGGTCAATACCAGGAAACAAGGAACAGGGAACTTCAAAAACAAGGGTCAGACTTAACCATACAAAATGCACAATAATACTTCACACAAAAGATACACACAGCTAGGTTTAAACAGCCAAACAAATTACAAGCTTGACAGTGAATACCTGGACACAATTGGGAAACACACCAATAACCGGACAGGGAGGAGAGAGGACTAGAACCGAAACAAAAGCGAATGCCATGATCTCAAAACAAAACATGAATCGAGTACTTGTGGCTCTCAGAGCGGCACCACACGCTGAGAGGTGACACCTCTATGTTCAGTTTTCACTTGATAGATGACTGTTTTGACTAAACAGTATTTCCATTCTTTTTTTCAGGACAGAAAAACACGCCACAATACTAATCCATGGTAATTACCCATACACTACAGATAAGGGAGATTAGGATGACAACATGATGTGGTATTACTTTAAAAATGTTCAGATAAAATAACCAATTTTTGAGACGCTAATTTAGTGTAGCTGAATTATACAATGATCTTCTCAGTACTGACAGAAAAAGGGCATGCTATATCAAATCAATAATTATGGATTTAGTAATTCCCTGCCACATGGCATCAAAAACAATCCATAAACCTAGTAAGATTCCTGTTTGTCCTTTGGACAGAAACCCCTGAAAATTTCATGTCTCTTTTATTCCTTCCTGGTAGCCACTCACCTTGCGACATATATCCAGTCGGACAGTGAGATCAGCCCGATGGGACAGGTACACAACTGCCAGAAGATCTCTGAAGCTGGGTGAGGGATCTGCAGCACACACAAACACACACAGGCCTACAGGTGAACCAGAGGTTCATAACCATGTCATACTGTCTGGAGTCCCACTGCTCATCGGTTGTTTACCTGTAGCCAGCACCTGCTCGTACAGGCAGCGGATGATCGTCATTGTGACTGGGACCTCATCCAGAAAGCAGACCAGGCCAAGGTAGGTGGGCTCTCGCAGCTTAACCCGCTGTTTGTTGCGCTCTGGTACTCGCTCGCTCTTCAGCACTTTGTACATGATCTGCAGAGCAGCATGGAGAATTAGTATGCAGTTTTGGGTATACAGAGGCTGGATGTACAAACACAGAAGGAAGCAGTGGCACTGGGCTGGATGTGCTCACCCTGAACACTCTTTCACGTGCGTCATCACTAAAGCTGGGCTTCAGCAGCAGACAGTAGAGCTGCTCCACCCCCCAATCCAGTAGCACAGACAGAGCCTGGGGACTGCTCCTTAGCACAGTGTACAAAACATCCAACAGCATGATCGCCTGCAGATAGGCAGAGAGAGAGAGCGAGAGCGAGAGAGCTATTATAATTAAACAAATAGTATGTCTTGTGGCTAACAAAAAGGGAAGTGGTTAAGAATGTGTGAGAGAGAGAGAGACAGGAGAGAGAGATGTGTCATAAATAAATAAACTCTGTTTATGCATCTGCATCGTGCAGCTTCCAAGATGACAGTGGTTAAGAATATATAAATATTTCATTAATAGTCACATAATATAAAGTATATTTTAATCTATTCCAATATTAAACAAATTTAATTTTAAGGTCTGAGTGTCATGGCTAAGATCAAACAAAATAATTGTTTTCCCTATACTTGAGATAAATGTTGCAGTAGAACAAAATAGAACAGAACTAGAATAGAATAAAAAAAAAAACAGAATAGATAGAATTTAACAGAACAAAATGAAATAAATAAATAAAAAAATAGAAGAGAAATGAGTGAGAATGAATATAATAGAACAGATCAGATCAGATTAGATTAGATTAGACTAGATTCGATTCGATTAGATTAGAATCGAGGACAGTTGCAGTTGTTTTCATTTCAGGACGCTCATGAGGTGCAAATACTGTGACTTGAGAGACTCTAGAGGAAAGCAGAGAGAGAGAAGAGCTGAGGAAGAGACGGAGACAGCGCGTAACCTGCTGCTGGTCCTGTACTACTGCAGTGTAAGCTAGAATACTGTGCAGCTCCCTCGTGGTGGGAGACTTCAACAGGAAGTCTTTCAGTAGATCAAAGAGCGACGTCTGCACTGTCTTCCTCTCATCTGACAGAGCACTGCCATCCTTCTCCACACTACACACACACACAAAAGAACACATTTCAAGTCCTCTTCTATAGTCCACCTTTTGTAACAGTGCTGTCTTGTGTTTGCTGTTATTACCTGTAGTGTGAGCGAATGGAGTCCAGGATGTACTGAACCCCATACTTTCTGCGTGTTCTCTGCTTGCCCTCCTTCAAGACAGAGGACAGATACTGCACGTGACCTACACACACACACACACACACACACACACACACACTTACTTTAAGGCTCATGGCCTTCTGCTTAATATTTTAATTAATCAGCTTTTGAGGTTTTACGTGCTGGTCAAATACTAAAACAGTGTTCAAGGTTACATATTTCTATAGGAGAGTATTTCAGAGAGTCCAACTACACAAGAATATCAGTATGACTATTTTCGGAGCTTTTCTGGGTATTGTGTACTGGTAAATCGTTCCCAGAACAGAGTCATTAGTGGAATAGGCTGGACTGGCAGTATTTACCGAGGCAGACTGCAAAGTGACAGTGGCTCCAGATGCGGAAATCAAACAGGAGGTGCTGGTAGAGCTGAGACAGCAGAGTGCTGTTGCCATCACTGGAGACCTGCTCCAGCAGCAGCTGGCATGCCATCAACACACTCATATCCATCATAGTGCTGGGCACCTGACACAGAGAGAAAGTGAGAGTGAGACAGAAACAATCCTAAGGTTATGCGTGTCTGGCAGAAAATGAAACCTGTTTGTTGTGGCATGGTTACGTGATGGCAGAAGCAAGCGTTTCAGACATCAATGAATGCGAGTCGTATTAAAGCCACAGACCTCTTCTCAACCCCATCTGATCCACAATGTCTGTCTGTCACCGGACATGCACACACATACAGGTAGAGGTGTGTGCAGTCCTCGAACTACTTTGTTCTATAAATGGATGCGTGTTTGTGGGTCTGGGCAGCATGACAGTATGATATCATTAATAAAGGCACTGTGAAATGTTTGTTAAAACACTGTACGTTTAGCACTTTTGTTTAAATGATCTCATTTTTAATACTCTAAATTTGAAAATCTAACCAATGAAGAGGTAGGAGTGAATGACGAAAGTTTATTATTAAACTGTTTAGCAAGAAATGTTAGAAATGATAGTATCTTATTTCGAACAATTTAGAGCTACTTTAATATATATAATATTTTACAGATGATAATAACACTGTCAAGTCTTTTATCTATGCGCTTGTTGGGTTTATCCTCCAAGTCCACCTGTCTTTAGTATCAGGATCCGAGAGTGAGCAGTTAATAATAATAATAATAAGTTTCACAGAGTTACTGAGGATTACGTTTCCTTATTTAATTGCTATTCTGTATCATTTTGTTAGGCCTGTGGCAATAACAGTGATTAAACTGTAATAATAAAACATGTTCAAACACTTTTGTCTGGCAGTGTATGTCATGATAAGACTTTTCTGAGCATGTCAAATCTATCGCCAGTAGAACACCAAACGCATATTATTACAGCTTATACCACAGCACGGTTGAATTCTCCAATCTGATTGGTCAGAAAGTGTGGATTCATTACATATAACTGCATGGCTTGGACAGTATTTCCAGCTGTAATATAAATTACAGGTTTATATTAATGCACTCACTCACAAGGATGTATGGTGGACACGCCACCTAATGTAGGGCTGATAATAAACAGCTTTAAAAAACATGTTTAACAAGCAAAGATGTGTACTAGATCATGTGGTGAAGTTTTTATTGCTAGGAGACATTTGTGTAACATTTATGGAAACAGTCTCAGGTGTCAGGTGTAACGGTCAAGGTGCTTTGTACACTCTCCTGGCACTGTATCGAATGTTTAAAAGCATGGTCTAAACTTAAACAAATTCTTAAACTTAAACATTATAAACTAATTCTTAAACTTAAAGGTTTTTCAACTGAAACTCCACGCATACTGCATCTACTGCACATCTGTGATTACCATGGACAAGCGATTCAACATGTTTTGCTTTACTGAGAAAAGAAGAGAAGATCTTTGCATAAATGTTTATGCAAAAGTCATATTTTTGAAGAACACTTTCAAGAATTCAAAGTTCTAATTCTGTATAATTTGTACTTTCAGACATGGGACAACTTTTCAGAGAGAATTAGTAGTGGTGGAAAAAGTAGTGTTATATTTCATTTTAAATATTTTTAAATATAATTTTGTATTATAATATACATTTTCCTATGTCATTTGTTTTACTCTGAACTACAGTATTGTGTTGAAAATGTTGGTAGAAGATAATCACTAAAAAAAAAAAACCACTGCTTGACACAAAAATACAGCCTGTCATGTTAGCGAGAAGAGCGCTGTCCTCTTTCTAGAAGACTTTCATATAACTGACTGTTACAAAGACACCCACGAATCCTTTTACAAATGTTAGATAAATGCCTTCTCACGCAAAGCTTCACCATATCAACGATTAGGCATCTTTGTTAAAAAAAAAAAAAAAAAATCAGCATGGTAGTAGTCCATTTATTAATAGGTTAGAGAATATGTATGGCGTCTGCTATACAGGTCCCGGTAAATGAGGTGCTACTATAAAAACGCTAAAGTATTAGAATGAGCCTTGCAGTCAGCACTACCGTCAGAGCCACGCTGTTTCAGAAAATTAATCAATTTTCTGTTCAGGATCAGAATCAGGAATTCAACAGTGCTGTGGTATAACTAATTGAACATGTTGTACACTGAGAAAATGCCTTAATGTGCAGTGATAATACAGTATTTTTAGCCATACTGCCAGTGGGTGCTACCTTGCTGAGCATGGCTCCAATGATGGGCGGTCCATGGCATTGGAGGAGACTCTCTTGATTGACTGGGTGATTGCGCAGCATGTTCCTAACCATAAGGAGGAATGCGGCCACGCTGTTCCTTTCCAAACGGCCCTCTGATGGAGTGAAGGAGAGAGGGAAAAAAAAATCCACGGTTAGAAAAATGCAGGAAGTGTATATCATGTCAGTTTATAATGTGTGGTTTACACTTACAGTTTACTAAAATTACCTCAGGCATAAATATCATGCATTTATAAAGTGCTACTGTATGTGCAGGGATGGTCCATTTGACATGAGTTACACGTTTAAATCATGACCTTGTGGCTCACTGTGTAGATTAGCTATTACAGATTTGCACACTGTTTAGTGATTCTTCAGTGTGTCCATTTAATGATTTATAAGGATGTGTAGAGCACAACTTAGCCAAATGCACCCGTGGAAAAGCTGAACCCTTTACACTAACTAAATATGTGAGTGTTCCTGAGCATTACACATTCCTTATAAATCCCAAAACATTTTTCTGAGGACAAGAATAGGCATGAAAAGTTGATACAGATCCACTTAGAGTCTGCACGATTACTAACCACAGGATTTTCCCAGGGGGAGCAGCATGCCTGCAGGACCCCTGGAGGAGGTCAGATCTGGTCCCAGCAGGTCAGAGGTCTCCTGCCCAGCAGTCTCACCTTGCTCCAGCACACACACTTGCTCTAGCAGGGGCAGCAGGGCCCCCATTCCACCCACACAGTTCAGCACGTCCTACACAAAAACAACCAGGGGCAGGGTTAAATAAATACGAGAATACAGGATACACTCCCTCATGTCCACTGTTTTGCTTAAAGCTGACGAATCGCTACCCAGCCCCCTGCATGTTGCCATGTAAACAGTAAAGCGTTTGGACCTTTACGTCCCAGTTGACAACCCTGTGTCCGGTTAGTCTGCCGTCACACATATGGTTGGGAGATAGATCCAGACAGATCTGGTTTTTAAAGGCCTGCAAGATACAAAACACACAACAGAAACTCTTAAAGCATTTCATACCACATCTTGGTCACAAGATGATGATTAATTATCTATAACAGCAGCTCTTACAGGCAAATGACAGGTTTATATGAATGTGATCATTCTAATACATTATTGGTTTCTATAGTAACAGCCAATTCCCCGTCTAATCATTGATATGGTTTCTTTAAGAAGACCGCTACTGAAGGAGTCTTGGGTGTCAAAGCCTTGTAACATTCATTAAGTATTCCACCATGGGAAAGTTTTCAGGACAGAGGACTTTGCACTTTCCTGTTTCTCAGTAAAATAACAAGCTGTGCTTTTCGTCTTACTGACTTTAAGAGAGACATAAACAAGCCTGGAGAGGGAGCTGTTATAACACAAGTGATAACGGGATCTAACTTGTCTTGTGGATGTTCCACAACAGCAAATGTAACTGTAAATGACTATACACTATTGTGTCATTTTTTAATTAATAATAATAATTTTAAAAAAATCATAATTATCGGCAAATTGTTGTGATATAAGAGGAATAAAACATTCCGGGATGTGCTGATAGAAAAATAATCCATTTTATAGTGGGAATGGAATCACACCACGCTGTTGTTGATCTTCATAAATAAATAAATAAATAAATAAGTTCATATATAATATAATAGCAGGTGCTGTATGCATGCACAAGCTTTGAATACACCGTGTGACAATCTCTCTTTGTTAGCAGAATGGTCAGTAGTGAAGAAATGGGACTGATCCTACCTGAGGTGTGTAGTACAACAGGAGTTTACTGCAGAGCTCTGAGAGTTCTCCATCTGACTTATACAGGGACACACTATTGGGACCTGAATCAGAAAAGCAGAGAACTGATCACTCAAGTATTATATATAGAAGCGATGCATTATGATGACTTATCATATTTTAATCAAAACCACAGTTTTGGCTTGCTCAGTTAAATAAACGTAATCAACTGAAATACTAGAGAAATAAATGTAGCTATTTAGCTTAGGATAGATATCGGTTTACTGACTCTGATCCATTAAATCACAAGTTCCACGTTCATATGGTTTATAGTTAACAGCATGCTGTGTTTTGGCGCAATTATTTATTTATTTTCAGTCTAATTTTGCTTACATTGAGCACGAAAATATATGCACAAGTAATATGTAGGAGGACTAGAAAAGTTGGTTGCTGTTGATTTAAATATTTCAATATTTTATATATGAGAAAATAATCTCAATACTCAGAAAATGAATTATGATTATTATTTAAGGCTTTATCATGCAGCACCACTATGTGGCTGGCTTATGGTATTTGTGTGTGAGAATGTCATATTTGTGTGCACATGTGGGTGTGGACACAGGTGTGGACATTTGTGTGTGTGTGGGTGTGTGTGCGAAACTCTCACCAGCCATATAGAGTGTGCGTATCTGTGCAGGCTGCAGTGCTTCGTGGCAGATGAAGGCGGTGGCCAGCAGGCCATCCAGCGACGACGGTGAGCCCCACTCTGTGTCCTGTAGTCCTGCGGGAATGGTGTAGACAGGGACATCTCTGCCCAAACCCCAGCGTCCTCCCCCTCCTGCAGCAAACGAGGCTGGGAACGACTGAGAGCGGGTGAGAGCTGGAGGGCCAGTGGACACAGAGAACGCCAGCTCAGATGAGTGTACCGGGGGAGGCAGAGTCGGGGAGGTGGTGGTAGTGGTGGTGCGGTGACCCGCTGAACCAATACAGCAGGACGTAAAAGGCTGGAAGACGGAGACGGAAATTTAGATCAGTTAAACTTAGTTACGATTAATGTATTGCATCATGCCTTAGACAATTCATTAATCATAATGAGTCATAATTATTGGACAACATAGGGGCAGACATATTTAATTATATGATGTGTCAGCAAAACAGATGCCATAAGATACAAATATAGTGCCAGAATCTGATCTTATTTTATCCTCCGTACCTCACTGAGTGTAGGGAAGCGCAGCTGTGCTGTCTTACACGAGCTTCCATCCACATAGATAGTGACCAGATTTTGTCCAAACGGCCTTCGACCTGAGATGTGGACTATAGCTAAAGAGTGCTGAAGAAAACAGAAACAGCATATTTACAAAGTGCTTTACATGCACTAGGCATGCATATTTGTGTGTGCGGTGCATAGCATGTACTTCACTTACCCAGGCACCATCGTTGAGGGGCATCTCAGGCAGTGAAATAGCCATGTACTCCTTCTTGGTGCACACAGCCACCACCAGCACTCCCTCCATGGTGAAGAAAGCCTCGAACCCTGTCCCACTTGCCGTGAAGAAGCTAGGAGAATCAATTAGACACTGTCTTATGTTTTTATGAGTACCATTATATATACAGACAGTCTGGTATAGCATGATATTGTATATAGTAATAAATAGTAGAAAATAAAACAGTACTAGTAAATAAAGAGTAATACATCAGTGGTCTGACATTTTGCCATTAATTCCTGAGTCATACAGTGCCAAAAAAAGGATACAGATCTTGTGTTTAGATTAGTAATCACATACACTGTGATTGTCATAATGTCATAATGCGCTGTGTTATAGAAATGTGCTTTAATAACCCACATTAGCATTTGTAGAAACATCGTATTTACTTTACAGAACACCATCAATAGTAATGTAATATATCTGTACACAAAAACAAACCCACCTGTAGAGCTGTTTGCGGCGAGGGCCCTTGGTCATGCGGAGTGTATTATCAGGGAGAGTGACATGCGACTCAGAGTGGTGCTGCTGCACTGGAGGAGGGAAGTTGGTGTTGAGGCACAGCCAGGCGTGAAAGGCAAAGCCGTTACCCGGCCAGCGGTGGATAGCGGGCACCATGATGCCAGCCATGGGCGGCGTGAGGTCAAAGTACTGCAGAGCACTGGTGCCCGTGTGGGCGTGGGCGGCCATTGCAGCGAGTGCCCGTACAGTGCGAGTGCAGTAGGGATGAGGTGGTGAGCCTGGGTTTGTACGCAACAGTCTCAGGAGGCTCTTCAGGTGATGAGGGCGCAGTGAGAGTGAGCCGAGCTCCTGCACCAGGCCCAACAGAGAGTCTGCACACTGGCGCTCAAGTCGCTCGGGACCCTGGTTCAGCACATCCAGCACAGCGTCCACCAAGCCGGCTTCCACGGCCACAGAGCGGCATGCCAGAGAACCACGGCACACGGCCAACAGCCATTCGCACACCAGCAGCTGCAGAGAGCGAGAACCTAGCTCGGGAAGCCACTGCAGAAGCAGGAGTAGGGGCTGCTCGTTACTGATTCCCAGCGGGACAGCCTGGCAGTGCTCTCCTTCTACTGCCTGCAGACGGGTGGGGAGATAAGAGAGGATGGTGGGCAAGGGAGAAAAAGAGTGAAAGGCACATGGACAGAGAGCGTGATAAATGGACAACATGAGAAGAAAATGAACGACAAAAAAAAGAAAAAGAAGAAAGAGTAAAGGTGGAAACAGGAAAGGAGAGATGTGAGATAAGTTCAGTTCATATTCATTTCAAGGTCACATTCGCTTTCATCTGAACTGTGAGCGAGTTCACGTACCATGTTCATGAGCTCTTGGAGGAGCCTTTTGGTCGGCTGACCTTGACTTTTTAAAACATCAAAGAGCTGAGAGTATCCTATGCGCTCCTTAAAGACCTCCTGCAAAGGAAAAAAAAAACACTCTCATACCCTAAACAAAAAATAGAGGAACATTGTGATTTTACCAACGCACCAAACTCATGCACATGTATTTCACTGTATACTTTAACTTCACTTCATATAAACATAAAACCACGGACAGCAATTACCAAATATTAAAACATTAAGAAAATGCGTCACAGGGTACCATTCAGGCACTGTGGTTTCATATCACTAGTTTAAACAATGCCGATATGATAAGCTACAGCCACTTCTCCCCTGTATGTTTACCAAGCTTTCAAACCCTCTCAAATATCAGCACTTAAGTACTGATGAAGAAGGTCAGAGAGCTAAATGAGTAGAAGGGTTATAGAGCTTCAAAAGGCATGTTGAAAATGCAGAAAGGAAAGGGGGATTTGATGCAGGGATGAAGTAGCTGAGGTGTGTGTGTGTGTGTGTATGTGGTGTGTGTGTGTGTGCATGAGTAAGACTAAGAGCACACATACCTTGGCAGATGGCGAGCTGCTCATGATGGCAGTAAGGACTCCAATGGCATGTACTGTAATGCAGTCAGAACCTTTTTCCCAGACCTACAAACACACACATGAGCCGAGCCGCCAGTTTAGGACATACACCCACCACGCTACAATGACTTTCTGACTGTAGCCCAGCAACTCTGATGTGGCTGTGACACTTATAGCTGCGCTGTACACTTTACCATGCCACGTCCATGTCAGTGTCACCACTCAGCAGTGGTCCTGTGGTACATCCTCTTTCAGATACACTGGTACATGTGCGATGCATGGCACACAGATGGGCTACAGTTAGTAACTGTATGCACAGTAACTGATAAAATGGCCTGTGAGTGTAGCTACATCTAATAAACTGTAAATCCAGTGTACATATACACACACAGGATATTTCCGTTATGTGTGTTACTGTGGCTGATTAATTATATTCATAAGTCTTTTCTTCACAATGGGCCTCATTTATCAATCTTTTAGTAAACTTGTGTATAAATGTAACAGAACTAAAAATTCCCACTTAGAACTTTACACTTGGCACTACCAGCCCACACTTTGCAACTCTTTTTAATTATTTACCTATCTAAATCTGTTTTATGTAGAATGTTTTCTACTTTATTTACATATCTCTTCCACGTCTTTCATTTCCTCCTTATCTTTTATTTTGCTTTTAGCTATGTGAAGCGCTTTGATTTGCCTTTGTGTATTAAAATGTGCTATAGAAATAAACCTGTCTTGCCTGGCCATGCCTTAATTTATGATTTGAAGCTGATTAATCAACGTTCTTCAGGGATATAAACATATTCTGGACTAACTGGATTTTCATGAATATCATAGTCCTTGTATACATTCTCTTCATGATTATCATATCCAGTTTGATAAATGAGGCCCAATGTCAAAATTATCATATATTCCTTTCAACATGGAGATCTTGTTTTCCATTTAGAGCTAAACACACACACACACACACACACACACACACACACACACACAAAGTCAAAATATGAAAGGCATTTGACAAGATTTTCTGCATCTCTAATAAAAAAAAAAAACACCAACCGCATGGTTACTCACAACCCCAACACTGATCATCCATCACCAAACACATACCCCGTCTCTCCACGTTACATAAGACAGCACATGCAACAAACCCATGAGCCATTGCAGGAAAACGTGAACGGTGACACAACTATACACAGATCTCTAGGTAACACATACACAGACATGTCCACACCAAATGTAAACCCATGCACCCAAGCACACCAAATGCTCGCCAGCAGTAAACTCTCCCTCCATATCTGAACAAAGTCTAAAAGAAAGGCTCCATTTCTTGTTTTTTTCCTGTGTGCATGTTTGCAGGTCTGTGTGTGCAGCAGGACTGCATGCACACAGATATTTGTTGATAAGAAAAAAAAAAAAAATGCGAGCAAACTGTATGTTTGTGTGTGTATGTGTGTATGTGTGTGTGTTTGTGTGTTTGTGTAATGAGGAGGGTGAGCTTCCTGTGGACGGGCCTCAGGGGAAAGTACCTGCTCCACTTCAGCTTCTGTGAGCAAACGCATGGTGAGGTCACACTGAGCCTCATACTCTGTTCTACCCCTGCTGCTTTGATAGAGCTGCAGTGTGTGCACACATGAACACACACACACACACACACACACACACACAAATATGAAAAACACACATAATGAACACAGACAGTCAGAAACATGTTCAGCAGAAGGCACGTTTTTTTAAACAACAAAAAAAAAAAAAAAATGAAGAGAGGTGAAAGAGAGAGAAAAAGAAGAGAAGCATACAACAGAAAAGAAAAGAAAAGAAAAGAAACTCTTCCTAATCCTGAGTTTACATTGTTACCACACGACTACCCGTGTTTCAAAACCATACTGTTGAAATACATAACAGAACTTACTACTTACTCACTCTCAACTCCTTTCTCCCTGGCTGTTTTTTCTTTCTTATATACACACACACGGAAATGTAGTCTATCTGTACATATTGTATCTGTCAAATTTAACCAGTAAAGACAGACAGACACACAGACGGACAGTTAAATACAGCTCAGTGCAAAGGTGGAGATGGTCCAAAAGCAGCAGAGAGGATATGAAAGAGCTTGGAGCTAGGTATAAACACAAAATGTGGGCACAAAGGTTATTAAGAGGATATTTATATCACATTAAGAAAGGGAGTGCAAACCTTTTTTTTTTTTTTTTTTTTTTTTAAACGGATACCATTTAGATTTTCTTTGCTACTAACGTCTTAACTCTTGACTGTTTTTTTGTGATAATTAAAGAATCTCTGTGAAACCTAACCTAAATCTCTTGGTATAGAATACATTTCCTTGTGTGTATTTTGTCCTAGTGGCATACAAACTTTTGCTCTCAACGGTAGACAGACAGACAGACAGACAGACCAACAGACAGCAAATGGCTACGTACAAGTAGATGTACCTAAAGTACTGGCAACTTAGTGAAGACATATTAATATTTAAAAATTTCAATCCTATTGCAGGGTTGTGCATTTCTGTCCTGGCCTTGAACATGTGGTCTCTGAGTTTTGCCTACAGCACAACAGTGTGTCGAGCACATTGCAGAGACTGTGAGAGTGTGTACACTGACCTTGCTGTTCTGGATGAGCCGGAGTATGTGCTCGAAGCAGTTATTGTTCAGAAAAATGGCCTGCAGCACGGGTCGGTCGGGACACTGCAGGATCTCCGGGATGGCATCTACAGGAGAACACACTGTTATTTACAGCCATGCACTAAACTGAACTTGGATTGAAGCTCTAGTGAACAATTATGGTGAAAGTTAGCGAAAGCTCTCTGTTTTGAAACTCAAAATTTAACCAAATACAGCCCTTCCCTTCAGGGTTCGTTTCAAAGCCATATCTCCAAAACATAAATCTTGGCTACATGCTAGCGCAGGATAGAAAGCTTTCTAGAGAACCCTTACGATCCTGATTGGGTGGATGTTGGTGGTCCATGTACAGTGGATATAAAAAGTCTAGACACTCCTGTAAAAATAGCAGGCATCTGTGATTTAAAAAAATAAAACCAAGATAAATCATGTCAGATCTCTTTCCCAACTTTAATGTGATACAACGACCAGCAGAAAAGTGAAAAACAAATAGAAACGTTTTAGGAAAAAAAGGAAAAAGAGATCATTTTATAATGGGCATGTGACTGTGTTCAGAATGAACCAGTGACATTCAAACTCCTGTTCGAAAATAATTATCATACAGCTGTCATCAATGAAGTGATTCTGATTAACCCCAAATAAAGAGCAGGTGTTTCTGTAGGAATTTCTTGACATCTTCTTGGTTTCATCTGACTGCTGAAGCCATGGTCCTCAAAAAGATTACAAAGCACGTGCAGAATCTCAGTGTAGAACAGTATCAGGAGAGGGGTACATAAGAATTTCCAAAACATTACCTATAATATGGAACACCATGAATGGGGTACCACAGTGACATCACCAAGAACAGGACGTCCCTCCAAAACAGACAAAATGACAAAAAGAAACTTAGCAGGAAGGCTGCCAAGAGACCTACAGCAACATTAAAGGAGCTGCAGGAATATCTGGCAAGTACTGATTACTGCTGCGTGTGACAGCAATGTCTTGTATTCTTCACATGTCTGGACTATGGGGTAGGGGGGGCAAGATGGAAGCCCTTTCTGACAGAAAAAACCCCCAAAAAACATCCTAAATCAGCCCAAACCATGTGGCAAAATGTGTTATGGTAAAATATAAGTTTGGCACAAAAACATATCATAAGCTTATCACCCAAAGAACACCATACCCACAGTGAAGCACGGTGGTGGCAGCACCATGCTATGGGCTACAGCTCTTCAGCTGGGACTGGGGCTCTAGTCAAGATAGAGGGAATCATGGATAGCTCCAAATACCAATTTATTTTGGCACAAAACCTGAAGGACTCTGTCAGACAACTACTTTTCACCTTCCAGCACAATAACAACCCAAAGCACAAACACAAGTCAACAAAGGAACAGCTTCAGAAGAAGATGATCAACATTTTGGAATGGCCCAGTCAGAGCCCAGGATCTAAATCCTATCGAAAACCTGTGGAATGACATGAAGAGGGCTGTGCACAGGAGATCCCCTCACAATGTGATAGATCTGGAACATTTTTGCAAGGAAGAGTGGAATAAAATTGCTAAATCAAGAGGTTGGCAGACTCTTACTGAAAAACACTGAGTGCTGTATTACAAGCAAAAAGTGCTTTAACAAAGTATTAGTTAAGGGGTGTGCACACTTGTGCAACTACGTTATTATAAGTTTTTACTTTTCTTTTTTCCTCTAGAATGTTTCTATTTGTTTTTCACTTGAATATTACTGGTTGCTTTATCACATTAAAGGTAGAAAAAGATCTTGGTTTCAATTTTCATTTCACAAAAACCTGCAACTCTAATGAGGGTGTGTAGACTTTTTATATCTAGCCCATCTTTTCCTCCCATCACAAACAATAGAGTTTTTGCTCTCAGAACTGGTTTCAGAAATTGCATAAGAACTTTGCCAAATATAAATATCCCTTCAAATCAGCGCTTACATTACACTGTCCCTGTACAGTAATAAAGAGGAAATAGTGTGTAGTGCCACTGGAGAAGTGATCAGATGGAAAGGCGAACAGAAGAACATCTGTTTAAATTCACTTCTCTATTTCTCCACATGAAAAAACTGACCCTGTATTACAGTACTGGGGGGGATCAGTAGATCATTATCTGCTTTTTTTTTTTTTTTTTGCTTTTCTTTTTTTTTTGAGGCAGGGCAGCTCCGAAGTGAGTCTGCAGGGTGGGGCAGCCCTGAATAGATCTTAAAAAAAGGAAACAGCTAAAAAAAGATGAAAGATTTTGACCAAAACCATTTTTCCTGACATCTCTGCCTTAAGGAGACAGTTTAACAAAAGCAAATAACGAATGCAGTCAGTCGGGACTTCCTAAAGAAGTCCCAAAGAACCTCGCTAGCTATGTGTGCTTGTATTATGATTTGAAGTTGTTGGATAGTTACATGCCATGCTGAAGTGGACATAATCCTAAACAATTCCATTTGTAATCAGATACTGACTGTCAGAAAAATGCCGTGGTGCTACTGCTCCCACAGATCAGCATCAAATCAGAGAAGAGCGCTTAAACACTCTGTACAGACAACAGCGGACAAAGTTCTAAAATGTGGATCTAATAAAAAGACATTAATGAGATACACGCAAGATAGAAGGTATTTCAGTTCAAAATATACAAAATATCAAAATCTGACCATGCAAAGGGTTTTCCCATGCTCACACACAAATACTATATTACAGTGATGTTTAGGATAGAATTGGCAGTGTATTGATGATGCAAGATAAATGATGGTCGGAAAGCTCTGACATGAGCATGCGTGTTAAGCTTTTCTTACTGAGCATGTGTGCTTGCAGGGTGATGATGCTCTCCTCCCAGGCTAGGCCGTCTCCCTGCTCGCTCACTGGCGGTCTGTTCCAGTTGAGCAGCTGGAAATAGTTGTTGAGCACGGTCTTAATCTCCACCTGCCTTTCGGCGGGGCTGCTGCAGTGCAGCAGGTGGATCATGGCAGTCAGGCAGCGCAGTGTGAGGCGTAACACTTGTGGGTCCTTGGGCACATCTTGGGCAGGACGGAGGCACCAGGAGCGCAGCACAGACATGAGATCCTCCACGGCATGGGGAGTGATGGAGAGCAGGCCATTCTTCTATACACACACACACACACGCACGCACGCACACGCACAGCAGTATGCACTGTCAGTGAACATTTCAGTCAACATAAAGCAGTCTGGGAGAGGAGGTGTGTATAGCGTGGGTTACCTTGCACCCGCTGGTGACGGCGCCCTGTAGATGCACGAGCCGCAGCAGCAGAGGATCGGGAATTCGCCCGCTCTCCTGCAGGCAGTCTGTACACACAGCCAGGACCAAACATGCATTCAGGCATGAGTATACAAAATGTCTACAGAAACAAGGCGATTCAGACAAAATTCCCTCACCGGATTTGCAGTGCTTCTGCTGCTGTAGGAGGTGCGGTTTGATGTTCATATGTATCTATATTAATTTATATGTGTTACATATTCACACTAACACACTCACACATGCCACACATTTTCAGGATCAGTGGGCAGTTGTGTACTTGCTCTTGGATGGGACAAATCTGAAGCGCATAAGCAAGAGGAGGTTCCAAATCCTAACACCTATGGCTGGAAGATCTGGGTAAAATACCTAATTTTTTTTTGGACCAAAATTATGATGTGTGTTTCAATATCAAGAACTACATAAATTCAAAAACCAAACACCTGCCAAGAATAATTACAAACTTGTCTGGTTCTTACATGAATACCATCAGATAAAATCATATACATCAGAACACAAGGTCTTACATACGGATGTGGCTCAAGAGGCCACCACATCCAAATAAATGATGACGTGATGATTAATGGGGTCATAACTACAAGGTACAGTCATAATGGGGTCATAACTACAAGGTACAGTCAGGTCCATAAGTCCATAAGACGCAATTTTTGTCATTTTGAACCACTTGAATTAAAGCTGAAAGTCTACACTTCAATCACATCTTGCTTCATTTCAAATCCATTGTGGTGGCGTACAGAGGCAAATTTACGAAAATTGTGTCACTGTCCAAATTCTCATGGACCTGACTGTGCGAGTGTGTGTGTGTGTGTGTGTGTGTGTGTGTGTGTGTGTGTGTGTGTGTGTGTTTAAAGATCGACAGAAAAGGTAGGAGTGTGTGGTATACCATGAAAGAATGCAGGTAGCTCCTCTGGCAGGGTGAGAGGGGAGAATTTATATTTGCTCCTTTCCAGCATGCTGACCTCCTCACTGAGACACACACAAACATAATAACGTCTTTTACACACTTATCCACACACCAAGTGTACGTTAACATGTGTTGAGTTGGACAGCTCTTGAATGCAGTATTTTTATGAGCAGCATACCCACAGATCTGGGTGATGGTGCATGTGTGTGTGTGTGTGTGTGTGTGTGTGTGTGTGTATGTTTATTATTGGCAAGACTCACGAAGGGGCCTGCTCATCTCCCACACATTCCTGATGTGGGTTAATACCCTGCCCCTTTCTCACACACACACACACACACACACACACACACACACACACACACACGCTCACCCTGCTTGCCGTCTCCTCCATGTCTGATAAGGGTCAAAGAGGTTTTCACAGAGCAGCAGGCAGTGCTGTGCCACTGACTGCAGAGCGCTTTGCTCCTCAGGCTTCTTCTTTATCTGGAACACACCCAAACATACCACACCCACATTCCACGCCTTTTAAACACAGATTTACATGAGTTTTGTAAATGGCTTGAGTGTGCTTAGTGTTTATCACAAAAACAGCAACGAGAAAAGCTCAGAAGGATGAACTCATTTTTACACCTTTGTTCAAAAAAAAATACTAAAAAAAAAATCTAGTTTTTTTATGATATTAAAATAAGCATGTGCTGATTTCTTTCATTAAACAGACAAAGCTTAATGCATATGACATGTATACAATTTATTTATTTATTTATTCTTTAAAAAAACAGCAAAAAGAAAAACCTAATAAACATGCTTGTAACATTTGTTACAAACATAGTGCTCCAAAATGGTGAACGCGTACCTGATTCAGACAGTAGTTTAACAGCTTGATGGTCTCAAGCACAAAGCCGGGGGTCTTGTCAGGGTCAATATTCTCCATGTTCCTGCAAGTTCATTCACAGTTAGTTCAAATCCAAATCCACTGTTCCCACCCATTGTTGACACTGTGCTTGTCAAACCAGTTCGAAGAACAAAGCACGAAACAGCCCAAGATTCTTCAACAGCAAGTAAAATACAACCAACATTAATGAGTAGGTCATTTTATTTCACCTACAGAACCATTCAGGGGATCATCAGTATTGTGTTAAACTCCTTTCACGTTTCTCAACCTCGCACAAACATCACTAATTCCTCTCCGAATTTCACATTTAGTAACAGCAGTGCTGCATTTAACTTCAGACACTTAAGTGTGACTCATCGAACATTACTAAAAGGAACCAGTTCCTGTGTTATTCAGTCCTTGATACAGAAAAGGTGCAAAGTACAATCGCTAGAGGTGTACTGAACTCCAGCAGAAAAACAAAAAACGCAGTACATGTAACACTAGTGAACCCTTGCCTGCAGATGATGATGAAGAACTTGATGAGGAGCAGGGGGTGAGGCGTGCTGTTGTTCTGCTCCTGACCGGACAGGTGCAGGACGCTGTGCCACAGCTGGGTTCCCAGGAACACGAGAAAATCCCGCGGCACGACAGGCACCTCAGCATTCCACTCCTCCAGACTACAGACACATGGACAGGAGTTACTGTATGAGCTAAGAGATAATATTATGGACATGATTCAGGGTTTGAAAAAATGGAGATATAGATTACTGTGAATTGACAGGGGAGAAAGAGCATGGCCAGTTTAGGTCTCTTGGCTCCTGACCACGGATGGCTGAGCGAGCTCTGGACGATGGGGCAAACGCTTTTCTATTGTACCACTCACGAGCAACACATTCTGAATGATTTGATTTATACATATTCCTTTAGGATACGATCAGGGATGAAAAGTCACTAGAATGCAGTTGTGGATAGGGGTTTTTACGGAAACACCAAGGATCTGTGACCGGCACCATTTCCATGGTAGGTGCCAAAGTTTCTTGGGTATAAAACGTATCATTTATTTAATAAATCAGCCGATAAACACTCAATTAAAAAGACATGTTTTGTTGTCTTTGTGAAACATTCGATAAGTGTGGCACATATTCCAGTGAACAAGTGCTATGCCTCGACTAAGATTCACAGCTGCAGGAAGGATGACAGAGACAACCGAGTTCCTTCACGCCTAGAAGTTTACACTGGCTGAGCACACTTTCTCCAGTGCCAAGTTCTCCTGATGCTTTGGGTTAGTCAGTGTGAGACCGACTCACCGGCGTGGCTCCAGGGACTGTACATCGATGATCTTCTCGAAGGACGCCACAAAAGCTTCCAGACACTGCTGCAGGTAGCTAACATCTTTCTGTAGGAGAGAGGAAGGAATAATTGACACAAATCACCATAACATCATTTTGACTTTGATAGCAATACCAGGTATAACAGTACCAGCTACCGAAATGATACGAAGGCCAAAAGAATACTTCACTGTCAGTCCTTCATCACACTATACTTAAAACAAAGACAAATTTTTGATTTATTCCTTTCTGAGTTTTGTATATTTGGGTAGCTTCTAGGAGCGTAAGCTCATGTTACGGAATAAAACTCTTCACCTGTATGTTGCAGATGCTAACAGCCCTGAAAAAGCTATTTGTTTGCAATGCAGTTTCCCCGCTGGGTTCTTTGTATGACTCTCCATCTGTGTCTTAAACATCAATGTGTTACGCATCATGTAAAATTAGGGTGCATGAAAACAAGCAATTGTCGCAAAATCCCCCTTCTCAGTGTGCGGGACAGTACCGAGCGCAATCAATGCTGCTTTCATGTCATTTTGTATTGAGTTCATGCCATGCGCTTTTATTTCGGTTCTATGCTGTCATTGGTTGATTAGCCTAATGTGTTCACCTGTTCTTTGTCTCGCCCTTGATTAGGATGTCTATTTATACCCTGCTGTTTCTTTGTCTCATCTTAAAGTCTGTACTCTGACTCCCGTTATGGACTGACCCACCCCACAATGAGCTGTACAAGGTTGCAGATACGAATAACACACATGCTTCTGCCCAAGCTAAACACACGCTCAGAAACAAATCTTGAACACTGACAGGTTTTATTGGGACTCTTAAATGTTTCGGAATGCTACAACAGAGGGCTTTCCTTTCAGAGAAGGTCCCATGTATAACTTCTCCAAGAAGTGAAAAACACTTAAGTATACAAATAATCCTTGAAGAACCCTGATAGTGTAATGTTAACCTATTTAGAAGGAAGTATTGAAAGTTAGAGTTTTAAAAACTTCGCCACATCTAAACAACACTGAACCCTCAATACTTGAACCCTCAATGTACAAAGCTAGCAATGAAAAGACAGAGAAAAAGTGTCTTTGCTCAAAGTGTAGGTGAAGAATCAAACAAGACATCCTTCATCCTTCAGTGCGAGATGATCATCCTCAACCGCTTTTATGGGAGCTGCGTGGATGTTTGTGTAGTAAGTTGTGAAGCCACAGTGTGTGGTGTTTCACACTGTACGTTATCTCCAGAACTTGCTAGGGCTGTTGTTAGTGAAACAGGATGTTGCAGTGGGTGCTTCAGTGTGATGTCACTGGGAGAATATTGCAAGACAAAAACCACATGTTTGACTGGTTCTGTGCAAAGTGAGAACCTAGATTTGTCTTTAATGGTTTGGAATAACGGTTAAGCCTTTACACCATTGCTCGGTTACATAACGCCCAAACTTGTGCAAAAAAAAAAAAAAATCAAAGAGGGAAGTTTAATATTTTCAGTGGATGAAGATGTGATGTGACGAAGTTCAGAGCTCATCATTATCCTTTTGTCATTAACAAATGGAGCGAGTTCAGCAAGTTCCTCAGTTTCAGGCTAATCGAACCATAAACAAATAAACAAAGGGCTTATCCTTGATTTGTCTTGAATTATTCTACCGGGATGATGTTATACGTGATTTTAAGATCAGAGACAAGATTTAATTCAACAACCCAACTGGACCTTTCAGTTCATGGTCATCTACTAATGTTTACATGTTAGCTCCCATATAAAACTCATAAAAACCCCATTGTTTCGTACCATCTCATTCTCCATGCCACTTTACAGCATTCTGTGAGATTTGATGAATTGAAAACTAAAACAGTTTGGCACGGAGTATGAGATCTTACCTCATCTCCCACTAAAATACTCAGTGTAATCAAATTCATTACTAAATGTGGTATTTCACAATATCCTGCAGCGTTACCGATTATAGCACAGATGTCATCACCCTATCACTTATTTTTGCTTTCGTCAAACAAGAAGCCACCAGCATCATTCAAGTCTGGAGACGAGCCTACATGACACCTTCTACCGAAGTATGGAACTGAGCCACAGAGCAAGAACACCCCGAAAAAAAAAGCCTCTTACGTGTGATGCTCGCCGGAAAACATGCTACGCATAGACACTGTGATAGGGTGATACAGCCTGATCAGTGTATAGAGGAAGTTGGCTCTTCATCAACCTCACGACAAACGAGTCATACGCTTGAGATACACAAAACACCACAAGCCCTTTGAAAAGCAAGACGAGGCGATGCACTATGTTAAAAAAAACTCAGTCATAGCTATTTTGCATCCTTAGGAAAAACAGAAGGCTGATGTTTACCAGTTGGCGTTCTGTTAGGTACCAGTCCATGTCTCATGGCAGTTGAGGGAAGATGAAGGGGGCAGTGGAACCCCAGTCTCTTCAGAGGCACCACGGCTACAACTCTCAGGAACATTTACTCTCACTCATGTCTTCCGGCACATACTTCTGTTCTACCTCATACAAACTCACGCTCCCTCACTCTCTCTCTCTCTCACTCACTCCCTCTGTCTCTCTTTGTGTTTCTGTCTTGTGTCTCTGCTTCTGTTAAGCAACCAGGAAATGCCAAGTCACTTTAAGCGAAGCACATTTCCTCTCATCACTGCTTCCGTTTCTGCCACTGTTGCTGTCTTATATTTTATTGGTGGACTTCCAGCAGCTTGTACGATTCTCCTTCAGTTAGTTATTACATAGTAGTGCAAGACAGAAAACTGCAAGGAAGAGCAACGTTGCGCATTCTGACCTTAGCACAAAGGAACGTCTATACAGCTAGCTCATTTATAGAATCTCATTACTCGATTAAGCAGCTAAAGTTAACACTATGACTTTATAGGGATGCTTTTCAGAAGTATTACAAAGACCCGACCCTGCTGCCAGACACAGGAGCAGTTAAATGTGCTCTTCGGGCTCTTCTCCTTTCCATAGGCATCAATAGGTGTCTTAGGGGAAAGGAACAGATCAGGCAACAAAGGCCCAGAGCTCTGTAAGTGAAAGGTGGAAATAACTAAGAGGTGTAAATGGACATGCTGTGACTCGTGTCTAGCAGCTCTTCCTGCACCATAATTACATCCACAAGAGGAAAAATGCTCAGTGAAACCACATGTATGTGTGTCAGTACTGAGTTTTAGGGTCAATCCCATGACAAGGCATTGGAACAGCGCTGAAGGCCAACAGTGTACTTCAATGGGTTTAGCAGGCACCAGTGAGAAAAATCAACCGTAATGAATTTTCCAGTTTAACAACGCCACTACTATATAAAGCTGAGACAGCTGGTTTTAAACTCTGCCACCTAGACTGCCGGCAGAACAGCACGCACACTGATGCGGCAAGTAATCTGGGTCACTAGATGTACTAGACTTTCTAATTCTGCACTAATCAAGACTGACAGACAAGTAGTTCATTTGTCCTAATGCCTGACTTTTCAGTCTTTTCTCAAAGTAGAACAGGTTAGTCTATGACATAAACCCACTGAATTCATAAACAACCCCAAATTTCCCCAAATTTGTTATTCAAACCAACTGCCACAGCGTAGAAGAGCATCAATTCAACAATAGTAGGAAATGAAAATGTTATATTCAGATGTCTGAAGTGAAACCCAGAAGAAATAACGGTATCTTCCATGTAGCTTCACACAGCCATACTGGCACCTGCTGATAGGGGAACTCATTCGTGCTCTTACTTGAGCAATGACATATGACTTACTCAAGATCACAACAAGCAATGACATATGAGTGACCCTGAGGACACAACAGTTCAAAATTCCAATCTGAATGGATTTAAATGGAGATGCCATGAATCGCTGTATAAAAGATGAGTTTGAATTCAGCCTGGATGGAAAAATGGCCGAATAAGCAGCTGTCCACAGTGTTTGACATTCTGAGCAACCCTGACTCCAGCAACAGCTGAGCAGACACAAAGACTGTTTCTCTAAGGTTCCTCGCTCAGCTTTCTGTTAGCAAACACACACAGCCCGAGCATGCATGAAAGAGTCATTTCAAACTAATTAAGAGCACATATACGTGAGGGATTAGAGGTTATCTTATACAATAGTGTGTGTGCGTGTGTGTGTGTGTGTGTGTGTGTGTGTGTGTGTGTGTGTGTGTGTGGGCACGTGTATATGCGGACCTTTGTAGTTTCCAATAGGACAGAGGATTTTAAAATATACATTAACCCTTTATTTATTTTACGCATATTATTCAGTAACTACAATGAAACTTATAAGAAAAGTATGTAGATACAAGAACGAGAAATGTTAAGTCTGGTCTCGCTGTGGAGTTTGTAGGGTTGGGCTCTGAAACTAGAACATTCAGGCTATGGTTATGTTTTGTAGGTCAACAGGTTAAAACTAAAGGTTAGGGCAAGGTCGGTTGAAGATATTTATTAGCGTTAGGATTAAAGTGGTCTCACAAGCTAGACTTCCAGCATTCGCTATAACGTCTGGTATGTTTCGGCAACATATAATGAACCGCCTACTTTATGACCAACCAGAGACACGCAAAATTATCTTGTATGCTCACCAGCAACCGCTTCAAATTCTTGAACCGCTTTTAAAGACAAGATTCTGTTCCGTCCAGTGACTATATCATGCTTCAGAAGGTTTATTGTGTCACAGTGTTGAAAAGTTTGTTTTCCCGCTGTAATAGCAAAACACTGAAGTTCAGAGAGCCAGTTAGATTGCAATCTCGAAGATTATTATGCTCATGGCCAGAAAAGTGTACAAAAGGTATCAGATGCCCTTCAATTCATGTGCTGAGGATGAAACCAGGAATAAAATGATTTGTTTACAGGAAGCTTTTGATCAATAAACACCAACCCTGTGACGGGAAATCGACGTTCCAACAGGATTCGGTTCCCAATCCTAATCCAATACATCTGCTCCAGAGGAATGGTCTACTTCATCAGCCGGATCAGCTTTGTCAGATCACGGCTGAAATTAAATTCTGTACATGTCCAGGAATAGGGCTAGTAATAACTACTTAACAACTACAGTAATTCAAATGTGTATGTGCATTGGGTAGTGCATCCAGAAAGCTTCAGGAACAGTAAGCAAACAGACTTGCTTGTTTAGAATTTTTCAAACAGGGAGCTGCTATGTCATTAACTAGATTATCCTTCACAGAGCTAATCGTCCGGACTAATGAAAGCAGCTTCCTCAGCTGCAGGCCCTGCTGCCAAACCTCAGTTGCTTTTGCTAAAATAATTTCCTATAAAAACCAAACACTACCAGCCAGCAGTGCAAACAATGAAATCGGAGATTTGATGAATTAAAACCACATAAACAAGAGTTTAACACTAAGGACA
>CM040975.1:21131078-21142211 GCA_022985145.1 Pangasius djambal | reverse complement strand
GCATCCTATGACAGTTCCACGCTGGAATTCACTGAGCTCCTGAGAGCGGCCCATTCTTTCACAAATGTTTGTAAAAACAGTCTGCATGCCTAAGTGCTTGATTTTATACACCTGTGGCCAGGCCAAGTGATTAGGACACCTGATTCTGATCATTTGGATGGGTGACCGAATACTTTTGGTAATATAGTGTATATACATACATACATATACACATATACACATACACATATACACATACATATATATGTACGTGTATATGGTAAATAGCTGATGAAGATAAAAGGGCTAATGCAACTTGTCCAAAATTTTGCTTAGTGCTTTAAAGGCTGTTCTACTACTGAATAATTCTGTCACAAGATTCTCCCTAGTGAAGATTCTTTCCTCCATAAAGGTAACCATGAAAGTTGATCAAAGATGTGTAACTTCCCTCTTCATATATTCTTCTAATGCAATAGTTAATCCCAATTCTTTCAACCAGTAACTAATAGTAGGGAGGTATCTCTGGATTTTTTTTCCCCTAAATCTTGTCCACAATGAATCACTTTCCTCAGTGCAGAACCAAGATTTACATCCTCTAGCAGCAGACCACAAACATATCATTTTGGGAATTCTGGCAGCTTTATTCTGGCATTTAATCAAAATAAGTTAAGTTTACAAAGTGCTTTTATCTTTGAGCAGTTCCATCAGCCCTTTATTAATCTTGCATTATATGAAGAATGCAGTGAAACTGACCCCAGATGTGCTTTACTTAACATACCTAGTTTTATACATGCAAAGCATTGTAGGATTTTTGACCCAAAATAAAGGTTTTAATAAATTGTACAGAGTATAAGTATGATTATGACTATGATGATGATGATTATTATTGTTGATAATAATAAGTTATTTAGAAATAAGTGACCTCCCAATACCTCGATTATCCAATTATCCAATTATGTATTCCATGAAGCATATAGTATAAGTAAGGAATCAAACATGGCAAAGGCATATTTTATTTTCCTATAGCAGCATTTCCCAAAATGGTTTATTCCTCTTCTATCACAGCAATTTGCCATAAATTAACTTTTCCCCCACATTTTCTCACCAAGTTGGTCAATGGCCAATTCCCTCCCATCAGCCAGCTCTCAGCATCACATGACAGCTAACATCTGGCAAGGGTTTAGGCTAACACGTGCTTCCTCCAAGACACATGGAGCCAGCCAACTGGCCACAGGTGGCTGTGGCATCACTGGGATTTGATCTCCAAACTACAGGGCGAACACTTTTCTTCTGCACCACTCAGGAGCCCCAAACAATTTCAGTTTTTATTTATTAAACAATGAGTACTTTTCATCTGTTTCTAGCTACATTTAATGTTGTGGAACGTCCATGAAACTGGTTTCTGTGAGCACTGTTTTTTTAACCCCTTTCTCTCTCTCTCTCTCTTTAATCTCATAAAAATGCAGTTGATCATATAACTGAGAAAGTCCTAAAGTCCTACCCCGTGGCAGAAAACATAAAAAGGAAGAGCTATTCCCTCAAAGCACTGGAACTGACTGAAGTCTTTGTCCATTAATGTTAAATAAATACCTCCTTACAGAAAGCAATGTATATGTGTTTTTTGTTATTAAATAACACTTTTTAAAATTTGTTTATTGTAAGGCTTAAATTATGTGAGTGTCCACCACCAAAGTCTCTGTGAATCAGTTGTTACTATAGAAACACTCATTTCTTAGAACAAGTGCATTAATATACACCAATCAGCCATAACATTAAAACCACCTGCCTATTATTGTGTAGGTCCCTCTTGTGCCACCAAAACAGTTCTGACCCATCCTTGCATGGACTCTACAAGACCTCTGAAGGTGCTCTGTGGTCTCTGGCACCAAGACTTTAGCCGCATATCCTTTATGTCCTGTGAGTTGCGAGGTGGGGCCTCAATGGATCGGACTTGTTTGTCCAGTACATCCCACAGATGCTCGATGGGATTGAGATCTGGGGAATTTGGAGGCCAAGTCAACACCTCGAACTCTTTGTCATGTTCCTCAAACCATTCCTTAACAATTTTTGCAGTGTGGCAGGGCGCATGATCTTGCTGAATGAGCCAACTGCAGCTAGGGAATACCGTTGCCATGAAGGGGTGTACTTGGTCTGCAGCAATGTTTAGGTAGGTGGTATGTGTGAAATACCAGTTTGAAACCTGGCATCCGTATGAATGCCAAGACCCAAGGTTTCCCAAGAGAACATTGCCCAGAGCATCACACTGCCTCTGCTGGCATGCCATAGTGCATCCTGGTGCTACCTCTTCCTCAGGTAAGCGACACACATGCACCCAGCCGTCCATCAGGATTCATCAGACCAGGCCACCTTCTTCCATTGCTCCATGGTCCAGTTCCGATGCTCACGTTACCATTGTAGGCGCTTTCGGCAATGGGCAGGGGTCAGCATGGGCACTCTGACTGGTCTGACAGCAAGCTGTGATGCACTGTGTGTTCTGACTCCTTTCTATCATAGCGCTTTTGTGGGATCGGACCAGACGGGCTAGCCTTCTCTCCCCATGTGCATTAATGAGCCTTGGACACCTATGACCCTGTCAATGGTTCACCGGTTGTCCTTCCTTGGACCACTATTGGTAGGTAATAACCATTGCATACTGGGAACACCCCATAAGACCTGCCGTTTTGCCCATTTTTCCTGCTTCCAACACATCAATTTTGAAAACTGACTGTTCACTTGCTGCATAATATATCCCACCCTTTGACAGGTGCCATTGTAATGAGATAATCAATGTTATTCCCTTCACTTGTAAGTGTTTTTTACGTTATGGCTGATCAGTGTAAACGTTTATATAATTAATTAAGGTAACTAAGGCATTCACATACCTGTCAAGACTCACAGTTTACCTATAAAACTCATGATTTTTTGCCTCACTGCTGTGAAGGCAAATCTCGAGTTTTTTTTTTTTTTTTAGTTTCATACTGGCATGTTGCAGAGCATCATCACAGCAACCCTGGGCTCAGTAACCTATTTAGCTCCAGCCAATTCAGCCCGTTTATCTCAAACTCATTTAGTGCAAAGACTAAACCTCCAGTAATGGATGCCAGTGATTTACCAGCAGCTATACAACCCACAAACTCAACAAAACTTTCTGCTGAATGGAATGTTCAGTTTGACTGATCATTCTGTATCTTGAAAAATGTGTAGGTGTAATGTAAAAATCGAGCCATCATTAAAATGAAGCTTAAAAGAAGTGTATGGGTACTGACACATTCTGAACTGCTGAAATTGCAATTAAACAGTGACAGCCAGTGTTACAATTTTGTGATAAAGCCACAAATGCTAAGAGCTACTGTTGTGGAAAATGAATCAACACCTTCTGATCAGATTTCAGAATTCATCAGCACTGTGGTATAATGCATTATAAATGTCTATAGAAGATATGAGAGTAAACAAATGTTCAGTGTCTTACAATAAAATTAGGATGAATCCTTAATTAATATAGCTAAGGTGAAAGAAAATTACCTTTGACACATAATGACTATGTGAATAAAAACCAGCCAAGGCTAACAAAGGCATAATCTGAATAACCTGAATCCCTGGTTTACTTGGAATGACACATACAGTATAAACTGCCTAGCCCAAAGGTGCCACTAAGCATCAGAACCTGATCTTCTGGTGCATGACATAAGATTTCCACAAGAGCCACCTTGTGAAAAATTCTCAAGTGTAATCATTAAGCCCACTGAGGTACACACAGTTTTACCACACACTTTTAGCAAAAAAAGCAGATTTCACTATTGCACAACTTTACTAATACAGAAACTTGTTTGGGCGTCATTAAGCAGCAGATCTCTTTTGCACAAGTAGAAATGGCAAAAAAAATCAAAAGAAGCTTCCAGCTTACTCAGATCATAACATTTATACTCTGACATTCAGCTTTAAAGCAAACTCATCAAATGATGATACAGTATTGGCTGACTCATAGCCAAGAATTAATTTCGGGGGGGATGAGGAAATACTACATAAAATCATTTGTGCAGTTATATTGTTAAGTGCAACACGATCATGCATTTTGTTTGAATGGCAAACAGTAAGGCACGATCTACCGTCAACCAACTGTGCCATATTAATAATGTTGCCACAAATGCCCCCCCCCCCGCCCCCCCAGATTTTCTCCTTAAATTTTAGTCTTGGCCAATTCTCACCCACAGGTTAGGTCTTCCCTATCATACAACAGCTACCAATCCAGGAGGGCGAAGGCTGTCTTGCTTCCTCTGAGACATGTGAAGCCAGCCAACTGCATCTTTTCAAACTGCTGCTCATGCTGTGTCACTGAGCGGTGTAACACACTCTGAGGAAAGCGCTATCTGCATCCTTCAGCATGCATGAGCTCACAGACACCCATGATTGGCTAGTGTCGCTGTGACTGATCTGGGAGAGAGTGTATGCCATCCCTCCCTCCCAGAGAACATGGCCACTTTTGCTCTCTTGGACTCTTAGCCAGCCATAAATACCATTAATATGCTAATAATACAAGAAAGCAAATTTTTTATCACATAAAACCAGATCTACACTTCTGCTCATTCTCCACCTGCAGTAAACCCCTTTAGTACTTCATCAGCCAACACTTTGACATCCCTGTCCTCAGAGTGTAGCTAGCTGGCTAGTAGCTTTCCAGAAAGAAATGGGAAAAATGCATGATTCTGATTGGTTAACCTTGTTTGTCACAATAGCTGTTAGTAGATAATAAAATGTGTTTAAACACACTAACGGATGCATTCAATTGATGTCTACGGCAGTGAAATATTGAATCGTAATGATGACTCAGTTGATCTTTTATGAACATCATTAGAGCTCTATTACTGTGCAAAACAATGTTATTTGACACATATATAATCAGCTGCTCTGTATGTCTGTTAGCGATACCTCTGAATGATGGAAATGATATTCCAAGCAGTAAGTCCAGGATCAATTTGCCATGCAAAAGGCCCTCCCTCATCTGATCCAGCCCTGAATTCACAAACATTTTCTGACATGTCTTTGATGATCACACAGAAACAGGTTGTTTTAAGAGGTTACCAATGATAGCAGCCATAACAGGAAGTGGGTTTATCATATCAGTGAAGTCCTCAGTGCAGCACAGGCAGGAGGAAGTGGTCTGACCTAGAGGCATCTCTCTGCTGTAACAGGTTAAAGACAGCCTGGCATAGGAACAGCTCAGTCTATGCGTGGTATCACCTCTGAGACATGCTGTGCTTAACCCTGCACATTGCATGCTATTTATAATGTGTAGAAAACACAGTGTAGAAAACTTTCACACAGTCACCCAGGTTTTATATATATATTCATAAAACCTCTATAGAGTCGAGTCGGTTGAATGAGCTCGAATTAAGATGACAGTGCTCTTAATAACACCCTTAACTAGGCACATTGCTTTCTGACAGACAGTGAGATAAATAGTAGTTATTAAGGTTCAAAAACTAGTGAGACACCGAGCCTCACAATGTGCACACGCCATCATCTTTACCAAGATGGTCTTGGTCTTTATTAAGGGCTTGAAAATACTAATCATATAATTATATCGTTAAGTTAGGGCTCATACTTGGCCACGCGTCACTTCACTTCACTTCACACATTCAGCTGAGACTGATGCTAATACTTAGTGAGTGAAGTGACTTGTGGCCAAGTATGGTGACCCATACTTGGAATTTGTGCTCTGCATTAACCCATCCAAGTGCACACACACAGTAGTGAACACACACACACACACACACACCACGAACACACACCCGGAGCAGTGGGCAGCCTATTTTGCTGCTCCAGTTGGGGGTTCGGTGCCTTGCTCAAGGGTCTCACCTCAGTCATGGTATTGAGGGTGGAAGAGGGCGCTGGTCGTTCACTCCCCCCACCTACAATCCCTGCCGGACCTGAGACTCGAACCCACGACCTTCGGGTTACAAGTCCGACTCTCTAACCATTAGGCCCCATAATACTAGGGAAGTACTACAAAAGGACCAGCACCCAATGGTGAACATTTATTAAACATTTATTATATACAGATTGCATGAATACATTTTTAAAAACTTTGTCAATACTAAATGCTTGTTTTACAGCCTAAGGTCATAATGCAGAAGAAGGATACTTGCACGCCAGGCAGGTTTTTAAAGCCATGACCTTTATAAGGTAATCTTCAAACACAAAATACCAGCCAACTGACAGAAACAAAGAAAGTGTTGAGCTCTAACATTCAAGGGCTTAGGCATGCCCTGTACAGTCAAGCATGCATTCAAAGAAAAACAAAGGGGTGGAATGGTATGATGATTTCTTGGTATGATACAGCCAACTGTGCTGTCATCCAAGAAAACCTAATGTATCTGCTTACTACTTCATCTTCTAACAGGATGTGAATAAATTGCATTAAATCAGATTTGTTACTAGGCTCGTTCTTATCTTGTTCTTGCCTTTCAGTAATTTATCAAGACAATATAGCACATAGATTTCACTGATTTCATTTGCTACATACACAGACCACCCACCCCCCTCCCCAACACACACACACACACACGCAAGCCCACAAATTAATTCATTCATCTTCAGTAATAGCTTTGTCCTGGTCAGGGTCATGGTGGATCCAGAGAATCCACCAGAGGTGAAAGGTGGGAGAATTCACCAGTCCACTGTCCAGGCCATTTGGCTTGCCCTGATTCATACCTAGGAGCAATTTGGGGTAGTATAACCATGTGTTTAGAATGTAGTTGGAAAATGGAGAACCCAAGCAAACACTTTGAGAACATGCGAAACTCCACACAGTCAGTGACCCGGACTCAGGATGAAACCGTGGACCCTGGAGCCGTGAAGTGGCAAAGTCACTGCAGCAAAGTGCCGCCCCAAACCCACAAATACAGTGGAATATAATTTAATATCATAATATCAATTGCTCTTAAAATAGGCCAGGTAAAAAAGCTAGCTAGGTGGCCTGGTGTCACAACCCTGACCATGCTAAAGTCATAAAGTTCACAATTCAGAAGAGCAGTAATGATACAACCTGCTCCTCAGTCAGTGATAAGTAATAAATTCAGAAATTAGCAAAGTATGAAAGTATATCTGAATCAGAATGACAGAGAAAACGGAGAGAGATAAAGAAGGAGGGGGGAAAAGACCGTGTAAGAACTAAAAGAAATGTGTTCCTTATCAGTGAGTTCTGCTGACAATGTGTATATCTACTTTCACATAAGCACGCATGAGAGACATTAGCATCATTAGCATCATTATCAGGATTATCAGCATTAGCCGCTAGCATCCTGCACCTGGCTCTCTCCGTTTCCATGGCAACCATTCATAACGAACCCTCAGCCAACACACTGACCGCACTGACACACACACACACACACACACACACACACAGTTACACTAAACTCCAAGAAAAACACACACCAAATAGATACATTCACTCTATAATTCTTAGAAATATTTTTTTCAGAAACATACTACACAGTTCTCTGTGATTTTAATGTTCATTAGGAGAATAAAATGTGCATCTTCTTTTAGTCTGTGTATATGGACCACTAGAGGGCGTGTCACAGAAAAAGCAGCCAATCAGCGCGTCCGTATTTATTCCCTCAACAGGGTTTCTCAAGACAACAGCTACAAGCAACTTGTCTTTTATTTTTTTTAATATTACTATTATAATTTTTTTTTTACATAAATTATTAGTTAAATACAGCGTTAGACACTGCTGATTGAATGAAAGAGTCTTTAGGGCTTTTACTCATGCAGTCTATCTCACCAAACACAAGTGAGCACAAGTGTAAACAAGTCCCTGCCAAATGATAGGTTTAATAAATAAACAGAAATAAAATAAAAAAATATCAACAGAAAGCTCTACGTACACATTACAGTAAAATACAACAGTGTAATACAGTTTATGCATGCTGGAAATGTAGAGATACCTAAATTACAGGTTGTGTTCAATGGTGAATGCACTGATCCTAAAGAAACAAAGTGGCACTGCTATTAAGGTAAAATGTGTCTTTATTTTATTTTTATTTTTTTACTTTCACACTGTGTTCTTTAAAGCCAGGGAGCTCTTACTGCTGTTAGTGAAGCAGTAAGGAATAAGGAAATAGCCCAGCTCACCACAGCCTACCTGACTCCCAGGTAACACTGTCAGGTCTTAGAAACTGCAGTGTGTTCTCGGATATGACTGCCTGTTACATTATTTAACATCCACTACAGCAATGTTTATCTGGTTACTTAAAAATATACTTTTGAATATACAGTGCTGTTCACGCTGACATTTAACAGAGCGCGTTTACACTTCCTGAATGTGCTGCTGTTGTTTTGCCTGAGACAGGGACAGGAATGGTCATGGCTCCAGACGCCAGCTAGGTAGCACTTCTCTTAATACCACAAAAAGGCTTGTTGTTGTTGTTGTTATATATGACTATGTAAATACGCTGTACACTCAACACCACGGCTGTTTTCGAGACAAACTCCAAGCCAACAACAGGTGCCGTGCTGTGGCTCTGCTAGTCCCACTCACCTTGGTATATAACATCCAGAGCTCACTCGAAGCCATTCTCCTGCCGCCCTGCTGCTCCGGCTCCCTCACCAGCACATTAAACCATTGAACTTTTTATGAGCCGAGTCGTTCCATCCAGCCGGGGAGGAATCGCATGCTCCTGTGCTCAGAGGGAGCCTACCTGCTCGGCCAGCTCTCCCAAAGTTACACGGCTTCGATCGCGCATGACTTGGGGTCCGAAAAAGCCACACACACAGCGCAAGATGTCAGCGAGCAACACGACAGAAAAAGAGCTTGTGTAAGTAATCAGGCATCCCTGTCCGGAGAATCCTAACAAACTTCCAGCATAACGCACGGCTGACTTTCCGCCCAACACACACACACACACACACACACACAGACGCACACACGCCTCCAAAATCCAAACCTTTTCAATCATGACAGTAGAGAGCGCTAGTGATGGGCTTACCGACTCATTTCAGTGCTTCGATTCTATCGAATGAATCGGTTTAAATGAATCGAACTATTTTGATTCGACTCATTCACTGTTCACGCCAGCGTCACAAAAATAGCTACAGTCTTGCCCCCTACAGTAATACAGTAACCCACATTAACTGTCTCCTACTGTTTTACACTATTACTTGGACTATGAAAGCCTATGATTGTAGATAGGAAAGGACGTACTTTCTTTCTTTCTTTCTTTTTTTTTTTTAACAAAAAAAAAACAATGATTAGTCTACACCACTCCCAGTCCTGTTTAAGGCTATACACGCTGTAAAACCGCATTGACAAGACTGATAACATAGTGCATTTCAAGTTAGTGAAGGGATTTCCAACCAACCCTGAAATATTCCTGCCACATATATATGTATATACATACATACATACATACATATATACATATATATATATATATATATACAGTCAGGTCCGGAAGTATTTGGACAATGACAGAGGTTTTGTGATTTTGCCTTTATACACCACCACAATGGATTTGAAATAAAACAATCAAGATGTGATCAAAGTGTAGACTTTCAGCTTTATTTTAAGAGGTTCCAAAAAATATGGCATTTACCATTTAGGAATTACAGCCATTTTCAGCAAAGAACTTCTATTTTCTGGGGCTCAAAGGTATTTGGACAATTGACTGACAAGACGTTAATTGACCAGGTGCGGTCCATTCCCTCATTACTTCAACAAAAATGAAGCAGATAAAAGGTCTGGAGTTGATATCAGGTATTGAGTTGGCATTTGGCAGCTGTTCGACTGGAGCTACCAATATGAAATCCAAGGAGATCTCAATGCAAGTGAAGGAGGCCATCATTAGGCTGAAAAAACAACATAAATCAATAAGAGAGATAGCAAAAACCTTAGGTGTGGCCAAATCAACAGTTGGGTACATTCTTAAAAAGAAAGAAAGCACTGGTGAGCTCAACAACACCGAAAGGCCTGGAAGACCATGGAAGACAACTAGAGTGGATGATCGCAGAATCCTTTCCTTGGTGAAGAAAAGCCCCTTCACAACATCAACAGAAGTCAAGAATACTCTGGAGAAGGTAGGCGTGTCATTGTCAAAATCTACAATCGAGAGGTGCAAACCACTGGTAACACTCAAGAACAGAAAGGCCAGATTAGACTTTGTTCAGGAATGGTTTGAAGAACATGACGAACAGTTCAAGGTTTTGATCTGGCCTCAAAATTTCCCAGATCTCAATCCCATCAAGCATTTGTGGGATGTGCTGGACAAAAAGTCAGATTCAGGGAGGCCCCACCTTGCAACTTACAGGACATAAAGAATCTGCTGCTAACATCTTGGTGCCAGAGACCACAGAACACCTTCAGAGGTCTTGTGTCGTCTGAGCTGTTTTGGTGGCACAAGGGGGAACCTTTATATATATATATATAACAATATTTTGTATAACATGGTGTAGTGCGTACTTTGATGCTTGAAACAAGGGGGGACTGTATGAAATACAGTATTGTATTTATTTATTATTTATTTTACTTGTTTTGTTTTGTCTGTTTGTTGTGTGGTGAGCTTTGCTGTGACGTGAATTTCCCTTTGGGATTAATAAAGTAAATCAAATCAAATCAAATCAAATAATTATAAATATTAGAATTATTTTTCATACTTGGATGCAATTCCTTTACTTTCGTGATATGTTTTGGGTCATTATCCATCTGTACTGTGAAGCGCTGTCCTGTCAGCTTTGCAGCATTTGACTGAATCTGAGCAGAAAGTAATAATAATAATAATAATACATTTTATTTATAAAGCACTTTACATTTTAAAGAAAATCTCAAAGTGCTACAGAAAAGAGTCATAATATATACAGCAATTAAAACCAGCTGCCAACTGAGATTAGCACAGAAATTTAAACTCTAAATATTAAAAGACCTTTTAAAAAGGTACGTTTTTAGACCCCTTTTAAAACTATCAGTCATTTGTGGAGCCCTCAGATGTTCAGGGAGGGCATTCCACAGGCGAGGAGCAGCGGCGCAAAAGGCTCGATCCCCAGTGGTGCGGGTCTTAGTCCTAGGGGGGAGGAGACGATGAGTGCTTGTGGAGCGGAGGGGACGTGCTGAAATCTGTGGGGTGAGGAGTTCTTTAAGGTAAGTGGGGGCGTTGCCAT
>CM040975.1:21113653-21130978 GCA_022985145.1 Pangasius djambal | reverse complement strand
CCACAAATTCAGATCTGTCTGCAAGGTATGACTCAAACCAACGCAAGACGGTGTTATTAAGTCCAACGGAGTGGTGTAGCCTGTTGAGAAGTATACCGTGATCAACGGTGTCGAACGCTGCAGAAAGATCCAAAAGGACAAGAAGTGATGGTGAACCAGCATCAGCTGCCATCAGCAGGTCATTTGTGACTCTCACTAACGCTGTTTCCGTGCTGTGAGCGGAACGGAAACCAGACTGAAACTTTTCAAAAATGTTGTTGTATTTGAGGTGGTCTTGAAGGTGGCTGGCAACTACTTTCTCCAGAACCTTAGAGAGAAATGGCAAGTTGGATATGGGCCTATAGTTAGCAAAGATTTGAGGATCAATTGAGGGTTTCTTAAGTAATGGTCTGATTATGGCCGTTTTCAAGGCAGACGGTACATGGCCAGTCTGAAGGGATTGGTTTATTATCATGGTGATAAGGGGACTGATGGCAGAAATATTTGCTTTCAACAGAGGTGTAGGAAAAAGGTCGAGGGCACATGTGGAGGATCTCATCTGCCTGATGGTGTCTTCGACCTCATGTTGAGTAACTTCTGGGAAGCAGCAAAGCAGGATTGAAATATCAGACTGCGGGTCAGCAGTTGGGGCAGACAAGGAGGAAGGAACATAAAAAGAGGAGTTCTATACACTTCTATACACAGAATTCATCCTGCTACTTCTGTCAGCAGTCACATCATCAATAAACACCAGTGACCCAGTTCCATTGGCAGCCATTCATGCCCATGGCATAACACTGCCGCCACATGTTTGCCAGATGATGTGGTATGCTTTGGATCATGAGCCCTTTCTTTCCTTTCTTTCCATCATTCTGGTACAAGTTAATCTTACATCAGAACTGGTCAGGCTTTTTTAGGTTTTTTTTTTTTTAAAGCAAAGTCTAATCTGGCCTTTCTGTTCTTGAGTGTTGCCAGTGGTTTGCATCTTGAGGTAAACTGTCTGTATTTACACTCATGAAGGCATCTCTTGATTGCAGACTTTGACAATGATACACCTACCTCTTCAAGAATGCTGTTGACTTGGCTAGATGTTGCGAAGCGGTTTTTCTTCAACATGGAAAGAATTCTGTGATCATCCACTTTAGTTGTCTTCCGTGGTCTTCCAGGCCTTTTGGTGTTGCTGAGCTTGCCAGTGCATACCTTCTTTTTAAGAATGTACCAAATTGTTGATTTGGCCACACCTAAATTTTCTGCTATCTCTCTGATAGGTCTGTTCATCCTAATGATATCCACGTTCACTTGTATGGCCACCCCTTGGACCACATATTGAGAACTCCGATGAACAGCTACCAAATGCAAATCCAACAAGGGAATCAACTCTGGAACTTTTATCTTCTCAATTTGTCATGAAATAATGAGGAAGCAGGCCACTTCAAGAGCGTTATAAAAGATCATCTCCAGTAAATAGTTCAATGTGGTCTCATAAAGTTTGTGCAGTAATGCTTTTGGCAAACTCAGCCCAGTTAATTAAGCACCCCTCCCTGAGTCAACGTGTATGTGTCAACTCAGGTAAAAACATGTTCATCCCAGGTGCTCTACGGGACCCGGGTTAGAGTCACTGGATTAGTTGGTGCTGATTTGCCCATCACACCACCACATTACAGCAAAGACAACTCTCAGGAAGTGGTGGTACCTTAAATATCTACTAAAAATGGTTCCTCTAAGCAGTGTGTACAGGTAATAATTTCAAATTATATTACAACTTAGTTATTACAAGACTTTGTTATCCCTGTATGTATTTACATGAAATTGTTATTACTCTACAGTCACTCTGTGACATATTTTACAATAACACACTTTAGATAAATGTCACTACCTGTGCATATTTATGCATAGGCTACATTTCATTGGCATTGAGATCTAGCATTTTTAAGCTTGCTGAAAATTTAGAATGCAAATTACATTCAACTTTCAAAACCAAGCTATAAGACCTGTTCAACCTTTGCAAACAAAATGCAAATAAAAATGACAGCACCTGGATAAGCCTATCTTTGGCAACTACACAGAACTGCTTATTCAGCATCTCTAGAAATGAACAAAAATCAACCGGAAATTCTTTTGCATACTTTATTTTACCAGCAGAGCACAGAGATGATAATGGAGTTGCCATGGACCGTTTGCATTAACAGTTATTATTGCCTACATTCTTTTTCAATCATTCCTACCTGATTGACATTTGTTAGGCCTATTTGCTGGGTATTTTTGTGCAACATTATTAATATTAATCTGTTCAAACACATCTGATCTCCTGTTAATGTCAGAGAGTACAAAACTGCATCTCAGTGATATTTGGAAGTAAGTAGATCCAGTTAATTGTCTAAACAGCACAAGATTCCTGTGCTCTTTAAACTGCTGTTTCCCCATGACAGGGAAATGGACCTACAGGCAGCTGTACTGCCATAGTAATGGCCTACATTTAGTACCAGATCTGCCCAGGGCCATGCTCTCTACGACCCTGAGTGAACCTTCCACTTCAGTTAGCTTACTTTTCTCTCATTATTAAAATCTAATAATTTATTAAGCAAAAGAAAAAATTTGAGATGTGTCTTAAGTTATATGGACAAGCTAGTGACCAGTTGTTAGTGTGCTGCCGTGTGTACGCCTCAGCTGCAGGGTAACAACACTGTATTATTTATGGGATCAGTGATCCAAGAAGTATGAATCCAAGCAGTATGATCCAAGAAGCTTCTGTTCCTGCTCAGTAAACATTAACAGGAGCTGAAAAATCGATTATCTCTGCTCTCTGCTAGATGGCTGTGGCAGGACAGATAGTCGATGTCAGATAGAAATCATCATGGAGCAGCAGGCTGTGAGCGCTTTACAAGCGCAAGCTCTGAAAAGGAAAGAAAAGTTAAAAGCCCTCAGAGAACGACAGCTTCAAGTGAGTTCAGTAAAAGAAAAAAAAAACGCAATTATCATATTCCATATGAAGGAATTTTATCATGGTGTTTAATATTGTGCCATAGTTTACTCTATGCTAGCTGGCTAGCTAACTAGCAAAAAAACGTTGTAAAATGCAGTTATTGATTGCTACTAGCTTCTAGCAGCTAATTAGCCAAATAAAGAGATTGGGGGATTAATTATTCGTTGTTTTTTTTTTTTTTTTGGATGAGGTTCATAATTAGGTAGTGTATGTTTTGTGAGGAAAGACAGGAGCTAACACACGTTTGTATGTTTAGCTTGTAAGCTTGCTAGCTAGTTGGCTGTGTACTAGCTAAGCAATGTAGTGCAGGGTTCTCAAACTTTATATTACCGTCAGATAAATTCCACTAACAGATTTATTTCGTAATATATTATTTAAATGGGTAAAATAATGAGTGTTGCCAACAGTTTTCAGGGGAAAGTAGCTAGTGCATGAAGTTGCCGGATGACGCAGTTGACTAATTTGCATAATCATTTGCATATCAAAACGTTACATGCAGAAGGAAGATTTCTGAAGACACTTACAATAGAATAGACTAAAATACAGAACAGAAATAGAAATAATATTATATGTTAATATACACTCACTGAACACTAGACTAATACAGGGTAGGGTCTCCCTTTGCTCTCAAAACAGCCTCAATTCTTTGTGGCTTGGATTCCGCAAGATGTTGGAAACATTCCTGTGAGATTCTGGTCCATGTTGACATGATTGCATTACACAATTCCTGCAGATTTTTCACACTGCGAATCTCCCGTTCTACCACATCCCAAAGGTGTTCTATTGGATTCAGATCTGGTGACTGGGAAGGCCACTGAAGAACAATGAACTCATTGTCATGTTCATGAAACCAGTCTGAGACGACTTTTGCTTTGTGACATGGTGCATTATCATGCTGGAAGTAGCCATCAGAAGATGGTAAATTGTGGCCATGAAGGGATGCACATGCTCAGCAACAATACTCAAATAGGCTGTGGCATTCAAGCAATGACCGATTGGTGTTAACAGGCCCAATGTTTGCCAATAAAATATTCCCCTCACCATTGTACCACCTCCACCAGCCTGGACTGTTGACACTTGGCAGGTTGGGTCCATGGATTCATGCTGTTGACACCAAATGTGACTCTACCATCTGTGTACCTCAGCAGAAATCAATATTCATCGGACCAGGCTACGTTTTTCCAGTCTTCAACTGTCCAATTTTTTTGAGCCTGTGCCCACTGCTGCCTCAGCTTTCTGTTCTTGGCTGACAGAAGTGGAACCCGATGTGGTCTTCTGATGTTGTAGCCCATCCGCCTCAAGGTTCGACATGTTGTGCATTCTGAGACTTTTCTGCTCACCACAATTGTGCAAAATGGTTATCTGAGTTACTGTAGCCTTTCTGTCAGCTCGAACCAGTTTGGCCATTCTACATTGACCTCTCTCATCAACAAGGCATTTCCGTTCGCAGAACTGCAGGATGTTATTTTTCTTTATTGCATCGTTCTGCGTAAACTCTAGAGACTGTTTTGTGTGAAAATCCCAGGAGATCAGCAGTTATAGAAATACACAAACCAGCCCAGCTGGCACCAACAATCATGCCACGGTCAAAGTCACAGAGATTACATTTTTCCTCATTCTGATGCTTGATATGAACAATACCCGAAGCTGCTGGCCCGTATCCGCATGATTTTATGCATTGCACTGCTGCCACACGATTGCCTGATAAGATAATTGCATGAATGAATAGGTGTACAGGTGTTCCTAATAAAGGTGCTCGGTGAGTGTATATAATATTTCAATATATTTTAACTAATAGCTAATAGCAAGACGTCATCTTTCGTCATGTTACCATGTAAACTGTAAATCTACAAACTACCTATTTGTAAAATAGAGTGAAATAAACCAGGTACGTATTTACAAAATACTATAATCTCCAACAAGAACGCAGACAGGTAGTGAGGAGCCAGGAAATAGACAATAGAAGGTAGTGATTATAACTAAATGGAATAGCTTGCTTGTATTACTTATAAATATAGTCAGTTACAGGTTAAAACGAAGAACAAAGTGTACGTGGGGTGTCGACCGAACCTGCACTCTCCGCACGTACAACCAGCAGCTGTGATGTGAGCTGGAGAGCCTTTTCGAGTGCAGGACAGCTGATATCCTCTGCTTAAACATTCGCTAGATTTGTCGCTAGGCTTTTTTTTATTTTTTTTTTTAAAGTCTAAAAAGTCTCCAAATATAGAGACAAAGTTTTAGTCACCATAGAGTTTGCTATTCCTGATGACATCTTTATTAGGTGGAAGTTCTTTATTGCATTATTAACTTTGATAACAGTGGGTTGTGATTTCCACCACAAAAAAAAAAAACAAACAAAAAAACTGGCTTTGCTTCCCTGGACCCCACTTCTTTGAGAACGACTGTTAGAGTGGACATTGTCCAGGCACTAGACAAAAGAAATGAACAGTCGCGTGTGTTCGTGATTTAAGAAAGGAGAAGGACTGTAGAGAACAGTAAAGCATGAGCTCTTAAGGAACTCAAGAAAGGGACAAACTGATTCCTATTTCTTTCCTTTTCAGTATCAGAGCTCTGACATCCTGAGCATTTTGGTCAATAAACAGAGCCTTCTGACCAGGTTGTGAAATCAGTTCTATCGCCCTACATTTAGTCACAAGGCATAAAGAAGTCACTAATGTGCAACAGGAAATCTGCAGAACCGAGCCGTGTATTTTCACATTTGAATCATGTGGAATGATTTAGATCGGATGGTTTTTAACTAGTGCTTTTTTTTGTGCCTCAGCTGCTTTTTCTGGTTTGTCTTGGTTGCTAACCTTCTAACAGTGTAAAAAATCTCATTATCCAGCCATTGACGTAGTGATCTCTCTGAGTCTTGATCCCTCTGCCCTTTAAAGGCAATACAGGTGCTACGCTATTATCTCAGACACCTCAGTCCGGCTCTTCTAGTCAAGTTTACACGTGCGATTCCAGAACTGAATTAACCTGTTTGAAATGAACATGATTAGCAGATATTGCATATGTAATCTTGTTGATTATACATCGCATGACAAATTCGTTAACCACGTTGGTGTTTTTATTGAAATGGGAGCACATAATACACCGACTAACAGCTGACTGTTAAAACGATCTGCTAAAATGATGCCAGTAAGTTAAAAACATCTAACACGTGTCTGAAATCATTATATCGGTCAGATTTCATTTGGCAACAAAATAGGAATGTTGTTTACACAATTTGCGTGTTAAGACTAACAATTATCATGTCACTGTACACACTTCAAGAAAGGCTTAACAGGTAGTCATGAAGCTGCAATCTCAACTTTCAGTACTGACAGTGACTAAAGTGCCTACATCCCCGTGTCTACTACATGCCACCTGTGCTTTCATAAACACATCATACAAGGGATTCTGTGCAGAAGGTAGTTAAATAAACAAGAGGGTTGGAGTAAGTGCCAGCTACTCAAGACTTAAAATAAACTGTGTATTTGTGATTTGACTTCTACTCAGTAGCTTATAAGAGCTTTTTTTTTTTTTTTCCCTTCCCCTGCACGGTACGTGAGGGCTGAGATTACAACTGGAATTATGCCAGCTTCTCAAAGGTAATAACTGTGAACGTAGCCACCCTAATAATCCTGTTTGTGCACAGTGACTCAGGATAATGACTAGAGGATAATTGGGCTGGTTTTTTGAGGCTTTAGATCCGCTTGACGATCGCAAAAGGTGTCGCGATTTTCAATCGATTACCTTCCCAGAATGTCTTGTGGTGTGGGGTTTGTAAAATCCAGTCTTAACTCACAACATGTTCAATATTTACAACTCAACCAAATCTGTTGCTATTTACAGCAATAAGCTTTTCAGACCACTCTAATGTTTAGCGTTTAGATGGTGAGCTAATCCCGCCTGCTCATCATGTCATCATGACAGAATCACCTGTGATTGCTATGGACAAAAATTACGCAAGTGACACAGTTCTTGCTACAGTTTAGATAACTGTGCTAAACTGTTAACTTAGTCCATGCAAGCACAAAATCCTCTGTCCCGAAGACTCTCCTGTGGTGGAAAACCTACTAAGTGCTGACACTGGAGACTCCTTCCATAAATGTTAAATAAGCACCTAAGAGAATGTTTCACCTCATTAACAATTATATGCCTTTCTTTTGTTAAATAACATACCATTTTTTACAGTTGTTTATTATTAGTCTTAGATTGTGTCTCTTGTCTGCCCGACAAGTCCATGTGACCAAGTTGTTACTATAGAAACAATAAAGTAGTAGAATCATTTAAATCGTTTTAAAAAGAATCATTTATATCATCTGTGGGCGGACCTCAAAAGTGTTTTTCAGTGTCATGTGCATTATAGAGTGGAATGTATGGTTGCTTCCTCTCTCTGTGTGTGTGTGTGTGTGTGTGTGTGTGTGTGTGTGTGTGTGTGTGTGGTGTGCAAAGCCAGCTCAATCCATAGTGCAATATTTCCAAATCAGTAGTCATTGCATAAGTCAAATTAGCTGGGACTTATCAAGAGTAATCTGGTGGCCATAATCGTTCTAGCCTCCTGACCATTATATACAATGGTTTTGCGGTCTTCCAGTTCACTCTGTTCTCACTAATCGCAGGCAGCTAATTGCAGATATAATGACACTCAGTCTTTGCATACACTAATCCAGTTTTTCTTCACAGGGGAGGGAACAAGCCGAAGGAGAACCTGACTGCAAGAGAGCAGTTCAAGTAGAAACAGAAGAAAGACACAGGTAAAAAAAACACGCATCCTGTTTTTGCACAAAATACAGTCCAGTCAGTTCCATAAATGCTGGTTTTCGGTGTCAAGTTCTGCTTCCAGCACCATGTTTTCAGTTCCGAGTACCATCACTCTCTGTGCTGTGCAGGAGAAAATGACTTGCCCATTACTAGGCTGCGTCCAGTGTTTACATGAGCCTGTGCTGTGGGTCGCCAGTTTCTCTCAGCTCTATTTCAGGCAAGGCTTTCAGTGGATATTTTCCATTGTTTATATTCATTGTTTATACTGGATAGATCCTTGGTCCTCTCTCGAGAGAGTTAAGGTACTGTTTTGAATCTACTCAGTATTCCTGTTTTCAGTGTTTGCTCGTATAGAAAGGATTTATCCTGCATAGTCGATGTGTGACCGAGGTGTTCGTGAAAATAAATGCTGTTTTGTTGCAACTGAATTCAGAAAAACCACAAGCCGTCCTGTTGGCATTCATAATTGAGGTGTTATCTCAGCTGCAAAGTTTAAAGGAGTGTCGCTTTTGACTAAGCATGCATCATTAAAATTGCAACGGAGCTCCAATTGCAAAACAATGGTCCCACAGGCGGGTGAAGAGCACCTCCCAGCTTATGCCTCCTGTCTGCATTGTTTCCTAAATACTGCACCACTGCCCTCGTAGAACGCGGGCGTAAGCGGAGCAGTTAAGACATCTTTAATTGTAGGTTTAAGGTTGTGATTCTTTCCGTTTACGTGGCATTAAAAGATCATAATAAGCTATAGTCGTAAAATAACAGGTTGACCAACACTGGTCACTGCAGCACTAAACTGGCTTGTCCTATGGTTTAGTTCTTGTCAAACGGGTGTAAGATTCAATGAAACGAGAAGAGCATTGTGCGAAAGACTAGGTCTGATTTGACAAAAAAAATTGGGTGTGAATTTAAAATTTCCATTTGATAATTCTGTCTGTGCTCTGTGCCACTGGGAAACCAGATGACTTTTGGAAACAATCTAGTCTATTTAGTGACTTTTTTTTTTTTTTTTTTTTTTTTTTTTTTTTAAAATCCCCTAAAGATTCCACACACAACCCTACCTGAGAGTTTTTGAATTTTAAAAAGGTCCCAGGGAGAACCCCTTCCCTACCCAAAATATATAAAAAATAACTGGCAAAGCAAAAACTCCTATTTACAGAACTTGTTCGATACGTTCCTAATTTTTCTCTGCATATACCTGTTCTTTCAAATTGACTTTGATTTCCTTTGAGTAGAATTGTTCTTCCTCGCTCAGATACGTCATTTCTGTAAAAATCGAAAACTGTACATTAACCCTATGATGCTGGATTTATGGGACACTGTGTGTATGTGTGTGTGTAATATATATATATATATATATCAGTATATGAACCCCAGAACATACTCTGGTAAGACAGCTGTGTTTCTCCTCAGCACTTTTACTTTATTCTGCAGAGGTGTTGCATGTTTCCCATGGTACTGAGTATGTCAGTGTGTGACTATGGCATGTGGTTAATTGTACTGCATTTTTTGTGTAGGCTGCCAAAAACGCAGGGTGAGGCAATAGGTAAAGCCCATGACGTTACTTAGGCTCAACTACCGCAGTGCTAAAGTTACAGATTATCATGCAAGAGGACAGGTTTCTAATGCAAACTGAAATAAAATCCTCCTTGAATGAAAGGAGTAGTTCTTAACAAGGCCTTCATTTATGCAACCCAGGCTTACAGCTGTATTAGGACAAGCAGAACATATGATTCTCTGAGATGTATCCTGTTTGAACATGCAATAACGTGTAATACAGGCTTTTGTTGCTCCTGACCCGTCACCTCAATGATCAATATCAGTTTCTTTTCCTGCTTTGAAAACACAAGGCTTTAATTTGCGTTGGAAAACATAAGGCTTTAATAAACATAAACATAAACATAAAGCTATCAGCATCAGATAAAGTGCTGTGCTAAAGGCTGGAAGTGTTTCGCAGCTCGAACTCTGGAGAACATTCTGCACTAACGACTGTTGACGTTCAAGTAGCACTGTGTTGTTTGGCTGCTGCACTGTACGTGAAGAATGGCGGCAGAGCTGTATTGTTCTAGCAGGTGGTCAGGAAGTATGACCAGGAAACTTGGGAGTGGGAGGGGTTCCTACTCCTTTGTCTCTGTTTCTCACTTAACTGATTTTTCCTTCAGTGCTCTTGTTTGGGGTCTGTAGTTTTTGGACGACGTTTCACTGAAAAATAGCTCTTTAGGTTTGTGACAAATTGGCATTGTCTGATGGTTGGTAAATACCAGTGTTCTTATTTTGGTCTCAGAGGTTTTCCGTAGAAAAGGTCTGCCAGTGACGTTGCTCATAATGTGTGGGTTGGTGAGTGTAGGCCCAGTTGTAGCGCTGTCCTACAACACGCCCCAATCCCCCCCCCATTAATCAGCACAGAATCGGCACACATCACTGGAGACTCGCTGCTGAGAAATCACCGAAAATGAACTTTTAATCCCCCGAAGTACAAGATGAAACAAAGCTCTGTGCCTGTCTTGTCTGCTCACTCAATGAGAGCTCTTTATGACTACCAGGAGATTTAGCAAATAGCTGTAATTTGTGAAGAGGTAAGAGATGACATAATTGGGCATGTATTGACTCGGTCTCAGCTGGGAAACTGCAGTCCCCAGATGCAGCCCACAGAACAGGTGCTACATGCTAATTAGCTGGTGTGAAGAGGATGAAGGAAGTCTTTGTATACGTGCCTGGTTCGATTACCCAGGTTGCACCAGTCGCGTGGCCTAGAATAGAACCAGGCATGAAGTTGGCCTGCACTGCTGCCTACTGGTCATGGGGTGTATTGAAGCTGCTTGTGGATGTTGACTTGGAGATATTATGAGCCACGCTACGTTTGTGAACAAGTCCTGCAAGATTTCAGATATCGCTTTTAGTGCTTGGGTGTAACTCCTGTGTGTGTTACACCTATGTGTAACCTGTAAGGTATTGGCACTTTATTCGTGGGTAAATCATACAGGAAACACACCTTTTTAAACAAGAAAAGCTTTCAGAGGATATCCATTTCCGCTTGTAGGAGGAAGAACTAGTCAGTGTAACTGAACAAACAAAAAAAAAAGTGCAGTATTTATATTTCGTGCACAAGTGAGCAAACAAAGGGGCTGCTTTTATATTACAGAGACTGTGTCTCAGATTGACATTAATTTACTTCTAGTTCACGTTATACAGATAAACCACAATGATGTATGTATGTGTGTGTGTGTGTGTGTGTGTTTATACAGAGACCTGAAGCTGAGAAATTACACTCCAGAAGATGAAGAGCTAAAAGAAAGACAGGTGCCCAAAGCTAAACCTGCGTCAGGTGAGAATTAGCTCTCTTCTGCACGCTCAACTGTGCATAATTGCACTTCTTCCTAAAATTCTCAGCAGAACTACAGATAGGAAACTTGAGCATTGCTATATGAGCTTATGCTCAGTGTATTACAATCCGTGTTCTTGCTTAGTTCATATTATTGAGCTCTGAGTAATGGGTGTTTTAATAGGATTTTACGAGGAATGCATGCAGCCTGACCTGTTCTGCTTTTGTATCCCTGCAGTGGAAGATAAAGTTAGAGACCAGCTGGAAGCCGCAAACCCAGAGCCCATTATAGAGGAAGTGGTGAGTGGGATCACGCCGCAAAAGTCAGAGCTTTGGTGTCACTGTAGAGTAATAGCGCTTCTCCACCGAACACCGCTTGGCTACATATGCCATCCTAGGGCTATCTGTATCCTGAGTATATTTTGCTTTTTCTTTGCATAAATCTAACCATGAATGTGTGAAGAGTTTCCCGGGAGCTAATCAGGCGCTGAACTGCTAAGCATGAATAAAAAAAAAATACTACTAAAAATCCAAAGAAACGATTTTGAAATGAAATCAGGTATAGCTCATTTGATATTACGCATGGCACTGCAGTGCTTCTCTCTTATAACGTGAAAGGAAGCATGAGGAAACAGCAATTTTATTTTAATGGCAGAGCATGAATCTGACAGCAGTGAAAATACAGGAGTTTTTGTGCAAACCTTGCCAGGCAACGTTTAAAAAACAAAAAAACAGACACACGCAGCTAATGGGGCTGAATCTCAAATGTTTCCATACTATTCATGAGGGCACTAGGTAACATGTTAAGCGCCATTATGTTATATTCCATGTAGGGCACAAATAAAGTGAATAAGAAGCCATTTGAGATAAACCCCAAGTAGAAAACGGTGGATTTTACCAAGAAATGGAAGATCAAGCTGCATAGCGATAAGAAAACATTCAAACATTACATAAATAAAAGTGAATCTGAAACATTAAATTGCACACTTTTGAAAAGTGTGAGAAACATTGGCAGACAGTCTGTACCCTACACTAGTGGTGATTTCTCAGCCAGAAGAGGTATGACTCCAGTCAGAGACATTAATCATGATGTCTGTGTGACCGCTTGATCAGTTGATGGTCTGCGTGACCGTATGATCAGTCGACGGTTTGATCAGTCGATGATCTGCACTATTTTTTTTTTTTTTAAGCTCCACCCGTATATCCCAGCTCAGCTTGCATTCTACCTGGGTGTCAAGAGTAACTAAACGTAGCACAGGTACTTAAGTACAGCGTGGCCTGCTTGGTGGTGGAAATGGCACCGTATGGGGGTTTATGGGTAATTTGCTGAGCTTTGCCGTGTTATATAGTGAAAAAGCGGTGTGAGTAATACTTGTGACTAGCTCACTGACTGTTACTGATGTGTGTTTTCCCCTTAGGATCTGGCCAATTTAGCTCCAAGGAAACCAGACTGGTAAGGAGTTTAAACATCCACTCTCTCTATATTTATTTACCGGTATGCTCGGTACATCTTTTTCTCTAACCCTTGTTTTCTGGTAGGGATCTGAAGAGAGACGTTGCAAAAAAGCTGGAAAAACTGGAGAAAAGAACCCAGAAAGCCATTGCTGAACTTATCAGTGAGTATGATATTAATTATTCTGACTGACACGGCAAACTGTGTCAGTCACTTTCCATGTCGGTGTCGGAGTTTAGTAAAACAGCAGTCAGACTCCAGTAGTAATACACGGGCAGCAGTACATCCTAATCAGTAGTAGCAAGCACGTACTGTAATGTCATGCTTTAAGGGTAATTGTTGTGTGGTTTCCTAAGCCCTTGAGATTTCACTGCTCATGAAGCACCATGCGCGTGGTTTCCCTCTCTCAGTGCCGTACACCGGGTCAGAATAGAGCTGCCCATAACCAAAATATTACACCAGCCCTTCACACTGGCCTTTTAATGAATGTTATTTATGAAGCACATTCTCATACACAGTGTCCTCCAGGAATGAAAAAACATAAATGTAAGAGCACTACTAAAAATAACATTCAGGCCATGGCTAAAATAATGTTACAACAAGGACAGTACATGGCAAATGCTCTTTTTTTAAAAAAACAAAAAACAAAACAATGCTGTTTGTTTCTATCTTGAGCTGCTTGTAAGAGATTAAATATGTTTTAGACTGCTTGTTAGAACTAAGCAAAGTGGTGCAGTATTCTTAAACGTGACATTTTCTTTAGCATAAAGCTAGAGTGAAGAGCAAGAAGAGCAAGGCAAGGACCAAAAAAAAAGCAGCTTCTAAAAGGATTCCAAAAAAAGGAATTAGTTCTCTTTAGTGGCTGCACTGACCCAAGTATGCATGTACCCTTTTTTTTCCTTTAAAGTGGATAGTGCGCTTTGCTAATTCCTGACAAAGCACCAAGCCCTTTCTGAGCAGATTTCATTTCTCTGGTGTGTTATTTATGCGTGCAGGGGAGCGGCTGAAGGGGAGTGAAACGGAGCTGGCTGGTGCTGTTGGAGCCGTCGCTGTAGAAGAGGCAGATTCAGACTGAGCCTGTCTTCTGGAGAAACACATCATGCTAAATCCTTCTGGAAGACTTTCAGAAGAAATTCAGCTTGCGACATGAACTGGCATGCTGAGCACCAGAGTTCAGATCTGGTCGGTTCAGGAGTTGACTGGATACTGTGTGTGTGAGTATGCATGTGTGAGAGAGTGTGTGTGTGTGTGTGTGTGTGTGTGTGTGTGAGAGAGAGAGAGAGAGAGAGAGAGAGAATGAAAGAAAAAGATGTAGAAAGATTTGTATCTGCTATCTCCATCCTGAAATCGGAAAAGATTTCCGTTCTTTCATACTTAAATAAAATATTTTTTTCTATTTCGATTACTCTTGTTCTGTTTGTACAAGTTCGTTTCTTAATAGGCGTTACTCCTAGAATAAGTTCAGCAGGTGTTACAGATACAGTTTAAGCCTAAGCTAACACTCAGCTACTTATTCTTTGGGATTCTAATTAAAATTTATGTCAATAGCAACTGGCATTAAGTTGCTATTTGTAAGCAACACAGTAAAAAAAAAATGCAGCAGTTTTAGTTTTAAAGAATTGAAGACACCTCCAAAGGTCACAAGGTGTTCCGTTGCCACAGATAACAGTTTAGGATTGCGTGTTGGTTGGATAATAGTGATGGTGGATATGAGTAGGACAGGAGGTTGGAGGTATGATTATAGCTTTTATTTCTGACACAAAAAAACAGGACAGGCATTTACAGACACTAAAGGCAGGACAACCTTGAACAAATGACAATGACAGGGAAACTAGTCTCATCTAGGAGCGAGAACATGGATGGTGTCAAAGGAATGAACATGGTAAAAAATAGACTACACTAGGCTGTATTTAAAGTAGCTAATCTGACTGCCAAAAACCAAACAAAAACTAGCTAACTACACCAGGCTAAGCTAACAAGAAATACAAGGGGTGGCACCTGCCCTCTAATCCTAGTGTGTCTAGACATTCAAAACAACCTACGTGATGGGATGTAGGTGTGTGCACGTTCTTACCTGTTTTCAAACCAAGGGAGCAAGTATAAGGGAGAAAGGGAGAACAAAGCAACAAAGCAACCCACAATCAAAACAACAGGCCAACACCGAGCCAAGTGGCTGACACAAGGGCGTCAGCGTGCTGCTTTTAAACCGATAGCGCCGCATCTTTTGGTCAGGTCCTGTCAACCTGGTAATGGTGATTGCCACAGGGATTCCCCTACAAGAGGACAGCCAGAGAGAGAAGAGCAAACAGACAGTGGGAAAGGGAGCAGAGAGGGAGCGAATGCAAACACACTGACGCACAACACAAGGTTATAAATAGAGGAGCCAAGGGACGTTGTTAGATTTTATTTCTCTCTCTCTGGTGTCACTGATATACAATTGATAAGGAAAGTTTCAAGGGCCAAAGTCAGTGAGTGTAGAAATCTAGAAGAATGCCAAGGACAGTCCGTGTGTTTATAATAAAACCACTGCTTCTCTTTTTGGCTTCAATAACAAGCTAATATAATATTTGCTTTTAAAATTTTCATTAAAAATTGCTTTCCTCACCTGGAGTACAGAAACTGAATTAAATAATTTTTTGACAGCGATAAATCAGAATGTAGTGGTTATAATACGGGTCTGTGTTCACTTTCCATTCATGATTCTACAGTTTCTCACAATTCTGAGACCCAGCAATATGACGTTCACATCAGATTAAATAAATATTAGTCCGTCTATAATTAAATCTTGTACAAATATTAATTTATCCACTAACAGAAAATGTCACAAGCAGAACAATATTTTTGTTGAAATATTCACTAGTTCTATGGACAAAGCACCTAGTTTTGTACTGGAAGTAAAGTGCATTTCTCATTTGCTACAGTAATAATAAAGGCTAATAAATATCTCTGCTCAGGCCTTGGAGAGGAAACATCCTACAATAATCATTACTCACATTACTCCTTTATGAGCCTCCCACAAACATTGCACAGAGAAGAATTAAAACGACCTGATTATATACTATTTAACAGAATGCAGGGTTCTATGAGGATTATGGAATCTATGCTTTTTACCATGAGAGTCTGTGAAAGTGTGATAGGTTGTGGCTCTTATTTATGTGGCAGCCTGGGGAAACCTTTTGCATTTTCTTGCAATCAAAAGCCTAGACAAAATTAAAATGAAAACCACTTTTCTTTTGGTGAAACATGTTTAGGGTTTTTAAAAGCATCAGAAGTATTGTATATGCAGAAACAAAATTGGACAAAGCCCAATTTGTCATCTTTTTCTGTTTTTTTTTTCTTTCCTGTTTTGCCTGAAGGATTTCCCAGACTGCTACACACGAATGCATCCATCTACCATGACCACTCCTCACTCCTCAGCACACTGATATAACAGAGTGAACACCGAAACTAGCTTCATACAGTTACATAATCACAAAAGCTCTTAACACATTTTAATCACCTCAGTGTAGATCAGCTACTGACACGCGTCACAGCATTAACCTGAAAAAAGTCTAAATGGATCATTACAGCAGTGTCCAGATGAGTGATGGTGGAAACCCAGAAAGTGATGATGCAGTGGTTATAGTGGGTAACTGTCATGACCTTTTATTTATTTTTTGCTGCACCAAAGAGTGTCCGATCAATAAAATGTCCTTTATCAAGCAGGACGCTGTGATTATCTAGAATGTAGTAAAAGTGCAGTGAGGCAATCTGCACGGAGGAATATTGCACTCGGACATGCCGCTCAGCTTGTAGAAAGGAGCCACTGCCGTTCATGCTGTCAGGTATTAACCATGGCTCTTGAGAATACTCAGCAGTAAGAAACAGATGCTACTTGTGTGGCTTCCCGAACCATAGCCCTTAAAATAAAATGGAAGTCGCATTAGAAATCTCAGGCGAAGCAAAAAACTCGGGATGAAAATATTCCTGGATTTCTAGTTGCACAAGTATGCAGGTTAGCTTTAGGAGTAGTTTTCACAATGGCTTCCACTTTCGATCTTGCGTGCAGCAGGGCCCAGCTCCACTTTACACACACGCTGCGCAAACTTCAGCGAGCACAGGGTCTCTTCGACATTCCTCTCCAGTGAGGAAATCTGAAAATGATAACCAAAAGCATAAAGGAGTCTTCAGATAAGATCAGATAAGCCCCTTTATGCTTATCTGAGAGTACCTTAAAAAAAAAAAAAACTCACTAAGGAGAAAGTAATGTACCCAACATACAGTCAGGTCCATAAATATTGGGACATCGACACAATTCTAACATTTTTGGCTCTATACACCACCACAATGGATTTCATATGAAACGAACAAGATGTGTTTAACTGCAGACTGTCAGCTTTAATTTGAGGGTATTTACATCCAAATCAGGTGAACGGTGTAGGAATTACAACAGTTTGCATATGTGCCTCCCACTTGTTAAGGGACCAAAAGTAATGGGACAATTGGCTTCTCAGCTGTTCCATGGCCAGGTGTGTGTTATTCCCTCATTATCCCAATTACACTGAGCAGATAAAAGGTCCAGAGTTCATTTCAAGTGTGCTATTTGCATTTGGAATCTGTTGCTGTCACTATCAGTGAAACAAGCCATCATTAGGCTGAAAAAAACAAACCCATCAGAGAGATAGCAAAAACATTAGGCGTGGCCAAAACAACTGTTTGGAACATTCTTAAAAAGAAGGAACGCACCAGTGAGCTCAGCAACACCAAAAGACCCGGAAGACCACGGAAAACAACTGTGGTGGATGACCGAAGAATTCTTTCCCTGGTGAAGAAAACACCCTTCACAACAGTTGGCCAGAT
>CM040975.1:21057131-21113553 GCA_022985145.1 Pangasius djambal | reverse complement strand
AACAAGCAGGAACTGAAGACAGTTGCAGTAGAGGCCTGGCAGAGCATCACCAGGGATGAAACCCAGCGTCTGGTGATGTCTATGCGTTCCAGACTTCAGGCTGTAATTGACTGCAAAGGATTTGCAACCAAGTATTAAAAAAGTGAAAGTTTGATTTATGATTATTATTCTGTCCCATTACTTTTGGTCCCTTAACAGGCACATATGCAAACTGTTGTAATTCCTACACCGTTCACCTGATTTGGATGTAAATACCCTCAAATTAAAGCTGACAGTCTGCAGTTAAAGCACATCTTGTTCGTTTCATTTGAAATCCATTGTGGTGGTGTATAGAGCCAAAAATGTTAGAATTGTGTCGATGTCCCAATATTTATGGACCTGACTGTAGCTCAGGTTTCAAAGGAATATACTTCTTGAATGTTGTAAAGTATTTGTTTTATCCTCCTTATACTCTTAGATGATGGTGTATATCTTACTAATGTGATTTACTGCAGTACTGAATATAGACACATGCTTTACCTGCACCACCATGGCTGTTTTGTTGCCCTTGCCCAATGAGTCCTGCAGCAGATATGTGAGGCGTGAGTTCCTGAAGGGGATGTAGGTCTGGCGGCCCCTCAGGGCCTGGATCACGTCTCCCAGTGCCAGCAATGAGCGATTGATGTTCTGGGCCTCCTTCAGCCGCTCACCCTCCGCCCCTGACTTGGACACACGCTCCGAACCAGCCAGGTCCACCAGATTCAGCTTACCTAGAGCAGGGATGCACAGGAGGATTGGACTCAATAGAACGAAAGCTGTTAGTTCTACAGTAGAGAATGATACAGATATTTAACATAGACACCTTGTGTTTAAACCCAGGCCTAAAGATGGCAAAGGTATCTTTAGTCATTCAGGCCATTGAATATGTAATGGAGCAAATAAAGGCAAATCAACAAAATGCTTTTGTTGTTCTGCTTTTGTTCTAGGAAAGAAAGTGGTATGCAGGCTCTCTCGGAAAAGTTCATAGAACGAGTTGTGTAAGCAAGTTTATCCTGTTTACTAATTCAGTTGATATTGTTAGTCTATGACTATGGCTTAGGTTTTCTATGAGAAGAGCCATAAGAGGCTCCTTGGATAAATGGCACATTCTCTTCAGTATATAATGTGAGTTCAGCTGAATTACATCACAAATATTAAAATAAAGCACATACCGTGCCTTGCATAAGTATTCACCCCTTTGAAGCTTTTCCACATTTTGTAGTGTTATAATCTGGAATTGAAGTGGATTTAAGCAGGATTATATATCATGCATCTATGCAAAATAGCCCATAATATTGAAGTGGGGGGAATAATCGATATAGTTTGCAAAATTATTTAATAATAAACAGTGAGAAATTATGATTGCATAAGTATTCACTCCACTTGCACCAGAAATTAGTTCTGGTGCACCAGTTACTATGAGAAGTCATATAATAATAGAGTTGACCTGTGTGCAATTAAAGTGCCACATGATCTCAATATAAATACACCTGTGACAAAATCTGAAATTAGAAATAATTTTGTGAAATGTATTGATATTCCCACCCCTTCAATATTATGGGCCATTTTGTGTAGATTCATAACATAATCCCTATTAAGTTGAAGGCACTAATGATACAAAATGTGGAAAAGTTCAATGGGGGTGAATATTTACGTAAGGCACTGTATATATTTTGACAGTGAAGCTGACCAGTGGTTTTGGTGCCAGTGGCGAGGTCTGTTCCCTGCACTGTGATGGTGAGCAGAGCGTGTGAACGAGAGCTATGCTGGTTCATTTGTGTTCCAAATGTTATCCTGTTTCTCCGTGCTGTTGCCAGTATCTGCAGGAACACACAAGTACCAACATAATCCAGAAATGTGTTGTTTATGCTTTCGAGATTGTTGATTGAAACTACACTGAGAGACTCACTTTTTTGATATGCTGAAAGTTTTTGACTTCTTTGATCCTGAGACCAGGCACATGTAGCTGACCTGTGCCATCAGGATTGATTTTGATGTCCAGCTTCTCTCCATCTTTACTCAGCAGATCTCTGAGATTTAGAGGAAAAAAGACAATATTTCATGTGCATAATCTTTACCCCACTTGGTTTGTCCATACATGACTTGCAAGAGGAGATACATAATTTGCCTCCCTTCCAACTTCCCATCCAATCTTTTTTCTGTATTTTAGACAGGAAATGATACCTTCTGAGGAAGAGACAGGAGTCAGAGCTAGAGGGAGCAGAGCTGAAGATGTTGAGGTTCTCTTTGGGAGTGACAAGGTTGGACAGGATTAGGAACGAGTACATCAGAGGGACAGCTCATGTTGGATGTTTGGGGGACAAAGTTAGAGAGGCCAGATTAAGATGGCTTGGACATGTTCAGAGGAGGGAGAGTGAGTATATTGGTAGGAGAATGTTGGACATGGAGCTGCCAGGCAGGAGGCGAAGAGGAAGGCCAAAGAGGAGGTATATGGAGGTAATAAATGAGGATATGAAGCTAGTGGGTGCAAGTGCTGAGGATGCAGGAGATAGGGATAGGTGGAGAGTGATGATTCGCTGTGGCGACCCCTGAAGGGAAAAGCCGAAAGAAGAAGAAGAAGAAAGAAGAAGAAGACAGGAAATGATACCTGAGAACCTCATTGTAGATTTCCACTGAACTGACAGTGACTGTGTAGGTCCACATGTCTTTCCTTTCCTCGATCTCATTGAAAAGGTGCTTCAGAGCCCTCTGGTTGATGCCTGGGTTCTCCACAGGACCCTGTATAGTACGACATCTTATCATGTCTGGGTGTATAAATCTTTCTACATGTAGAAATGTAAATCCACGCACTCAGATATCATATAGACAGGGGGAAAAAAAAGATGTACTGTAAATACTAAAGACAAAATTTATTTGGAAAAATTATACTATTATGCATCTCAAGTATTACTGACTAATTATTGGACGTACAGCTGAGGGCAAAAGTTTGCATCCCCTATGGATTTTTTTTTTTTAATGGAAAATGTACCTTTACAATTTTTTAATAAAATAAACAAAACAACAATCCCTAACATAAAGTGTTGTCATGTCTTTCTTAGTGTGGTTTGAAGAACGTAGTGCATGACTCCTGGCAGTGTTATGTCAAAAACAGTAGTCTATTAATATTTAACATACACAATTGTTTCGTTTTTGTTGTAATAATGAAGAAGCACATCAAATGATTTGTAACAAGTTACGTTTCTTGGTCTTTGTGCAAACGTTTTCACTTTTATTATAAGTTAAGATTATAAGCTTTAATTCCATTGGTTTGGTTCTGAATGGCAAAGCTGTAACTTAATAAAATCACAATAATAAAGCTTTTTCAATAAAAAACAAGTAGTGTGGCCACACATGGATCTCAATGATCAATTCATGAGAACATGTTCCTGAATCTCTACTGGACTGCTTTTTTCCATCATCATGTAGGGCACTGTACCTCCATGGTGTAGGTCTTCCCTGAGCCCGTCTGGCCATAAGCAAAGATGCAGACATGATATCCATCTATGCAGGAGGTGATCAGGGGCTCAATTTCTTGGAACACCTGAGAGTTGGACATTGGACAGATAAAGATGTTTCATCGATTATTTGCATGTTTACAAAATGTTACCAAGTTTCACTTTGCTACTACTTTTTGTTTTTCATAGTTTAGTTTAGTTTACCCATGTCCCTCATTATTCTCATTGTCTCGTTGTGTTATCAAGACTGTACTAAGGAGGTGGTTGTCCTGAAATGAAATGTTCTTCTTTGTTCTTGAGAAAAAAAAATGTTTTTCTATAGAATTTATAAACACTACTGATAGTGTTGCTAGTTCCTCTGTCTCCATTTTAGTTCCTGTTCCTGTAATGAAGCTAGCTTGGTTTTGACCTTTGCCTGTTTTGGTTTAACTAATCTAAATTTGACTTTGTTAAACATATTTGGGTAGCAGTGCGAATGAGTGTGTGAATGTGTGTGCATGGTGCCCTGAAATAGACTGAAGTACCATAAAGAGTGTATTCCTGCTTCACATAGAGTGTTCCCACAACTGAGAACGGAATAAAGCACTTACCGAATATGAATGAATGAGTAAAGGTATCTGCTTGTGTTTTATGCCACAGACCTTCACAAAAAAATAAATAAAGACACTTCACATGTGTCCTACTGTCTCTGGTTCCTGAGGGTTACAACAGTATTGTATACTATTCTAATAAAGAAGGCCTCTATACTACTTCCTGACTCAAGTATGCACACATCCTGTGCACATATTTATAAACCAGTGTAAAAAAAGAAAAGAAAAGATGAGGACACTAAGCACTTGATATGTGTATAACAACAAGCAAAAGAGGGATCCTGTCTCCTCTTTTTTTTTATTTTTTTTTTTAACCCCAATGAACCATTATTTTCAGCTCAAATGATGACCCTCTTATAAGAATGCTTACCTCCTCTTGAGTAGCCTGAGGGTGAAAGACTTTGTCCAGCTCGAAGGTCTTTGCTTTGCCCTTACTCAGGACAGTGAGAGCAGAGTCATTGTGTGGGTCCGTGGTCACAACGACAGCCTGGCATTCGTCATGCTGGTCCTCTTTTAGAACTGGTTTCACACGGCACAGGACACGGATGTTGCCTGGTGGAAGAGACCCATAATCCATTGCTTTCCTGAATTCGACTAAACAGTCTTTGATTAAATGTGTAAGCATACATAAGAAATATTATTCGATTTTATTAGAAACACAGGCTACCTTTCAGCGCTACCAACTGCTCGTGGTATTTCCTGCGAAGGGCAACCTCTTTCCTGTATTTCTCCAGAAGGTCCTTATTGGCCTCGGACATTTCATTTATTGCTGCTGAAATCTGTGAAAGGGTCACGCAAAACATCTTGTAGAGAAAAAACACACTGATACTGACAGTTACTACTGTCAAACATCTGCTGAGACAACATGTTCAATTCACACTAACTATAATACACAACAGCTGGTTTGGTGTGTGTGCATTGATGAAGCTGAATCTCTAGCTAGCTAAGTAGCCAAACTGCTTCACCGATGCACACACACTGTTTATGATTATGTGACCATTCCCAGTCTTTTACACTGCTAACTACTCAGCGTTAGCATGTGGGCTAATATTAAGAGCTTTAATCCTTCTGATTACATTGTATAATCTCTTACGTGGCGTATTACAGCTACAAGTGGTATGGAAATGAACATTTAATCCAAAAGATGTTCATCTGTTGATTGCAATTGCGATTTTATTGCAATTATGAAGTTTTATTTGAACTTTTATTTCTTACTTTTTCTACTTTTTGTTTTTCCCAGTTTAGTGTTTACCTCTGTCCCTCATTATTAGTCTCATTGTGTATACTGTATACAGCCCTCTGTTTGTCCTGAAGTCAAAGCTGATGACTTTTGAGCTTGATTACTTTCGTTCTGGAGAGGAAAGTCTTGCTTCCTCCAACAGCAACACCAAAGAGTATTGCTAGTGTTGCTATTTCCTCTGTGTGCCGGACAACTAATTAAGCAACGTTTAATTGTACTGTATATGGTCAAGCAGGAAATTCACTTTCAGATTTTGCAGTTCTTATGAAATTAAAAGTTCCACTAGTATGTTACACATTGAGAAAAACATCATTAAGATTTTTAACATGCAAAATATAATCTCTAATAATATTAGCGCCATATTATTGCATAACAAGTTGCAGTATTGATTTTCTTGAAATCAGTAAAAAAAAAAAAAAAGTCTAACTGCAGCAGGAATCAAGTCTCATTTATTGATATAACTGAATCGCATTTGGGGCATTTATCATATGTATAATTTCTACTTGCCTGATTCTTGGCCTCTTTGATGGCTGATCCATAAAACTCAGAAAAATTGCGGACCTGACTGCGCAGACTGGCATAGTCTGTCTTCATAGAGCGCAGGGTGGGAGGGAGAGCATTCAGACGCTGCTGTAGAGCTGATAATCACACACACACACACACACACACACACACACACACAGTGAGACTGTAAGTCAAACATTAAAAACAATTAAAAACTGCCACTATTGTCATGATAGTTAGAAGGGTCAAGTTCAAACAGGGTATTGAGATCATTACAGCTATGAGACTAATAGATACAGAGAAAGTTAGCATGAAGTGCTCTGGTATGGTATAGTGTTAATGCAGACTTACTCATGAACTGATCCTGCAGGTTCTGAAACTGCTCCTGTGAACAGTTCGCAGCTGCTTTCACAGCCTCATCTTTTTTTTCCTCCAGATGCTCGATTTCCTTCATCAGCTCTGCCTGCAGGGTCCCAATCTCTCTCTCATATGCAGCAATCTGGGGGGGAACCAGACGCCATTACAGTGACTCCATTGCCCTGTGCAGGAGCCATTGTTCTTTGCGGTGATCACATATTCATAAAGCTCAGTTAATTAAGAAATCATGAGAGAATACGACCAATATGATTTCAACTTCAGATGGATCTTTAATGTCAAACTGTAAACTGACTGGGAGCTGCTTTTGATGAAGGTGTTAAAATTACCTTATGCTGAAGATTGCAGCTAACTTCATCAGAGCGTCTGATTTTCTCCTCCAGCTGTTTGCATCGTTCTTTCTGGCTGGACAACCTCTGTTTTAGCTGTTCGTTTTTCTGTCTGGCCTCAGTGAGTTGCCTCACTGTTGAAGGCGACTCCACTTCCACTGTCTGAGTGACATACTGTAAGAAAACTGATTAAAGTAAATCCTACTATCATCCATCTTTATGTATAAATGAGGATGATTTCACATGTTTGTTTGTGCTCTTCTGGGTAACAGATAGAGGAGTGAATTTAGCAACTGAAACATAAAATTAATATAAATATATTTATAAAACATAAATATATGGATAAACATGCAAATACAGAACATATAGAAAAAACTGACAGAATCAACAAAGTAAATGAACTATATATATATATATATATATACACACACACACACACACACACACACACACACACACAGTACTGTGCAAAAGTCTTAGGCACCCTTTTTTTTTAGTACAGACTTTGTTATAGATTTTTATTTTATGACTTCTACATTACTGAATCAGTACAAAAACATTTTAGATTTCCAAACATTAGTTTTCCAGCACAAAATTAAACGTTACAGAAAAAATGTTTGTGTGACAGTCAAAGTCTCCAGAAGAACTGTGGCTGCTTCTGCAAGATACTCAGTAAAACTTACAGCTACTTTCCTTATAAAACTGCACACATTGTACGTGAGACTACTATTTTTTTTTAAACAGAAGGATCGTCACACCAAATATTGACTTTGTTTCATTTATTACTGTTTACTGCTCTTTATAGTATTTTTTTTAAATGTAGAAACATTTAGTTTCATTATTTTTGAAGGCATCTTTGCTCTACAGCATTTCTTTGCACAGTACTGTATATATATATATAAAGAGAGAGAGAGAGAATCTTTAAGATCATTATTCAGTATCTGCTGTGAATTAATAGACCTAATAGAGAATGTATTATAATTGTAAGAGTGAGGGATACTAGCCTGAACCCGCAGGTGAGTTTAATATACTTTTGCATGTTCTCATTCAATAGACATCAAATCCTAACTATTGGAAGTGTAGTGTGCTCTTACTTTCACTATAGGCTCCTTGCTGCGTTCCTTGTCCAGCTCGAGCTGAAGCTCTTTCACTCTCTCATCTCGTCTCCGCAGCTCCTCTCCCCTGCGCCACTGGTCCTGCTCGCTCTGGCGCTCCAGACGTGAAAGCTGCTCAGCCCGTTGCTGCAGAGTGCTTTCCAGCTGCACAACACGGCTGCGCAGGTTCTCGTTCTCCTGCACAGCCACGGCAAAGTGTATCAGCAGTGAAGCTGCAGCAAGCAGTGACTGCAGCAAGCAGATCCTTAAACAGCAAAAGCTGATCTGTGAATTCTTGGTCTTTAAGATTATTGGTGAAGCCTGTTTAACTATGTTAATATGATTGATTGCATATTAAATGCCCACTTGTGCTAGCACCTTTATTACACCATCATATATTTCCAGATGCTCACTTAATTATTTATTTATTTATTTATTTATTTATTTACTTCATTGGCTCTTACCTATGATGGTCTACATCTTACTTTCTCACTTCTGCATATAGTTTTATGTGCTGCTACATTTATATGCTGCTACATATAATTTATATACAGTACATGTATATAAAAAGATCCTGTTTCTGTTGTTTACTATGTAGTCACCCTTACTGAGCTATTCTGAGCATTTATTGTACTGCACGTTACCTTCCACTTGCAGTATATGCCGTTCAGAGCTCTGTGTACAAATGCTCCTGCAGGTACACTTTGTCTCACTGTGTATGTATACATGGAAGTGATGTTGATCGAACTCGACTTGACTAGAAAGATCTATTCTACTATAGTGTGTGTTCTTGCTGGTACACTGCTTCATGTTGGGAGTAAAAACTGACAAACTCTATTTGTTACCTAAACTGTAGTGTACTGTAAATGATACACTTGTGTACTGATAAGAAGCCCATTTTTGCTATCTATTTTCTAAAACAGAACTGCACAATGTAAAGCTAAACGGATGAACACTTACCAATCTACTCACTCATTTTAGGAGGAGCTCAGAATTAGTTTTGTTGTAATGTATTAATTAATTAATTGTATGGTTGTAAACCTTACATAATATACAGATTACACATACATTTTTACATAGTAATTGTACATAAGTTGGTCACAGGTTTGAAATTCTGGAAGATGATTACTATACAGATGACTTTTCTGTTCATTTTATGCTGTTGTTATAGTAAGTAAACCAAGTATTAATTTACTATAATAAAAAGCCAATGTTCTTGTCATATACAACACTTTTTAGCGATAGTGGCTAAGCAGTACTATGTTACAGGACTAAACATATTTGCCAGCAGTCCCTATATCAAATATAATAATAATAATAATAATAATAATAAGAAGAAGAAGAAGAAGAAGAAGAAGAAGAAGAAGAAGAAATAATCATGATCAACTCAGATGATTTCACACAGGAAATTATGTAATAATTACATAACTAGATTTACATACAGTATAACCTTCATATACTGTGTGCTGGGTTTTATAACCCAAAATCTGGCCCACACACATGCACTTCCATGCTTAGAGGAAGATGATAAGGACCTTAAACAAATCCAGTAAGACTCACCTTAATGAGCAGTGAGCTGGACTGAGATGGGATGATGGACAGCTGCTGCAGGAGACCCTGAGTCACTGACAGGCTCTGTTTCAGACTCTCATTCTCAGCTGACAAGCACAGCATGCGCTTTTCCGAGTCTGTTGCTCCCTAAGAATGAACCAAAGCACAAAAGCACAAAAGCCAGATCAAATCTTGACTGTGAATAATTTTAGGAATTGTGTGCCCTGATTCTACTTCTCAATTGCCGTTATTCTTCAGAGAAGGTGTGGCGGAGAAGAGTGCTTACAGATGCAATGCGGAGTTTGGACAGCTCTTCTTCTCGCTCCTCAATGCAGCTCTTCAGCTCATCAATCTATTAAGGAGAAAGAGAAGTGATTCTGGGACATTTTTAGGCTGGAAAGATGCAAAGACTGTGTGAGTGTATGAATGAAGGAAAATACAAATGAATGCGGATGGATGGTATTTTTGGACATTTTGGATAAGCTGAAATAAACAGCAGTAGAGTTGTACCTGCTATTTGAAGGCCTGGAAATTGAGGCATGAAGGGTAGGATGATGGCCTGGAAATGGGATGGGTGAAAGATGGGTAAAGATGATGTGACAGAAAAAAAAAAAAGAGAGAGAGAGAGAGAGAGAGAGAGAGAGAGAGTGTGTATCAGTATTACCTGCTGTTGGAAGGCTTGTACTTTGGAGTGGCGGTCCTGCTCTCTCTGCTCCAGCTGTGAGTGGAGGAGACGCAGCTCGCCTCGCAGCAGACTCCTCTCCCCCTGCAGGCCACACAGAGACTGCACCAGCTTATGCAGGCCTGGAGACCCTGCTACCCGCACACACACACACACACACACACACACACACACACACACACACACACACACGATTAATTATCAATAATAATATTCAAATTTCACTGGCATGCACTGTATTTTACATACTTTCAGTATTTTTATTATTATCATCAAATATAACTGTCATCATTATGATCATTATCTAATCAATCATATTGCCACAGTGAGTGATTATGGAGTGATTATCGTCTAAACCATACAAGTTTAAAGTTTAATTAACATGTAGAATATTTCAACATCAAGCCATCTCTGAATATAAATTCATCATTGATCTTCAGTAACTGTGTTGTCCTGGTCAGGGTCATGGTAATTCCAGAGCCTATCCCGGGAACACTGGGTTCAAGGCAGAAGAACAGACTCTGGATGGGTGCTACTGCAGGGCATTCGTTCATGCATGCACTCATTCACACTTTGGAGCAATTCAGCACACTTAGGGGCAAATCCTGTCTATGCCTATATACAGTATAACAGCAGCTTGAGTGCATGTAAAGGCTACCATGTGCTCACTGTTGTAAGTGCACTTTCTAGTCTAAGAGAAGCTGAAACCACCATGTTTTATTCAACTAGTGAGTCACTGCCAAAGTTTACACATGACGTGATCCACACAAGGCTTTTGGTGCCATCTAAGAGATCTGATTCATTTATGTGTCATTTTCTCTGGCAGTGCTGAAATGCTTCAGATAGAGAGATACTGTGGATCATCTGGAAGTGTGTGAAAAGAGACCCACAGAAAAGCTTGATGCATGTGATCATGTCTGGGTCACTTGAAGCAGCTGGGTCTAGAAATGTTTATCAGTTATTTTTGGCATCTTTTTCCCATGAGTCACCACTTACTAATGTAATCCGGAGAGTAAATGAATAATTTGTTCTTTGCATTTCTGCAAAAACTCCATCCAGAAACTGACTTAGCAGTTGGACCTTTTTCCAGCCTGTGCCCTTAAAATCACCCAACCCATTATAGATCTTTTAGAATAATTAATTTAAGTGCACAGACCAGTCGATAATATACAACCTGTCATTGAGAGCTTTATACAAGAGCAAGGAGCTGCAAATCTCATTGGTTAAACATGAAGTTGAAAGTAATGAGCAAGTAACTGATGCCTACTGTTACTATGTCATGAAATATAGTAACCTAGCATATTCTAACATTCAAATGAAGGCCATGCATCTGATATTCTAGGGAAGGGGGTGGTGTGTGTATGTGGTATTTCTTATTTGCACATTCATTTGCGATTCAGGTTCACAGGAAGATGTTACAAGTAGGAAGGGCTGTTAACTGAATGTAAAGGTGTGATGTGTGTTTTTTATAGCGCACAAGATAAGGGCTTGTGTGAGTCAATCAGCTACACTATATTGCCAAAAATATTGGGACATCCCTCCAAATCATTGAATTCAGGTGTTCCAATCACTTCCATGGCCACAGGTGTATAAGATCAAGCACCTAGGCATGCAGACTGCTTCAACAAAAATTTGTGAAAGAATGGGTCGCTCTCAGGAGCTCAGTGAATTCAAGCTTGGTACCGTGATAGGTTGCCACCTGTGCAATAAGTCCATTCGTGAAATTTCCTCACTACTAAATATTCAATGGTCAACTGTTAGTGGTATTATAACAAAGTGGAAGCAATTGGGAACAACAGCAACTCAGCCACGAAGTGGTAGGCCACGTAAAATCAGAGAGTGGGGTCAGCACGTGCTGTGGCACACAGTGCGCAGAAGTCGCCAACTTTCTGCAGAGTCAATAGCTACAGACCTCCAAACTTCATGTGGCCTTCAGATTAGCTCAAGAACAGTGCGTAGAGAGCTTCATGGAATGGGTTTCCATGGCAGAGCAGCTACATCCAAGCCTTACATCTCCAAGTGCAATGCAAAGCATCGGATGCAGTGGTATAAAGTACACGACCACTGGACTCTAGAGCAGTGGAGACGTGTTCTCTGGAGTGACGAATCACGCTTCTCTGTCTGGAAATCCGATGGACGAGTCTGGGTTTGGCGGTTGCCAGGAGAACGGTACTTGCCTGACTGCATTGTGCCAAGTGTAAAGTTTGGTGGAGGGGGGATTATGGTGTGGGGTTGTTTTTCAGGAGTTGAGCTTGGCCCCTTAGTTCCAGTGAAAGGAACTCTTAATGCTTCAGCATACCAAGACATTTTGGACAATTTCATGCTCCCAACTTTGTGGGAACAGTTTGGAGCGGGCCCCTTCCTCTTCCAACATGACTGTGCACCAGGGCACAAAGCAAGGTCCATAAAGACATGGATGAGCGAGTTTGGTGTGGAGGGACTTGACTGGTCTGCACAGAGTCCTGACCTCAGCCTGATAGAACACCTTTGGGATGAATTAGAGCGGAGACTGAGAGCCAGGTCTTCTCGTCCAACATCAGTGCCTGACCTCACAAATGCGCTTCTAGAAGAATGGTCAAAAATTCCCATAAACACACTCCTAAACCTTGTGGAAAGCCTTCCCAATAGAGTTGAAGCTGTTATAGCTGCAAAGGGTGGGCCAACTCCATATTAAACCATACGGATTAAGAATGGGATGTCATTAAAGTTCATGTGCATGTAAAGGTAGACGTCCCAAAACTTTTGGCAATATAGTGTATATCGATTACATTAGTACTTTAGTACTAATTAGCCATTAATTTTAGTTTTCTTTTAAATATTACATGGAAAAGAATCTGATATTTTTTCCCAATACATGTGCAGAATCTCAGCTTTAGACACTTCAGTGCAACCAACTTTGATTGGTCAATTTATTGTTCAAATTATACGTTTCCTCAACAAATTAAGAAATTACATTTTTTTACCCACTGCTGTTAATCTAATTTATGTTCAGTTGTTATGTTTTTACTTTTTAGTTATGGCTGCATCTGTGTTGTGCAGAAGTGACTGGGGGAGCTGCAGCTCTGGCAGCCATGCCCCTATCCCACCACGTCTATGATTCACTTTGATTTGCTTAATAAGTGTAGGTACTTCTGTGCCTTTTTCTGTTGCCTAAAGGCAACAAACCTACAATTTTACATTATATCCAAACCAAAACTACACTGTATTCATATTTGTGTTATGTGTATGCATGTTCATATGCGAACCCAAATGATGTGTTGTGATAGCTAAGGGGTGTGCAGTGCCAGCATGGCCACACCTCTGGCCACCCCAGTAAGACATTATTATTATTATAATTATTATTATTATTATAGGAACAACCAAACTTTAGCCAGCTAACACATATACAATAATAACAACACTGTATTCCCTGGCTCTACTGACCACATTATTTGGAGGCATATTCATTGTTTGGAGGCATAACACTTGATTTGTTGAGTTTGTTATTAGCTATGGTTGATCTAATGATGATTATGTGATCTTATTAAGGCCATAAACAGATAAGGGTAGCCACATTATGGTATTTTCTAAGGATTTTCTAAGAAAATCATTGGATCAAACCTGGCCACCCCACTGTAAAAAGTCTGGCTTTTGATTATATGTATTGATTTTACTTATTGTGAGCTTCTTGGAGTTACTGAAAAAATTATATAGAAATATATCATAATGCTGCAGAACATTCTTATGGTTATCACTGTGATACAAGGAGTTTCTGATATTGGCTCTCAGATAATACCGTGCATGATCTCCATTCAGATCACCGAATTCAGGATATTTTGTGGGAAATAGTGCGCAAAGCAAAATCCTTTTAAATTGCTTGCATTTGCTCGTCCAAGGTTCTTCCCTCTCCCCTCCCCCTCTCAGCTTCTACTGCCATTTCCAGAACCCCTCCTTGTTCCCATAATTCTCAGTGTAGCACTCAGTGTGATCTGAACCAATCCTCATTAAAGCTCCACTCAAACAGCAGCTATCACTATGATAAATGCTAGATAGTCAAAGATATTGACGAATATAATAGACGAAATTGATTATCTAAAAAAAAAAGAAAAAAGAAAAAAGAAAGAAAGGTCATTACCACAGACTAGTGTTTCCAAAGTTCAGTCAAGCATGTTAAATGTTAAATGTGTAACTACTCAATTCTGACATGCTGTAGACTTTAGTACGCAGGGCCTAACATCCTTAGTGAAAGAATATTTATGGTTGAAAGTGTACCATATGCACCACCTGTCAGAATTTTTTAAAAAAAGAAAAGAAAAATAAAGGCACACAGACGTTCTTACTGTCATTATCAGGTGAAGGGGTCTGCTGCTGAGCAATGGCCTCCTCCAGGCTGTGGATGACGCTGCTCTTGTCACGGAGACGTTGCCGGTAGGAGCTGCGCAGAGCTTTCATCTTTCGCCGGTGCTGCACACGATGTCTGCGCAGCTGCATGCGGTACTGCTCGGCCTGCTGCTGCAGCTGTTGCAGGTGTGAGTACTGCTCCAGGAAGCTCAGTAGATGAGACATCACTGCCACCAGAGGAGACTCGAACACCTGCAGACCAACGTACGAGAAATTGCTGCTGTTATAATATTTTTATTTCATCCATCACTTATTATTTCCCCATAGCTATTTCTGTTCCTGCAGATATGGGCTTGAGGTACAGGTCTTTACCTTCTCCCCCGTCTCAGTGTGGACACTGGAAACTCTCCTCTTTTCCGTTTCCTGTTTGAAGGACAGGAAGGCTGCCAAAGGTGTCTTGGCCGGGATTGCATAACTGTCATCAATATCGCCATCTTCGTCACTGAGAGACAGTTCATCGCTGTCACTGCTGCTGCTGCTGCCTGGGATATAAGATGACCATCTGTATTATATGAATATGATGATGAACTTTATTTTTATGATAATCAGAACATGAGAGGTGCCATGATAACACGTTTTCTTTTCCGGTACCAATACCGAAACCTTGAGTATCAGCCGATCGATACCCATCAATATATGCATTTTTTTTTTTTTTTTAAAAACTGAAGCACTTAAAAAACACAGAGAAAAAAACGCACAGCTAAAAACATGACTTACACAAAACCGCAACTTTCACTTACATTGCAAATATAATAAATATAATAAAGTGTAAATATAATAAAAAAGACCTTAACAACATATACACTCAAGTTTCTTTGTATGTAAACATTTACAGTTGCAAAAAAAGATCGGATCAAATTCATTTTTTTTCCCTCCGATATCTGATCCACCATTTTTTGCTGATATCGGCCCTGAGTATTGGATCGATGCCATCTCTAATTATAACACTTACATGAATCACTGATTCTGTCACACTGCCTTTTTCCCAACCTGGGGTTGTGGCCACCTTTCCTCCTGCTCCCTGTTTCCATGGAAACATGGCCAGGCTCCTACAGTGGAGGTGCATACGTGAGAAGAATGTGATGTAAGAGTCAAACTCCATTGGTGTTAACAGTCATATCTGAAATTTACATATGACCATGTGTGTTCTAATACCATTGAGAGGTTATTTTCAAGCCTCGTCACATTCCATTTTTGGTCCTTTGGCAATACCTTGGCCCAGATGGAGGATTTCTATTTAAAAGCAGCTAGATCAGGGTGTCACATCTGATCAGCTAAGCACTGGTGCCAACTCATCAGTCATTTAAAGACAGAGACTAATTGATTAAGTGGAATTAGGTCAGCTTCCTGCTTGGCTGGAATGAAAACCTGCAGTCGCAGTGGCACTTTGCAGATAGGACTGGCACTACACAAACATCACATTACCGGTCATTTACAGTGACCATAATACAGAACACACTTGGATTAAGTAAGAGTACACTCTAAGTAAGAGTTTGTGCATGTGTGTGTGTGTGTTTTTTGTTTAGATATACCTCTGTGGTCTCTCCACATGCCCCTTCAAGTGCAGTCTCCTCTTCCTTCTTAAAAACAGTGTAGAAGATGTAGACCAGCAGAGAGTAGAAGGCATACATCTTCCCCGAGGTACACTTTACTCACTGTCAGCTGTGGAAAACACACTCTGGCTTCTTTAGAACATCCCCCACTCTGCTTGCGCTGCAACACACACACACACACACACACACACACACACACAGACAAGCAATACCAGGCTAAACATATCTGCAGCCTACAGTAATCATATCCATGTCATATCCACATCGCCTGCAGAAAAAAAAGAAGATCAATCCCATCTGCTGGAAAAGACATAGATCTCCTCAGTGAGAAAGCTGGTTCAGGGGTGAAGCTGAGCTTCTGCTCACTCAACACACAGAGGACATTTCATTGCTGCTCTTTGTCCTTGCAGTGGAATGAATTGTTTAGTTCCCTGAGGTTGCCTGTAGTCTTACCCACAGATCAAGCTGCTCCAGCAGCAGCATTCTCCTCTCTCTACATTCTTCTGGCCCAGATTGCAGCTCTACGTGGTGCTGATGAGCCGAGCTCTTCTACCTCTACATTTCTTTCTACTCCTCCCCCTCCTTCTCCAACACGGACACTGTCTCTCTCTCTCTACTTTCCCCCTCCCTCACTGAAGCCAGCTGCAGAAAGTGGACTCAGTGCTGTCGTAGTGAGCTCTGCAGAGAGAGATGCATCGATTGCATGCAGTCAGAGCGCTACATTAATACAATGGAATGATGTTCCTGGATGACGCATTTAACAGATCCATTGTTCCATAAGTAAGGAATAAAACACAATGAGGCATGCTGTTTTAGGAAAATAATCAACACTGGAGTGGTGTGATGGGGTCCGACACAAAGTGAAGTTGATTATTTTCCAGCAGCAGCACATCCCAATGTGTTTTATTCCTCTTATATCACAGCAAATATTTGACAATAACACTTTATTTATTAAACAATGACATACTTTTAGCCGTTTATAGTTACATTTAATGTTGTGTTCCCGTTATCACTTTTGTTATGGCAGTTATAAACTGTCATTACCTCACCAGCCTCTTTTTTTTTCTATCTCCTGAAGTTAAGACAAAGCTTGTCATGTTCCTGATTGTCCCTTGCTGGAAACCTTAACGTTACAGCTTTAGCTCTGACTGTTACTAAGCACTGACACTGGAGACTCCTTCCATAGACATATGCACAATTAAACATGTCCTTACAGAAAACTTCACAAAACTAACAGTTACATTTATATAACACTTATTAGGTTTTATTATTAGATTTTGTAGATCATCCGCCAGAGAACTCATTTTAAATGAGTTGTTACTATGGAAAGAATAACAAGTATATTCATACAAACCTGTGATTTTAATTACAGCCGGAACTACAGTCAGGACCATGCTGTTATAGGGAACGAATCACCTTCTGACCAATCAGAATCAAGCATTCAACAGTGCCGTGGTAAGTTTTCTTATTACACTGGCGTCCTTTCCTGCAGAAACGCATCATAGCATATTTGAGATGAACCCCTACATTGATGAGTAACTTTCCGCTACAACGATGTACAGTGACTTTAACCAGATGAGACTGGTGTCAAGCTCTGTGTGGTGACATCACCCTGTCCCTCATTAGTGCTGCAGGTGGTCCTCCTCTGTCTATCTTCTCTGTTTAATCTCTTGGTAATACTTCAGACACAGCAGAACATTTACTCAAGACCACCTGATCCTGAACATGTGCCAGCTAAATTTAGAGTTATAAAACTGAATTGTACTCTGGGGAAGAGAAAAGTGGATGATCAAATTAAAAAAAGGGAGGGGGGGGGGGAGTTTAACTATTACAGATATTTTATAAATCCAGACTCCTGTAAATCATCTACAACATGAGCCTGTATAAGTGATCAAATGAAGCCATTCATGGTGCTGAGGCATCTGCCAGGACTTAATTAAGTGCTTAAATGGCAGCTGTTAAAATGCTGATCTATAAGGTTTACAGCTCTCATTTGGCTCTTTCAGGATAACAAAAAGCACTGTCAGTAACAAGAGAAAAAAAAAGGCCCTAGTGTGCACAGTGTTTCATGTTCTGTGGTGCTTTCTGTTGTACAAAGCCCCAAACAGAAAACACTGTGATCAAGGAAGGCACATAGATAGAGAAGTAATGGGGAGAAATATTTTAATTGATTCATTCACAATGTTTTATTAAGAATGTGTTACAAGTTAATATATTATTGTCTGAGGATTCCTCAGGAATTGTAATATTAGCAGCTCAGCCTCAAACACTTCAATACATCAACACAATTCAAGGTCAGTCAGAACTAGTCTTCAGCATTTTTACTTAAAACTTAAAAGAACAAAAAAAAAAAACCACTTTTTAATTAGGTCCACCTTGACAATCCTGTAACAGTCATTTGTAGTGCTGCGTCAGGGGCTCAGGATTGGCAGGATACCCGTATATGGACGCCAGTTCAGATACAACAATTGTAACTACACAGTGACAGACAGGAGGCACAGCCAACCAGGAGCGAAAGAGTGTGAGAGAATAAACCGGTGTGAGATAGTTAAAGAGCTGGGTATCGTAATACATGACGAAAAAAGGATTCAGGACTGATGTGGTTTAAGCATTTTCTTGCTGAATAGGTAAGATTATGATTTATTCTCCAGTTGGTGGGAAGCTAGTGAATGATAGATGATGGTCAGCTGATATATTCTTGTGGGGGAAGTTGATGAGCTAGAGAACATAGGGAAGCTGAAAATAAGGCATTCTGCTCTCTAGACACAATCCCAAATGGCACTGTGTACACTATTTATGCTCACTCATATAGGGTATACCATCACATTAGACCCAATTTAGTGCAATGTATGTGCAATACAACACAATTGCACAAAAATTCATGGTTACATGTAATATTACTTTTAAGGCATGTCTTTTTTTTTTTTTACATTTAATTAGAAAAGTGATAAATGTGAGAAAATTAATTACGCTATCATCAATGATACTTCTTCCTTTCAGCCAGACTTGTTAGACAAAACCAGACTTAAGTTAGGTGACCAAAAAATACAGAAAATGTTATCTTAAAACATCTGAATACATAAATATGAAAATGTTAATGTGATATTCCTTCCTCGGCCGGTTGACATGCTCTAATGACAGCTGACTTTTTAATCAAGGCTGGTATGGAGTCTGACAAAGTTTGCTCTCCACATCGCTAGTTATTTACTAAGATTAAAGTAGGCAAGGCAAGAAGTACATTGGGCTTTGTTTGAGCCTCTTGTCACCATCATTACTGCCGGCCAGCAAACCCGCTGTGTCCTATGAGGTATACAGCAACAGCACCACACTGTGGAGTCACACTGTAAGGCAAAACAAAATCAGTTTATGAGCTTCAAGTAGCATTTTACTAGTTGTGGTAACTCATAGGGCTCAGTCCCAGCCCTTCAGATCCTGGAGGAATGTATCTAAAGCTGTCTTCGTTGTCCAGCAGCCTACAGCCATGATGACTTTCAGACTCCACCCCAGTAGCCCGCTGGCACCCTGTGAAGATATCAGAGAGGCCACGCTGCCAGCTCTGACCCTGGGGGCCACAAGAGCAGGAAGGCTGAGGGCCACACTGCCCACCACACCAGTCCCACTGGCAGCAAACAAACACACTGTCAGAGCACATGAGAGTGCTGACAAGGACACACAACGCGACATGATCACCAAGCCGTCCTCTGACAGCCAATCGGAGAGCATCAGGAGAAGTGCTGAACCAATCAGGAGCACATGAGCAGTCCAACGATCTTCACTGAGCCACAAAAAGCCGAAGGCAGACAGGGAAGGGCCCAGTATCTCGCCTGCCCACTCTAGATCTCTCTGGAGCTGAGACAGAGCTGGGGGCAGAGGGATAACAGCCAGAAATGAAGAGCATGCGATGAGCAAAAAACCCAATGATGGAGCTCGGTGGTCCTGCAGAGAGAGAGAGAGAGAGAGAGAGAGAGAGAGAGAGAGAGAGAGAGGATTATACAAATCCTTATATGTGATTGGGAATAATTACAAAAGCCTATCTGCCATTTTTTTCCCCTTTAAATGATAAGAAATGGACGCAGCTTTCATACAGCGCATCTTCTAATGACTAAATCCTGAAGAAAAAAAAATCTTTTCCCAGCTGCTAAAGAACAGTCAACAATCTATACAAAATCAAGAAGTACGTCTACGTGTATCTGTTTGAGGACTTAGGTATTACTTTTTCTTGGCTTTCTTTGATAAAAGCCCAGTCACTGCAAACATGAAAAATCAGTCAGTAAGGCACATAGAGCAAGTTACTGTATCCTGAAGCACAACTTACATCTGATTTAAAGGTCAAATGCGGAAGCGGTTAGTGAACTGAGCAGCTGAATAAGGCTTCATTATTTTACCCTGAACAGGTGAAAAGCAGCAGGCAGAGCTGAGAGTGACAGAACCATGTTTGCGGACACTGGGATCAACTCGTGTACAATCTCCATCAGTGCCCTGCGGAGCAGAAGATAAAATGTGCTGTTGGTAAACAAAATCTCACAGTAACAACAATGAAAACAGTAACAACAATGACACCCATGGCCATAACGATGAGTACTCTGAGGTCCAGACTTTGGTAGCTTCAGAAGTTTTTTTTTTTTTTTTTTTTCATGTATATACAAAGATTTACAATAAACCACCAGATGCTGATGCTCATCTGTTTTAGTTCAAATGTAGACACTAGAAATGTTTACACACACATTTTTCGTATTGATTGCTGTCTGTAAAATGTCTTATGTGAATATATAATACACTGTAAAAAATGACATCTTAGCAAGTAGAAATAGCTTGAATGCAAGATATTAATATAATTAATAATTAATTAATACAATATAATTAGCTAGTCAAATTTAGCTAAGATTTCCTATATTATAATATATAATATATATATATATATTATAATTATTTAATTTATACTAATAGCATAATAAGAAATATTAGACACATTTGCTCATATTCAAGATATTTTCACTCGCTAAGATATCATTTTGTGCAGTGTCTATAAAATAAAGAGCATCTCAGGTCTATCTTTTACACTAACTAGATAAAATAGATTGTAAGATCTCTACTCTGTTGTTCTTTAATATGATTCTTAAATATGATTTAAAGTTATGAAATGTAATTTAATTACTTTAACTTATTATTATTGGTGTAGTATGCATTCTGCATTGTGATATACTAACTGTGACACATTTCTGCAACGTGGACTTCACTAAAAGTTTAATCTTGGTTTTGACCCTGATGAATCCTACCTGCAGAAATGTTGCCTGATCATTTAGCTGAGATTAAAACCACGACAAAATGTTGCTATACAACGGAGGGCGTTAACTGGCCTGTGGCTTCTCTATAGGGTGTCCGAAAAGTCAGGAACCAATGGGAATATGTTAAGCAAAATCCACACAAACATAATACAGTGGCTGAGAACATGCATAGAGCATAAGGGTGAACATGCAGAGCATATGTTGTAAATAATAAATACAAAATTGAGTACATGTAGTTTTACTCTTATTGGTTCCTGACATTTTGGACACCCTGTACTAGAACAGATGATGGGAGGCCCGGAGACCCACACACTGCAATTTTTCCTTTCACCTGACGGTGGCAGCAGACTGTATTAACACAGTTAGCTAAAATCCAAAAGCCTTTCTTTTTTCAAATGAGTTAATCTGCAGAATGAGATTTAGGCAAGGTTACATACAAAAGTGCAAAGGGGCTGGAAAGCATTAAACATCGAAAACCTTTTGTGAATTCTTGAAAACGTCCTTAACTAGATTTGCAACTAAGGATTAAAAAATGACAATATAATTTATGATTGTTAATTTGTCCAATTACTTTTGGTCCCTATGAAAAGTGCTGTAATTCCTACACCATTCACTTGATTTGGATGTGAATACCCTCAAATTAGAGCTGGAAGTCTTTAAGCTCATATTCATTATTTGTTATATTGCTATATATATGGAATATGTGGGGGCCAATTAGAGTCCAGGGAGGCGGATGCAAATGCAGAAATTCTTTAATGAAGGCATTAAAGAAAGAAGTGAAACTAAAACAAGAAAAGGGTTAGGCTAATACTAGGCACGGCAAGGAAAACTAGAAACTAGAAAACAAAAGCTATTCACAGTGCAAACAGTAACTGAAATAGACAGAGACAGAAGCATAATGCTCCAACAAACAAAGAGGGAAAACACGGAATTTAAATAGGGTGACTAATAGGGAAACATAAAACAGGTGTGCAAAATCAGTAAAGGAAATGGAGTGTATAACAAAAGAATAGATTCAAAAAAAGTGAGTGAGAATGCGCTCTGGTGTGTGTGTATGCATTTTATATATATACAGTCAGGTCCGGAAGTATTTGGACAATGACAGACGTTTTTGTGATTTTGATTTTTTATACACCACCACAATGGATTTGAAATAAAACAATCAAGATGTGAACGAAGTGTAGACTTTCAGCTTTATTTTAAGAGGTTCCACAAAAATATGGCATTTACCATTTAGGAATTACAGCCATTTTCAGCAAAGTACCTCAATTTTCAGGGGCTCAGTGGTATTTGGACAAAGTGACATAATTGTAAATATAACCATAATTTTAATACTTGGATGAAAATCCTTTGCAGTCAATGACTGCCTGAAGTCTGGAGCCCATGTTCTCAAAACTCAAATTCTGAGTTTCCTCCCTGGAGATGCTTTGCCAGGCCTTCACTGCAGCCACCTTCAGTGGGTGTTTCTGTCTTCAGTCTTGTCTTCAGTAAGTCAAAAGCAGCTCTGTTGGGTTGAGATCAGGCGACTGACTTAGCCATTGAAGAATATTCCATCTCTTTGCCTTCAAAAAGTCTTCTTGTTTAGGGTCATTATCCACCTGCACTGTGAAGCGGCGTCCTATCGGTTTTGTAGCATTTGGCTGAATGTGAGCAGAGAGTATAGCCCTATACACCTCAGAATTCATCTTGCTTTTTCCTTGTCCAGAGTATTCTTGACTTCTGTTGATGTTGGGAAGGGGTTTTTCTTCACCAAGGAAAGGATTCTGCGATCATTCACTTTAGTTGTCTTCGATGGTCTTCCAGGCCTTTCGGTGTTGTTGAGCTCACCAGTGCTTTCTTTTTTATTAAGAATGTAGCCAACTGTTGATTTGGCCACACCTAAGGTTTTTGCTATCTCTCTTATAGATTTATGTTGTTTTTTCAGCCTAATGATGGCCTCCTTCACTTGCATTGAGATCTCCTTGGACTTCACATTGGTAGCTCCAGTCGAACAGCTGCCAAATGCCAACTCAATACCTGCTATCAACTCCAGACCTTTTATCTGCTTCATTTGTCTTGAAGTAATGAGGGAATGGACCGAACCTGGTCAATTAACTTCTTGTCAGTCAATTGTCCAAATACCTTTGAGCCCCAGAAAATGGAGGTACTTTGCTGAAAATGGCTGTAATTCCTAAATGGTAAATGCCATATTTTTGTGGAACCTCTTAAAATAAAGCTAAAAGTCTACACTTTGATCACATCTTGATTGTTTTATTTCAAATACATATACACACCCATACACACAAACACACAGATCAGTCATAACATTAAAACCAATGACCGGTGAAGTTTATAACATTGATTATCTTGTTACAGTGGCACCTGTCAATCGGTGGGATATATGAGGCAGCAAGTGAACAGTCAGTTCTCAAGCTGATGTTTTGGAAGCAGGAAAAATGAGCAAGCATAAGGATCTGAGTGACTCTGACAAGGCCAAATTGTGATGGCTAGACGACTGAGTCAGAGCATCTCCAAAACGGCAGGACTTTTGGGGTGTTCACGGTATGTAGTGGTTGGTATCTACCAAAAGTGGCCCAAGGAAGGACAACCGGTGAACCGGTGACAGGATCATGGATGCCCAAGACTCACTGATGCGCATGGGTAGCAAAGGCTAGCCCGTCTGGTCCGATCCCACAGAAGAGCTACTGTAGCACAAATTGCTGAAAAAGTTAATGCTAGCTAAGAAAAAAAAGGTGTAAGTACACACAGTGCATCGCAGCTTGCTGCGTAGCCGCAGATCAGTCAGAGTGCCCATGCTGACCCCTGTCCACTGCAGAAAGCACCTACAATGGGCACGTGAGCATCAGAACTGGACCATGCAGCAATGGAAGAAGGTGGCCTGGTCTAATGAATCATGTTTTCTTTTACATCATGTGGACGGCTGTGTGCATGTGCGTCATTTACCTGGGGAAGAGGTACCACCAGGATGCACTATGGGAAGAAGGCAAGCCGGCGGAGGCAGTGTGATGCTCTGGGCAATGTTCTACTGTGAAACCTTGGGTCCTGCCATTCATATGGATGTTACTTTCACATGTACCACCTACCTAAACATTGCTGCATACCAGGTACACCCCTTCATGGCAATGTTATTCCGTAATAGCAGTGGGCTCATTCAGCAGGATAATGTGCCCTGCCACACTGCAAAAATTGTTCAGGAATGGTTTGAAGAACCAGGTTCAAGGTGTTGACTTGGCCTCCAAACTCCACAGATCTCAATCCCATCGAGTATCTGTGGGATGTACTGGACAAACAAGTCCAATCCATGGAGGTCCCACCTCGCAACTCACAGGACTTAAAGGATATGCTGCTAAAGTCTTGGTGCCAGAGACCACAGCACACCTTCAGAGGTCTTGTAGAGTCCATGTCTTGATGGGTCAGAGCTGTTTTGGTGGCACAAGGGGGACCTACACAATATTAGGCAGGTGGTTTTAATGTTATGGCTGATCAGTGTACACACACATATATGTATATATATATATATTCACACATATACACACACGCACTTTTTTTTTTTTAGGTCTAATCTGGCCCCCCTGCTATAAGACATAACTACATCAGAGTTCCTTGTGTATTAATAGGCTTAGTGTGCATAAGGCTACTTGGTGGCTATAAGGCTCCTTTCTTTCTGAGCTAGCTAAAAACACAACTCCTGCCCAACTGCCTGTGTGAGGAAACTCTGGTAGAACAGACTTAACAGAGATGAAAAAGTAAGCCGTTTGCTCACCCTTACATTAAAACCAGCTAGATATTTAACTGGCCATCTCCTCAGTGTTAAAACGACCCACAACAGTCAGGAGAAAGGAAACGGAACAAATAAACTGCAAACCCTGTAAACTATCAGCAGTGTGCTGTTCTCACACTACACACTGCAGCTAAAGGTACAGTGTTAACTCACTAACTGTAAACAATGTACCATTAAAAAACAGCAGTTTTAGCACTAATACCATGAACGACAGCATGAAATTCAACGAAAAAGCCTTATTAATGTATAATACCGCATATTGTTAAAATATAATTTGCAAAGCCACGGCTCATAACAAGCTGAGCACTACACTAAGTCCACTACTTACGGATAATGGTTAAATCCCAAATGGCTTTCTGTTGTATTCATAGTGCACTACATAGAGCGTATAGACAGTCCTTCTAGGTGAACCGTCGCCTGTATGAGCCGGTACTATCAGCCATTACTCCATTTAGAGCACTTTGTATAAGAAGCAGAGAGACATTTAGAATTCGACCAGTGTTTACATGTGTGCGTTGTACTGCCCCTTGTGGTTGGGAGTCACATTACACATTTGCTGGATCCCACAGTGTAAAAAAAAAAAAAAAAAAAATAATAATAATAATAATAGTCCTGAAACCTACCAAACTATCTGCCAATTTACTTATCTAGAGGGTAGATAGATAGAAATACCATTCAACACCATTTTGTGACGACTGGCCAATGCCTGCTGAAAGCTTACTGGCATATTTTCATGTAGATTCAAATTTGTAGCAAGAGAAGAAAAAAAAAATTTCATGTGGAATAGAAAGTGTTTTAGTTGGTTGACGGTGGAGTGGCTAGCCACTTTATGTCCAGGGTGCCCTCCTTTTTAGTTATAGCTAGTCGTGCTGGAGTCCCTGCTTGCACTCTGTGCACAACGTACATCCTCTGTTTGCTGTGAGGTTTCTGTGGATGGTACCACATGGATACCTTACAGATGACTGTGGATGTTCTCACTTTGACAGTCTAATGATTGCACTTGCTAAAAACTATGCTCAAGTCTCTTTCATCATACAGTAAATATGTCACCTACATATTGTAGACCTAAAGCTAAAACTCTACTGAAAGCAACAATGACCCTTGATGCTTACACTGATGATCTTTCCAATACACTGCTTAGCACTCTATAGTTACATTTATAGAAAAGAAATGATTTATAATCACACTACCTGGTGTTACCCAGATGAGGACGGATTCCCTTTTGTGTCTGTTTCCTCTCAAGGTGTCTTCCTCATGTTGTCTCAGGCAGTTTTTCCTTGCATCACTTCTAGCTTGTCATTTGGGATAAATCTAAATCTATTTCTATATTCAGATATCTGTAAAGCTGCTTTGGAACAATGTCCATTGATAAAAGGGTTATATAAATTGAATCGAATAGAATTTAATTCAGCATATTATTCAAATTAGTTCAAAATCTAAGTTGGCAGAGCTTAATGGTTCTTGATCTCTCTTTTTTTTTTTTTTGTTTGGTCTGAGTCAAGAATAAGGAGGAAAAGGAATTTCGCAGCTACATTTAAGCCAAAACGCAAAACCAATGCCAATTTGGGCTCATTTCATGAATGAGTATTATCTACTGAGTTTGCTTGCTCAAAAACTTTGCTGAACAGAGATTTCTGTTCATTTTCAACTTTTGTACATTCATGGATTGACACATGGACAGCTACCATTTAAAGAAAAAAAAAATATGGTAAATTTCAAGTACAGCATTGAATGACACTTTATTAGAAATGTGAATATGCAACTGTCATTCTTTACATATTGCTGAATAACATGGCATCCATTTTATGTGATTTAGAACAACGCAGAAGCTGCCATTTTGCACCAGCTCTAAAATTTACTTTTATAAGAGAAAATACAAGGCTAAACTCAAACCAGTTTCACCAACACTAACAAAAAGGGTTTCGCTTTGTCATTCACTTCCTTGAAGCATATGATTAGTTAATAATATGAAGGAAGCAATAAATCTATTTTGAGAGTTTATGCAGTGATATATTGCAGTATTTATATATATATATATATATATCCCATAAACAAATACTGTCCTATGTTATAAGCTTGTTTGACCTACACAAATCCTTGAACAAACTAGATTCACTACAGTGTTTTATTAGGCTCTAGGACAGGCTATAACTCTGTAGGGTTTGGCTTTTAAGACCACGCTGGCCACGCCACGCAGGTCAGGCAGAGGCTCCTCAGGGCTAGCAGGAAGAAACTGAAAGTCCCGTAGCAGATAGCCAGTGAAGAGGAACATCTCCATTTTAGCTACAGACTCCCCGAGGCATAGCCGAGCACCCCCTCCAAAAGGTATTAGAGCCCGGAGACAGCTCCCATCTCCCTGCAAAAAGCGCTCTGAAATAAAGAATGTGCCCTATCACCATTATTAAGCCCTGGTTTATGTCGTTCTTGAGGTATAATATGCCATATAATGGGAGATTAGCTGTTAATATACCTGGTCTGAAGCTGTGTGGGTCAGGCCAAACCTCTGGATCATGATGAGCTCCAAATAAATTGGGGATAACAATGGTGTTTTTGGGGATGAAATATCCTGCAATGCTGAAGGGGCAATCACATCTCACAGACTTACAACATCCTATGCAACATTGCAATCTCTCAAATGTATTATACTGCTTATTGCCACAAATGACCCTGTATGTATCGTTTTAAAGAAATTATAAGTTGTTTCAAAATAGACAAGTGTGTGTTCATGTGTTAGTTTCTGAACCTATGTCTTGCCAGGTGTCTCTATGATTCCAAATTGAGTCTAGAGTCCAAAGCTATGTAGCAGGAGTCAGATTTTAAGTCCTAGAACTAGTACTTGAGTCTTGAAAACTATAAAACTCTACTGTGACAATGGATAATGTCAGGTAAGCTGACAATTCAAAACTTGGTATTTAATTTAATTTTATTTTAACTAGACTGAAACATAATGCCATTTCACACTGACTATATTATGTCAGCCCACTAACTTCTATTGGATTGTTAACAAGCCTTTCTTAAAGTGTCTTTAAGAGACATGCACTATATGGCCAAAACTATGTGGACACCTGACCGATCACACTCGTGGATTTTGAACATCCCATTCCAGATTTAGTCCCCCTTTGCTCTTATAATAACCAACATTATTCTTGGAAGGCTTTCCATTTGATTTTGGAGTGTGGCTGTGGGGATTTGTGCTCATTCAGCCACAAGAGCATTAGTGAGGTCAGACACTGATGTCAGGCAAGGAGGCCTGGTGCACAGTCGGCTTTTCATTTCATCCCAAAGGTGTTCAGTGGGGTTGAGGTCAGGACTCTGTGCAGATCACTCGAGTTCTTCCACTCCAACCTTGCCAAACCATGTCTTCATAGACCTTTCTTTGTGCACAGGGGCATTGTCATTCTGGAACAGGTTTGGGCTAGACCCCATAGTATCATGAAAGGAAATCTTAATGCTACAGCATACAAAGACATCCTATACAATTGTGTGCTTCCAACTTTGTGGCAACAGTTTGGGGAATGCTGTGATATTCAGTTTCCACATACTATTGGCCATTTAACGTATGTGAAGTGAGACGTCCTGTTCCCTCTCTTGTTTACTTCAACTACATTTTACATGCAGCCATTTTCTTTTGAACATTTATTTCATTGCTTATGCATAAAAATAGTCATGACCACCCAGATGGAATTATTATTATTAGAATTATTATATTATACAAGTCATTATTTGTTTGTGTCTTTTGACATGAGTGTTTACACACATTTTAGCAAGCATTCAATAAAATCAATGTTTTCTCACAAATGTCTGGAATAGGTAGGACTAGACGATAACTGATATTTCCCTGCATGTAAAATAAGTAACATGCAAAGTACACAATAACATGCAAACCAAATTATTCCAAGGCTACATTGCTGTCGCTACACCACTGTGACATTCGCTAATATGAGTTGCATGTCATATACCTCCAAGTGTAAGTCCTCATCTGTATTTAAATCTTCTGACAGTGTGTTCGTTACTGTAGACCCGGTGCAGTTACCTGCTGTCTCTGATGGCTTTGTGTGGCACAGCAAGTGGAGCCACAGGTCTCAATCTCAGCATCTCATTAATCACTGCACACAGATAGGGCAGCCTGTGTCTGTCACTGTAGCGAGGATACTGACCCTTCAGCACTCTATTTAGCTCCTCATACACTCTCGTCTGAACCTACAGCGCGATCAAAAGCAAGCAGCATGAATAAGGTGAAAGGGCACAGACAGCAGTAGGCAAAGAATTGTTTGGTTTTATTCTTTACCTGAGGCCACACTGATCATTTGGGGTGTGTTTGTGTGTGCATGGGGGGGTGGGTGGGAGGGTTTATTTTGTATCACTACCTCTGGCCTATGTAAGAGGAAGGCAATGGTCCAGCTGAGCCAGGCAGCAGTCGTCTCTGTTCCCCCTATGAGCAGGTCCACTGTGGTCATGTGTATATGGCTGTCTGTCAGAGTCTGTAGGTGAGGAAGAGGACAGAATGAGCAAACCTGAAATATGAAGAAATACACATCAAAGTCTGGCCCTTATTCATCACAGTTGCATAGAGCAAGATCCATCGATACATCTTACCGCTTATCCTACACAGGGTCACGGGGAGCCTGGAGCTTATCCCAGGGGACTCAGCGCGGGGACACCATGGATGGGATGCCAACCCATCACAGTTTCTAGCAAGATGTTTTTTGTTTTCAGCACGAAATTGCAAATGCGCCATTCGAGAGTGTGAAGTATATTGTATACTGTTCAATTCTCATTTTGACACAAATTTCAGACGAACATATGAAACACAAGCAGTTCAGGAAGTCTATTTCAATTCAAGTTTTTTTTTTTTTTTTTTTTTTTAAATAAAGCTAATTAAAAAGTTACTTAAATAAAGCTAATTATAAAGCAGCCGAAGTTCCATGTAAATGAACTGTCAATGCCAATATGCTTCCAAAATGCTTCCATATTATATAAATTAGGGTGTGTTTATGTAAATTAGATGTATATGAGAGTAAATTAGGGAGGGTCTTATGTTTATGACACGTAAATGTGATAACCACCAGTGAGCAGGAGCTGACATCCACACAGCTGAAGCATAATGCCTGGTTAACTCAGAACAATGCAATGACCATCAGTAAATGACATGATGCCCTGTTGATGTCCTGTAACATAATATTCGCTGTTGTCATACTTGCTTACCATCTTGGGTACTCTTCCCTCTGGTGATTGAAGGTACTGTAGAAGGGGCGCAGCAAAGTCTTGGCCTTCTTTACTATCCTTCTTTTGCTGGAACAACATAGATAAGATAAGAATATGATATTCACTGCACAGATTTGCGGTACCAAATCCTGTTTTCTTTTGTAAATATATGTAACAATATATTTGTACCTTAAACTCATCTAAGTGGCCTCCAATGAGCTCATCTCTTCTAGCTACCTCTCTCATTAGACGAGTAAAGGGAGCATTTGGCAACTTCTGGAAGGATATAATTGTGAATATGATCAGAATAGTAGCTGACCACACAGGAAAAAAAGCAACAATACTGTGAGCTTTAAGGATTCACTGAGGAACTGCGTTTTACTCTGAGCAGAGGGAAAGAGTCCAGAGCTGAGATCCATGGTGAGCCCCACAGAGACACAATCTTATTCAGACAGCCGTGCATCTCCTGAAGATGTACTGAGCTCTTTTCATACTGAGGAGAAGAAAGAGACTGATTGATAAGGACTGATATTTAGGCTGTAATAGGTTTTGATATGAAAGTGTAGTGTATGTTATAGTAGGAAAGCCAGTGCACTGTCACTAACCGATTTTCCAAAGGCTAGCATTGTAATGATGTTACTGGTTGCTACAGTGAAGTCTTCAGACAGGTCCACGGGCTTCTCGTTATAGTCCAGTAACACCTGTTAAAGAGTGAAAAACTGGATTCATTATTTGGGGAAGAAGTAATGTGATTGATCATATGACTACCTACAACTACAACCAAGGCCTTTTTTTCCCCCCCCACAAGTGGTGTAAGTGCCAATTTTAAAAATAAATATGCAAAAAAACCCACACACTTTACTTCATTTGGTGAATTTTATGTAACTAAAATAGGTAACTAACATAACTAATGCCAGAAGATCACACAGAAGTGGTGATCATGAAGCATTCATATCTGTCTGGAGTGGAAAAATGCAAAAAGAAAAAGCAGAAGAGGAGAAAACCTGATAAGATATTAATGCAAATTAATTGGATTTAATCAATTTGTGTGCTTCTTTGCTTCAGCATGTTGATGTAATTGAAATAGAAAAAAAATCAGTGGCTAACTAGCTTGCTAGTATTTAGAGTAAGGAGTGTGAGGCTAAGACAAGTTAAGTTGCTAGCTCGTTACTATTTGCGCTGTTGTTTTTATTTCATTGTTTATAAACCTATTATTCCTTTCTCCAAGATAATGAAGTATTAATTCTCATTATTCTTGCATATAAAATAACAGCATTGGTGTGGGTGAGTAAATTGTCACTTAGGGGAAGGCCCCCAAATGTTCAGAAATGGCCCTGGCTACAAACAAACTACAACTTGTGCGAAATGCAGCATCAAGAATATTACACACTAGAAAATAAGATCATATTAAACCACTCCACTGACTTCCGGTTTCCTTTAGAACTAATTATCAAATTTTATTACTAGTTTTTAAATCTCTTAATGGTTCTGCACCTTCAGACAGCTCTGCCTGCCTGATAAACTAGGTTCCAAATCATGATTTAAGATCATCTAGTGCTAGCCTTCTCCATATTCCATGTTGGAACCTTGCACAGAGGGGACGAAGCCTCATTTTGCTTTTATGCACCAAAGATCTAGAACATGTTACCATTAAATATGTTAGCATTCTGTGTCAAGCTTCATCTATCACTGATTAAAAAAAAGCTAAAAATGTTTTTTTTCTCTTCGGCTATTAACTAGCTTTTAATAATTGCCTTACTTTTACTGACACATTACTTTTACATTACTTTTATACTATTTTAATTATTGTATAATTATTTGTATTTATCATTATTTTATATGAGAGTTACTATTATTTACCTAATTTTGCTGTTTTAGTTTTGACTAGCTTTTGCTTCTATATTTCTGTTTTTTATTCCACACTGTAGACTAAAATGAAATGTGCTATATAGATAAAGTTTATTATTATTATTATTATTATTATTATTATTATTATTATTATTATTATTATTGTTGTTGTTGTTGTTGTTGATGATGTTGCTGCTGCTGCTGTTCGTTTGTTCATTCATTCATTCATTCATTTCTGATTTTGATTTATGAGCTCATACACAAATTCAACCCCAAACAAAAGAAAAATCTGATATTGTACCCTACTATCTGAAAATTTAAATCCACACAAACCTGTATGCATTCTGTACCTGTTTGAGGTATAGCGCTTGCTTTTCTATCAGACAGTGAAGAGACTCAGCAACACAACGCTGCAAAGCACTATGGGCCAGACGCCTGTGGGACCTCCACTCCTCGCTGTAATCACCCAGAGAGATGGAGTAGCCCCCACCTGACACTTTGTCAGCTAAATGAAGAGCAGATAAAGAGAAACATGATATAGAAAGAGCAGAAATTATATATGCATTTATTATTATATGCATTTATACATATATAAGACCCTGTATATAAGACTTTACCCGTGTATGAATGTGGTCTTCCTGCAAAGTCAGACCACTTTTTGACCAGAGCCTCACGAATAACCTCACTACTGTTCAGAATCACCATCGCTGCACAAAAGATACAGAAAAAAATGATAACCAGCACATTTTAAATGTCAGTTTTGTATTCTTACAGGTAGTTTTAAAGCTTTAAAGCTGAAATTGTGAAAGTTAAGAAATTATTCACTGGTGCTTCCACAGCGGAGACGATAGATATTCCCGTATCGACGAGCCAGTCCAGTCAGGTATATGGGCAAATGATCTTGGCTAAGCTCGAACATGTTTCCCAGGAAGGGAAGAGGGGGAGGCCCAGGGAGTGAGGGAGCAAGGGAACGTGGGAAGAGAAGAGAGAGGCAATGCAGAGGTTTGGACGCAGTGGCTAGAGAAAGGAAAGATGAAATACTGTTACAATGCTTGTTATATCATAAAAAATGTAACGTGGTCTGACCTCTTGATATTAAGTGCTATTAATTGTATACATTGTTTATGGTACACATTCCCTAAGCTGATGGTAAATTGATCTATTGACTAAGGTGTAAAAAAAAAGTCGTTATCTGTGTGATAAAGCAAGAACATCTACAGGATTGTAGATTTGGTTAGTGATGGGTATTGTATTGTATCTTGTGTTAAGTTATGACTAAATATATTGTACGCATTGTACAATCGGTGGCCATCATGTACAACAATCGCGTGATGACCTGAATAGACATGCATTTAGATCATTACTATTTTTAATTTATTTTATTTTTTACAGAAAAACCTTATGTTTTTTTCTCAGTAGAGGCTGCTTAACTTTGGTGGATGGACGTAAATGTTTAAATTTCGTATCTTATCTCATGGTGTATGTACTCTATATGGCCAAGTTTGTGGACACCTGACCGTCACACCCATATGTGGTACTTCCTCAAACTGTCGCAACAATGTTGGAAGCACACAATTGTATATGATGTCTTTGTCTTTGCTGTAGCGTTACAATTTCCCTTCACTGGAACTAAGGGGCCCAAACCTGTTCCAGCATGACAATGGCCCTGTGCACAAGTGACAAAGTGACATGGACTGTTCCAAATTCTAGTGGAAAGCCTTCCCAGAAGAGTAGAGGTTATAATAACAGCAAAGGAGAGACTAAATCTGGAACAGGAGTTTCACAACGTTTGGCCATATAGTGTAGCATAAGCATTAAGTTTGCATTTATTTCATTTTTCAGAGAGCACATTTAATCTGTTTTAAAAGGGCCCTACTGTAAATGAGACTCTGAACAAAACATAGTTCATCTGTACATTTGTAGCATTTTTTTTTTACTTTTAACTTTCAAGTGACTCACTGCATGTTGTAGCGTGCACCCTCTTTTACCTTACTCCCAGTCATATAACACCAAACACATATGACCTGCAAAATCTACATGCATTTAACTAAGGAATGTCCTTACCTTTAGACTGAACGCTTCTTTTGACATCTTCATTACTTTGTAGATTTCGCTGCCTTACAAGATGGCAGACTAAAACCAAGAGAATAAACAGCAGTACGGCTGCTCCTACACTTACTGCTATTGAATACATGGAGTGGCTTCTTAGCGTCTTTGTGTCTGTGGTCTAAAATACTCTGCTCCTTTAATCATTTTTCTCCTCTATCTTTCACACCAATCAGGGCTTTCTGTCCATCCTTTCTTAAATCAAGGATGGGTAAATATTGGTTTGACCTTCAGCTCAGTGTCAGGCAAAGTAATGGAAGTGAATGACTCTCTGTGGTACCTGATTCATGTGGGTAATGATATTTACTACATTCATTTGAAATCTACTAAGCTAAATGTTAAAAGAGGCCTATCACAGTGTACGCACATTTAGTGCCTGCAGAGTATGAATGAATAGTGGAGTCTGAAAAGGGTACACTGTGTTTTTGTGCATATTCATGTATAATATTAACAGCCAAACATCATCCTGACGTATTACCCCAGGAGGTCCGGGCAAAGAAAAGGAAGCCATTCATATGAAATGAAACAGTAATTCAGCGTATATATAATTAATACAGTGCAACTAGTTCTCAGTCAGAAAAATTGAATCAAAGGTGTGCAGTGTGGATGCGGATTCTTGTTTAGAGCCAAACCAAAAGCCGAGCTTTAAACCACTGCAGTTAAACCAGAGTGGGCAAAGTGGCATTTTAGTAAACTGCTATACTGAAAATGGCTTCTTTGTTCAGATGAGGGAACACATAGTGCCTCTGTGAGGATTTCATCTGCCTTAGTTCATGCTGTACTTTTCAAATATATTTATCAACGTATATAGTGTTTAATATTTTATATGGTGCACTGTTAAATTTACATTTATTGACTGACACCAGAGTTGCCAGTAAAGTACTGTAAAAGTATAGTAAACAATTGCTGCAAATCGTAATTAATAGCAAAGTACTGTGATACGTTTACATGTAATTATGTTATTTTTTTTTTACAGTATATAACATACAGATGACTTTACAATAATGTACTGCCAGCAGAGTGTATTCACTGTAAATACTTGTAAAAATAAAAAATTACAGCATAAACTAAAATATCCAAGCCGTTGAAGGTTAAGGGTCTTGCTCAAGGACCATGTCACTTTGGTATTGCTAGGAGCTGAACTGATGACCTTTGAAGCTGTAGCTCAAAACCCTAACCACTGAGCCACCACTTCCCTCAATGAGCTTCCACTGATTCAACCACTTCTACTTTTGAATTAACTTTTCCTAAAAGCCAAATTTCAGTGTCTCCCTAAACCAACTAGCATATAAACTTTGTGTTTGCCTAAAATATTCACTAAAATAAAGGGCACAAAAAAGACCAACTAATTTGCAGATGTTTACACGAAGAGAATCATTCTCACTCCTGCTTAAAATATTCGATATCCCAATATGCATTGCATTTTCTGGTATATTACTGCTAACTATTGCATTGCTCGCTCCGCCCAATCATTTACAGTAAAAAAGTTTTTTTTTTTTCCTGTAAAAGAAATATTGTACATTTATAGCATTTTTTTAGCATTAGTGTATGTTTTGGTATTGGACAAAAAAAAAAAAAATCCCTTCACGATCCCATTTTGCTGACTTTTGCAATTTATTTGGTATTTCTACAAAACCTCTTTATAAAAAATGAAACAGAAGAGAATGATAGTCTGTAACCTTTACATCCAACAAAACGTAACAGTGCATTCATTTCAGTAGCGGTGTGAGTCAGGAACAGTGTGAGAAGAACTAGCACATAGTCCTTACTATACAGTCATATGAAAGTAGATAATGTGGCACATAATATGTATCCTGCAGACAAACCCAGTTGAAACAAAGTATTTAAACAAATATTATGTTCGATGGATGATTGATTATTTATATAATATTAGATATTTATGAACTTTGTCACAGTATGGGGCATAATAACTGTAAGAAAGTAGATATACATTGCCTAAAGTTATGTACAGTGTGGGTGGAGAATGTGAAGTGCTGAAGGTTGTACAGTGTATCTGCATGCAGCGGCTGCTCTTCACTAGATGTTCTAGCCTTGGGTGTTCGGGGTCACGTGGCTCAGCGAGGCAGGCCGCAGCTTCATCTCAGTAAACGCGAGGGAGATGTCCTTGCCCTTCCAGTCAATCCACACCACCCCCTGATAAACACACATTAGAAACAGTGAATCCACAGTCAGTTTTTTAACTTAACCGCAAACACACCTGCCATTTCTCACAGGTTAACCATATATTATAGACATTGCATTTTATGGTGCTAATTGAGCATGAACCCTTTCGAGGCACCATTAACCAGAATTTAGCACAAATATGGAATTAATATGAAGTTGAGTTAACAGGTAGTGTGGAATTTATTGGTAACCTGATTTGAAATTATTGTGCACTAATGCATCATGTAGTAAGCGAAAGAAAATTAAAGGATGGAGTGTATCTTTAAAACAAGAACAGCTAAAGGAAGCCCTTTAAAGCCTAATGAGCTTGTGAAGTTGGGTGATAAATGAGGATTCTCTCTCAAACAAAACCTCAGTTTGATTGACTGACTGTAGACAGATAACATGCAGTCATGGGCCGCATTGAACCAAACTCCTTTTCCCTTGGACTAGTAATGTGTATTTTTTTAAAAACTGTTTCATAATCATATTTTTTTTAGAGTTTCTTATAATAAAATAAAGCACCCTGTTATTCAGAGGTTTGGATTCACCAGATATATGGTGTGTTTTATTCAACACTATTTTATTTGCTAACAAATAATATAAAATGCAGGTCTTATGCAACTTTTACAAATGTATGCAATTTGTTTAGCACTTTAAGAATTTTAGGAACAATTTTATGTTATTAACTGCTAATATCCTGCAATTCTAACATTACTATTACATTAGAATTCTTGATGCTATTCAACTTCCTTAGTTATTTTTGGAACCATTTTACAGCATTGTACATTCTTATAGACACTTCTAAAATTTCTTAATATTTTACGGTTTGATGTGTAACATAAAGCGCTAGCATCATATTAGAATGCATTTAAAGTTATTTCTAGAACTATTACTTAACTACTTAATATTATTGAGAACACAGATTCACTGATTATTGAAAACACTGATACAGTATGTAACTGCTATAGTAAAACACTAGCTCTTGAAAAAACAGAAAAAATTATATTGATAATATGAAATAATTTCATCTGTCTCTTGATTACAATATTGATAGTAGTCAATATTATGAGTGCTGCTCAATTTATGTAGAGTAATTAATTTGAAACTTGTTGTCAAATATATCGTTATGCTAAGCACATGACTTGGATTAAATCAGGATTTCTGGTTTATACCTGGTCCTGCATGAAGGTTGCATAGACACCATTGAGATTTGCTTTGTAGCAGTTCTTGTACCACCAGCCTCCCATGTAGTTCTTTGCACAATAGACACTGTTAATGCTGGGTCCCTTGTCCTTAGTTGAGAAAGGACAACCATTGTGGTATCTCATTGAATCCCCTGCAAACAGGCACAAACAAAAAATTACACCACAACCCACCTCTTTCATGTGTATATCCTATTGTCAACACTCTTCTTACCAGCTGTGCCAGAGTATCCAGACAGCTCAATGGTGTAGTAATTCACCGCCGATCCCACAGAGAAGTTGGAGTAGTGAGCGTAGGCCGTGTCATTTCCTAAACGCAAATCGATGCGCAGGCTCATTGGTTCCATGCTAGTCAGGGCATGAAGGATGTCATTTCCTGAAATAGGACAAAGATGGTTAGAAAAGCTAAGAGAGGAAGATGATACAGCATAAGCCTGGCAGCTTACCGAGCCAAAATTCTGCACTCAACTCTCCAAAGCCTTTGCTGTAATCTTTCCATTCTCTGAAGAAATCAGTAGATCCGTCAACTCTCCTCTGGAATACCTAACAAAAAACACACACACACTTTTTTACATACCTTTGTAATTGAAACAGACAAGGTGGTAAAGAATACAACACTATTCTTAAACTAACTATTAAGCAAAACTGCATAGTCAAACCTACTGTCCAGCCTCCTCCATCAGTCTCCGTATCACAGTAGACCCACACTGCCTCTCCAGCTTTACCCTCAGGGTAAATCTCAGCCTCTCCCGACTTCTTCATGCCATTCAGCTGCACCTGGGAGCATTCGGCCGGGTATGGGTAAGGCAGTTGCGCTGTAGAAGAGGAAGGTAGAGACCGTGGCAGACTTAGAGGAACCATACATGAGGCAAGGGTTTACAGGAAAGAGTGATCAGCTCACCTGTTATAAATGCAGTGGAAACGACACTGATGTACTGCCCCTCACTTTCTCCATCTACTTTTACAGTGTAGTGGGAAGATGCCACCAGGTCAGTTAACTCGTACTGGGACACAGTTGGATTTAGGATCACCTCCTGTTCATGTAAGGAAGACAAGCTGTAAGTAATATGATTACATTACAGCATTTAAAAGCCCAAGAAATCTGGACAAGTGCTCATTTGGAAAATGGACATGTGACAGGGATACAGAGTTGAGCACTTACATTTATTTAAAAAAGACAATAAAGGGTAAAAATAGAAGAGCTAAGGTATAAGGGTTATACACTATATGGCCAAAGGTTTGTGGACACCAGACGTTTGCCAAGGTTGGTGTGGAAGAACACAGAGCACCGAGCCCTGACCTCAACCCCACTGAACACCTTTGGCATGAACTGGAACGCCGACTGCACCCCAGGCCTCTTCGCCCGACATCAGTGCCTGACCTCACTAATGCTCTTGTGGCTGAATGAGCACAAATCCCCACAGCCATGCTCCATAATCTAGTGGAAAGCCTTCCCAGAATAGTGGAGGTTATTACAGCAGAAAAGGGGAGACTAAATCTGGAACGGGAATGTTCTAAAAGCAGATATGGGTGTGATGATCAGGTGTCTACACACTTTTGGCCATATATATTTATATTTCCAGTATACTTACCTTAACCTCTTCTCCAACTTGGTATGTAAGCCTATAGCTTCTGAAAGATAAAGGAGTGGTCTTCCATGAAATCAAAGCTGAATTCCAGGTGACTTCACTGGGTGTCACTACCTGAAGCTTTACTCCTGAAAAACATTAAAAAACATGATAACCCCATCACCTCCATAACTCCATCAACTAAAATGTGCAGAAGAAAATAATTGCTGTGGTGGGGATACAACACAGTAACTTCAAAGTAATTTAAGGTGAAGCAATTTAAAGTTTTTTTAAGATCCATATTTTTGGAAAGAGTTCTTTGTTTCCTGTTCAATAACCACTAGCCTTGCTCCTCACTAACTACTGAAATGTGGCTTTAAATGTTCAACATATACCAAGGTAACAACAAAGTGCGTCTGATGTTTACTAAACGCACTTTTTAATGCCCTGTGGATGATGGCTAATCATTCAGATGTTCTGACTTACCACTTTTTGTTGTGAAGGTTGTGGAAACAGAGCTACTCTGGAGACTGTTGATTTGGCTCATGATCTTCACTGCATAGAATGTAGATCTGTGAAGACCTCTGAGCTGGTGCTCCACAGAAGTGCCAGACAACATCACTGTCACTGTCACATTAGGGGCTATAAAATTAGAAATATACTTGATTAGATAAGGAATAAAACAAGATATGAGAGCTCATCATCTGATAGTTCAAAACACCAAAGATGAACTTGACTTACATCTTGTAGATCCATAACTGAGGATATAATAATCAACTTTAGCTTGAGAAGGCTTCCATACCAACAGTGCTTTACTGTCTGTGACATTCACAGCCTGGAGGTCAGTGGGGGAGTCAGGTACTAGAAAGGACAAATGGATGTATACAGTTGACCTACTAACACTACAGTTATGCTGATGAACCATAAACATGTAAGCTCCTGACATAGTGTGTACCTGTAACAACTGAGGCTGTGGTTGCTTCACTCTCTATTGCTCCCATAACTGACCTGACACTAATTTCATACCGGGAACCAACAGAGAGCTTGGAAATGAGAACATGGGACAACTGTGAGTCAACAGACATGGATCCTGTCACCCCTGAAAAGTAAAAGTATACTCCATGTCACAAAGCAAAGGATTTATAAACACAGTATGTAGTAAGTGTTATAACCGTCTACAGTACCATTTGCAGAATTGCTGTATGTAACTTTGAATCCTGTTACTGTGCTTTTAGGTTTGGTCCAAGACAAGGTGAGAGATGTTTCAGTAATGTTGCTGAACAGCAGTTCTGTCGGTGGTTCAGGTCCTGGGGAAGGACACAGAAAGACGGGGTGAGGATCTTTATAGATCAGTTGAGAAATGTAATTTTAAGAGCAGTGCTTCAAAAACCTTGTCCTTCATTCATGTTCAAAGATGCATGGCATTTACTTGGTACTGAATATGACAAATTCATTCATCCAATCATTACTTCATTCATTCAGTAACTGTTATTTCCTGATCAGGGTGGATCTGGAGACTATCGCACGAAGTATGAAATATCCCAACCTAACTGTAAATCTTAAATGCAAGAGTCAATTTGTGTAGGAATATGCATACTTTCTAAACATATCAATTTAAATCTACAATTAACCTATATTTAGATATAACATACTTACATACAAATTTATTTTTGTACTCAATACAGTAATAAAATAAAATAAATAATAAAATATTTATTTCTAACATTTAATAGATTTAAATGTAAATATTAAATATAATTTATAATGGAAACATAAACCTTAAATACTAATTGTAGATGTTTGAAGTAGATGCTAAATGCTAATTGTTCATATGCTGATTGCCCACCCTCTCAGAGTTTTCCATCATCTAGAAGAGGTCAGTGTGAGTTCAAAGATACAAACAAAAGGATTAAACACAGTGTCTGAATTAGAGATGAAGTTTTTGGCTGTTTTGCCATAAAATAAAACACACACCCTATACTCCAATGCTCAGATGATGTATAGAAGTGTATGAATGAATGAATGAATGAATGAAGTGTAGAAGATGCTAGCATAGAATATTGGATAACAACAACAACAACAACAACAACAATAATAATAATAATAATAATAATAATAACAATAATAATAATAATAATAATAATAATTATTATTATTATTATTATTATTATTGTTATTATTATTATTATTATTATTATTATTATTATTAAAGCTGCAAGCAGCATTTTCGGGGGCCAAGCACCCAGATTCAGTGAGCCGCACATTCACAGACGTGCTACAATTGTTGCCTAAGCAATCATAGGAAATCAGAGCTATAACTTTAGGCAAAGGGTTTCAAGAGTGATTTGTGAGTAGCAAAAATGGCTTCATAACTCCATAACTACTTGTTATTGTAACTTTTGACCTGTAGGTCCTGAAGAAGACTACCAAGTTATGTGTCAGTGCGCAAAGTTGTTACTGAGATACAGCCTCACTTTCCGTTTGTTGGCAGATTTGTTGGCACATTACGGGCAAAGCGTTTGGAATATCAACATTCTTTTGATAATTTTAAATTAATTCTGAAGATGATGTATGCCAAATTTGGTGTTGATTGGACATAATTTGCAGGGGCATACTACTGTAATGTAGTGAGCATACTCCAGGGAATTATAGGAAAAGGGAACTGTGAATTTAGCACAAATTCTTCAAATAATATAAGGAAAAAAATGAGAGTTGTTACAGTTCTTGACCACAAGGTGGCACAGTCACAAAACTTCTTGGGTACATTCTTGTTTTGTGATGATGCGTAGATGCATTGCTGAGATACACCCTGTTTTTTGCATTTGCTATTGCGTTACAGGAGAACAGTTTTGAATATCAAAATTCCTTTGATAACTTTTGTTCAGACAGGATGATGCTGTCAGATTTGTTGGCCCATTATGGGCAAACCATTTGGGATATCAACGTTTCTTTTGGTGGAGAATGGACACAGAGAATGGAGACAGGGTTCAAAAGTTATCACCATAAACGTACTTTCAAATTAGGCCCAAATTTGACCTGATGGTGGGGCTAGAACGTTGGCAGCACTTGGCCCAAATTTGGTCAGAATGTTCCTTAGACCCTCGCCAATCAGTGTGCCAAATTTCACAACTTTTTACCAGATGGTCCTATGGGTTGCCATAGACACCCTAGCCAGAAGAAGAAGAAGAAGAAGAAGAAGAGGTAGAATAAGAATAGGGTGCCTACGCATCTTCGGTTCTTGGCCCCCTAATAATTCCACTGCTTGTACAAAAACATTAGATAGATAATTTAAGTTCCATTTAAGAGATATTTACACTGCTGAACATCTTCATTGCCTTGATCTGTAGTGCATTAGTGAAAGTATGATTATTTACCTGTGGAGACAAACAGACGGTGAACTTTGGACCGTACATGAGGCCCGGAGCTGAACAAGGACACAGAGTACTTTCTCTGTGGTCGAAGATTCTTGAAATGATAGGAGCGAGCACTTCCAGCAAGAATCTGTGAGAACTTCTCTGCACTCTTTCTATCAACTTTTCCACTGTAGACTTTAGATGCAGTTCTGTTTAAACTATATAACTCATCTGCTTTTATATCACCCTCTTGGTTTTTCTCAGCTTCCTCTGCATCATCCTCACTGCTTCTTCCTGACCAAACTTCCCTCCTTGTTACTGTGAAATTCCTGAATAATCCTTGAGGAGCCTCCCAGGTGATAACAAACCCAGTGGCAGTTATGTTGTGAACCTCAACTGGTCCGATGTCAATTAATTTTGTTGTCCTTTCAACATGCGTTTTAGACATTGTGATATTTTTTAAATCGCGGTTTAAGTTGCTCTTTCTAGAAGCATCTTCTTTGACACTGTGGTGCAAACTCTTGTCTTTTCCGCTGGTGGAAGTTACATTTACATCTTTCTCTTCTGTTACAGATATTTCTTTTGTGATAACTTTTGTCTCGTCACCTTGTAGAAACTTGTTGCCTTTCTCACCGGACTTTTTTACATTGACGTTGTCGACGTTTCCCTTTTGAGATGATTCTTCTTTAATAAGTGTGGTGTTACTCTTGTAAATCTTGTTGTCCCTTTCACTGAAAGTAGTCCCATTTATATGTTTTTCCACTCTTTTCTTTTCAGCTGTAACGTCATTAAGAACTTTTGTCTCATTGCCCTGTAGTAACTTTTTGCCCTTCTCAATGGATGTTGTTACGCTGAGATGGCTGTCGAGCTTTGTCTTTCTAGATGATTCATCTTTAGGAAGTGTAGCATTGCCCTGGTGTAGCTTAATGTCCTTTCCAGTAGGAGTAGTTATGTTTGCATGTTTGTGTGCTGTTTTCTTTCCCAGTGTAACCTTAAGAACTTCCACCTTCTTCCTTTTCTCACTGGAAGCTGTAACATTTATCATTCCAGATGTTTTTTCTTTAAGAGGTGTGACATTGCTTTGGTTCTTCCTGTCTTTTTCAGTAGAATTAGTTACATTTAGATGCTTCTCCACTTTTGTCTTTCCTGATGATGCGTCTTTAAGAGGCGTGGTATTACCCTGGTTTAGCGTCTTGTCCTTTTCAGTGGAAGCACTCACATTTACATGTGTTTCCCCTTTTTTGTTTCCAGATGTTGCTTTTTTATTAGCTGTTGCCTCATCATCCTCTAATAACTTCTTTTCTTTGTTGTTGGCAGCTGTAACATTCAGAAACCTGTCTACTTTTATCTTTCCTGATGATCCGCCCTTAGGTAGGTTGTTGCTTTGACGCAACTTCCTGTCTTTTTCAATGGAAGTAGTCACATTTGAAAGTTTCTCCACTATTTTCTTTTCAGAGGATCCTTCTTTAGGTTGTGTGATGTTACCCTGCCTAGGCTTTTTGTCTTTTATAGTGGAAGAAGTAACATCTGAGTGCTTTTCCACCAGTTTCTTTTCAGTTGATCCTTCTTTAAAAAGTGTCACACTGTCCTGGCTTGGTTTCTTGTCTTTTTCAGTGGAAGTAGTAATATTTGAGTGTTTCCCCACCATTTTCTTTTCAGACGATCCTTCTTTAAAAAGTGTCACACTGTCCTGGCTTGGTTTCTTGTCTTTTTCAGTGGAAGTAGTAACATTCGAGTGTTTCCCCACCATTTTCTTTTCAGACGATCCTTCTTTAAAAAGTGTAACGCTCTCCTTGATTGTTTTTTTGTCTTTCTCGGTGGACGTAGTCACATTTAGGTGCTTTTCCAACACGTTCTTTTCATGGCCTTTGCGTTGCTTCTTATCTCTTCCTTTTAACTCTTCTGTTACATTTGCATGCTTCTCCATCTTTTGAGTCACAGATGCTCCTCCTTTCAGGATCTTCATAACACTGTCCCGGGATAGCTTTTTGTCATTTTCAGTAGAAGTCTCATTAGACAAAGACACCTTTACTTTTTCTGAATTTGTTTTAACAGATACATTTGCTGACTCTTTAGTGCCTTTTGGCAATTTAGTTAAAACTTTTAACGTTCCATTAGATTTCTTCTCAATGCTTTGAGTCACAGTAGGGTTCAGACGCAAATCTTTGTTCAGTGGCATTTTCTCGCTGGCTACTGGGCCTCTTGCTTGATCTTGATGCCTTTCCACTTTGTCCTTTCTATTTATTATTGTATTGTTTGCCTTTGATTGTTCCCAGGATGATGTCACTTGCTTGACAGTGATACTATCAGAGGACAGCTTATTTTCCTTATTAGCTCCTGTAAAAATGAAAATTGTATTTGCCATTAAAAGTAAATTGCTTTCTAAAAACTACAGGTCTGTTTATCCATCATGTGTCTCACCTTTGCTGCAGTCAATGCCAGTGAAACCGGGCTGACACTCACATTTTCCGTTGACACACATTCCATTCTTGTTGCAGTTATTTGGGCACTGTACTCCAGAGCAGAGGGTGCCTATAGACAGGGACAAAAATTCAGTGCAGCAGATTAAATCAAACCTTTACCAAGGCACTTCATAAGGCTCACAGGGGATATTACCCATTTAGCATAATGTTATTGTATAACAGCACCTAACTGCTAATCAGCTTGAGTGTCAGGCATTTTTTCCCCCCTGTGTTTCCTGTTAATTGGTGACATTGGTGAAGAGGTGTGCAGTGGGATTTCCAACCCACTGTCATCCAATACTGAGCTTCCCAAAAGAGTTCTTAGCACAAACACAATTCTTATTATTCAATAATACTAATACTAATACTACTACTAATAATAATAACAACGACAATAATAATAATAACCACACTCACATTTCTTTAATAGGCAATAATGTTATAACTTTTACCCTTATCTGCCAAATAATGGCATATTTGACCCCCTTCCCTGTGTTTATGACACTACCACTAAAATATTCCAAATAAATCTATCAATAAGTGACGGAGAAGACAGAAAATACATTCACTGTTCGCTGATCATTTCTAGTGAAATCTAAAATGCAGAGTATCCACCTGATGTTTTGTTATGATTTGATATCACACAGTAATAAGTCTCAATAATATATTCATGTCAGCCCACAATTTTTAAGTATTCTGCTGCTTCTCACCAGGTTACCACCTGCACTGATTTATATAAAAATTCAGCATATTAATATTTACAGTCTAATTCCCTATCTTTGTGCTTGCACCATGACCACCAAATGAGTGGTCTTATTTTGCACAGGACTGTTTGCTACACTTATTCTGTTAAAGAAATGCATTCAGGTGACACATATGAATTTGAGACATCTTACACTTTTTCTTCAAAGCTGACATTTCCTTTTCCAGGATCTCTACTCGGTCCTTCAGTGCAGCCATCTCAGCCTCACAGCCTCCAGTGCAAGAGCCTGGCATCAGGCTGATATGATGCGTCATCACCAGAGGAGAACCTGGCTTCAGACTCAGCTCTGTTTCCTGAGCTTTGCTGCTGTTGACCGTGTCTTTCTGAGGCTCCTTCTGAATGCAGCCTTCAGTGATGACAACTTTGATTGGCGAGCTTGAGGGAGGCTTGTCTTTGGAGGTTTTCTTAAAGCTAGGAGTCTCAGGAGGCATTGTCGTAGAGAACAGGGTCTGACTGACATTACTGACTTTTGAGGCAGGAGAAAGGGTTGGGGTTTTTGGTTTGATATTCAATGTAGCAATAGTATGAGGTGCTGTTTTAGTGGAATTTTTCCTCTCGCCTACTGAGGCTTGAAGAGTAGGAAAAGGGGTTAGTAGGAAGAGGAAAGCTAGGAAGATGAGCATAATGAATGGATGCCAGGGGAACAGTCACTGCTGTGGGTAGAGGTTGAAAGTCTACTTTGATAATAAAGTTTTAGAAGAATCAGATCCTGGTACTGGTTCAGATATTGCTAAATCTTATGTATTACCTGAAAAAGAAAGACAGCTTCTTAGACCATACAAGCAAGTGCGATTTATCAAAATATGTATCTATAACCATAGAACATGGAATCATTCATGGGCTTCCACATCTGGGACATCATTATATTTAAGAGTAAAAATGTAGAAATAAGTATGAATTTATAGTTTTACTCTTCGATGTGATGCACAGCCAAACCTAAGAATGTACTCTGCATACCATGCCAAAAATTTAGATGTGTACAGAAGAGAGGAATGAACTCAATATTAAATATTTAGCAAGAAAAAAAACCTGCCAGCAAGACTGTACTTAACAGAGGTACACTGTGTACTCAGGCTCTGAAGGACGGTAATGTCTTTGGCTTGACTCTTATATAAACTTAGGAATACTGAATGTTCCCAAGTGCAATTTCTAATAAACTGTTTAGCTTCTAGTAACTCTTACTCCCCAAAAATAGAAAAAGAACATAATGTGAGAGTTTAACATGGCCAAGCTCCAAAAAAAACCTACTCTGGTAGTAAAGGTAAAAACTTCCAGGTTATCCTTTAATAATACAGCAGTGTTTTATACACTTTCTGTCAAGTAGGTTGTCACCAGTTTGCTTAGAGATTAGCAAATAGATTACAACACAGGAAATGAACTGAATGCCTGAAATGCACAATGTATTACACAATTTCATTCATTCATTCATTCATTCACTCATAAACATTTAATGTGTACATTTTCCATCTTTTAAAACCTTTTAATCCATTAAAGCAGCAACACAACAAACGTGTATCAAAGCTTAGAATCAGTATTATAATGGAAACTCACTCGATCTTGAGCTGCTGTTTTGAGCTGCTACAGTGTGGCTCCATCCGTCTGACTTGAGAACCTCCAATGGACTGTCTGAGAAAGCTAGAAGGAAGAAAGATTGCATGAGGTACACCAGCACCTGAGGAGGGAGGCAACCAAACCTATATACTTAATGTAACAACCAGTTTCCCCGCCTCTCAGCTGATTTACAGTAAGTATGTGACTTGTTCCGTTTTATTTATCTAGAATGAGAAAACTGCAAGTTTAAACACACTCCTATATGTGTTTAGGAAAGAAATAATAACAATCTGGCATCGTCTTTATTTGTAAGTGGTCTTTAATAAATTTCTAAGGTCATTTTGGATACATGGCTGTTCATTCTTATGTGTGATATAGCTGAACATGATATAGATATTAAGCACAACACATGAACATGCATTCAAGCATATACCCGTACCGACACAGGCTCATGCTCCGTGGCCTTATATATCTATTTGTTTCACTGCAGATATATAAATCTCATCTCGGTCATGCTATATAGGATATGTAGAGTACTTTTCCTCTGTATGCCAATGTGTTACAGTCTAAGGATTTAGACAGGAACGTAAAGAGGGCTTGTCACTACCCCTGGCTGCATCATGATGGGTGGTCTGTTCTCAATAGTATTCCTATCTGGACCTGCTTCACAGGATGCTACATTCTCACATTAGTTCCTCAGTGTGTCTGAGCTGACCTTTGCCTTTTTCACTAGGGCTAAAGCCAGGCCTTTATGCAGCCATGGATGTACACAGACAGGGCCAAACAGCCATACACAAGCTCATCTACAACTGAGATTTTATAGATTAATGAGGTAAAAAATCTGAATTTCTTGAGATATAAAATAATAAGATTTGAAAATAATAAGTGAGAACACAGACTGGATTTATTTATTCTGGAGAATCTTGTTACTCTGCTGATGGACTGATTAAATATAAGCATACATAAGCATACTCTGCTGTAAAGTGGGGAGAAAAATTAAAATATGATGTGTGAACCATTTTCAGGTTTTATATATGTGTGTATGTATATATGTATGTTTGAGGTTGGTCCCTTATAACTGCCCATATATATAAGAAAAACTGCAAATGTGTATCCAAGTTACAGTATTTGGGGAGAACATTTTTAGTGCACACCACTAGTCACATAAAAAAATCATATAAAAAGATTCCTTTCTTCTATACAACTGAAAATATATGCATTTCACAACATTTATATTTGCATTTATTGGTGCTAAAGTAATGAGAAGTTTAATGGTGATAGAAAGACAAGGCGGCCATTCACCTGGTCCTGACTGAAGTGACGGCCAAAGCCCCCTGGTTGCTTACATTGGACTGGCCTTCAGAGATTAAAATAATATTAGCGCATAAAGCTTTGGTTTGTTCCCTCAGCCTCCTCCACAATCTCCAGACCTCCACCCGTTACCTTCCTTACCTTTCCTTCCTGATTGTTCGCACTTCCTCTCCTTCTCTCTCACTGTTCTCTATACGTTCTGCTCCACCTGAAAGAATTCTCGTTGCCTTTCCCAGCAGCCTAAACTAAACGACTCACCATTTTATTTACGCAATTAATTCTTCATACCATTTTAAGAACATCTTAAGGATACGCGTTTGCAGTGTTTGAATGTGGCTCTGTCCTGCCCTTTTCATACGTACAGACAGTTCTGAGTTCTCCTGAGCACAAAGGCTCCTCTCACACTCCTCACCTCATGATCAGGGTAGAGGGTGGGCGACTTCAACAAAATAAACAGAAGTATTTGCGGGGAAACTGAAACACCCCCTCTGAACTGCAGAGTGAGGCTCGATCACTGGACGAGCCTGAAATGGAAGGGTTTGTACAGGTGAAAGTGCTGGCCAAATGAATAAGTGTGTGGATATGCTAACATAAGCACATGCTATCATGTGGTCACCTGTGTGTGGTCAGTGCTTTATGACTTTTTGAAACATTTTGCTTAAGTTTGATGAAATGTTGATCTCTTATCCTGAGACATTTTATCGTTGTGCTTTACATTCACTTTTATGTTGACATACACATTACTTTTAGATTCAGTATTTTATTTGGAGGACCGTATTCGATGTTATAAGCGCAAATGCTCTGTACATATAAAAAGTCTCTAAATAAAAAGATTGTCAGCAGCAAAGATACAAGAAGATACAAAAATAACAAGATGACATACACTATCTGTAACTGACAGGACATTACATAAGATCATTCAAAGCAAATTAAGCAGTATATACATTTGCCTAAAGGGTGCATATACTAAGAATAATTAGGAATAACTGGTGATCATTTCTGTTGCCAAGAAAATAATTGAGGTTTCCAAACATGTGACACCACAAGTCTTTCCAGTGGTCACTTGTAGACCTTTGGATGTTGGAACAGATTCTCAGTGACAGAAACAAGTTGGTCCCCAACGTGCAATCAGTTTGTACTACTGTGATTCGATTCAGGTCTACTTATTGTACCATAATTTTGTCATTGATTGACCGGATTATTGGGAGCAGCCTTCAACTTGGTATTTTATTAGGAACTCTTTAAATCCCTTGCATTGTGTCTTCATGTTTGATGCTAAGCATTTCTCCTTGGGAAGCCTTTGCTCCACCCATGTATTTGAATCCAAAAGGTACACCATTCTGAAAGAGGGAAGGGGTGTGTCAGTGGTTTATACTTTATACTGGATTGTAGCAAAGCATTTAGCACTACACACTAAACAAAAAGCACTGCAACAGTTGTCATCTAGTACATATCATTCAACCAGAGGATCACACAAAAGTGCAAGATAACACTCACTGTCCTTTGAGGTCAGTAGTAGAGCCATCTTTGCCCATGATAAGGTAAGTCTGCCCTACTTTCAGCTGACTCTTGCAATGTTTCCTCTTGGCAAAAACACGAATCTTATCTACAGCCACATGGACATCTCCATCTATGAGTCAGAATGGCAGATTTTAGACATGCAGTGCACAGTACTGAAATCTGCAAACCAAAATCCAAGACCAAGATAACATGTCCATACTAAGCATATTACAAGGGTTATAAAGACTTACTGAATTTGAGGACCTCAATCACGCGGGTGTAGTAAAAGTCAAAGGATTTCTTATCATCCACAGAGCTCACGGTGACCACGAAGCCTACAACACAACCCAATCACAATTACAAAAGACAAAGTGGGAACCATTTGGCTGGGCTCTGCACACCACAGACACTGATCCAGTACATGTTTCCTCCTTACCCAGGCTTTGCAGACAAAAATTGTTTAAAAGCCTATAGATCGGAAGGTTTACGATTTATCATTTCATCCGTTTTTTTCTACCTGTGTGTAGCCTCAGAAGAAGTGCTTTTACTTCTTTAAGATCTATGTGCACATTTTTTCAAAAACACTAAAGAAAGCCCTCTAAAAACAAATCTAAAAACCAAAAGATTAGTATATGGAATAAGAAACATGTCACTACAATATGTATTTCAAATGGACAAATCTGAATTGTTATGCTTTGATCCGAATTTATAAGTGATGTATTGTAGTTGAATTACATCAAACTGCAGTTGTATTTCATGACTGACTTTGTGGATTCAAATTCAATTTTGCTGCCACAGTCTATTTCAAATGCAATTGTTCAAAGCATTCAGATGAAAAACTTCAAAATACTACATCCAGGGACTTCGGAAAAGCAAAAGAGCACAGATTTAATCGCCATCATTTCAGCCAATGAGTCAATTACTGAATTGTTTTGAAAATCTTAATTTGAAATGAATTGTGCCAGCAAACAATTAATTTTAATATTCTACACTTTCACAAAAGTTGCATTTAAATCCAATGTGAGAGATAGAGGGAGAGCTGATTATGTCAACTTTATATAATTCAACTAGAAAAGCTTCACTTACAAATTCAAATAAGGTCATAAAAATCAGATATGTGCATTTTAAATTCAGAAGCAGATACAATTCCAAAACGAATGTGTTTAAATTCTTAGATCATTTTCCCCCCATAAGAAGACAAATGAATTAATGCTCTAGTAGTGTTTAAATTACAGTACAAACCGTAATCCGCTACAGGCTGGTAGCAAGCATGCAGGAAGCGGGCCTCCTTTTTCATACTTGATAATTCTGATGGCTGCTTTTCTTTGAAACAGGCCCCTGCAAACAAATAAGCTATCAGTATCTGGTGTGCCTGTTGACTTTTCCTCAGATTTTAGTTTCATTGTACAAACAGGACCAGGTTCTTGCGCAAGGCTGCCGTGAACCATGGGACCCTTGCTCAGACATAGTGAGGTATGGTTTAGCACACAGTTAAGCAGCACAACATCTTTCCCATCTAATTTAGCATTTAATGCTTCACGTTAAATAATAGTTTAGATTTTAATTAATGTCTGCTAAAAATATTTGGCAGATAAATAAGTAAGATACACTTACAGATACAGTATACTGTATATTATATATTGTTTTAATAATGAAAAAACAAGCTTAATGCCTACTTTCAGCACACTGGCACACTTCATTAGAGCACAGAGCAGACACCATCTTGCTCCTGTTTGGAGCAGCATAGAACACAGTGCATCTTCTTTCTGTGAAGTACAGTGGGAATAACAGCTTATATAAACTATGTTATAATGAACAACACGAAACTACAGTGTGAAAAACTGACACGTATATTATAGGTTATGACACAAATGTCACTGAAAATAAATCAGATCTGTTAATTATATGTCCACTGACATACCGAATGAACTCAGTGGAGATGTCAGATTAACTTGGTTCAGTAAAATGGAAGAACAGCAAAAGGGTTGCGTTCCTACCTGGTTCATAATAGTCATAGAATGTAGCAGGAGCAGGCTGCAGCAAACCTATTGGCACCTTTTGTACAGCTTCAAATGCAATACATTCCTTCCCATTATATATCTGTAGGCAGAGGCCACAGGGTTACTTAGCTGCTTTTCTTTGTGTCTGTGTATGTGTTTGTGTGTGTGTGTGTGTGTGTTGGTTTATTTGTCTCACCTTATTAAAATATAACAGGACCCTTCCATTTGCAAACTCATAGTGAGAGATGTATGGGACTTCTGCATCCTTTAACTGTTAAAAATGGTGACGGAATGTTGGCTGAATATAGTATGTAAAAATATTAATTATACTGTATCTGTGAACATATACACTTTGGAAACTCATATTGTATAGAACCAGTGCTACCACTGACCAAATCCAGATCCTCGGTTTTAGGCTCAAAGCCACTGAGTAATGTGATATCAGCAATAGCCATGCCTGTGAGCTTCTGTTCCAAGGAGTGACTGCAAGTGAAGAGACATTCTGAAACTGTTAGTCTGCAAGTCTTGGTATCAAATGTATACCTCACACAACTTACATGCATTAGGGCTACAAATCCACCGAGCTTCAGAAAACAGTGATGCAGTGAAATAGAGTACTGTGTGTTCCCGACCTGATGCACACTTCGTACACGACTTGGTTATCAGAGTTCTGGCTCTGCTGGGTGTCCCGTCTGCGTCTGGTGCGAGCATCAAACCACTCGATGGCTGAGCGCGGGAAGTCTTCCTCCTCCCTCCTTTCATTTGGATCATCATAACTGTAGTCATAGTCATAGGTTTCTTTTACCTGAGCTGGATAATACACCATTCATTTACTCAGGAGATGAAATAGCCTTTCGGCAAAGTTTTCATCATTCATTTGCAACACTGGCAGTCGTTATGAGTAAAATGACAATAATTCATGGAGGAGGATGAAGAAAGATATACTTTTTAAAATAAATAAATAAATAAACAACTGTTAATTTGCACCATAATCATGCATTGGATAAAAAAATCTTCAAAATAACAAGCGTAAAATAAATGTAAAAAAACTCTTTAAAAAAATTAAAATTGTATTATTTCCTTACCTGTGTACTCTACTTTTCCAGTCACTGTCACATTTATTGCCAGTTGACTACATTCGGAGGAAGTGTCTGGGACATAGTAAGCCTTCACCACCTATGAAGAGCAATAGAAAAAATCAGATGTATTAACCTCTGACACTTCTCAGAAATTCATAGGCATAAGATATTAGTTAATGTCTGCATTACCTTTACTTTTGCTTGCCCTATCCCTGAAAACTTTGCATTTATGTCACTTCCCAGCAGTCTCTGAAACAAAGATGACAAAACTGATGCCAAGAACAAACTTGCTCTAGCTCTAAATGAACACAGAGATCATTTTAAAGGATAATCCTCACTGGTGACATGTTTAATGTGAGCCTGAATAGCTTAAAATTGCCAAAATCAAGATCACTTTCTTTAGATGCGCTGTTTCTGGTGAATAAATTATCCAGCAGTCCACAAAGCACGAGTTGGTATACCTTTAAATCTGTCTCCACTTTCTCGCCTCTCTTTTCCAACACCAGACTCTCTTTTTCAGTCCTCTTCGGACTGGTGAACTGCACAGTGATAGTATTTAAGGGCGGGGGGGATAATTGCATTGCATACTCGGAGAGCGCTTCCAAAGCTATAATTGTATCCTAGAACAAAATAATTAAATTTGTCAGACTGTTTCAATAGATTAAGCTAAATAAGTCTTCTTTTTAATCTAATGCCGTTCATTTAAACAGTCAAACAATATAAAGGGTAAAAAAGCTGAAATAATGACTTCCCTGACTCTGGCTCACCTGTGTGGATTTGAACCCTCCTTCATAGTTCTCTTGGGAGGACAGGAAGCAGACAGCCATTTTCGCCTCTTCAAAATCTCTAAGTTCTACAGCAGTAAGAAGAGCATATGCGGTGGTCTCAACTGTAAGAGCCACTGCTGAGGGAACCAGGTGTTGTTTCGTCTCATCGAGCAATCGCATGCCCTCATCATCCCGCCACACCTTACAGTCACCTTCTGAATGGTGGAAGATAGCACAGGAAGTTACAGAGTAGTCTTTTTTCTGCAGAGCAGGTCATAGGTAATATGTTATTCATCATGATATGTGCCACTTCCCAGCAACTGGGTGAAACAAATATGCTATGGCATTATGTTATTTATTACCTTTTATTCCTATATGTTTAAGTCTATCCCAAGCTGACAAAGCCACTTTGTTGTCTTCAAGACAAGAGGATAAGCAGTAGGTTGTAATTGCCAGAGAAAAGGGTCTCTGCAGTTTATCAACGCGAGATTGGAGGTATCCGGTGGCTTTAGAGATGCTACTTTTCTAAACATTAAGGACAAAAATGACTCATCAGTTAACGTGCTACCTTACTGTGTATTATTTTAGAAAGAAATCTGCAGGCTGTACTGAGACTTTTATTAAAAACTATTATTGAACTATTGAGAACTTTATTGAAATATTACACCCAGTATACTAAGGGCTACATATTAAATGCAACAATGCAATGTTAATGCTTCTAGTCAGCCAAATGTTTAATTGTCTTGCTACAGTATCCTCTATCTGCAAACACTGATACTGCATACACAGTGCTATTTACCACAGAATCAGTTTCCTGGTCCAAGAAAGGAAGGGAGCGTTTAAGAGCAATGGCTATGAAAGCAGTGAGGGATGCATCTTGTTCAACACCCCCAATTCCACCCTAGAAGGGAAACAGCATAAAAGCAACATAAGGTCTATATCACTCTAGTAGGTTTTCAGCTAGTAACAAATAGCTAAACGTAAATGAACTTGAAATATCTTGTGTGTAAGGTCTTTTCTCATGTAATGTAATGAGAAACTAATATAATCAAAAAGAAAAGGCAAATAATTTCCTGACCTGCATTTCTCTATGAATGACAGGATTGGGATCTCTGAATGACCCATCTTCACCCTGCTGTTTAATAAGGTAATTGACTGATTTCCGAATTTCGAGTTGTGAGACGATCTCTGTGTTTTCAGCAGTTGCTAACTGACACTCGGACACAAGGGATAACACCTTCACTACCAGGGCAGTTAGCCTAGAGGGAAGCAATGGCAGATAAGCAGTCTTTATGCCACACCATGACCTGTCTTCTTAAGTCTACTTAAGACCACTACTTGTGGGTCTGTATGCGGCAGTGCAGTTTAACAAAATAAGATAGTGTTTTACAAAGACTGGTACTTCTGTAACCTGCTTAGAGAAGCTCTTACCAGTTACTGGTGGGATGTGTCGTCCATGCTCCATATGAGCCATCAGGCTTTTTGAATGTCAAAATCCTGTCATAGGCTGTAAAAATGATCAGCAGTTAGGGACAAACAGTGCTAATGTAGAACTGAAACAGAAACCATAGGGAAAGTATAAAAGTTTACATATTTACATTTTTGGCAATCCAGCAAATTGTACTAATATTCCAAATACTCTTTTTTTAATGACATCCTCATAATTCAAAAACAAATCATACAAAAGCAACATCGTTACAATGTTACAATGTCAAAGCACCACTGTTACACTGCCAAAACACCACTGTTACAATGTCAAAGCACCACTGTTACAATGTCAAAGCACCACTGTTACACTGCCAAAACACCACTGTTACAATGTCAAAGCACCACTGTTACAATGTCAAAGCACCACTGTTACACTGCCAAAACACCACTGTTACACTGCCAAAACACCACTGTTACAGTGTTACAATGCCAAAACACCACTGTTACACTATTACAGTGTCAAATCACCACTGTTACAGTGTTACAATGCCAAAACACCACTGTTACACTATTACAATGTCAAATCACCACTGTTACAGTGTTACAATGCCAAAACACCACTGTTACACTATTACAATGTCAAATCACCACTGTTACAATGCCAAAACACCACTGTTACACTATTACAATGTCAAATCACCACTGTTACACTGATACAATGCCAAAACACCACTGTTACACTATTACAATGTCAAATCACCACTGTTACACTGCCAAAGCACCACTGTTACACTGTTACAATGTCAAATCGCCACTATTACACCGTTACAATGCCAAAGAACTACTGTTATAATGTCAAAACACCACTGTTACACTGTTACAATGTCAAAACACCACTGTTAAACTGTTACAATGCCAAAGCACCACCGTTACACTTTTACAATGTCAAAGCAACACTGTTACGCTGGTACAATGCCAAAGCACCACCTGTTATACTGTTACAATGCCAAAGCACCACCGTTACACTTTTACAATGTCAAAGCAACACTGTTACGCTGGTACAATGCCAAAGCACCACCTGTTATACTGTTACAATGCCAAACCACCACTGTTGCACTTTTACAATTCTAAAGCACTGACAGTGACATTGTTACAATTCCAAAGCAAAATTGCTACACTGTTACATTGTCAAAATACCACTGTTACAATGCCACATGACCACTGTTACACTGTTAGAATGCCAAAGAAGCATAGTATTCCTGGATGTTTGCTTATG
>CM040975.1:20933219-21057031 GCA_022985145.1 Pangasius djambal | reverse complement strand
TATATATATATATATATATATATATATATATATATATATATATATATATATATATATATATATATATATATATATATATATATATATATATTATACACTGGGAATGTATAATGTATCCCATTGAGGTATACTGGGTATCTATATACAATACATACTTCCCACACTGCAGTACATTCATCACACACATCACACATCCACAGTTCTCCATTCCTCCAGTCAGGAACAACTATCAGCACTCGGACTACCAGGTACAAGAAAGGTTCTACTCTTGAGCCATCAAGTGGCTCATTAACCTCATTAAGAACACTTAAAACCTTTTAAAAGAAAACACTTTCATTATTGCACTGCACTGTTTTTCACCTTCTACACCGAACATGGTATCCTAATTTGTCTCTTAAGTTTTACAGTGTATATCCCCTGTGTACTGCGCAGGGGTGGTACTGAGTACTGAGAAGTATACTTAAATGAAAGTATAAATAATGTGTTCAAATCAGTCAAGTCAAGTATCAGTCAAGTACTTAAGTGAAAGTAAAAATGAATTACTAAAGTATTTAAAAGTAAAAAATGTTTTGACTGATGTTTTCATATGAAAAGTGACTTATTACTTATCAAAAACTATGCCATTTTGCCTGAAATTATAATTCAATCTCTGTAAGTTTGCAGTATTTACCATTAGATACAATTTGATTTGACTACTTATCTAGTTACGGTAGCTACTGGAATTGATGCTAGTCTATCCTAGTCTGTATTAGCAAAGAAAACAAGCTAACAATTAAATAGAGCCAGTTCATGTTGGCAAATTTTCGAAACTTACTTCAACAGGCTTATTCAAATGAGATCAAATTAGACGGAATTCATGCCTTCTAGAGAGGCAAAGAAGATTTTATATGAGAATTTACTTATTCCAACATACTTAAAAACCTTACTGCATAAGAAGGTCACCGCAGATGATGAACTGCTACGATTCTACATTGATAAACTTGATTGGATGACAAACTGAAATGATTGGATGCTTAACTGAACCCATTTGATAGATTTGTAGCATACAGTCATTGACTGGATGAGAGAAGAAGAGACATTTGTCTAAATTCTCTCAAGGTCTAAATAAAAGTGTAAGGAAGTTTTTTTCTTGGCAATGTTATTAAATAAGAGTACAAATAATCGTTTTCAGTAATACTTATGTAAAACCTAAAAATGCCAAAATAATACTTAAGTATAGTAACGAAGTACCTGATACTGTTTCTGTTGTGGTTGAATGCTGAATGGGTTTTGTATTGTCTTTGCTCTATGAATATATCTGCATTGACATGTATAGTCTTGTAGTACAATGAAGTATTTCATTGCTCTCTGTGTACATGATAATAAACAAGTTGGCTAAAAAAAACTGTGCACATCAGATAGTTCTACCTTACTAGGTACGATCAGTGGAAGGTAGATATTCTAAGCTCAAAATCTTTCAAAAGCCTATCTTCCAGAAGAGTAGAAATTCTTTCTAAATCTTTCTAAATTTAGTCCCATCCCCTCCCTTTTTTGTGATTAGTGCATTGATTCTATGTTTACCCTGCTCTATGAAGTTCAGTGCTTTGTCTCTCGTTTCAGGTTCCAGTTCCAGCCATTGGTTGTTTGAGTCCAGGTAACGGATGGCCAGAGCTGTGGGGGACATCCTGATCATAGTTTGTTCTGCACAACCATGAGGGGCCTTGATCAGCTTCTTCACATTGTCTGGTGTAAGTAGGGGCGTGGCTGCTGCTATACCAAATACCTCACCTGTTCATTATTGAGACACGAGAGATAATTACAGCAAACTGTCATTGCTCATTGTTTTTTACATAGGAAAAAAAGATTGTCTTCCATACCTTCAACTTTGACAAAGATATTGCCATCTGAGGAAGGAACTGTACCATTTGGAAACAATCCATCAATAAATAAGTATTTTTCACTTCTACCTGTGTAGAGAAATTTTAATTAATAAATGTCTACACATCAAACTTGTAATTTAAGCAAGCTGTGTGAATGTGAATATGAATTAATTGGAACACACTCCAAGTTCATTTTCATGCACTTAAAAATAGTATACACGACAATGATAAGGTTGGAATAAAAACAATGAAAGAAATCATTATGCATTACCATCCAGGTTAATTAATTTACTTTCGGAGTCTTCCATACGGACTCCCTCATTCTGCAAAATGAAGAAAGCACATGATTTCTCTCACATCAATAAATCAGTCTACCAAACATCTGAAGCATCTCCTCTTACCGTCACCAGCAGTGTCTTCTGAATGGCATCCAGGCCCATTTCAAATTCTCTGTCATAAACTTGGATAGTGATAGGAATTTCACCCTCTTTCAGAGGAACAGCAGAAAACGTCACTGTTTCTGAGCTACCACGGTCCAAACTGATGTTGATATAGGAATCAGTAGATGAAGCCCCAGGTGAACACAAGCCGTCTACTTGTTTCATATGAACGGCAAGCTGTATAGGAAAAAAAAAAAAAAAGATATTCATGGCTGAAGCATCCATTTATGCAAAAAATTGTAATATGTTAAATATCTCATTCTTTAAAAAACTGTTGTCTCACTGTATAATGGGTATTTCTGTATAGTACATACATAAAACACCTCAGTATTCTGCAATATTGGGCTATACTGGGCTATATTCAGAGTTCAGTTACATAATGAGACATGTAAACAATGAGAAATGGCAATTTGATGTATCCACAGTATGTCATGCTGAAATGCATGTTTTTGTACTGTAATTAAAAAAAAGATTATACAGAGGACATTGGAGGAGACAGCATCTTAATCTGACACACAATTTTAATCAGAGACCGATTTGTTTTATAGATAACGTCAGGGTGCAATTTGTTGAAAAAAAAAAAAAAAAAAAAAACAGAGGGGGTTGGGACATTTTAATTTTAATTTCTACATATTACATTTTGACAATTCATGTGAAATGCAAATCACATTCATGTGAAATTCACGTGAAAATCAAATCATGCACAGTCTACAGTTCCCAAACAAAAAAAAACTACAGAACACAGGCTAATTATGGAAATATGCTAAATAATGTCACTGATTTATCTGTACTATTGTACTGATATGCGCATACCTTGGGTGAAGAGCAGATAGCAGTGGGTGTGATGAAGATATAGATTTGTTATTATAATCATTTAAGGCATAATCTACCATCAAACAATCTCATCATATTAATAACACTGCCATAATGATCTTTATGACAGTTGCACTGAAAGTGATTAATACAGGGAAATTACATTTTCTCCTCCTGGAGTAAACCTCTGGCACTTCATCACTCATCACCTCCGTATCTCTGAGCTCAGAGTGTAACGAGCTGGTTTTCAAACCGAAACTGGAAAGCTGCACTATTCTAATTGGTTTCTCTTTTTTCAGGCTTAAGGGCAAATGCTCTTGTGTAGGCAAAAGTCTAGATGCTATTGATAAACACTATCTCAAACACTATCTCTGCTACAGACAAATTAGCGTAACCCAGCTCTATGTGGAATATGAGGAACGTTCCCAGTGTAAATACTGACGTAACATTGTGTTCTAGAGTTTTTTTTTAAACCCACCTGTCTTTCAGTCTTGCCGTAATTGTAGATAACCACAACAATGGCCATTTGTTCATTCTTTGTGACAGAGTAGGGAAGTCGTAAAGAGATAAACAGGTCCTGAAATGCACGTACGTCAAGAGGCTCGGCCACACAAAAACCTGAAAGTGATAAGTAAGTGTAACATTGCTAAATGTCTGTGAAGACCGTTCAATCATATCCAAGTAAAAGCACAGGTTTGTATTGTAACTCAGTGAACCAGTTATTGGCCAACAGGAAATTTCTATTTACCATGAGAGGGAGATAAACTGACAGCCTGTATCTCCCAGGTAGTGATGGAATCAGGGAGAATGATCTGATTTCTAAAACAAACATCAGAAGACCAATTAAACCATGCAACCACAGTAGAACAGTGGGGGAACAGAATGAGACAGAAGTGTGTGTGTGTGTGTGTGTGTGTGTGTCAGTTGTCTACTTACGTAATCTGGCCATTCACACTTATAACTTCAAATGCAAAGCTGGGAGGGAAACTGCGGCGAATGTATTGGACCTCGTTGTCAAAAAAGTTTTCAATATCACTGGCACTAGCAGCTGGTTGGTTGAGGTTGGAGGTAATGGCAGGGGAGGAGACCACAGTTAAATCATCATGAGCATGTTTATATTGGGTTACATTACAACTACAACCACAACAACAACAGTAAGCACATTCACACTGCTCCAGTGCTGAACAAACACCAAATCTCAAAGAGAATGATCATATTAACCCTTTTCCTAATATTACTAAAATTACACTTGGATTCAAATTGAGATAGTTGATTTTAATTTGTAAGTTACTGCGCATTACATGAAGAAATAAACAGCTTCCAAAAAGAAACACATTAGTGTTAATAGCATTATTTCAAACCCATTCAATTCAAGTGGCTTAGGCTCATAACAATAGATACCTAATAATAATTATAGCAATTATTAAAGCTTTAATAGTAGCTCATAATGATAAACAAACAAACAAACAAACAACTAAATAAACCAGGGGATCCTGAACTACAGGTCGTGACCCCACGTGGGGTCGCTTGATTGAGAGAAACTCACAGCCTGCTCTTTTATGTCATTAGTTTATTTTACAAATTAACATTAGAAATATCGAAGATGGATTTTGTGTGTTAATGTTTAGAAATGTTACTGAGCATCACATTCAAACAAGTCACAGTTAAATTAAAATGTGCTACTTAATCTTTTTCACTATCCTGACATTCTGCACTAGCGTGGTTCAGCAGTGAAAATGGACAAACTAAACTAAACTAAACACTAAACTAGTGTCGTGTCTCAAATCGCATACTTATGTACTATTCTAGACTGTTATTGAGCATTAACACTGCCTGGTTTTCCTGTTATAGTTAGTATTTGAATTTTAAAAAACCTCTCACGCCTTCAAACTTACCGAACGTTCTGTTTAGTGTACCAGGCTTCTAAATGTGCATTTGAGATTGGATCGCACAAAAAGTGGGAATTCAGTGCGAAAAAAAGGCGGAGAAATGAGATGTGATGCTGACTGCATTTTCCATTCAATCTACTGACCTTTGCGCAGCCAGTTTTGAGTGATGGTTTTGTCCAGGGTGCACTGGGCTACATTTTAACACCATATTGTCAGTGCAGGTCTTTTATTCATTTCCATAGGTCTTTTTTATTACATCCTCCACTCATACATGTACAACCAGTTTTAATTCTTTATTTTATTCTGTGAGCAAGGGCTAAGCCATATCTGCAAGCAGTGATGTTATATCTTGCATAGTGGAAACACTTCTCAAACATGGGGTTGAGGAGATTTTTTTTTAAACAACCACTTATTGTAACCACTTCATTTGTGTAAAATTTTAAAATAATAATTAAAACTAAATTAAAAATTTCATTAGCCTTTCTTCAATTTGGAGCTCCTCTTATGCCCTGTTTACACCAGACCACAACAGAACCACATCCAACATACTGTGATGTCAGTCAAAGCCTTTACACTGGAGACTGGAGGCTCAGAGCAGCTATTTAAAATAAAAATAAGCATTTTTGCATGGCATGGTCATTTGTGTGTGTGTTTCGGGGGTGGGGGGTGGGAGTGGGTTGTTCGTGAAAATCTTGGGCCCATGAAATGGGGTCACTGGCCAAAAAAAGCTTGAAAAGCCCTGATTTAGCTGATAAAATATGGTGTTAATCTTATCTCTCTCTATTTGTGATAGTGGTTTTTGCACCATCATCATACTTTGAAATATACTTTCCCTAAATTGTTTTAGGAGCTTGGATCAACCAACACACATCTTGTACAAGCAGCACTAGACTGAAGACCTACTATTTAATTTATAAAGAGAAGTGTGTGTTTATGTCTGTGTGTGTGTGTGTGTAACCGGACCATAGGCTGATAGTAGTACTTACTTCTGCCATGGCCACTTCTTAGTTCCTCCTGCCTCTTCTTTTCCCTCAGCTGGGTAGCAAAGTTGCAGCATTTCAGGAAAACCTCCTCACATTCATTACTTGCATTTATTCTTTTCTTTCGTTCCTCACAGCTCAGCTTCATTGGCAGCAGTGTTAGGCCGTGACGGCAACACTTCTTCAGTACTGCATCTGGGAACTCAGTTTCTTCGGGAGACAAAAGTAGAAAGATAGGTGAGTTGAACATTTAACGGAGAAGCAAATTACTGACATGTACACTCACTGAGCAATTTATTAGGAACACCTGTACACCTACACATTCATGCAGTTATCTAATCAGCCAATCATGTGGCAACAGTGCAATGCATAAAAACATGCAGATACGGGCCAGCAGCGTCAGGTAATGTTAATCAGAACAGGGAAAAGAAAGGCTAATCAGAACGGATAATCAGAAGAGTGAAAAATGGTGGTCTTGGGGAAAAAAGTCTCTAGAGTTTACTCAGAATGGTATGATAACGAAAAAACATCCAGTGAGCAGATGAGTGTATCCAGTGAGTCTGTGCCCACTGCAGCCTCAGCTTTCTGTTCTTGGCCGACAGAAGTGGAACCCGACGTAGTCTTCTTCTGTTGTAGCCCATCCACCTCAAGGTTCAATGTCTTGTGCATTCTGAGATGCTTTTCTGCTCACCACAATTGTACAGAGTGGTTATCTGAGTTACTGTAGCCTTTCTGTCAGCTCAAAGCAGCTTGTCTGGTACCAACACGCATGCCATGGTCAAAACCACTGAGATCACATTTTTCCCCATTCTAATGATTGATGTGAACGTTCTTAAAATATTAAGAAATTACAAAAATCACTGAATGTTCATTATGCACCTGGAGGAATGTGCACAGCACAATCACTGATTTAAAGATGTATTGTAATTGATTGATGATGCAGAGCTCATAAAGACTATATTATTTTGTTTATATCATAGTAAACATGATTACTATGGTATGGTATATGGTCACTATGGTTGAACTTAAAAAAAAGAGGAGAACATCTTTATGAGCAATGCATCGATTGGAATTTTAACATTAATGGCATGGAAATTAGCGAGTGCACCTCTGAAGCAAGATTCTGTATGGTTATAACAGGTGTTAGAAGTGTATTGCAGGATCAGGCCATGCTTTCTTACAATCTTACAAAAAGATTCACAAACTCTGAAAACTATTTACTAACTAACAGTTAGTATAGACATAAGTGTACATAAGTGCACAGATTTTACAAGGTCACAGTTTTTGAACGTGTAAGAAAAAAATAATATTAGGAAAATTCTTCATGCTATTATAAAGAAATAATCAACTTCAGCGTGGTAATGGCACTCACGTCACTCCATTTGATTATTATTTTTTTCTTAACTAAGTAAAAGATTTATTTCAAGACTTTCAAACAATGCAGCACCTTTTTGTGCCAATTCTTTCTGGAGATCTATGGAGCGTCTCTGCCTCCTGAAACCCGATTCACAGGCAAATCCTACAGACAGAATAGGACAAATTGGTAATTGGTAATGAACATTCCATATACTATTGGATTATAAGATTTTGCTAAGAAAATAAAAACATCAAGCTATCCAGTTTTTAACACGATTAAGATTTTTCCCCACATTACCCCTATATACCTATCCTCATCTGTGACCTGATAGCTTGAGAGTGAGAGATGAAAGTCAATCCAGCATCATTAAATACTGCAGCAGTGTTCCCACCACCACCATACGAACATCCCAGATCATAAGTCTGCATAGAGGAGAACACCTGCACCGAAACCAAATAGATTAGCACTGCATTAAAAAAATGTCGCTGATTAATAGCAAGCTTTTCATGTGCTCAGACTGTATGATGCTCTATTAACCCACAGAAATGTATGTTAAAAATATGGTTATTTTTGGCTCCTGGGTGGTGCAACAGGAAAGCAATCGCTCTATCGTCACAAGTTTGAATCCTGATGATATCACAGCCATGTGTAGCTGGGAGTCAGGGGAGCAAAGATTGCTCTCTGGGTGGGAGAGATGGCATTACTCACTCTACCCTGTCAATCAGAGTGAAACTAGCCAATTGCAGGCATCTGTGAGCTCATGCATGCAGAATAGGGCAGATAGAGCTTTCCTCCGAGGGTGTTACACTGCCCTGTGACGCTGTATAAGCGGCAGATCGAGAACATGCAGAGGCTGGCTTCATGTGGCTTGGAGGAAGCACGTGCTTGCCCCACCCTCCCCGGTTGGTAGCTGTTGTGTGATGAGCGAGAGTCAGCTAGTGAGTGGGTGGGAAATGACAATACCAAATTGGGGGGAGAAAATGGGGTTATTTTTTTATACACAGTGTGTATTGATATTGATAAAGTGTATGAAATGGGGCATTTAATGCATTAATTAAAATTTAATTTAAATTTTGTACACTTTTGTAGAATTTTTCTTTTTTCTTTCTTTTTTTTTTTTTTTTTTTGTTTTTTACAAAATACAAAGAATATTACTATGTTATACACTGGATGTATAAATGTTTCCACATTACTAATTATACAAAACAAATCATTGCAAGTTTTTAAAAATGGAAATCTTTAAATCTTGAATTCCACTTTAAAACTATCTTTAAGGCTGGGATTACTCATACTATTCTTTCACTGCACAAAATGACACCTAGCAAGTTAAAATATCATGAATGTAGTCAAATTTAGCTCTAAGATTACAATAAACCAAATATAAGATTATTAAACTTATGTATAGATTGTTTATTTCAAGCTTTAAATGTTCTTATTCGATTGGCAGAAAATTTTGCTTCTTTCTCGAAATAAATGTTTAAAATGAGCCAAATTATCTGTCAGAAGAACGAGACTATTTCAAGCTTGAAATGAATAAAAATGACTAGAGATAAGAGTAATAATCTTACATTTGGTTTACTGTAGAGGTATACTAGGAATTGCTAGCTACATTTGACTATATTCAAGATACTTCCACTTGCTAGGATGTCATTTTTTTGCGGTACTGCCTTAATAACATGATACAGTTGGAAAAAAGTATACTATATTTGCACACTCCCTTGGGGTCTTTCTTTCTATAATTTTGTGTGACTTTATTCCTGCTGAAAGTCTTATGTTGATCTTCAGCTCAAATGTGATTTGTTTGTTCATTTCTATCTTTAACACGATTAATGTTTTCATACATAAATTGCCAATGTAATTAAAAACACACACACAAACACACACATACACACAAACATGTAAAGAATATAAAGTTGTACAGAAGCAATGTCAATATCTTATAAGTATCTTTAGTCTGAATTTTGTACCTGTTTTGGGGTGAGTTTGTTTTGGGCGTTCAGGGCATAGATAGCTTTGTCCACAGCCAGTAAAGCCACTTTTGCATTTTGTTGGTCTCCCACATCAATGTTAAGATCAACGATTTGTGCCGGATTGTAATAATTTTTAACATTTTGTTCCTTTTCTTTTACCACAACCTATGCAGGACACATAAAAAGAGCTGCATAAAAACTAGAGAAGAGCTAGCATGCTAACCTGCAGTAAGAAGCTACATTTTCTACACTAAGAGTTGCATTGCTAGTCCTACGTTTAGTCGTAGCATACTTGAAACACAGTAACCATAAAAAAAACTTTGAGTTAAAAAAAAAAAAAAAACAGTACGTGAAATATAGCTTACCTTTCCCTTACACACATCCTTGACATCTACCCAGACTGAGTCTGCTATAATTTCACCATTTGTGTCATAATAATATCCAACCAGGCGGAAGGATGGAATCATGTCAGGGCTGAGGAAGAGGTTGATAGTGGCTGTAATTCCTATTTCAACAGAACTTGACATTCTGAGAGCACCTTTGCTGAGGACCTGAGGAGAGTACACATCATGTACATGTAAGAAAATTCATACTTAAATGCTGAAAAAGTAGAAAAAGGCAATGTAGGGAAAGTTGTAATGAAAACAAGTTGTAATAAAGATATCACAAATATCTTTGATTTTGTGTAAGGAGTGTTTTAAGAAAGTTTTAGGAACTTCGCTAAAGAATTGATATTTGATTGTAAAGGCTTGCAAAATAGTATTATTATATTATTAGATGAGAAAGTTGAATGCAGAAAGGAATAACAAAATATGGTGTTATATATGTATTTTGCTTTTTGTTAAACAACCAACCACATCTCTATATTTCCTAATGGTCCATAGAACAGAAATGGAATTTAAGTGGATGAATATTGAACTGCACAAGCTATAAAAACTCTATACAAAAATTTAGATCTTAATCTTGTAATGGGCAATAAATAGAATTTAACACTCAAGGAGTTTCAATTATAGCAGAAACATTTATAATTTATAATTTTAAAGTCCTTTAAGTGGTTTCAAGCATTTTATATTAAGTAACATTTTATATGCTGCATAACTTTATCAAAAATATATATTTAAAAAACTCCAAATATTTGCCATTTCCAGCTGTTAAGAATAATGTATGCAGCAAAACCCTGTTCTAGCAGTATTTGACAGAGGCTTTTTAAAGCTTTATTCATTTTAAATTACTTTAGTCAGATTTATTTACAATTTAGTCTTCTTACCAAGTAGTAAATGTATCCATCATTTGGTCGGCCATTGACAACATCAAACTTAACATTCAGCTGTTCTCCAGGTGACAAAACCCTATTGTTCACACTGATATACAAGAAGTTATTGCTTGAGGAAGTAGCAATGGCCACATCTTTTGTTGTCTTGAATCCATCGACGGTTGCCTGTCAGATATGGGCACATGACATAACCACTATCACAATCATTTTTACTAAGATTTCAGCAGTTTTATCTACATTAAGCTAATCAAAACATGATGTTAATCAAAATATAAACCATATTAATAAAGAAAACAGATTCAATGTATGTCTGTGACATAACAATCCTGGTATTGGAAAAAAAAAATCCAAGTCTTGTAAACTGCTCACCTCAACAGAAATGGATTGCGGTGATTGCTGTTTAGGATTGAAAACAGAAAACGCCACTCCCTCATTGTCTGTTGTTGCAGTTCTGGATTCCTCGATGGTGTGTGAGACACTAATTTTCACCGGAACGTCTTTAGCTGGCAGGCCATTTGGAGTACGCACCACTACCTAATAAATGTGATATACAACTTAGCAACTATGATTTGACTAAAGTAAATCAGGCTTAAAAGGGAAAAGCTTACCTTAACATCGAAAGGCAGTTTAGGAATATAGTGTGGTCTGGTTCTGTCCAGGTCCACTTTGTATCTCTGTGACGCGATGGGAAGTAATATTTCAGACTCTTGTACCTCACCACCTAGCAGGGACATAAAGTGATTTTACACTAACCCATGATCAGTTTGAACAACCAAAACGATCAATCCATCGTGAGTTTATCACTCACTAAAAAGTCATCCTGTTTGAATAAATGGACTGGTTCACCTAAACACTTTGCTAAATTGTGTACATTTTTTTATTTTTAAAATGAACATTAAAAAAAAATTGTCTTGATTTGAAGAATAAACTGACAATCTGCATTAGCAAAATGATGATAAAACTTAGTCTATGTCCACTTAAGACAGCATCTCATCCCTCATTTCTACAGCAACTTGATCTATTTGCACTTCATGTACATAACATCTTGACTCTATTCAAAGTACTTCCATGGGGCAAATGTTAATTTTCCTATCTTCCCTAAGTTCCCTTGATTTGCTCACCTCTTGTGCAATTGTGGGGTAGCGAGCTCACTGCCTCATTTAGCTCCTTAAAGTTATTACTGCACCCAGTGGTCAAAAATAGGAACTGCAGCAAGCACTAATAGAGGCCCCATTGGGGCAGGAATCACACTGCCCCATGCTCTGAGGAGGCGCAGCAGACAGGCCAGTTAATGAGACTGATGCTATGATCACAGTTTTTATAACAAATTGAGCTTGTTTAAAAAATAATTCACAGCCACCAAGATCTTGTTTCATAGCAAATGAACTGAAATTAAATCTAACAAATGTTTGCAAACCAAGGAAAAGTGTAAGTGCAGACAGTCTGTCGGTGATGTACAGAACCATTTCTATTGCAACAGTTGGGGAGAATAATGTCTGTACATCAGAAATGCATGTGCCCCACAGTGACCTTGTTGAGAAAAGGAAGATAAATGTGTCTCCCTTTTCCAGCGGCAGAATTTTTTGGGCTTTTGGGTGGTTTTGAGATGTAGTTGGGCTGGAAATTTTGCACAAACCTGGCAACCCTGGTTAATGATATTAGCTCTCCTGTGTGCACCTTGCAGACTATGACAATGGAACATCTAAAACCACTCAGCTGCTAGATTTTTTTGTCGGCTTTGTGCCAGTTCCAAGTTTGCTTCACTAGATAGCATAAGTCAAGTGTGATAGCCTCTCAGCTTAATTCTGTTTGAAGCTATGTCTGTATTAATCATCGTGCCCGACCAAAACCTATGATCACAAGCCTATTAAATACCTATTAAAAAATGCTGATTAAATACCAACGCCATATAATTATAATTAATATTATTATGACTCTCTAAATGAAGCAAAACTCAATATATCTGAATAATTAATTTTCATATAACAGCTTGCATCAAATGATCTTTCCCACGTGTTTACTTAAGCTATCTGTGACAGTAACAGCGATGTAGAACCGCACGCCATCCTGGGCAGCGTCTTCCAGCTTTAAGGGTGCCAGTTTCTCCCGGATGTCTGTGATTCTAAGAGTGATTTCAGCTTCACCATTTCTTACCTAAAAGGGAGAAACACAGGCCAATAGGAAATGTTCTGTGTGTATATTCCTTGTTCTTTTATTTTATTAATATTGCAAACTGACTTACTGGTCCAGTTTTTTCTAGCCCCTTGATGAACGTGATGTCATTTGGCCCATTGGTAATCTCCCCTCTCACCCCAAAGCGACAATGAAATCCACCACTGATTTTCTTTCCATATGAATATCTGTTGAGTGAATGTATTGCATTGGTTAACAGATTTTTTTTTTTTATCATAGAGTAACCCAGATAGCAAATTGATTGTGGGCCTTATCTGGTTGAATTTAGGCTGTTGTTATGGCCCACATACCACCACGGCCCACTCCCCTCGAATGGCCCTTAAGCTGCAAACTCATGCCAGATCTCAGACTAATGCTGTTTCATACAAGACTGTGAAAAAAACTGTGCCAGAATTAAACCAGAAGGGCCTAAAGTAAGCCAGATCTCGCCCAGATTTTGTTGCTATCTGGGAAACGAGTTTAAATAGTCAGTGCAGAATCCCCATTAAAAAGACTTTAGTCTGCTTTTACACAAGGCATTTTCCTCAACTGCTAAAGACAAGTTTACATTTATTCCTTTGGAAAGTGGAAGCAAGGCAGCCGGAAAGCAGGTGAGTGCAGAGTGATGTCCAGAGCTTTATTTTCCTAATCAGTACACATGTTGCGGGACAAGTGAGAAAAAACTAAATGGAAGACAGGAGTAGGAGAAAAAAAATTGTTAGTAGTTAGTGAGTAAATATAAAGTGATTTACAACATGTTGAACTGAAAATATTTAATGCTATTACATAAGTGATACAGAATCTGGTCCGTTCATTAATAAAAAATAGTTTAATTGTTTGCAAATTGCCAACTAATTCTAGTTATTACATCTATTACTTCTCAGATGTTCTGTGTGTAATAAAATGTCAGCAGTGTGATTCACATTTAGTTGAGTTGTGTGTTCTTATTTATTTTCTTGTCTAATTTACAGTATACTGAAGTGCGCCCACAAAATCAGGTTGTAAGAAATGAGACAGGCAGTAACTCAAACAGAATTTTAGACCAAGGTGGGTTGGAAAATCACACAATCAGTTTCTGATCTCACACGCCTTGTTGTGCCTCTGCACCTATGTCAGTGCAGATGTGTTCATCTGCGACACTGAAAATAGCAACTGAGAACATATAGGGTTGTTTTTCTGGATGCTTTTTTATTGTTGGTTGTTTAATGTTTAAAATATAAAAATGACGACATTTTTAGCTATACCATTTGATGTGTACTACTGCGTTTTGGATTAATTGTATGGCATCAGTAATCAAATAAAGCAGCTGAGAGTAAAGAGGAAAAAACTGGCCAAACCAAATTAAAAATACCATCCAATATTATCCACTGAATTATCCATTAAAGCTTTTACACATTAATAAGAAAATGAAAAATTGACTAAAACTTACGAAACATCAATGGAGAATTTAAAGTTTTCAGCGCTCACGAGGAGATGGTCAGTTTCAGGCATGATGGTTACACCAAAACTAGGAAGGACTGAACAGAAGGATGTGGTTTCATTTAATTGAATTCATGAAAATGTTGAACAATTTTGCATTTGGGGAAATATCTGAAATATCTTAATAGATGTCTAGAAAAAAATGCCAATGCCTCATGTTTATGAGCTTGCACAAATCATTATTTAACACCTGGTCAAAAAAAAAAAAAAAGGATCAACAGAACTTTACTATAGATACAATATATATATATATATATATTCCTAAGTATGCTCAGAACTTTGAGTGACTTATTAATTATTATAAAATTATTTATTTTTATGTATATAATTTGCATGTTACTTCACTTCTTTAAAGAATTGTGACAATCATATAATAATAATAATAATAATAATAATAATAATAATAATAATAATAATGTCTAGTACTTGAATTCTAATAAACATAACTACGAAAATCTATTTTCTTAAGAAGAGTGTTGTTCTTATAATTACTAAGAACAATATTAAAAGAAAAAGAAAGCAACAAAGAAAAACATTGAAAATTTCTTTTTGCATACCAAACTTTTGAACCTTGAATTCCTGAATAGTAGCACTCTTCTCATCACCTCTGTAGTGGGCTTTGATCTTCCACACACCGGGCCTGCAGAAAGTGTGATGATGATCATGAAAATGCCAATCTATTCAGTTCAGCTCTACGAAAAAAATACTATGGAGAAATCACGAGAAGTAGTAAGTAATAGAATGGATAATATAAACATACTGTGAAACATCAGGAATGGGATAGTTCTTGACGTGAATGCCTGAATTGGAACTGACCAACATTTTCTTGACTGTGGTCCCTTCTGCATTCTGCAATGGATGTCACAGTTAAATGGAGATGGAGAGCAATGATCGAGGCGCAATACATTTTATTCATTTTAAAAATTTCTGTTAGGTACTGTATCTGATGAAGCACTTACAATTATGTACACATGTATCTTCTCGGATATCGGCTGCATGGCATGATCCAGAGTAAAAATCCTGTACTGAACTGAAATTTAAATTGACTCATTAACATTTGATTAAGCTTAAATACAGTTACATAGAATTAAGATTTACAGATATGCAAGTTGTTAAAAATTGTTTTAATATATTGTATATACACTGAGTTGCCTGTTGATTCGGTATAGCTAGTTCATTGGCATTTATATCAGGTACACATACTGTATATCTTTATATCGCCCAACCCTAATGGAAGGTTTATCAGATAAAATGGCTGATAGATCTAGGTATCTATTAAACAGACAACAGAGTGTATAGTTCTATTTCGAGCAATTTCTGTTGTACCTTTCTGTGTGGGGTTGTACATGGGCTGGTCTGTCTGAATGAAGATGTAGCCTCTGTGCTGGGACACCAACACTCGAGTTGTCTTCCTCTTATTTTCACCAACATCACACACCAGATTGAGATAAGGTGGCTCTGCATTGGCCCATGGTAAGTTTGCAATTTTGTCTGGCAAAATCTTTAATAAGAGTATAATTATAATATGTGTAAAGAAGATGGGCCAAGTCATAAATACACATAGTATTGTGTAAATTTACACATAGTATTGAAGAAGTTTTTGGGGATGCTTTTTTTTAAATTTTTTTTTTTTATAAAACCACAAACAGTGACAGAAATGGTGCTTGTACCACTTCTCCATTTTAAGATGTGTCATTTATTTTGTGGTTTTCTTTATTTACTAGTCGATCTGGTATCAGCACACAAAACATATATTCAAATTTTATATTCATTCTGGGGCTGGAATAATGTGCAAAATGTTTTGTAAACACTCGTGGGTATTAATTTAAATGAAGCCTGAAGAAAATGTGAAGAAATAAGAAGAAATAAAATATGTGACAAATTCACAATAAGAAATATTCAAAGACGCAATATCATGAAAATATAACCAAGTAAAATAAATGAAATACATACATATACAAATTAGAATAATCCATATACTGTATATTTTATTTGTCTTAAAGTTCCATGCCAGACAGGCACCATCCCTCCAGAAAGCCTTAGGGAATTGGATAGTGTTTCTCCAAACATTCATTAATTCATCTTTAGTAACTACTTTATCTTGGTCAGGATTGTCATGGATCGAGGGGGTTATCCCAGGAACAGCGGTATATACTGGTATATACAATGGATGTCCCAGTGTTCCTGGGATAGGCTTCAGATCCTCTGTGACCCTGACCATGATAAAATGGTTAGTGAAGATGAATTAATGAATGTTTTACAGTCATGGGAAAAAGAAAGTACACCCTGCTTCAGCTCTATATTTTTATTTATCAGGGCCTAAATAACAATTGGGTGGTCTTCACCAATTTACACAAACAAACAAATAACCTCAGGTGATAATAATAATAAAAAAAAAACACATAAGTTGCTTCATAATGTCATCAGTATTCCCCTAAAAGTGAACCAACATTCACAAACCAGTTGGGTGAAAATAAGTACCTCTTCCTACTTCCACAATCATTAAGAGAGTAATTAACAGGTGTTAATAATGAAATGCGCAAGAATAGTTGATCATCAAGAAGTGTGGCTACCTCTATAAAAGCAGATCTTTTTTCAGTTTGGTGCTCTGGAGCACTCAGGTGTGTCTACATCATGTAAGAAGAAAGGACATGAGCCATGACCTCAGACAAGCAATTGTTGCTGATCATCAATCTGGGAAGGGTTATAAGGCCATCTCCAAACAATTTGAAATTCATCATTCTACAGTGAGAAGGATTGTTTACAAATAGAGAGCCTTCAAGAGAGTTGCCAATCTTCACAGGAGTGGGGGTCCCATCAAATTCAGTCCAAGGTCCATTTAATGCTCAGAGATAGAAAGAAAACCCCAGGAGCTACATCATGTGACCTACAGGCCTCTGTAAGCACATTAAATGTTTATGTTCATGACAGCACAATTAGAAAAAGACTGGGCTTTCATGAAAGGGTGGCTAGGAAAAAAAACCCTTCTCTCTAAAAAGTATATGGCAGCACAATTTAGATTTGCAAAATTGCATCTGAACAAACCACAAAAGTTCTGGAACACCATCCTTTGGACTGATGAGACCAAGATGGAGATGTTTGGTCATCATGCAGAGCACCACGTTTGGTGAAAACCAAGCACAGTGTATCATCACAAACACCTCATACCACCTGTCAAGCATGGTGGTGGAGGGGTGATGATTTGGACTTGTTTTGCAGCCACAGGACCTGGGAAACTTGCAGTCATTGAGACAATGATGAACTCCACTTTATACCAGAATATACCTGAGACAAATGTGTAGCAATCTGTCCAGCAGCTCATTGAGATGTTGTGGCAGGATCTGAAAAGAGCTGTGCATAAACGAATGACCTCAAACATCAATACACTGCAAAGCAATGTTGTAAGAGTGGGCCAAAATTTCTCCAAAATGATAAGAGAGACTGATAAACTCCTACAGAAACATTTACAGATTATTGTTGCTAAAGGTGGTTCTAAATGCTACTGAATTACAGGGTGTACTTATTTTTTCCACCTGGTTTCTGAATGTTGGTTTACTTTTTTGAAAACAATGACTACATATTGAAATCTGTTTTGTATAGTTGTTGTCACCTAAGGTTTATAGAAGTTGGTGAGGACCGCATAATTGTTATTTAGGCCCTGATAAATAAAACCATAGAACTAAAGAAGGGCTTGTGGTCTTTTTACCATGACTGTATAGGTTTCCATATCTGACTTATTTAATTCAAGTGCATTTTATGTACCTGAAGGTCTAGTGTTCCAATTTTTCCTTTCTCAGTGATCCGTGTAGTCTCCCGCTTTGACATAAGAACACGTCCCACCTCCTGCTCTAAGTAACAGGTCACAGGTTTGTTCAGCAGTCCCTCCCCAACCTGGACTGACACTCTTTCCTTCACGCCAACATGAAAAATGCCGGGAGCCGTCACCAGGAATCTAACATATTCGAAAGGATTTTCAGTCATGGAAAAAATCACAGAACATGTGTCTTCTCCAGACTATAGTCTCCAGACTATACATTTTACAGTTTCTCTGTTATTTTCATATGATTTCATAATCATTCTTCTAAAATATATCCAAAAATACCAGAAGCTTAAATTTTATTTTATTTAATATGTAAAAATATGAAACTCCCAGGACTTACTGGTGGGATTAAATTAGTTTCAGTGGTATGGGTACTTTCACTTTGTTGCAAAATCATTTATATTAGTTGAAAGAACTGTCATAATTAGTGAATTACTTTTCACAGTTACAAGCATTCAGTCTTTTTTTCCCAATTGCACTTTATTTCAAGGATATCATACTAGCTATTAAAAGATTTTGTGAATTTTAAACACTTTGAAAAATACCAAGGCAGAATGAAACTAATCAAAACAAGACAAGATTTTTTTGTTGTTGTTGTTGCTTAAATCAGATGTGAATATGGTGTCCTGACAGTAAGAAGTTTTTTTTTTTTTTTTTGTGATGATAAATATCAAGCCCTTTATTAGCTGGGCCAATGAAGGGAACTTTAAGCCATGTAATGCATTGGGTCTTCAGGAGTATAGATGATAACCCTGGCCATAGAAGAATGAATGTGAAATCTGGTCATTTGGTAGTAAAATACAGTTGTCTACACAAATGAAACATATAAAAAATGTTCTTAAAATTTGGTCAAACCCCCAGACCTACACGGATATATCCTAGTTTAATCTACATTTATGTCATTTGGCAGATGCCTTTATCCAAAGCAACTTACAATTCAGCTATGCATATGAGAGCTACGGGATTTGCTCATGGACCCAGCAGTGGCAGTTTGGCAGTACCAGAATTCAAACTTACATCCTTCCAGTCAGAAGCCCAGAGCCCTAATCACTGAGTCACTACCGCCCTGAGCACTGATTGTGCAATAATCTGTGCACTGAGTGGTGCCACTGTCACTGCAATAAGTCCTTGGCAAGTTGAATTTCACAGAATGTTACACACTAGTTCAAATAACCAGCAATCAAGCTGTGATAAGGCACCAAAATAACAAACCCACAAATCACACACTGTATACTTACGTTTCTGCAGAGACCAGCTGTGCAATATAACCTGAGCAGAGCAGCAAATACAGAAGAGAACCCATGTTCTCTGTAGTTTCAGAGATGGGGTGTGTGTGTGTGCTTTGAGTGCGGACCAGTGGTCGATGTGCTGCTTTTACCCTATCACCAGTTTTTATCTGGTAAAAGGAGGATCCAAAATAGTTGCATCGGGTCATCATGTTGCACAATTGAGAGGTCTCATTGGGTAAACCAATCGGTGCAATTTCTCTAAAGTCATGTGATTTCACAGAAAACATAAAACACATAGTGCCAAAAAAAAAAAAAAAAAAACAACCCTGAAACTGTTTATTTCATTTTGGTCAAGTATAGGTTCATTTTTAAAGGTTTACTGCACATGTAATATGGCGGAATTTATGTCATATTATGTGTCCTCTGCAAATATTATATCTGATTATTATTATTATTATTATTATTATTATTATTATTAAGGCTATTTCTAGTCATTACAATATCGAAATTGCAGTGCATTATGCCATGACATATCATGGAAAACCTGACATAACAGAAATCAGAAAACAAACACTTCCCATAGTCTTTTGTTGACACTTTTATTTCAAGAATAATAATAATAATAATAATAATAATAAACTTTATTTTATATAGCCATTATCAATAACAGCAAATTAATCACATGGAAAAGCTACCCCCAAAAAAAATATGTTTTAAGAAAAGATTTAAAAACACTTCTAATCTCAGAGGGCAGGGAATTCCACAGTTTTGGAGTCAATGAAGAGAAAGCCCTATCACCCATAGCTCTAAGACGGGTTGATGGAACAGTTAAAAGACCAGCTCCGGAAAAGCGGAGATCACGTGCTGGTATGTAGGGGGTTAAGAGCTCAGACAAATATTGAGGAGCCAAACCATTCAAGGCCTTATAAGTGAGCATCAGAATTTTAAAATCAATACGAAACCTAACAGGAAGCCAGCGCGAGGCTTCCAGAATAGGTGTGATGTGATCCCTTGCACTGGTCCTAGTCAGGATTCTAGCAGAAGAGTTTTGTACCAACTGTAACTTGCTTAGGGGAGCTTTTGACACTCCAGCCAGCAAAGCATTACAATAATCAATGCGGGTAAAAACAAAAGTATTGATTAACTTTTCAGCCACCGAGAATGTCAGCATAAGGCGTAATCTGGCAGTGTTTCTGAGATGAAATATTGAGTTTTATTGATGAATGAACATTTAAATAGCATAGAGGGGGAAAAAAGTAATGGGCAGTAAAGTAAAGGACAGACAATACCTGGATATGCCAAATAAAGTGAATGTAACATTTGAGAATGTCTATATTGTCTTTTATATTGTATTGATATATGTGCAGATCTCACGTGTTAGTTAAAATATTGATTTTTTTTTATTTGCATTTGTGTTTGTGTATGTGTCATTGAACCTGGTCAGTGGGTCTGTTGTACTTGCCAGGAACATGGCAAGTTTCATTTGTCTTCCTCTAAAGTAACTCTTCTGTGCCTGTCATATCACTTGCTGAGGTTAGCAGCAAGCCAGAGGTATGATGTCCATCCACAACTCCTGCTAAGTGATCAGACAGATGCAAGAATTGCGTTTGGACAATCAGCCTCTGACAGCCAAATGGAAACAGGAAAATCGGGTAAAGTGAAGCTCCATCGCATGTCCAAGTGCAAAAGGTCCATTCCTTTCTGCTATATTAAGAAAGATTATACACATGATACATGGAAATTTCATCATATGAGAAAAAGACATAAAAGTTAATGTTAAATACACTGTATGGTTTTTACGCTTGAAAATCAAAACTCTATAAGAAATTATAAAACTTTCCCATTCTGGAATCGCAGTTCCATCCCTCCCAATGTACAATGAAATTCCTATAAAGCCCTATACAATTTTTGTAAAATTTCTAGAAAGTAAACATGACGATTCCAAAAAAATAAAAGATTTACACTTAATTAAAATAAGTGCTTTCAAATTACTTTAGGAAATTAGTTCTTAATATGTCTTATCCATCACACAGCCAAGTTTCTACATTCTCGTCTGGCTGTGTGAGAAACTGGACAGATTTCACCAGAAAACATTATGTAGTTTTTTTTTCTCCTTCAATCGAGATTGATTGTCCCAAAGCTACAGACATCTCTTAATCTACTTAATCTTTTACCTTTGAATCTGCTGCTGAGATGGATCACTTGTAAACCAACAAAGCTCCAAACTGGGAATTCCATATGAGAGTGTTCTGGTTTGCGTCTGACTACGTCTCCGTCTTGCTCCATCTCGCTCTGTCGGTATCTTTGTGTGTGTGTGTGTGTGTCTCTACGTCTCTCTCTGCCTCTCATTCTATCCATCTCATTACATGCAGCACTGGGGTTACCTAAGAGACTAGGCCTCAAAAGAGAAAATCTCTCCAGCCACAATAAATGGTGAAAGTGACAGAGGGCAAGGAGGGAGGGGACCAAGGGGGCAGAATGAGAAGGAGAGAGGGAGAGATGCCAGATGACAGGTGGATGGAGCAGAAATTAATAAGGGCCTTGGTTTGTGTGACGGTGCTTCAGATGGTCAAAAGTGTGTCTCAGACACTTGAACCTGGCTGATAAAGTGTTGTTTGAGGGTGTGCAAAGCAAACATGATTCCCTCGACCCTGTTACTGGGGTGTGATATAAACTTATGATCATTGTTCACCAAGGCAATCTCCTACTCTACTGGATGGTAAGAAATCTTTAAACCTTACATGAAAAGTAATTGAGCCTGAATTAAAAAAAAAAAAAAAACAGAACTCTAAAAAGGAAAGCACTGTTTTTTTTTTCTGAATGAATCAGCACACATCTATAGGTTTTGTCAAATTTTTCTTTTTATTTTTCTCACCATCAGCCTAAATCTTCTCTCACATGTTTTCTTACTTTTCAAATGTTGGGCATATGTGGGGGCCATGGCAGCTTAGCAGCAGAATAAATCAGATGACATCCTTTATGCCTTTTGCTTAGAGAGTATATATTACCACTGACCATCGTGTTGCCATGGCAGGCTCTGCACAAAAGGGCGTGGCGTGGGAACTGCTCACTGGGGTCAGGAATGAGGGTCAGAAGGGTAAAGGTCGCCAGCAGCTGGACAGTGCACAAGAGGAGCAGAGGCTGAGAAAGGAGCATGGAGGAGGACACCACCAGTGAGTTAGTGGCCTCAACAGGGCATTAACATTGAACTGTGTTGTGACAAAGGGGTGCTGATGAGGGTTTACCTAAAATATCGCTGTCCAGGGTGTTTCGATGACAAACACTACATCATTGAGGACCTGCTAATGTCTAATGGTCCACGCAGAAGGACATGGCTATTCTTACTGCCTGCACAAAGGCTCAAATGGCATATCAAACACCAGATTTAACACACACACACACACACACACACACATGTATATATATATATATATATATATATATATATATATATATATATATATATATATATATATATATATATATATATATTAACTGCTAGAAGTCATGTGAGCTGAGATTTAGCAAAAACTATAACATTAAGCAAGAAATCTCAGCATTTTTAGCCTAAAAGTATTTTTTGGACCACAAAAACTCTAACATGAAGTAACCAGGGTGGTCCTGCAAAAGATACACCGATCTTTCTTTGTGAAAGCTGAAAGTAGGCCATAATCTCTAAAATCCACACATAAAATGCTAGGGTGTCTCAGCAGAAGTCTCATACTGATCCTTGCTTGGAAAAATACTATGAATCTCATTGTTCTGATAAAAAGTCATTCATTCACATATTCACTTTTTTTGATCCATACATCAACTGAAATAAAACCACAAACCTATTCAGACTCTTGATACTTTATCTTAACACTTTTGCTTAACAAGACATTTAAAAAAAAAAAAAACTTTTATCAAGGTTGTTAAAATAATCATTAAAAAAATTCCTAATACAGCTTTAAAAATGTCCACCTTTGCCAAAGTCTCCACTGCATTACATTTTTCCTTCAGACGTGTTAAAAACCATGATGTACCTTTAAAAAAAAACTGCAAGCATTACCAAAAAGTCATTACAATTGATTTGACTCTTTACAATAGTCATTCATTAACATTTATCACTATAGCTTATTTTAAAAACCTGCACACAAGTCTATTAAAATAGTTAGATAGTTATAAACAGTCGGCTGATTTGCAATGATAATAGCGCTTATGTATGGTTTGGGAAACTGTTCTACATCAATAACTCACAAATTTATAAACTTATGCAACTCTTATTGAAACTTCATAATTCATTTTTAAAAAATAGCTGATTTTGCACTGTTATGTGTTTCATTGTCACAGTATAATTCTAGCATTGATGCTGTTCTAACAAGTGCCATAATGAAAACTGGAAACACTTGCGTGGCATTTCACGGCATGTTTCACTTACCATGTTCCATTCTGAAACTATATAATAGTACTCAGTTTTCATTATTATCTCTGTTACACTTTTATAACAAAATAATTTGATGTGGGTCCATTCTGAACATGGGAGCTTTGGCCATCCCACGCTCACTTGGAGTGGAGTGAAGGTGAGGTCAGGCAGGTGGAGCCGGGGTTGCAGTTTTGGGGGTTACTCCCTGGAGGTCAAGGGGAGACAGCCAAAGGAGCAAATGGGGGACAATGTCAATATGCAAATTGTGTCGGTTAGAGCCACGGCCCATTTGGCTGCAAATTTACATTCCCATATGTTCCTCGGGAGCCTCTGCATTGTTTAACAGCAAGCAAATTTCTATGAGAATGTCCATATGCACTCTCACGCATAAGCTTCCCCATTAAGAACGTTTTAAGGATGAAAAAAACACCAGTAGGTATAAAAAGGTTCTAATAGCCTTGAATGCTCTAGCAGCTTTTGTTTAGGTATGGTTTTAATAAATTCTTATTAATCAAGTATATTTAAACAACAAGCTACAGCCAACAATGCACACTATCACAACTTATCAGTATGTGAACATGATATAATATACATTCAAGGGTTGTCCATGTAAACGAAAATGAAGCTTTTATCATAGATTGAAGTTGTGGTAAAATTCCTAGGGGTTAACAATCATGCAATTTGGATTGATGCATCAATTTAAAAGGCACTGATTGAAATGAATTGAAGCAACTATCACATACTGATTGTTATCATAATTGATTATAGATCAATATTGAAAAAGACAGATAACTGGTGTGTAAAAAAAAATCTGCTTTTTAAACAGATGTGTAAATAGGCTAGTAAGGTGTGTTGCCTGTAACTTTGATACTTAAAATAGTCCTTCTCGACATTTCCATCATCATTCATGAATTAAGTGTAGGTCTGCACCAGATTCTGAACAAAGGCGATCAGAGACTACTAAATCAAATCGTATTGTATCATATTAAAGGAAATTCAATGGTATCAGCAGGTATCTAATTGTTACCTTAAGAAATGAAATTGTTTCATATTGTGTGGAAACCTGTTTACATCCCTAAAAATACGTTCGCAGGGATCTTTACAACAAACTGTGTAAAAATCCATTTTACTAACTAATTATGCGAAGTGCAATTTAGACATAATATTTCATTTGTTCAGAACCAAACCTCTGTTTTTAACCAACATATTCAAACAGGTCTTTTCTACATTTTAGTTACTTTTTCTAAACTTCTGTAACCAAGGATACCTAATTTTCCCCAACACCGCTATGCTAGTTATGTAATGGTAGGGGTGGAGAGAATTCCCTGGTTACCTACCTTGATTACCTATTGGACCTTCCAACAATTTGCAGTAAATACTGCTTTCATACAGTGGTCTTTCCCTGGAACATTCTTATTGAGTTCTTACTGGGTTGGTGCTCGTTCAGAATTAAAAGGAATTCTGGTGGTTATCCAGGGTTCACAGAACCACAGTTATATACACTCACTGAACAATTCATTAGGTAAACCTGTACACCTACTCATTCATGTAATTATCTAATCAGCCAATCATGTGGCAGCAGTGCAATGCATAAAATCATGGAGATACAGGCCAGCAGCTTCGGGTAATGTTTATGTTAACCATCAGAATGGGAAAAAATGTGATCTTAGTGATTTTGACCATGATTGCTGGTGCTAGACGGGCTGGTTTGAGTATTTCTATAACTGCTGATCTCCTTGGATTTTCACACACAACAGTCTCTAGAGTTTACTGAGAATGGTGCAATAAAGAAAATATCCAGTGAGCAGCAGTTCTGCGAATGGAAACGCCTTGTTTATGAGAGAGGTCAACAGAGAATAGCCAGACTGCTTTGAGCTGACAGAAAGGTAATTCAGATAATCACTCTGTACAATTGTGGTGAGCAGAAAAGCATCTCAGAATGACAACATGTCGAACCTTGAGGCAAATGGGCTACAACAGCAGAAGACCATGTTGGCTTCTGCTCCTGGTGGCCAAGAACAGAAAGCTGAGGCTGCAGTGGGCACAGACTCACCAAAACTGGACAGTTGAAGACTTGGAAAATGTAGCCTGGTCTGATGAATCTCGATTTCTGCTGAGGCATACAGATGGTATTATCAGAATTTGGCACCAACAGACCCAACCTGCTTTGTGTCAACAATCCAGGCTGGTGGAGGCGGTGTAATGGTGTGGGGAATGTTTTCTTGGCACACTTTTGGCCCTTAATACCAAACAATCATCGCTTGAATGTTGTAGCCTATTTGAGTATTGTTGCTGACCATGTGCATCCCTTCATGGCCACAATTTACCATCTTCTGATGGCTACTTCCAGCATGATAATGCACCATGTCACAAAGCAAAAGTCGTCTCAAACTGGTTTCATGAACATGACAAAGAGTGTTCTTCAGTGACCTTCCCAGTCACCGGATCTGAATCCAAGGGAACACCTTTGGGATGTGGTAGAACGGGAGATTCGCAGCATGAAAGTGCACTGGAAAAATCTGCAGGAATTGCGTAATGCAATAGATCAACACGGACCAAAATCTCAAAGGTATGTTTCCAACATCTTGTGGAATCCATGCTATAAAGAATTGAGGCTGTTTTGAGGGCAAAGGGGGCCCCTATCCAGTATTAGTATACAGAGTTCCTAATAAAGTGCTGTAAGTGTACATAGCTAGCATTCTGTTTCACCCCTCCTAACTGGCACAGCCAAACAGAGGATCACCTTGATAACATTTGCCACATGACAGACCTAAGGACTAACTAGAAAGGTGTTTAGAGATGACTGCCACACTCATGCCCCTGGGAGGGGCAATTATAAGCTTGTAGAACCTGGAGAAAGTCGATGGTGATGCCCAGGTAGCAGCAGTGCAGACTTCCTGGAGTGGCACACCTCTAAGTAATGTCCATGATGAGGGGATGCTCCTTGGAGCTGTACCATTGCACAGTTGATCTCAGTAGATGAGTTGCCCCCTTGAGGCTAACCATTAACCATGGACGGTACCACCTAAGTAGTTTCCATGCAAGGCACAGAGAGCTGTTTGACGTTATGCTGGCCTGATGATAGAAAAATCTAATTGTCACTATGTTGTCCAAGTGGGCCAACACATGGCGATGTCTCTGAACCAAAGAAAAACTTGAACTTTGTGGTGCTGGGGAGAAGTGCTGAATTTGACTGCCTGTCCTTGAAAGGCAAACCTTAAAAGGCATCTGTGTTCTGGCTCCCAAATGGAGCAGAACAGAAGTGTTCGCTCTATCATCAGGCAAATGTAAGTGCAATCAACCCTGTTGATGCCATGGCAATCCATAAGTGAGAGCCAAGGGAGCAAAATTGGTTGTGCTCTCTGGTTGGGAGGGATGTTACAGACTCTCTTCCATGTCTATCACTATGACAATATGCCAATCGTAGGCATCTGAGAGCCAGTGTATGTGGAAAAGTGCAAATAGAGCTTTCCACTGAGTGTGTTCCACTGCCCTATAATACAACTTGAGCATTAGTTTGAAAAGATGCAGTTGTGTCTTGGAGGACGCATGTGTTAGCCTTCACCTTCCACAACTGGCAACTATTGTATAATAGGGGACAATTTAAAATTCTAATGTTGCGGGTATTTGCGATAAAGGGAAAAAAGGAATTAAATCAGGAAGTAATGCGATTAGAAGCAAGAAACAAAGGTCTAAACCTTGAGGAGTTGGAATGAGTAGGGATTGCTGATACATGTAGGGTTTTTATTCAAGTTCCGGCTTTGTCATTTATTGTTCGTGGTTTTAAAAGATGTGGTTTCAGACAACCAGAAATGTGCTTGCATTTAATTAGAAGGAGATTCACTACAACTGGGTAGAAAACATAAGTACTGCTTAACTCTTGTTAAACTGTGTGCTTTATGATTCCTGAAGAACAAGAATGCATAGTGCTTACCGTCTTAACAGATAGTAAGCATTACTACATCTAATGTACAGGGGTGAGCATTACTGCATCTAATGTCTTTATGTCTCCTGTCAAAGCTTTAACTCTCAACCAGTCCCGCCTTTTTAGAAACAGAAATGATAGGAACCATTACACTTTGATCATGCCTGATAGTCCTTTAACAGTCCAATCCACCATGGCCTACCAGCCATGTTTATAAGCTGATTTCCAAAGGTGTCACAGTCCCTGGCTAAATCTGTTTACACGTAAGTATCACACATGCTTTTCATCTGCTTCACAGAAACTGTATACCTCAATCAGTAAATCTGAGCTATCGTTTGCTATTGTAAATACATTCTAGATCTGGAAATGTAATAAATGTAAGCGTCTACTGTGGGGGTAAGAATAAAAAAGAATAAAAGGGGTATTGTAACACTTTCTGCAGTATGCTGCTCAGAGAAGAAGACCCAGGGTAAGAGTGCACACGAGCTTTAGATCTGGACTCATGCTGTTAGCACAGTAATCAGTCAGTAATGTCAAATCTGTTTTTCAAAATAAATACCTTTGCAGCTTGTTCACTGCTTTCTGCTTGATTTTGGTTTTGTACTGCTCCTGCTCTGTGTGCCTTTCTCAGTAGAAACTTGGCCCAATTTTCCTGTGCTGGTGAAACTCCAAGATAGGGAAGACATCGAGAACAGCCCTTTGAGATTAAAAGTAGTTTAGAGAATGATAACAGGGCAATATTACTCCTGTCCTTGTGAACCCAACAAAATAACACATAAAAACTTATTTGAACAGGTTCGAAGTACTCTCCCACTGTCTCTCAGCAGACAGTTAGTAAAATTCCTGTATTCTACATTAACATTTATGAAATAGTATTGTGACAGAGATAATAACAAGCTCCAGTGACAATTTTTTTTTTACTTTTTTGTTACACGTAAATGAACAGTAACCTGTATTTATGATTAATGGACTGTTTCCACATTTACTATTATTCAGCACTGTTAATTATGGTTTATTTTCTATGTTTATAATGATGGACTTACCATATTGTGTCTTCACTGTCATCAGTAGTATAAGTAATATAACAACATAAGAGTAACATAGCTCGATAGCTCGATAGATAGATAGATAGATAGATAGATAGATAGATAGATAACTCTTTAAAGTAGGAAAGTGCTTTTTTGTCTTGCACCATTTTGCTCTGTTATTTTTTAAAAATTAAGATTTAATTAACTGAAGATGTGATAGTTGAGTTCATGCAGGTTCTGCTACTAGAAAAATCCCTAATTACTGAATATTTATGAAACTGACTACATAAGCCTCGTTTGTTTTGTTATTATTTACCATCACTGAAATAAATCTGGTTAGTCACTTAAAGCACAGTTAACCAGAGATAACCTGTACACAAACAGGCTTTAAAGGCTTCCCCCTGATTGTAATAAGAGTGAGGAGAGAATGGCTGGCTCGCAGAGGGGAAATGCGCTCTCTGGCCACTAGGGGGCTGACTAACCAGACACTTGCCCGGATGCAAAACATTCGCTTCATATTGCGTGTTTGGTAAAATAAATATTTTACCTGTAAATTATTTATAGATCATTTAAATTCTGTAGCGGATCACCGAGTGCCCCTTATGTGGTTTTTAGCCACAAGGCAAATGCAAATGTTTGCATAACTTAACAGGTAAGTAAATAGTTGTGCTAAGCTTGTTTGGTAGGCTCGCTAGCTAGCATACACGCAGAGCTTGGTTGCTAGGGAGTTTGAGACTGTTGGTGGCGTTTGCATTTGATAGCTAGTCAGCGTCGTACGGTTTATTTTATTTTTATTTTTTTTCTTTCTATATATTCGTCTGGATTAAAAGATAGCCATCGGAGCAGGAAAACATTCACATAAGTGAAGTGCGTTGGTGCGTCGTAGCGTCCCTTTTGTATTCGGGTGAATTTCCGATAGCGCTAGCTGGCTTAGCTAGCTTGGCTAGCTAGTTGTCTGCGCTGAGAGGTAACGTGCCCCTTATGTTAGCGACACTTACACAGATGTGCAAAAGCTTTGTTTGACTTTTATCTTTAAGTTTTTTTTTAACTTAGGTTGTAATCAGGTCTGACCAAACAGCCTTCTGATGACACAGAAACACACTTTAAAAGAAAACTCCTAGCTAGCTAGCTATAGCGCTGGGCGCTGTTGAACGCGCAGGCCTCTTCGGCCATTTTTGTTGACATTCCTGCTCTCCCTTCATCTCGCATGTAGTTAGTGACCTGGAAAAGTTTTACATGTTGTACTTGAAGGAATGCCGACAGATGTTGACGTTTGCAAGGTTTTAGATCTAGCACGACATGTTTTTTAATTACGAGACAAACATTCGAGGGTTTTCTAACCGCAGTAGTCAGCTAACACTGCATGTAAAGTCAGTGAAGGAAAGTGTAGTCCCGTGCAGAGGAAGCTGGAGCTCAGGAGCTGGCTATCAGTGTGGCGCCCAGGCTTTCTCCAGGGGTCTAACCAGTTAATAGTGAAAACCAGCTGTTTAAGGAGCCAAACAGCGAAGTCTTTATTATAACCTACTCTTTAATCAAATGTATACTGTGTGTGTGTCACTTGCACTTATTCTTATTCTCTTCCTCTTTAATAGTGAAGACCAGTAGTCTCCTCTGAATTGGCCAGTTTGGCTTGCATCTATGAACTCGTTGGTGCCCACCACCTCGGCCGTCAGTAGCCCTGTTAGTTCCCTGGACTCCCCCCTCTCTGTCATCAGTTCATCCACTGGCTCTCCGGGTGTGCCAGTGACTCCTTCGGTGGGTTACGGACCCATCAGCAACCCACAGGTAGGCTACAGTCAACTACATGCACAAAAATACCCATAGGACGAAAACTGAAATGATTTTCTGCACTGAACTAATAGTGTCCTTAGTCCACACTGAGGTCATAGAGGACAATGAGTTGACCATTTCCCCCCCACCCCATTTTCTTGTCTTTGTGCTTCTCTTAGATTAACTCCTCGATGTCTGAGCTGCACACTGTCAGCAGCTCTGACGATGTGAAGCCATCCTTTGTCCTGAAGTCTCCAGGAGGCACTGGGCCAATGCTGTCCCAAAAAAGACTCTGTGCCATCTGCGGGGATCGCTCCTCCGGTGAGTACTTAGGAAGGACATACCAGTTTACAGAGGCTTTAAGATTTTTTCCTGTAATCAAGCAGGTGATTTTAGCACTGGCTTACTCACTGCTATGGCATTTGTTTTGGCTTATGACTTAGCACCTCACCAGTACATTGCTTAAAACTGATCTTTGCTCATATATGCCAAAATCTTAATATTGATCCAGGACTGATCCAGGATCAGTGCTGATCCAAGATGCTTAATAAAAGTAATCCTGCCTCACTAATTCTTTGCTCACTAATTTGTGGTTTCTTGTTCAGGGAAGCACTATGGAGTGTACAGCTGCGAGGGCTGTAAAGGCTTCTTTAAGCGCACCGTGAGGAAGGACCTGAGCTACATCTGCAGAGACAGCAAAGAGTGTCTTGTGGACAAGCGCCAGCGCAATCGTTGCCAGTACTGCCGTTACCAGAAGTGCCTAGCCATGGGCATGAAGAGAGAGGGTGTGTATTTAGAGTCATGCTTTCATCCTCCTGTCATGGGGATACCATTGTTTGTCCTTATCTTGGGTTGGTCTTTTTTTGACACTATTCAGACTTGACCTTAAGATTCGGATAATCAGCGCATGGCCCGAAGTACACGTGTGAACAGGGTCAAATGTGTTTTATGATCCTACCACTACCACCACATCAACCTGTGGCCCCATTACATTTATAGTGTGACCCGGACAACATAGATAAGTTGCCAGGTTTGCAGTTTTACCATGGAATCACACTATTTCTGAACTGCCTATGCGGTTGATGCGTGTAATTGGTTGATAATTTTAAAAAATTTATATTAATGAAATCTCTAAGCCTTAACATGTCTGCGTTCCTTGTTACTGTTTTTGAAGTGAGTGCTGCTTGTTACTATGTGAATGCGTGCACCAATTCTGTATAATGGTGTTAATTTCGCTGAGAACAAGCAACATAAAAGTGTTTTGGAAATAGCATTTTTTCCCCCCAAGACAACCTAAATGAAACCTGAAAAATAATTCACCGTCCTGCTCAAAATATACAACAAAAAGTAATCACATTTTCCTCAGCAAATAAAAACAAGACGAAAGTGAGTAGGTGTGGGGTGAAAACAGCAGCAGGGAACCCAGTTCACACCTGATTTATGAACATCTTTATTCCTTGCACTCCACAGCTGTTCAGGAGGAGCGGCAGAGGAATAAGGACCGCGATGGAGATTATGACTGTAATACTGCGGCCAATGAGGAGATGCCTGTGGAGAAGATCCTGGAAGCTGAGACAGCCGTGGATCACAAGACAGAATTGCACTCTGCAAGCAGCTCTACTGGTGCTGTGAGTGTTTATCTTACTGTTTTTAACAGCGAGCGCTAGAGGAGATCTACTTTTGGACTTGACTGTTGTGGTGGGCTCGATTTCTCACACACCAGAAAGGTCCTACACTTTGCAGTGGGCCATATACAGTTAGGCCCATTCATTTTATATCATGTAAGAATTTAAAAAAAAAAAAAAAAAAAATCACTCTTTTAATGTGATGTCTCTCCAGTTTTACAAGGTCCATTATTGACGGATATTTTTGCTAGTCCTTGGTTCCCTTTAACAGACAACAAAAACAAACAGCACTTCACATTTGTCTTGTCCTTTAAGAAACATTATGCACCTCCAGCTCTGAATGAAAATAATGCTTCATCAATAATGACTGTAAAAATTAATAGTGTTTTATATTTCTATAATAATAGTGTTTGCCTTGTGATAGGCAAATGAAAATAGTCATTATAGAAAAAAATGAAGATGGTTAGAGGGTTACATGTCAGAGTTTTTTTTTCTTTTTTTTCTTTTTCTTCAATAACTCTCTTCACACTGAAGATGGGACTGTACAAACAAGTTATTAGCTGTAACTAAGCTTGTTTATAAAATTTAATTGAAATTTGCTGTGTTGAACAGCAGCAGAGATACTTTTTGAATTCTTGTATAGTGAATAGCCCTGATAAACAACACGTTGTTTCATTTTAATAATTCAAGCCCCCATGTTTTGTGAGCACATTTAGTGCGTGAAAGGCTAGCACGGCTTTATCTGTTTGGCACGGACAAGAGAAGCTAAGATGCATCAGGAGAAGATGTTTTGTTTGAAGTAAGTTAAGGTTATTAAGGCTGTTATAGTTCATACAGAGTACAAAATAGGCTAAAAGGAAACACACATGATGAGGTACAACACAGTTTATTTTGCGATCTTAAGAGCTGCAAACACCACGACTTGATGGGCGTTACAAAAGTTCTTAATATCGTCATTCTCCTCAAGCCTAGTGTCTACATCCTAACTAAAACAGACAAGCAGGATCAGCCATCATAACCTGTTTTAGCAGTGCTGCATTGGCTGCCTGTCTCATTTAAAACTGATTTTAATAAAAAAAATCCCCTAATAATCCTCACTGTATTGTTAGTGATTTTTAAAATCAAGTCCTAACACCGAACACCCAGGCCATTTCAAGCGAATAAGCATGCAGTGAAAGCAGTCACTTAGGGCCCTGAGCGCAAGGTTTCATAAACAGTCATATAAAAATAATGTAATACATTCAGTTTTTTTCGTTTCTGCTGCGAATATCTGAAAGTCACCACAGTTTTACTTATATTTTCAAACAATTTTTAATCATACTTTTAAAAAAATATATACATTTAATGATTGTCGCCTCTAGCATTTTTGTCTCTTCCATTCATGATCTGCCAAATTATTATACTTTTTATGCGTGTAAAGTAGCAAAGCGCTTTGACCTGAATTTTGAGCAGTTCTTCATATGATGATTATCCCTTTGACTATCATCGCAGTATAAAGGTTCTCATGAAAAACCATCCATTAACTCATTCCCCCTTCCTGTCCTTTAGGCCATTGACCCAGTGACTAACATCTGCCAGGCGGCAGATAAACAGCTGTTTGGCCTGGTGGAGTGGGCCAAGCGCATCCCACACTTCTCTGAGCTGCCTCTGGATGACCAGGTCATTCTGCTACGTGCAGGTAGAAGCATTCACTTTGTAAACAGACTTGTCTCCTACACATACACCACCTATCGTCACACTGTAACTTGTAAGCCAGGACTCTTACTCAAGGAGGCAGGGTATGCTTGTCTGTGAATAATCATGCCACCAGTGACTATCCTATTTAATTTTTAAATGAAACTTGATTCTGGTGAGAGAAATGCTGTTTTTGTTAGAATATAAACCCCACCATGTGCAGTTATTTTGCCTGGTTAGGCTTTTAAAACTAGGATATAACTTATAGAAGTAAATGGACTTTTCTTCCCTGGTGTTTCAGGGTGGAATGAGCTGCTTATTGCCTCACTTTCTCACCGCTCCATCGGGGTGGAGGACGGACTCCTGCTGACTACAGGCTTGCACGTGCTCCGAGACAGGTGACACTTCACTTCAGCTACTTATTGTTAAGTAGCTTAGTAGTTTATTTATAAGGCTGTATAAATGCATTGCCATTCAAAATATTACAAATTTGACTGAATGGTTTGCATACATTTCTATAATCATTTCTATAAACGAATCTGCAGGCATTAGTACTGGTACTTCAGGTGCTGTTCATCTGCCTAAAATAATTACAGACCTTTATTCCTACATGAAAAGAATCAGTTGAAGCGATGCATGTTTATCTGAACAATGATATAATGTTGACTGTTAAATTTCCATGTTTGAGAGCACAGAATTATCTTAATGAGAATGAATAACTAATAGAAGAAAGAAATCTTGACGTGAGAAACAATAATGTTTGCAGTTTGATGCAAATGTACGTCTTTTGAGCAAGACAGCACAATGGTTTATGTTTGTGCACCTCCTTCTCTGTCCTTTTTGTTGTAAAATGAGCCATAGACTCCCGTTTGCTCCATTTCATTGCCACTTTCACTGCCATCATGGTTCTTTTTCTGTTTGCGTCGCGATGTCGGCTCTTCTCTCAGCCCCTGCAAAAACATTCTGCACCCCAGCTGTGTGAAGTTTCCTGAAAAGACATACGAGTTACTTTTGAGGATACTTGAAATGGCGTTTCAGCAGTGGTTCTTTTACAGCCAGCATGTAGCTTAAATTAGCATGTAGCTTAAATTCATAGTGGCATCCAAATAAAATATTCCCAGCCTACGATTTACTAAAACCATTGATTTGGTGTTGCGTTCGCACCGAGTCTCACACGGTCGACAGCATTGCCAGTCGGCAGTGTTAGTGTCAGAGTTTGCGGTTGTGTTGTCATGTACACCGCACACTTCACAATGCTGTGTGCTTCTGACTGGTAAGACTCCTCTCCAGGCAGTTTACATGCTTGTTGTTATTGGGTTTGTTTCTCCCCTTAAAAACTTTAAATTGTATGCAGTTTTGTTAAACGATTGTGATTTGTGATTTGTGAAAAACGTGGAAAATCAGGCTGATTCAAAAACGGTGTAATGGGAACATTTAGGAGGTGCATCAATACAGTGATACCACATGCACGTCTTTGCTTAATGATCTTAAAAATATCATATATATATATATAATATATTTATAGATATTTAATGTGTATAACAAATGAGACTAGCCCAGTTAATATAGTGTACAGGTAATGTAGCATTCATAAGGTATTTTTAAGTCTTCTAGGTTTTTCTGCAACCATCTAGAAATGTAGTAAAATCAGTTTCACAATACTGACTTACAGTGCATCGTTTCATACTGCGGCGGAAAAGCTGTAGATAATAACGAGTCATTGGCTGCTTTAAGCATAAGCTTTCATGTATTAAAGCATTTTACTGAGCGGTGCCGTAATGTCTCGCAAGGAGAGCTATGCACTACTACTACTTACCATTCCTCTTTTCACTTGTTTCGATCTCCACAGGGAAAGTGCACGCAGCCCGGAGGTGGGGGCCATATTTGACAGGTATTGACAGGAGTACCAGACTCCTCACGTTTTCCTTCTGACTTCAGTTCATTAAACAGCGCTAACGATTTGTAAGCTGTAATTCAGTCAGTCACCAATGTGGTGCTAATTAGCGGTCATTCGCAATTTTCCTAAGCTCAGCATCTCTTCGTTAGCCGAGTATGGTGGTTTAAAGCAGGGAAAACTCAAAGTATTTTCGGGATTTGCGGTTCTAAGTTGTTGTCATTTATTGTTCCTTCCTCTCTCATCATTCTGTTTCTTCTCTTTCCCACTGTAGAGTGCTCACCGAGTTGGTAAATAAAATGCGAGATATGCAGATGGACAAGACTGAGCTTGGATGTCTGCGAGCCATCATCCTCTTTAACCCAGGTGCAGTTATCAGATCTTACTGGTTATGGGGTTTAGGAAGAGAGATCTGATCTGATTATTATTATTATTATTTTTTTTTCATTTCTGCTGGTAGAAAAATGCTATGATAAGCCATATTTCATAACATGGATTGTGAAGAACTACACAGATTACTCTCATTAACAATAGGACCACATTCAGAAAGAATTCAGGACTGTTAAGGACGGCTGGCCTGATAGTGTTAGCATGCCTCAGTAAAAAATACACTTGCTGAGGGAAACATTCAGAAACTCGCACTCTCACCTACCGAGTGTGTGCACAAAAAATTCAGAGTAAGACAAACACCTCCTGTTAGTCACTCCTGGTTATGAGTTCTGTGGCTGGGTAAAGATACAAATTCCCCCAGCTAGGATAAACTTACCATTTACTAGTTTCCTACCAAATCGATGTCTTGCCTGTTCACCAAGAAAAAGCTAAAACGTTATTGTTCGTGAATCAATTTTTTCCCCTCTTATTACAGTATTATACTGGATTTTTGTTCTCCTGTTTATTTTGTTTGTTTGCTCGCTCACTTACCTGTTCTCTCTCTCCTTGCTCCCTGATTGGCTGATTCACCTGTCAATGTGTAGTCAGAAGTTGGAGCAGGATGATGTTTGATGTATCCGAGTCGCCATATGAAGTGTATACATGCAAATTTCCTGCTAATTTTAAACCCTTTAGATTGGAAATAATTCCATTCAGGCAGTTCTGGACTTGTAGTACCTGTTCTTTATACTACACATGCACCATTTTCACACATGCATCATATGTACACAAAAGATCACGTTTATCACCACGACCTGATCTGTAGTGCAAATGTCTTATGGTGTTGGCTGATGACAAAATATCATTGTGTATCATTGACACATGTCATTGTGATTACCCTGGAATTTTAAAACCAAGTTTCGTTCAGAAGCTTAAATCAAAAGTAAAGAAAATGTTTTTAAATGTTTTTATGCACTGGTGCAAAAATGGCATTTGTTTTTCAGCAGAAAGTATCCGTTTTGGTAGCATAACACTGTACTTTTAAGACTTGTGCAGTAACCTGTGTCAGTCTGTCTTTTTCCTCTATGTTGCTGTGTAGATGCCAAAGGTCTGAGCAACACGAGTGAGGTGGAACTCCTGCGAGAGCGAGTGTATGCATCCTTAGAGGCCTACTGCAGGCAGAAATACCCTGAGCAGCAGGGGAGGTATGCCAAGTCTTTCTCAACAAGTCTCTTTGCAATTTTTGCAGTGTAAGCTACTGTTACTCCATGCTAAGCCTCAAGCTGACGTTACAAAAACCTGCTGGTACATGCCGAAGCAGGTTTTTAAAATGAACAGATATGGTAGCAAGTGTAAAAAAAAAAAAAAAAAATCTGGCTTTGAGGCTGGTAGAAAAAGCAGCTTGATGTTATCGTAGGATAAACGACTATACACTATCGGCCAATATAGCAAGTTAGCCACGTCATTAATGTATTCTTACATTTGATTGTCATTTAGCGTATTTAAACGCAGATTGTCAGACATGGACGCTTCTGTTTTTCGTTACTAGGATTCATTCAAAAATGCGTTTAAATTTGGTGAGTGAGAGCCCAAGCAGCAGAACAAGCACATACTAGTGCAAATTACAGATGGATCATTTTAATCACCATTTTCTTGTAATGATAATCACAATCATTACAATACTCCAGGATCATTGCGCTAGTATTTCCTGTTTATGTTGTAATTATGTTGTCATGTTGCCTATTAGCTGATGATGAAGCACATCGCTCTGTGCTTTACACTTTACCTTTGCCTGATTTGCAAAAATCCATTTACTTTTTTGTACTACTACCTATAAATACCAATACACAAGCAAAAATAGTCAGACAAAACGATAAAAATGCCAAAAATGTTTACCAAAAGTTATTCTGTTTCAGTTTCGTAATCTTAAAGCTGTTGGATGAAAGAATTTGCGATTTAGCCCTCTGTTGTAAGGTACTCGCGGAAGAATATTTCATAACATGGTTTGGGCTGCAGCATCTTCCACCATACGGATTAGTCTCAAGGCTGCGAGTTTGAAGCACACATTCAGAAAGAATTCAGCGCTGTTAGGGACTGGCCCGATAGTGTTAGCAAGAAAAAAAGGACACGTGAGGGTGAGACATCACATTTTTTTGTTTTGTGTTTATGAACGCTTTACACACTACAAATGACGACACCTTAAGCTTCTGTGTTGCAACAGAAATTGTACACCAGGCTATTTTTAAACTAGCTACTGTCAACCTATGGTTTAATACGGAGTTTACACCCTAACTTATGGTCAACTGGTGCAACCAGCTATGGTGTGTAATCCGATGTGTGTTTTGTATTTGGCTGTACGGTTACAGTTAGTCAATGTTTACAACCATCATGTTTTAAACATAACATTCACATGGAACCTAACATTATTTACATAAATCTACATAGAGTTTATGTAGAGAAATGTCCACATTAGCATGGCGTTATCATGAGAGGAAAAACCTGAGATGGCAGGCGAGCAGAATTCCTTGATACTGAGTTTTTGTTTTTTTTCCCTTCTCCCCCCTCTTCCCTTTCTCTCTTTCCTCACCTAGATTTGCGAAGCTCCTCCTCAGGCTGCCTGCATTGCGCTCCATTGGGCTCAAGTGTCTGGAGCACCTTTTTTTCTTCAAGCTAATCGGAGACACGCCCATTGAGACGTTCCTGATGGAGATGCTGGAGGCTCCCCACTAGCTTTGCCCTGAGGGAGGCTGGGAGATGACATCACTGTGACTGCACTTTTCAATCTCAGGGGAACTTGAGCAATTGGCCAGCCTCCAGTCCACGATACACTTGTTGCTAGGTTTGTCTTTTTGTAAGTGCAAAACAGAGTCTAAAAACCCAAGACTTGCCATGAACTTAGAGTATGTTGGTGCTATATTTCAGTCATAAGTCTTGAATTCTTGTGGATTTTTTTTTTTTTTTTTTTTTTTTTAAAGATTGGAACCTTCAGTTCCCTTCCTAGCTTACATGGGATTACATTTTGATAAAACCATTTAAGGCTTTTAAACTTGTGGATGTTGAGCTTTATTTGTCTATAAGTGTGCTCCTCCATCATCTCGTCAGTGTGGTTTCTTTTAATTCCTTAAGGGACTAATTTATTCAGCTCAGACCTTAAAGGACTGGCGATACGAACAACTGAAAGAACAGTTAGGAAAAACTGTTTTAAAATCTATAAGCTGACATCGCTCTCCCAGTTAAGCTAGCCTGGCCAAACATGTATGCAATGAAACTTAATGCACAAAAGTCTGGAGAAAAGCTCATTATGATGTGCAATTCGCAAAATAATGTTAGTCAAATATTTTGGAGTTGATTCCAGGGAAGCGAGGTCTTACCATGTGCTCATAGATATAGATCATGGGTGCTCGTCTGATCTTTTACATGCTTGATTCATCGTACTGTTTTTTTTTTTTTTTTCTTTTTTTTTTTTCTTCCTTTTTTGTTTTTTTTTTCTTTCTTCTTCTTCCTTTTTTCTTCTTCAATTTTTCTTCAGTTTGCAGTTTTGGTGAAAACAGAGAAAAGAAAAAAAAACCTAGGATACTCAGTTCACTAAATTAGCCATGCATTGCTTTATGACTGCAGTGTTCCAGGCTGAAGTCGGTAAACTGCTTGTGACATTGCTTTTTCTCTCAGTTATTCTTTTCGTAGTACATGCTTGTTTTATCACATATCACGTAACCTTGTAACTTGAGTTATGATTCCGTATGTAAACTGCACTATACCAGTTCAAATATCAAATATTTGACCAAAAAGGGGTCATATTTGTGTATGCTTTGGTGCTTTAAAAAAAAAAAATAGCTGTTTTAATGTTACATCCCTGAAAACGCACATAGAAACTTGTAAGCAGGAAACGGTTATATTTTAACAAAGTTGAATATGAGCAATACTAAATTTAAAATGCAAATGTGTATTCTCTTCTCATTTCTGAGTGGAAAAATTTGTCAAATGTCAATTTCTAGTACTGTGCAAACATTTGTTCAGGGACAGTGAAGCGTGATTGCTACAAAAGAGCAGAAATCCATATACATTTATATTCCAATGATTTTATCATTGCTTTTAGTTGATTTGTACATCTAAAATACAAAAAAAGACCTTAGTTTGCACTGTATTTCCTGTGAATCCCAGTTTTCTGACTGTCTTTGCTCTTTTTCTTAGTGATGTGTTTCTCAGATTTCAATTAGATTTGTAATCTTGCTGGTTTTTTGTAAGATCTTTGCTTTGCTGTTGTATTTTTGTGTCCATGCCAACAGCTTTGGGGACGAAGACCACAGAGACTTTGAAATGCAAGTTCCCTATTGGCAGAAATGTTTACTACACCTTCGGGTTGTTTTGTATGGTCCTGTACAACCACCATCTTTACTGCATTAGACATGTTTGTGTCTGTCATTGCACTAAATTTGTCATACAATGATGATTGTAATGATCCTCCATCAGGTTCTCCATCGTTAGAGCTCAATTTAATGGAGCTTGATGGCACTGCAAGTGAACCATATGGACACGACCCTAAATAAAAGCTGGTGACATCAGGACTCGTGTGGTGTTCAGTCCATCATTGATTGGATGAGGTAGATTGCCTATAGTAGAGCCAGAGCCCTAAACATAGTGCACCTGATTCAACAAATGACCGCATCAGCTAATTATCAAGCTGTGTTTTACCTTAATCACGCATTAGATCAGAGAAATACCAAGCTGTGCTGTGCTCTGGTCTTCCAAAACATTCCCAGCCTCGCAGTACAGCAAGAAATAGGTTAAATATAGGGAGCCTCCCATGGGTGGATGAATAATAAATTCATTAGCTGTGCTTAGCCAGTTTCATATTTTGGTTGCCCAGAAACATAATTGCTGAAAGGAATACTAACATGTAACAGTGTGCGGTAAGCTAGTTAATACAGACTGTGGGGAAACAAATGAGTATATGAATTCCCAGCGAGAGCACGAGTGTGCAGCCATAGCTCATATCCTTTCCTATTAAGTATTTTATGTAGCACATTGTTTTTGTGGCCTTGAAAAATGGTCACCAAGTTGCTAGGAGAATGTTTTGGCTGTAAGATTACGCTTGTGTTTTCTGTTCACGTAGCAAGGCAAAATATTTTTTCATATCTCTTCGTGTTAAGTGTCTTTATGTTTAACTGTCAGGTGGCTGCATGGGATCATGTGATCTATTTAAATCATTGAGATGTGCCACACCACTACCGTGGAGCATATTACATTTAAACATACATACCCAATCAAAATGTTTGTTATGAAAAATTGTTATTCCGAAATAGGAAGTAGGGCTTGTGCCTCTGCCACTAGGTGGTGGCGGCGTTATAGTTTCGGCTCAGTAGGTCTGAGATTCTCATGATCACAATATCTCAAGAAAGAGTGGTTGAATGTTTGTACATGGAATTATCACTGTAACTAGTAGATGAACAGATGAGATTTTGAAATAGAAACCTGTCTGAAATAGTTCATTAGATTCCTTCCTGTTTAAAGTGTATTTGAAGGGTATTTTAGACATGCAAAATAGTAACTGAAGGAAGGCCTGCGGTTGTTGGTGGGAGGAATCCCAGTCAATACCACTGGCATCAAGTTCTACTTGTTTTGTCTGATTTTGAACCTGCTTGTCCACTGGGTTTTAAAAAAAAAAAAGGAACAGCTGCTGGTCCCAGGCGCTTGGACTAGTGGGGTCATTCCATGATTGCGGTGCCATTTAGTCCTTGCAAATCTTAAAAGTTAAACTTTATTTTTTTCAACATTGAATAAAAAAAAACATGCATCTAACCATTAAAGTAAAAAGGTTGAGATTTTTTTTTTAGCATAGACTTTGCAAATATGCAAAATGTTAACTCGCATCCCAGCTAACTGCATGATGACATTAAGGACATTCTAATGATTTGCTTAATATATATTTTTTTTAATTAATAATTGCTTTCTATAATTCGTCTAACAGGGCTGTACTTTCCAAGTGACCTCGTCAGGCAATATCACAATATTACTGCCAATAAAGAAAGACGATTGAGAGAACTTTTGAACATGTGACTTGTGGAATATTCTAAACATTTCATAGGGGGAAAAAAAAATGTTCAGGTAACAGGCTTGAACGTGAACGTTAATAAAATATACATTTTTCACAGCCTATAATAGATGACTCATGGAAAAGGATGTTCCAAGCATGAGATGTTAAATGGCTTCAAACTTTAATGCAGAAATAAGATTTAACAAGTATTTGAGTTATTATACTTCAAGGTGTTAGTTATTGTACTGAAATTTATAGGTGTCCATTCCTTCTTTGCATTATCTGCATGAAAACACTCGACATGACCAGCATTTCTCTGGATGCTTCATAAAAGCTTTTTATTGCAAGAGTTTTGTATACAGTATATACTTTTTTTCGCTGTGAGTATTAACAAGACAAATTCACATTCTTGGTACTCATTCGATACCGACTTTTTATGGCACTTGCAGCAAAAGGTTGGACATGACTCAATTCTATGTACTTAAGTGCAACGATCTTGAAAGGCTTTTGAGCAGGAGTGGAAGGTGGGTGGGATAAAGGACCAAACATGTTTCAAGTTTGTGCAAAAACGGAGAGAAAAAAAACAACCAAAAAACAAATATTACACAAAAGCAAACGTCGCTGAGCATCAGTCTAACATCACAGAAGCTCCCTTTGACTCAAATCGCCTGCTTTCTCTTAGTTTTGAACAATGCATGGCTTGCTTACTTTTCTTAAATTATAATTATCACAGAATAACACTGCTTCTGACCTATAATACACTATTCTATACAAATACAAATGCAACAGATGCAAAAATAAAAAAAAAAACGAGAGATTTACACAATTATACAGCATTTGTCTTCTTAGGGAACATTTAGTTTCTACATTAGATTTCTAGTTCATTTTCATTTTACAGTACTCGATTATCTGAGAAGAAGACATCAGACAAAAACAAAGATACTTCTTCTTGTTAATACTTGACATTGCTTTAAAATGACATGATACACGTAGTAAGGTGCTGGGGAGTACTACTGGGTCGCGTAGTACAGCTGTGTGGATTGTCAGAATAATGTTTCGGGTTTCACACTAGAGAATGGACATTTCGTGATTTTGTGTAATCAAGTCACACTTAAGTGTTCCTCCTAAAAAAACCTCTAAGACCAGAGTGCTGCTGTGCTGAAGAGACCACATCCCTCTGTTTCCTAAACACGCGTCATGACCGAATGCCACGAGTATAGTTGTCATGCATCACACAATATTGAAGTAAAATTGAATTTATAACAGTTAACATCGTGGCAGCATTGAAGTTCTTCTTGGGCTAAGACTAGGGTTGACTGATTTGTGTCTGGAAACAGATGTACGCCTATTCTTCTTGACCACTTTTAGCAGATGGACTACAGTACAAATGGCAGAAGGTGCTGCAGGTCAGCACTGTGTATCAGACATGTTGCTGCATATTGCTGATCACGTTTAATCTCAGGCTCAATCTATAATCTGTATCAAATTAAAAAAAAACGTGCAAAAAAAAAAAACCGCACTAATACCACAGCAGTGCAGAGAGAATCACCCCTTGATATCTGTCAGTGATTTCTATAAATCTGTGCTCTGCAGTTTCCATTGGACATGAATGTGCTACTAACCAAAGCAGGCAAGATTTCACCAAATGGCTAATATTTGCTAACCAGGGTGCAAGAGATCGGCCTTGTTAAAAGCACTGATCTTTGGGTTCACACTCAAGGCCACAGTGGTAAGAAACACTAGTACGTTTGTCTCTATAGAGAACTTGTTCTTCACTAACAGGGCTACAAGAGTTTGCGTGTGTGTGTGTTTGTGTAAGTATTAGAGGTTTGTGTACTAGAAGGTTGAACGGCAGCTGATACTGTGCTTGTCTTTTAAAAATGCAGTAAAAGTGGTTAAGAAATATCAGTCTTTCAATCAGCATGCTTAGGTTGCAGTGTCCAGGATCAGGTGTATCGAGATTTGAAGTGTGTGCGCGTGTGTATGTGTGTGTTGACACCCTGAGCTGCTAGAATCTATTCTGTGTCACACTTGCATCTCAGAGCCACTGGCTAATCCCAGAGCCTGTGCCTCCTCTGGGGTGAGCCCATTCTTCAGTGTTCTTCTTACTGCAGAGGAAAATAAACATTTATGTTATTCATGAACACACTTTTTTTTATTAGCCAATTATCCCTAAAAAAAAAAAACAATTGTTACATACGAGCATCTCTCTCTCTCTCTCTGTCTGTCTTTTTTTTGCAGTCAGGGATCTCTTCTAGTGTACAAAAAAATCTATGGGCTTGTGTACATCCACAGCACAGATTTAATTTATGAACATAATTTAACCTAGCCCTGTGGTTCTCAAAGTACTAAGCTGATACTTGGTACTAAAGAATAAGCACTAAATCTATCGAAAACAAAGTATGCGCTCAGTTAGAGGTATGAGCTGGACTGATTTTTTTCTCCAAATCCCATTCCCATCCACTCTTGAAGGACCCTGCAGAAAGTTCCACTTCCACTTGCATTTTCTCCTGCAGAAAATGTGACCGATCTTGTCCACTCCAGCAGAAAGGTTGACCGATCCTGCTCACTTCTACAGAAAGTGTGATCAATCCCACCTCCTCCCACAGAAAGGTTGACCATTCCCATTCCTGCAAAAAGTCTGACCACTCCCTCCCACTCCCCTGCAGAATATTAATGAACGTGGCCTTTATTTGTCCTTGGAGCTTCATATCTTATTGCCCGCTCGCACTCGCAAGAAAGTATAAAACTGCGCAAAGCAAAACACAGTTGAAACTAATTACGAGCAAAAGCTTAAACGTTTACTCTTTTAGACGTCTTGGGATTGAACGTTTACAGTGTTTCTGTGGAAGCTGCTCTGGTGCAGGTCAAAGACTGAGATACCATGCAGTGATTCATCTTTCTGTTTAGCATAAAACAAGACATTACTATCCTACAAAATCTGGTTCTCCATATACAGGTACACAGTGTATAGCGCATATTGTACCGGCTATTGTAACTCTTTATGTTCTGTCATGTATTGTAAATGTCATGCAGTGACTCACAGGACTTGCGGTTAGCTCTTGAGCGTCTCCTCTCGCGAGGCTGACTGCGCTGACTGGGGCCCTGAGTTGCTGACTTTACTATTCGCTCCATGATCTCATCTGCTGTATCTTCCATGCAATTAGACGTGTCTTCACTGGCAGAGGACCACAGTCCCATGCGGCCTATATGAACACAGAAAGCGCAGTTTCTTTCAAAACACGGCTGCCAAGATAATTTGTTCTACAGCTGCAGAGTGCATCTGAGGTGAATTGAAAGCTACAGGGCTGTAGGTTTGTAAGCACCTCGGCTGGCTCTGGTGCGGGTGCGCAGACCAGGCAGGACCGAAGGGGTGGTGTCTCCGAGCTGCAGACCGTTTCGCAGCACTGCGGTCATCTGCTCGTGCTCTGCTGCGTCCTCAGCGTAGTCAAGTCCCTGCGCTGGAGTGTCCTGACCATCTGCTGAAGCGCCTGCAAACTTACCACTCTGTGGAAGAAAGAACAGATAAACAGCAGATAAAGCCCACTGTCTGGCTTCTGTGCAGTGCCTCTTTCCTTTGGCCTTTGGCAGTTGGGTCTCTTGGCTTACAGGTTTTTTTTTTTGTTGGCAATTTGAAATTTTCCATGCAGGCATTTGTCAAAAACAATCAAAAACGATTTCTAACATGCGTGGCAGTGAGCTTAGTACAGTTAGTCTGTTGTCTTATCATTAGTGGGTGGACAATCAACAGGACAGGGCTGCTCAAAAATAATCAGTGGAAGGCAACGTAATACTAATGCTAACCTACCGTCCATCGCGTGTTTATTTTAACGATCTCATCGACACCATCATCAAAATATCTACATTTAACATGTTGCTTATAGATTCCACATGGTGACCCTGCTCCCTTCCTTCTCCTCCTATTCTCACAGCTTGTGTAACAGGATCACAAACACACAGCCTCTCTGCAGGCCCTTTCAACACCAGCTCCACTGCCGATGGTCACTTTGTGTGTGTGTGTGTGTGTGTCTGAAGGAGTTATTAGTGAATGTGACTCTCGTAGGGCTGGTGTATATTTTTAACAATTCCATCATGATCAGTATGATGTAATCCCTGATGGGACTTGTCTTTGTTAGTCTCTGGCCACTGATTGCAGTCACACTCATTTCATGTAAAGAAAAGTAGTTAAAGTTAATGAAATATTGACGTGCACATGGGGATAAACGGGGCTTCACGTGCCCTCACACACAAATACAACTGCACACAGCCACGCATACCTCACTGTCTTCATCCTCACTCTAGAAAGGAGAAACGGAGACATGATGGAGACAGAAAAAAGAAACACAAATAAAATCTATGGAACAAAATAAAATCTATACAGGATGTATAAACAATAAAAATGATAACAAGTAGCTGAGAAGGATCTATACTTGATTCATTCTTGCTATTGCTCATGCTATTTTTAATTTAATTTCAGACTTGTGGTATGCTGTGTCAGTGCAGACATTAAGGAAATGTCTAAAATCTTAGTGTCTCACTTTAACCATTTATTTATTTTTTATTAGAAAACCTTTTCTGAAGTCCCATACATTTCCTGCTTGGAAAATGAGTGCTTTTCCATGTTCTGACCTGCACAAAGTCCTGATGGAGACCCTCTATATTCTATATTAAGGTCTTAGTTTAGTTGCAAATGGTGAAGTGGAGTGCACAGTATAGCAACACAACTTGTACACACAGATCAACTCTTAAGCGGCTGCACCTTTCACAATACTTACACGCCGCTTCACAGCTATTCTTCGGGCAAAGGAAAAGAGTTGGATTTTCATGCTGAGATTAGACTACGAACTGCTTTTAAACCAAAGTATCCCTCGCCAAACTAAACAAACCACGTAAGGCCTCCCCTAACCGGGACTCCCCCACAGAGACAGGCTTTAGCAGGTCATGTTTGAGGAATCAGGGGTAGCCTCAGGCACAGCTACAGCACCACTGATATTAATTACACAGGTCTGCAAGCACTCTACCGGTGTTCAGCAACAGGAATGGATCAGGTTTATTAAATGTGCTGGATATTAATGACTCCTCACAGGCTCACTGGACAGTAAACAGCAACCTTAGATACACTTTAGTTGCCAGTCTATTAGGAATTTACTAATATAGCATATACAGAACATATATTGAACTAGTTAGACTAAAGCTACATGTTTTTGTTTGCTATATAACTTAGATGCTACAGTCACAAAAAAAAAAAAAAAAGAAAGGAATTCAGAATCCAGTGGTGAGCTGCTCCATCTAGTGGCAGAAGTGTTGAACTGAACAATGCACTATGATAAAAGCCATTAGAGGGCACACTCACATCAGTGATCATTTTGCCCCGGGTCTTGTTCCTCTCACGGTGGTTAGCTCTCTTCTGTTTCTGCTGCAGCACTCTCTCCCTGGTGGTGCGATACTCCAGTGCAAACTCGCTAAGGATCTTACAGAAGCGGTGGATGCTGACCTCCCTCACTGCGTACGCTGGGTAGCCCAGGAACAGCAGAAAGGCATGGAACCTGCAGATCATGCACAGAGAAGCTTAGACGCCCTGCAGCCTACACTCGAACCGCCATGCTTTATTCACTAGCCCTCATTATCTCTTGAAGGAATCTCTGCTCTAATACTTTCCTTCTAGACATCAGAGGCCTGGGGGATTGAATCAGCATCTCTTTAAGAGTTTCCCAAAAGCCTTTAAAATCTGCTGCAATAACCAAAAATCAGTAAAATGTGGTGGATGCAGCTGTTTATTTGTGCAATTTTTTTTTATATATTTGAAAAAAAAAAAAACTTTTGATATTCTTGGCTCAAACTGGTTTTTGTTTATACTGAACAGCTGATTTAAATAATCCAGGGTTCTTGCCCTTTCCAGACCTTTAAAAGACTTTTTTCCAGACTTTCAACAGTCTGCGTTCTAAAAATATTTTAAAAGTTGTTAACTGCATTACAGCAAGGCAAAGCTTGATGTGATGTGCATTAGGGAATGTACATTAGTGCAGAAAAGGGAATTTCTGAAGACAGCAGATTTAGATCCTTCGTATCTTCTGCCTTACTTTGACACCAGAGCATTTTTACTTCTTCCTAAATGATTTCTGAACTTCCCAGTTAGTACATGAGTGTCCATGAAGCCTTAAATTGTCTGTGCAAATTGTTAAGGAGCTGGCTGCTTCAACTACAAGGGCACATACATTCTGTCCTCTCTTCACTGTCCTCTCCTTTGTGCTGCAAGTAGCCACTCGTGCTGTTAGTGATAAACACTGAAGAATCGACAAGAGTGTAAAAGAAGTAACGTTGTTTACCTATTGATGATGCGCCTGTGGACGATGGTGAGGATGATGATCCTTTCAGCGCAGTCCTTCAGGAAGTCAGACATGCGCTGCTTTAATGCTGGCTTCATCTCATGCTTGGCAATGACCTTCAGGTGGTCCCAGGAAGCTTTGCAGCGTCGCTCCATCTGGGCCAGATTGTCCTGCAGCTGGTCGAAGTCCACCTGAGGAAAGCAGGGCAGATGTACTCTTATAAATCCAGTTGCAACTCAGTGTCTTTGCATTTAAAAAAAAGACATGCTTTCCTATATGCCATAGCCACATCTCTGCTGTCCGCTAATACACACGTACAGGCGTTACTAGCTGTGTTAACTTGTATGCTACCGCTGAGACCATTTGAGACTGTGTTTTATTGTGAATAACATCACAGTCATTATGTTAAAGTAAACTCAGGTAATGAAGGACATTTCCACAGCTTTGCTGTATTTAACACAAAAACTAATCCAGGGGAATAATCCAGCCCCAGTTTAGAGTTTAGACCTCATTTACACTGAATTCAGTTCATCAGCTAATTACCAAAGCCCTCAAGTGTTAAAAAAAAAGTGTGGTGTGTTAGAAGAACACAAATCTGTGTACAGCTGTGCCACACTCCTTCTATAACAAGAGCAAGCCAACACTGCTGTTATTAATCCCGAGTAGTACAGGCATCATCAATTTCACGTTGCAGATGGGTGTGGCAAGATGCAAACAGGAAGTTCTCCAGACCACATCAAGGAATGACAAGGTGTTGATAGCTTTAGAAATGGCTACAGATGTGTTAGAAATAATAGTGTTTCTAATTGTAATGTAATTGTATATATAACATACCTATGCAAGAAAAAGGACATTTTCACTAGCAGAAATCCTGCTTTTTATATTCTCATTAAAAAAGCAAAATTTGTATAATTGTCTATAATTCTATAATTCATAGTCACTACAGAGCCTTATAATTGCACAAAAAAATGTGGAAAAATATTAGGATCCAGATGTGCAAAGCTGATAGAGACACCCAGTTTGCAGCTGTAATTGCAGTCAGAGGTTTTATTCCAGGGGTGAATACTTAGGCAATCATCAAATATCTGTTTTTTTTTGGTTTAACTTTTGTGTCAAAATAAAAAAAGATACTTTAGACCTTCAAAGGCAGGACTACAAAGGTAAGACAGTATGTAAATGAAATGGTAACTATCCCAATTAAGAGCATTATCAGTTCCAGGCTGTATTAATACGAAGCGTGGCAGAGTTCAAGGAGACTGAATACTTACGCAAGACACTGTGTCTCCTTCAGTGTATCCTCAACATGTCTGAACTGCTCTATATGATTAGGTGAAGTACCTTAGCAGAGCGTGTAATTGCGCCGATCTCTGAGTACAGGTCAGAACTTTCTGGAAACTTGTCCACTACAATGGAGCAGACGTGGTGAAGCAGGGACTGCTTATGCACAGTGTCTTTCACTTCTGGAACCTTCTCCAGGTAACTCAGCTCAAAGCCCTTAGCCTGAATACACACACACACACACATGCACAAACACAAGATATTAAAATGGACAATATCAGTGGAAATTTCCTGTAACAAAGTAAATTGGCGCTATAAATACATCCACCTTGAACAAATGGGTCACTCTGGAACTCATCCAGTAAATGATTTCTATAAAAGGGTTTCTAATCATAGGCCATTTCCACTATTTACAGACATTATTCTGCTACAGCTGAGTAGATTACCATCAGTTCCATTAAGCAATAATACAGAATGCTTTGAAAAGCAAGGCGGGTCAGTAGTCTGCTCGTATGCATGTTCACATGAATGCTTCATTGACTTGTAAATAGCTGAATCTCAATCAAATGTGGTAAAGTACAGGAAGTCACTGGCCTGCACGCGGCTCAGCCTCGGAGTGCTGAAGACCCAGCCGAAATTAAAAACGGGAAATATCCCAAATGACATGACACGAATTTGACTTGCTTTGTTCTCTTGCCCACACTCAATGGTTTACTGTAAATGTGCTTTCAAACCTTTATTACCTCTTTAGCTTTTTTTTTTTCCAGTCCTCAAAGAGAAAAGAGAAGAGAAGAGGGCAAAAGGCTGTGAGCACGGCTATAACTCACATTTGATCCATTAAGGAAATTGCCGATAGCGAGTAGTGTGGACAGAATAAAGCACAGTGTCTTGTTCTTCTCCAGCTGACTCATGCCCTCCTTCAGGTCCTGTAAGGGCTCTGCCACTTCCTGAAAGAGAGAAATGGAGAGACACGGAGACTCTTTTACACATGCTGTAAACATGACTACTGTCTTAGCAAATGCAATGTGTGTATGTGTAATGTATGTGTGCTGCGTGATCTAACAGCTGTGGATAGACAGTAAAGCCTGTGAATCTTGTGCAATGTCCTGACCTTCTCTAACACTTCATAGTCCATCTTGAAAGCCCAGAGGTGCAGGCGAGCAGACAGCTCACTGATGGAGGACAGTGTGAGGAGGAACTGTTCAGCACTACCCAGAGGAATGTCTGGGTTCGCCAGCTGTGCTTCCTGAATCTTCTGCTTCTCCTCTTCTGTGGGAATCATTGTCAGGATTTTCTAGACAGAAGAAAAAGAGCAATGTTCAAATTTGAAGCTTTAGTTCTCAATTAATTTTTTACTCAAATCTTGATGATTGACATTTGTATTTGTGACGCACATACATTGACATAACCAATTATGTCAATTATGTTTCCTCTGAGTTCTTCATTTTCATCCCACCTCCAATAGGTGAACTGACTACACTAAATTGTTCCTAGGTGTAAATGGGTATGTGAAGATGTCTGAATGGTGCCTTGTCATGGACTAGAGTCCCAACCAGAGTGTATTTCTGCCTCACACCCAGTGTTCCTGGGATAGACTCCGGATCCACTGGCACACTGACGAGGATTTAGCGGTTACTGAAGGTGAATGAATAAATGAATTATATAATGTGCATAATGCACATACTATATGACATACACAACAAAAATCCCATACTCATGAGACAATCCACAATTGATAAAATGATAAAACAAACTAACTATCATTAGTTCACCCATTTATTTCAAACACGATTCCAGTTATGCCCGGACTGACTCCATTTCCCAAATATTGTCCCTCCACTGACTGCTGTTGTTGTCTCCCCCTTTTTTGTCCTGCTGACACACTGCCAGTGCCGCATGATGATGAAAGCAACATGTGCACACACAGAGATGCATGATGTAAAAAAAAAAAAAAAAAAAAAATCTGATTTGAATGATTGCATTATGACCAGATATAAGATGTATTTAATTTAGTACAACATTACTAAAAGTGGCTTAAATCTGAAATGAAACGATCAGATTTTTGTTTTCATTTTTGTCTTCACACAGATCAAGATAGACACACTAAGGGAAAATTTCTGTATGCAGTGAGACGCACAAATGAGAGTGAGTCAGTAAGAGAGATTGGACCTGAGGGAAGTGTGTGAATCACTGTCCAGTGTCATGGCATGAATTTATGTAGTTATAAAACTAGTTAATAATTTCCCTAATGAATCCCTAACAGTCTGATTAATAATAACATCTGGAGAAAATCATCAATACATAAATAATAGTCGTCATTTCAATGAATAGAACGGTTTCACTTGTGCTACAGCTCTCTGGTAGTTTGCTTCTTTTGCATAACTGCATGTGCATGAGAAAAGTCATCAGTGTGTCAGTATGAGATCTTGTTCAAGATATTTTTTTTTTTCCCACAGCAAGGGAAGAATGGCAGATCCCATGATGGAAAAATGATCATTATCCATAAGCACACATTAGCATTTTCCTCAGGTTCATACTGTGGTGTCATTTTAGCATTTATTCATCTCACTGATTCATTGTACAATTACAACAAATAAACATTCTCTATTTTCCTGACTAAAATTCATTTTTAGTAAAAATCCAGAGGAACAGTAGAGTTTTTTTTTAAACCAATAGTAACAGGTTATATTAAACTGCACTTCTTGAGTTAATGCTTTTCGTCTGCCAACTCAGCAAAAGTCAATACCGCGAGTAAAGTTACAGACAGCCATCAATCGCTGGAAATACAGAAACATGCTTTTATGTGGCAGGCTTTTATGATCGAATGATATAATGCCTGAGTGAAAGAGAGCATCTGAATGCCTGAGAAACACATTTATAAGTGTTTAGAATAAAAACGTAATATCAAGTGCATATGCATGTGAGACACATGTTCAATTTTACTATGGTGTTACCACTGTTTTTTTCCCCTTATATAATGAGAAAAGTAAAATGATAGTAAAGTGTACTGATGTTACCTCTATACCCTCTTTGTTCAGAGCATACTCATCAAAGTTGAGGATGGCTGTTTTGATGGTGCGGGGTGGTGGAAGAACTGTGAGGCCAATGTTGATGGCGTTGCTTCTTTTTGAGTCAAGAACAATAATCTCCTGCCGTTTCCCATCCGCTGCTGTTTTCTAAAGTCAGCAAAACATTCAGCATGAAAACTCATACATTCAGGCTCGCAATAGATGCTTTATTTTCATTTTCCACCTCGTTTTGTGTCCAGTATTGTGTGGTGAGAATCAGAGTGAGCAGTTTGTGATGCGCCTGCCCACCTTCGGTTGCTATCATGGTAAAATGTATTCTGTTTTGGACCATAACAGAGCTAAACTGTCACCATCAAAAACATATGTCAGGGCAACAGTCACCCATCTGGTCTAATACTTCACTTGGTTCTCATTATGAGTTTGCACGACTGCTCGCTCGCTTGCTTGTTGGCTAACTGTTGTGATATCCATCTACCGTCCCCAACGCAAGAATTAAAAAAAAAAAAAAAAAGCTTTCTGAAGACTACCTTAAAATGAATTGGAACGGAATTTCTTTAATGTGGGTGATTAAGAAAAACAAGGCTTTCCAAGATATGAATGCCAGTGGAATCTATGGTAAGTGCAACTCGCTTAGAAAACACGCAAGCACCTGAGGGCTATTTTGGGACTTTTTTGTTGGAGAATATTTCTGGACTAGTGAGAGGCGAGAGGGTTTGCTTTCATTGCCAAACAAAGGGAGGAAAGAGAAGGAGAGAAGGAACAGAGAGGGAAAGAGGGAGTTAGGAATGGGCCAGAAATGAGAAGCAGCTGCTTTCAGCTAGGCGAGAGGAGAACCCCTGACCGGCAAAGACACACTCAGAAAAACGCAGATCATAACCGAATACCCAGAAATTATACCAAAAAACACTGTCCAGCATCTCCTGATATCAGCGTTACAATAAAACTTTGAAAAAAGGATGAGTCAGATTGGAAAGACATGTAATCTCAGGAATGACATTGGTTACACTTGCAGAGGCAGATCTGATGCAGCCTTAAGATAATACAGGACATCCATCAGAGCCTACTGAACCAGTCTTGCCCCAGACAGACTGAGATTTCCCTGGCCTGCTTCAAATCTCATATGCTCGTCCGATATGGAACGGACTGTGGTGACACCGAGGCGAATGAGACATGCCGTAATCGACACCATGTGCTTGTCTAAGTAGACCTGAAAGGTTTCCTGCAAAATGTCTTTGCTAAAGAATGACATAATTCTCTTGCGAGGTTGTGACAAAGTATTAAGTTTTTATATACAGCTACAAAAAATTCAATACAAACTATTTCTGTTGCCTAAAATAATAATAATAAAAAAAGAATACTATTGAGTAATTCATTACTGACAGCAAGAAAAAATATGTTACAAGTAATACTATCTTGTTTACCTTAGAAACAGGAAGTTCTTTGGACTTGGTCTCAAAGAGGAGCTCCAACTTGGCTGTGTCCAACTTTACTGGGTCCAGTTTGGACCACAGTGACTCCTTGCAGCGCTTGTCACTGCCGTATTGCCAGTCTGTGGGTCTCACCTCATTCCAGAAGAGTCTGATGGTCTTCTTCTTCTTCTGAAAGAGTGGTGGCTCTCCTCGATTAAGTTGAGGTGAACCGATAAGCGAGGGAGATACTGACGCCACGGACGGTGGTGGAGGAGGTAACATCCCTCCTGGTACAGGGGGAGGGGGAGGGCAACCGAAAAGGGGAGGTGGGGGCGGGAGGTTTGGTATACATGGAGGTGGGGGAGGGGGTGTCATGTGGTCAGGTGACTTTATCATGTTTCCAACATCCAAAATGTCTGTGTCATCCTCCTCCAAAAGGTCAGTAAAGTCCATCTCTTTGATGCGAAGTTCTCGAGGTGTGGCCATCAGCTGGTCCCAGATGTGATCCGATTCCTTTTTAGGTGGCGTGGGTGAAGGTGCCTTCTCCTTCCCAGCATGCTCAGCCTCATGAGGCGAGACCAGCCCCTTCACCAAGTCACCAAATTTCTCGGCCACGATCCGCACATTTCCGTGGTTGTCCAGGTGCTGCACTTCCATTTTCTTCACATTGTCCTCACATGCATGCTGCCGGGCCTCCAGAGTTGAGATGCGAGTGGCGAGGCTGTTTACTGATGAGTCCTGGCTTCCTGGGTCCTCTATCTCTTTCTCGTTCTCCTTCTCCTCATCCTCAGCAGGCTTCTTATTTTGTGCATAGAGCATGTCCAGCATGAAGCGCTTGTTATTGAGGACTTTGCCACACTGTTCATTGATTTCTGCTGCCTTAATGCATTCTGCCCACTGGCCTGATGGGAAGAGAGAGAAAAACATTGGTTACATGGAGGGCTACTAAGATGCAGCATCTAACGGTGATTTAAAAATTGTCCATCAACTTAAGCACGATAGGAGTACTTGTTAATGTCAATGTCTTTTTTTCTCACCTGAGTCATTATCACACATGAGCTTCTCTTCTCGCTCTTCTCTCTCCAGAGTACTGCTGGCTGAGGAGATGCTGGAAGCCGAGCAGTTGTCCTTCTCATTCAGTTCCTCGTTCTGCCTCTCTTTCTCACTGAGGGCTGTGCTATCCTCTGTGTCTCTTTCCACTATCTGCTCTTTCTCACACTCCTCTTCTGCCTCTAATTCAGTCCTTGCCTCGTTTGCCATAACTGCCTCTGTGCATGCCTTTTCCCTCTCTTTCTCCTTCACTTTCACATCTTCACCTTTCTCGACCTCCTGTCCTTCTCTTTCATGCTCATCATTTCTTAGTGTCCATTTCCCTGTTTTGTCCGAGTTGTCTGGCTCTGTATGTAGCACAGACACCGTTATGTCCTTCTCATCCACGGACCTCTGCTCCTCCTCTGTCTCAGAGGACCACTGTAGGCCAGACACAGCGGGAGACACGGAGGGAGACTCCACACGGCTTGGTTCTGGCTCAGCTTCTGAACATTAAAAACAAACAAACACACATACACAATGCTTTAAAAAAAGAGCCATATTTTTTATTTGCCCTGACATCTCAAATAAATATCTAAACTTTTATGACTTTGAAGCCTTGTCAACTCCAGGAATCACATCCTGCTTGTCTACAGCAAATCGGCAGCAAAAATGAGAGGCAACATTCTGTGTTTGTTTTTCGATTGCCAGGATGATCAAGATAGGCCTTTGTTATTACACCTGCAAGGTGCTTGGGTCATGGTGGGTTTTTGCTTCATGGTTGCGCTGCATGTGTTCCTCATAGCATCCTAGCACCCTGCATGCCTTCATTTCTTCACAGCCCACTCCTCCATCCTCTATTACCGTAAGACTCACACTCTTACTACATTTCCAGCTCCTTATTTGGAAAAGCAAATAAATAAATGAAAAAAAAAAACAATCCCACAGAAGCATAGGGGATGACAAAACAGGGCAGAACACCTCATATCCTTCAGGCCATATGTGTCTGGGCAAATGCACGTGTACAGTAAGCATACAGTATTAGTCATAGTCAAGACAAGCCATATTGGTACATGTGATTTTCTTTAGTTATGCTACTCAGTTTTTACCATGCAGAGCACTCACGATCCTCTGCCAGCCTGAGTCATACATTCACCCTACTGTGCATAAAGAAGGATGAAGCAGTGGGTTCAGGATGAACGGATTCTTGGCTGGAATGCACCACTATCCCATTACACATGCATGGCCCCATCTGACCAGGAGCTTTGCTCTACATGGCTTTAAAGCGTAGACATTCGTCTTACACTAATTCAGAACTTAAATGTCCTTGATTTTGTCTTTCATTCCTTTATGGTTCAATACCACTCTTCTTTTTTTTATAGACTGCTTTGTCATCCAGTCTGGCAGCTAATGTAGGCTAAAGGCAATGGCGGCTCACCAGGACCAGCCCAACTGATTCTTATCTAAAATGTGTGAAACTCAAGCCAAGTGCTAACTCCACACACAGTGTGACTCAGATATGGACATGGATCCAGTTGAGATGGTTGATAGAGGCCAGGTCTAGGCATGATTGATCATACCAAGCACAGACGGAGCGGCACATAAAAAGATTTAAGGCTGTTTTATGGAATTTCAGCAGATTGCTCTAAGGTTTGCGAGTCTCATCTAAACTACAATGAATCCATTGTAACGGCTTTTCCAGTCATCCTTTGTACAATCTACAAACACGTTAAGATCAGCACATGAATTTTTTAAAAGTTACAACCTGACTGGGGAATTCAGTCACATTTGAGACATGCGAAACCAAGAACCACATCTTTTCAAACCACTTCTCATACAAAATCACTGATCACCTTAATACACTGAATATACATGGGTTCACAGACATCCATAATTGGCCAGTACCATTCTGACGGACAGGGAACAGAATATTACTATCTTTCCACCCAGAGAACAGGGCTAGTTATGCTCTTTAAGACTCGTGCTGTCTGAATGGCTGTGCTATTGTTGGGATTAGAAGACTGTATACAAGAATACTTGTATCTGTCTCACCTTGTGCAGTGTGGGTGTGAGGACGTTTACTCTCCTGAGCCTCAGTGGAGGATGGGATTGGACAGCGTGAGTTGCAGGAGGTGCGTGGACTCAGATTGAGTGTGATTTCTGTGCGACCTCTTGACGCTGATGCCACGTGCTCCCTCTCGTAATCCTCCGCTGCCAGACGCTCCACTTGTTTATACCTAAAGCCAGAAACAAGAGTGTATGTTAATTAAACAGCTCCATCACTTAGACCTTAACTGGTAACCAGATCTTGTTTGCATGGCTGCCCTAGTTATGTTAGTTTTATTTAAGGTACTTAAAGTGTATGAACAAAAGCAAAACACTGTATAACTAAATGCAAAGGAATGAATTTGGATCTTCCTGTTTATATTTCACTGTGCGGTCTTTTTTTTTAGAAAAGGTGACAGATTCAGAACTCTCAAAACAGATTTCCACCTTATCAAACACCTGTTATAGTTTAGGCACATTTAAATGCCAGCATTGGATATACACTCACTGAGCACTTTATTAGGAACACTAGACTAATACAGGGTAGGGTCTCCCTTTGCTTTCAAAACAGGCTCAATTCTTCGTGGCATGGATTCCACAAGATGTTGGAAACGTTCCTTTGAGATTCTGGTCCATGTTGACATGATTGCATTACACAATTCCTGCAGATCTTTCAGGTGCACTTTCATGCTGCAAATCTCCCGTTCTACCACATCCCAGAGGTATTTTATAGGATTCAGATTTGGTGACTGGGAAGGTCACTGAAGAAGACTGAACGTATTGTCATGTTCATGAAACCAGTCTCAGATGTCTTTTGCTTTGTGACATGGTGCATTATGATGCTAGAAGAAGTCATTAGAAGATGGTAAATTGTGGCCATGAAGGGATGCACATGGTCAGCAACAATACTCAAATAGGCTGTGGCATTCAGGTGATGATTGATTGGTATTAACAGGCCCAAAGTGTGCCAAGAAAACATTCTCCACACTATTACACCACCTCCACCAGCCTGTACTGTTGGCTCAAGGCAGGTTGGGTCCATGGATTCATGCTGTTGGCACCAAATTCTGACCCTACCATCTGGCCTGTATCTGCATGATTTTATGCATTGCAATGATGCCACACAATTGGCTGATTAGATAATTGCATGAATGAGTAGGTATACAGGTGTTCCTAATAAATTGCTCAGTGAGTGTACCTGTGTTTTTTTTCTTCCACAAAACATTTCCATCCTATCAGGCTTAGCTTAGGCACTCTAGTACACCGAAACCTTTCAATCATCTAGTGTCCACCTTAACAGATATGATAAAATAAACCAGTGGCTCTCTTCACATTCCAGTGTGAATATTTGTAGGATGGAACTTATCAAGAGTGTGCCCATGTCTAAAGACAGTTATGCAGCATGACCTGCTTTCTGTGGAGGTTTTATAGCAGGGCCTCATGTTTTAGCTGCAGCTTATACTGATTAACTTGTCATCTGCTGCTCTTTCCTGTGCCTGTATCCAAGGTGTCTTACTATGGATCTGCGACTAAATGATATTAGACACAACTCAAAACTTTGTAGTGTAATGGGTTCGGACAGGAATAATTTCTCTAGTCAGTGTTTATAAAGAGAAAGTAACAAAAGTGACAAGGATGGCTCAGAGGATGTTCTGTACCTCTCTTCACGAGCATGTATGGCCTCTTCTCTCCTCTGCACATAGTCACGACTGAAACAAAGGAAGGGACCATGAGCATAATGCTGCAAGAACATGCAAATTTTGCAAAAGCTATTAGAAGACACCATGGGGGGAAAAAGTACAGAGAAACTGTATTTAAGTAAAGGTATGGGCTAATATGGCTACTGTGTCAAAATCTTACTCAGTTAAAAGTAGAAATATCTACTTGAGTGAAAGTCAAAATGTATCTACATTTAAGTATACAATTATATAAAGTATTCCAGTGAAAGGTAAATATTTTTACCTGATAAAAATGATCAATCCAGAGAATTTATTAATTTATTTATCTTCTTAAATATTTGTTACACATTCATCTAACTCATACAAAAATAGAATTTGGCCTGTTGGTTAGCTAATGTTAATAATCTTGGTGGAATTAATGGTAAGGAAGTATAGGCAACAAAAACAAAAATAACTGGCAAATTTACCATTTGAGATTAAACCTTATTAAACCTTATTTTAATTATACATCTGATAAACAGGTGAGATTGTGGTTTCTGGCATCCTAGAAATCATATAGATGTTACTGATCAGGATTTGTATAAAATACTGGCTGATGAGCTATGGCCATGCCGCAGATAGGAATCCTAGTTAGCCTCAAAGAGTTTGGAAAACTACCCCAGGAGTGTCCGATAAGACAGGACTCTGCCCTTGACTGCTGGGCTGAATATTTCTAAAAGTGAGTACTGGTGTAAGTGACACCTTGGCAGAATGATCTTGTTTAGTAGCTAAATTTAAGTCTTGTCTCAATTGCACTGAAACCCCTTTCTAGACGTCCTATGGACAAATCGGGAAAGGGGACAAACCTGAAACGAGTTCTCTCCTCACGCTCGATCCTGTGCAGCCTCTCTTCTCTCTCAATGCGCCTCCGTTCCCGCTCTGCAGCCAGAGACTCCTGGTGCTGCCTGTATGATGAGGCCAGTAAACTTCCCAGAGCCGGCCTGCAACATTGGCAGAGACAACAGATTCATACCGGAACATGACAAGTGAGAGTTTTATGTTTTATTGCACATTGAAAATTCTTTATTTCTGGGATATTCCATGAACTCATATGCCTTCAATTCTTAAATATATGAAGTTAAATTCAAAGAGAGAGCAGATTACCTGTCAGGTTTGCTGTCGGTTTGTGACCCTCCTGTAGAGACGAAGCGGTTGAAGGGGGTAGAAGGGGCACTGGATGCACTTGATGACCTACCAGGATATGTGCCAGCATAGCCATTTTGTCTGTTGAATGAAGATGGAGAAATTAAGCACTTTCTATCGTCATTCAGGCCAAAGTCAGCTGACTAATTGTGTTCATGTTTAGAGTGGCTGATAGTCAACAAAAAATGTGGCAAAGGATAATCAAATGGCACACGAGATGAGTTTCATAATTTGTCTTTAGTTTGCACTGAAAACATTCCTACAACTTCCAGTTCCAACAAAAACTTGTCACGTCTCGCATCCCAAAGCACACACAGAAGTCCTGCTATCACGCATAAATCTCCTTCCCAGATAGGAATTCAGTTGCTCAGGCTGTAGCCCTTTGAAACTTTACTACAAGACAATTGCTCAACACAGAACCTCACAAGGAATGAAAAAAAAAAAGGCTCAGGAACATCACGCTGATGAAAAACAAAGGAAAACTACCACAGTGAATGAAGTAGTGATATTTTGTACCTGGAAAAAGTCTTCGATATTAGCTATATGCAGTATCTTAAAAGCACTTTTTAAGCAGAATTTAAGCAGTTATGGCTACTTCAGTGCAGTGGCAGCAGAAGAAACCAACTCTTAAACTCTCAGTAAAAGGGATCCTCAAGGAATATTTGGATGATTCATAGTTCTAGCTTTGTAAAAGGGAATCCCTCTGTTATAGAGTGTATATACAATCTATGCATAACCCTATCCATCTTGTTTGACCCTGTGGATGCTCTTACCTGCCAACACTAGGAGTGGCTCTGGAAGCAAATGCTGAACAGGGTGTGAGTAAGTATCTAATATCTGAAAGACTATGCAGAGAACAGAACACGAGAAGAAAAGGTCAGGTTAAATTACATGCAATAAAGATGTATTAGTTAAAGGTTTACTAGTGCATAAAACCAGAGGAGAAGGAACTAGGGTCTTTTATAGGGGGCACAGTGGAGGGAAAGGAGCACAGAAGCAAGAGGAAGGTGAGTGACTGTAAAGTGAATCAAAGACACAAGACAGTGTTTGATTAATTAAAATGTGAATGTTATTTGAAAGATGGTCTAACTCTAATTCATCTAACATAAGCAAATTAATATGTGCATGCTACAAGGTATTATTTTTATCATTGACCTTTGTGGAACAGATTAAATAAGTATGATACTTTGGCATTAAAACATAGTAATTAACCATTTTATAAAGGCTTCCAGCACACGAGAGCTTCTGTAACCTTGATTCACTTCATTTGGCAGTGCATCCGTGGACATAATGAGGAAAACATGCTGAAGCCATCCCACAAAGATGTGTGTAGGTCTTGTAGACACCATCAAGCTCATTTCCTTTTGTATTGGGTTTCATTTATAGCCTTGTCCCAGCTTGAGAGTTGTACAATACAACAATAAAAGGCAGATGAGTTGTAAATGTCAGTAAAGGTTAGTATCCATCTGAGAGTACTCTGTTTTACATCATGGAAAAGTGAGATTTGGGTTTAAAACCTTTGGTGCATTTACATTATATTGAAAATTGACTGTATGTGGGATAAATGTGTGTTGGATGTGTGATAACATCTCCTTTTAAATTGCAACAATAAAATGAATATGCACTTTACACGGGTAGGGAAGACCGAAGCAACTTTGCCAATGATGTCTTAAGGCAGAAATTGACAAAGTTGATGATGCACTCAGTGACAGAAGAAAAACCCTCGCCTTTCACAAGTCAGCCAAAGATCTATGAAAGACACAGATCTGGAAATTCTGCTCTGATGGATATCTATAGGCCAGACTTACAACTTTTTGGCCCTAGTCTGTATATATAGTGTAGCTGCCAATTGGTCATTTGTGCATTTGTTACTTGAACCACGATTACAAATGACTAATTATGTACATCTAAATAACATACTGATGTCTGATCAAAACATGCAAGTCTATCATATCAGCGAGACTGTAAGGGGATTTATACTGTGAGCGGTGAGGGTTTGGTACATGTATCCGCACTACCTGGGGCGCTTTTCTGCGTCTCGGCCCCTCTGGCCTTGCAGGGTCCCCAAAGGCACCTCCTCCGAGTCTGACGGGCAAGAGGAGAGAAGGGGGAAGGAGGGGAGAGGAAGTGGTTCCTCACTGGGGGACGTGGAGGCAGAGGAGGTGACAGATGAACCCTGGGAGGGCACAGCCCCCAGAGACCTGACGGAGGCCCAAGAAGACAGACCACAGGGGCCAGTATCTGGAGTTACAGGAGGTGAGGACACTGGCGCTCTGCGGATGACCTTGATCCCAGAACAGCCCCTGGTGCTCTCCCGTGCCTCTGAATCAGCAGTGCTGGGGATGAGGTTGACCATGCATTTAAAGGGCAAACACAAGCTAGAAGCCTCCTCTTTCTCTACAGTTGGCGCCATCCAGCTATAAGATGACAGAACAGCTCAGCAGAGGGTTGTGCAAAAGGATGTGGCACCATGATAAAATGTGTTAGGGCAATCACTGGACGTTAGTGAGCCTAACAGCATAGGAGCACAATTTTACATTCTAGCTGCCATTTCTAGAGCACTGAACTCTGAGAACCTGTTCCCGAGTACCTGGCAGATCCCTGAACAGAGAGTTCTGCTTTCTGTGGTTCCTCATCTTCCTCCTCCTCCACCTCCTCTCTGTAGTGAAAAGGAGGAATTGTAGGACGGATGGAGGTATGAAAGAAGGGAAAAAAGAAGAGTAGGGCAGGGGGAAGAGAAGAAATGTTGCACATAGATAACATGACAGCAGACATTACAAAATGCACTGACACCAGACAAAACAAAGGAAACAGTGGCACAAACAAGAGAGACACAACATTTAGTTAGTTTGTATGCAACGAGTATGCAAACTTGTTAAAATACCACTTAAAGCTGCTGGTGTCACTTCCACTAAACTGCATTCACTAATAAATTCTCTGAAAACAACCTAGACACTAATCCACAACTGACATAATTGAGCTGTATAAACCAATCAGAAACCTTCTCGTCCTCCCTGCTTTTCAATCATCTTGCACATGCAAAGACAGCACACAAATGCGTAACAGGAAGTAAAGAACTGGCTTGATGAAGTAGTACATGCCTAGGGTTACAGTGGAGTTATAAATATATCTTACAGGAAGCTGAAATTTGTATTTTGGTTCTCCATCACCACTAATAGCTTACACTACAACAGCTTACGCAATTGGGATCAAGCGAGTGGTAAGACAAGTGAACATCGATGTGTCTTTTAAGCACTGGAGAGACGTGAGAGAATCAGGGTTAGCTAGACAAAAACAACATGACTTTGGAGGGAAGAACATTGGAGAGAAGTTTGGATGAAGGACTAAAATGAGGGGGTTGAGTCCTGTCTACTTGGTGTCTTGTGGAAGTTAGCAAGACATGGCTAACATTGCCCACATTGCTTGCAGCAGCTACAGCACATATGACACCATCAACAAATCAAAAAGCTTCATCTGTATTAAACTAACAGCTTTAGCTAATATAAAACTGACTTTGGAGGTTTTGCAAAGTCATGGCATGCGGAAAGAATTTCATAAATGCATTGTAATCTTATGCCAATGCTAAAAAAGTGGCAAAAATAGTACATTTAGTAACAGTCATTTAACTCTAATTTACTGATAGTATCTACTTCATTTAAACGGCAAAATCCTACCTTCTCTTTAAGCAGCTGCACTTGATTGAAAGTGACAGATAAAACACAAAACCTATCTATAGCTAACCTACTGTTGGTTTACCCTCATTACAGAAGCATTGACAGAGTGGAGTGCTACTCAGGAGAGAGTCCTGGAGCGTACTGCTGTAAGGTTCGCTTTCTTTCTCAGTGGGCTGCTATTTATTACTAATATGGAAAACATAGCACTTCAAAGGTCCGTCCAATTTCCTGTGGTTGGCCAAATAACAGACCTCAGGATCGGATGTCTAACTAAGATGAATTCAACTATTTGCCAACAGTACTGGTTAGAAAAACCTCCATCCTTCACAACGGAGCCTGCCATCAACGATCAGTTATGAACTGGTGTGGGCTGTCTGACAGAAGTCAAGGGGGAAATAAGGAGATGGCAGAGAATAAGAGAATGAGATAAAGAGATGAGGATATAAAAAAAAATCACTGGTGTGCAGACTCCTATTTTGTTGCTCTATCGAATGGCAGGCAGTGGAGATCTGGAGATCTTTTTCAAAGAACATTCATCACAAGCTACAATATTACCCGCTGGTACTTTCTGACCATTGAGACACACTCTCCCACATTCCCCAGATCCAAGATCCACAGCTGCCTTACATGATAGTAATCTGGAGAGAATGTGGCTCCTCTGTGACTCACTGAGTGCTTCTTATTACTGGTAAAAACTGATATAGCACCATCGTACACAGTACAGGGGATTACTCTGGATAGCCTGCCATTGCACTTTAAAATGCACAGTGGATATTAGTGATATCAGTGGAGAATGAAAAAAAAAACCCAATAAAAATGCCATAAAAGTGAGCTATGGCACTAAACATAGCTGACAGTGAGATACAGGGCTGAAAAATACACATGGCACATATCTTCATATTTCAGACTTCCTGCTTGCTTTTTGTTGCAGTTTCCTACCAGTTCCTTAATGTGTGTGATTAATTGGAACGTCACTCTGCAGTAGCAGAAGCACTTTGTCTTTTCCTTGGAGTCTTATTAAATTCTCTATTTCTATCCGGCTTTTGCTAACTCTCTTGTCAAAGCTAACACCCAATATAAATGTGCTTCCTTTCCATAAAGTCAACACATGCTGAAGCATTTTCTGAGCTTTCCTAACGGCTCCCTGTAAAGGGCCTTGGGAGACAGGGAAAAGAGCCGCAAGAGATGTTGCACGATGTTGAAGCTGAATTCAGTAATTAAAGCTCTAATTAGCACATTAGTGCAGTTGCTTTATTGTGCCATTACAGTGATTCCTCCTGAGCCACATGTGTGTGTTACAATAGCTCTCATTTCCTATTCATATGCCATGAGAGAGTGTGAGTTTAAGATTATAAATGGACTGAATATTGAATAGATGAAAACCTTTCTTGAATAGCATTTCATTGTCACTAAATGCCTGCAAGACTCCCTCACCTCTCAGTGACATCCTCAATCCTTTGGCCATTAAAAGGTAGGAAGTTGGGGTTGTGGCTGTGACAAGGGGAGGCGGGTGCAGACGCATGGCCTTTGCCGTTCTGCAGAGAATGTCTTCGGCTGCGTCTGCGTTCTAGGCCCCGTCTTTCAAGTGTGCCTCCTACACTTGCACGACGTCGGTCCTTGCGGCCCACTGGAGGCGGTGATGACTCATCGTCACCATCCTCATGACGAAGAGTCATCTAAATGATGAAATGATGAAGTCCCCAGTTTGCTTCACATAATCATATAATGTGATTGTAAGCTCATAAACAGTATCATATAGTGTCCAGTATCATGCATTAGGCCTGGACTAGGGGAAGCGGAGTCAATTATCCCAGAGATGGACTGCGTAAGGTCTATCTCCCTATACTTTAGCTAACCTCATATATGTTGAATTGTTCCAGCAGGTCTAGGTCAGTGCCCTTTCTGCTGAGGTGCCTCTGGGCAATAGCTTCGATGCCCTGCTCCTCCAGAAAGTCCACCACATCATAGAAGGAGTCCTGGTCTGGAAGGCCTGCAAGTGTCTGTAAAGATAAGATAAGATAAAAAAAACCCTCAGTTTTCCACAGCAAACAGTCATGCGGAAGATACTGACACAGATGCAGGTAAACAAAAGCTTTATTAAGCAAGCTTGCAGGCAAATCTAAAACGTGGGACAAAAACAAGGTCAGTGAACAGGCAAAGGTCAGGCAATGTATGGACAGCATAAACTAGCCTAGGCAAAGAGCAAAGACGAGGATACCAAAACCAAAGATCAAAAGATCAAAGATCAAAACCAGAAGGGACTGTGACTAAATATAAGGCTTGCTAACGACTGGTACAAAATACAGAGCGTATACTTCACGTTGGGCGAGTGCACTGAGAGTCCTTATATACTGTGGTCGTGAAATTGTCTCCAGGTGTGCATGATTAGTAATCAGGTGAGTTTGAACGAGTGTGATAGGAATTGGAGTCCTTGGCGGCCATGCTGGTAGGCCGCGTGGTGTTATGGGTGCTGGAATTGGACACCGAGTCCGGTGTAGACGTGACACAAACAGTGGACTGTGCCAGAAATATCACACTGGCAAGTCTTTCAGAGCAGTCATAACTCCCATGCCTACCTTATTGATGAGGGTCATGACATAGACCAGCAACTCAGTGTCCACGCCATCTTTCTCATCCAAGATTTCCATGGCATTGGACCATGGCTTACAACCTGCAGACAGATTTACATCAGAGTCGGTAATGCCAAGTACACACTGATGATTGCATGTGTTTAAATCATTCAGCTCTACAATTATTGACAGAAATGACTGTATAATATAAATATTATGCTCAATACACATTTCCCACTAACAAACCTGCTTATATTTCCTCTTACAAAAACTTCATTTTAAATATTATTTAATATTATTTTCTCTCAAACATAGTATAGTAAGCACAAATGTGTGTGTGTGTGTGTGTGTGTGTGTGTTCAAGATTTTTATTTGTCACAAAAACATGGCCTACTCCTGTGCATTTCAATAACTGAATTATAAATGAAATGAATAAGAGATAGGAAATAATAAGAAATAAGAAATGTTTGTACAGGAATGTGCAAAAAATAGTAATGTACAAATGGTAAAGTATGTGCATGTGTATTACCTCGTTTATTGTCCACAGCGTTGACAGCTTGGATGAGTAGTGCAGCATTGGCTTCTGTGTATTCCACAAACACTAGCAGGAGCTTCAGAGCAGTCTTAACCACCAGACGGAACTACACACACACACACACACACACACACACACACACACACACACACACACACACACACACAAAGGAAATACTCTTACTGTAATCTCATTCACACACATACTAGTTCTGCTGTATACTGCTGCAATATCTTGAGAAGCAATGATGCAAAAGAGTGGCACACTGTCCAATCTTTCATCGTTTCTTATTTATTTAAGTCTGAAAAGGCCCAAAAGTCTGCTGAACTCAAAAATTCCTTTCCTGCCCCGGCTGCCGTGGAAGGCCCTGATAACTGAACTGCTACAGGAGGAACAGATGAATGCCTCCTGTTTCAATGCCCCACGACAGACTCTTTGTGATTGCTGTTCCAGAGACTTCCATGGTGGTTTTTCATGAGTGGCGAAGGAACAGCACTGTCAGTGAGATGATGGGAAAGCCAGAAGAAAGAGCAGCGGGTAATTTATAAAGCTGTCGGCTTCGGAGCCCCTGTAAAAAAAATGCACGAGGAAGCTACTGTCCAACAACAATATACAAGCATTCTCTAGAGCACGAGAGCGAGCTATCAAAGAAAAAGAGCAAAATGAGAAAGATAGATGAGATGCAAAGAAAGGCTGCACCATGTGTATGTCACAGAGAGAGAGAGAGAGAGAGAGAGAGAGATGGGTCTGTGTTTAATAATATGAATTCATTTCTGTCTTGATGAGAACCATGCTGCATATTTTGCCCTTCTTATGAAAAAAGTTTGCAAATGGAGGTGGAAATGTGCTCAAATACTCCTGCCTTCAGGGGGGAGACAGGTCCAAAAGTCTATGTTCACTACGACATGGACTTTTGCATTCATCATACACAAGAAAATATTTTGAATTGTATTTAATTTATAACCTGGTCCAGAGTTAATATCTGCACATACATGGGAATCCTTCCAAAGTTGAACTTGTAGCAGACTTACAAAAGATTTTAATATAGTATTCTGTAGCTTAAACAGTTACATATTTAAATAAACTTGCTTACTTCAAGACCCAGAGGATCGGTTAAAACATTATTCATTAACACACAGTGACAGGTTTACTCTCTATTTCAGAAGACAGCTCTCAGCGTCTGTTCCTTGCTGCTGAATATAACAAGCTTCATTCCAAACCCTGGGTTACCATCTTCAGAGACCTATCATTTCTATTTAATAGTTATATTTATTTAATTCTATTTATTGTTGTGACAGCTCATAGCTTCACTGACCGAGCTGCCTTTTTCAGCAGACATGTGCAGATTAATAATGCAGTCACACTTCTGTCTCACTCTCACACAAACACACACACACACACACTATGTTTCCATCCACATGTTCGTGTGTTATCCTCATTATGGATAAAAATCGCTGGATGATGAACTGTTACTCATGATTAGTCACTTAATGGTCACACACACAGGCTAGACTTTTTTTTGTATCCCAGTGGACAGCCTGTTTGCAAATGTTAAGATAATCTGTAAGACTACAAAAGATAATGTCAATTTTTTGAAGAAGGCATGGCAAAAAGCTCCAATCAAGAGAGAAACAGCTAAACGCAAACGCAAACTGTTCCAGGAAACATTTTCTTGTTGTTTCATCCATTGTTATTTAAAAAAAAAAAACATTAGCATAAGAATTTCTGGTTTTCCATTCAGGTTTTCTTATATGCTAATTCAAATTATTAGTATAAAAACAGATGGAAAACCTGATCATTAACACTAATAAGCACTTTTTGAACATCTCATTCAAGATTTAGTCTCTTCTTTGCTGTTACAATAACCTCCACTCTTCTGGGACGGCCTTCCACTAGATATTGGAACGTGGCTGTGGGAATTTACCCATTCAGATACTAGAGCATTAGTGAGGTCGGGCCTGGTTTAGGAGGCCTGGTGCCCAGTCGGTGTTCCAGTTCATCCCAAAAGTGATCAGTGAGGTTGAGGTCATGGCTCTGTGCAGGCCACTCAAGTTCTTCCACATTAACCTTGCCAAACCATGTCTTCATGGACCTCACTTTGTGCACAGGGGACCTGTTGTGCTGGAATTGGTTTGGGCCTCTTAGTTCCAGTGAAATCTAGGGAAATTGTAATGCTACAACACATCCTATACAATTGTGTGCTTCCAACTTTGTGGCAGCAGGTTGGGGAAGAGCCACATATGGGTATGATGGTCAGGTGTCCACATACTTTTGGCCATATAGAGCACACATGCAAAACAGATTGTAACACTACAGAGGTGAGCAAAAAAGAGTAAAAGTAGTAACATGCGATGGGTCCAGTGTAACAGACACAGAAAGTAGACACACATTCATAGATTAAGGTGAGCTCTTTACCTTTGATCCAACCAGCGTGTAGAGCCACTGAACTGTTTCATTGTGTCCGATCAGTCCATTCATCCCATCCACATAGAGCATGATCTGCCCAAGAGCTGAGAGAAAGAGAGAGAGAGAGAGAGAGAGAGATGGTTAATTGATGGTTAAGTCTGACTGGCACACACCTCAGGCATCAAATGAGGGATGTGTGGGGCTGCATGTGAGTGTGCAAACTATAGAACAAATCCTGTGCCCATCTTCACAACACATACATAGAAACTAGAGAATATGCATACATTTTTGTGGTAATCAGATCAAAGAATGGCATGAGAATAAGAGCCAGCTGCTGCTTTCCCCAGCACAGTACACACACACAGAGACATGTACACTCAGGAAACAATGCTCTGCTCAGGCTCATGATGCAGTCTGCAATGCTAGAACCTACACACATACTGTAAATACACTTCTTCAGAGAACTTGGACCAAACCCTGCTCCTTAAGCCTGAGCCGTCTCAGCCAGTCCAGCCGGACAGGAGGAAAAATATTTGAGCAGGCCAGAGCACTGAGGCGTAAAACGTGACTGCCATTTGTAACAGGACACATAAAGAGGATCATAACAAGAACTCAGGGAGCGCAGGAGGGAGCCACTAAAACGCATGGCTTCCGTTTGACAACCGTGGACAGGGGGTGAAATAAAAACCGGATGGAGGCAAAGGACGGTTCAAGGTCAACACGACATTCTTAAGAATTTCTGTCTGGAGAAAGAAAATAAGATCCCTGCCCCCGACTAATTTCAAATCAAAAGAAAATAACAGGGTTTTTACTCCACGTACAGAGTGTATATGTTACATATGCTATATAGCCAATGAGACATAGTTAGTCAAATTTATGTTCAACATCTATTAAAATAATGCAAGCTGTTTAGATCTGGGCTCTGTACAGATCTCTAGTTTCTGGCTTGAAATTAAGGGGGCATCATTATCCAATGATTTAATCGGCTTAAAATCACAAACATTCAGGCAGAGTGACCTACAGTGGGCATGTACTCCTGCTGCCGGACATCTGTGAGAAAGACAATCTCTGGAGGAAGCTCACACAATAAGGCTGTTTGATAAAGAACATGCCTAAAGGCTTACTGAATGCATACAGACTATAGTGATAGCTACCTAGAGACAGAATAATTTCAGCATGAAGTTCAAGACCCGAATTCAGCTGTGAGGTCAATAATATGACAGCTTACACACATCTTTGCGGCTCGATATATGTGTATATGCTGTTTCCTAGACTAAGCAGATGTTTTCAAACGATAAGGTCTGAACTGAAACAGTCGCAACAGTAATCCAACTACCTGAAATATTAATAGCTGTTTTGACGAGGTAGCCTTGAGGATAACTGGAAAAATCATTAATATCTCCTGACCCAGGAATGACACTAAAACCCATTTAGCAAGGCTCTAAAACTCCCAGCTCTGTCTGCACATGGCTCCTTTATCGCCTGCTGGCACTCGCCACGACTCCACTTTCAGTTTTTACCTGAAACAATCCCTTTTATCTGGAGCAGGGCCGGCTGTGGAGCTGGGTGCCAGGTTCCCATGCAGCGAAGAGGGAAGGAAGGAGAGAGGCAGAGAGAGAGAGAAAGAGAGAGAGAGAGAGGGGGGGGCAGACAGAGAGAGAAGGAGAACTAGGGTTAAAGCCAATGTAAGGCTCCTCGCTGTGTCTTTCACTGTTCCCCCCATCCCATTCTGTCCTTCTCTCCTCAGCATGGGGGAACAAGGAGTTATGAATGCACTGTACACGCGCCAAGATTCCCAGGTGCAGCTCTGTGTGCATGGGTGTGTGTGTGTGTGTGTGTGTGCGTGTGTCTGCGCGAGTGTGCGACTGGCTGTGGGGTGACTCTTCATCTTTTATCAATCAAGGCTAATTACTCAAAACCTTGACGACAGCATTCCACACAGTCTTCCACCCATGATGTACATATGCAGCATTGCATAACTGCCAAAGTGCAATGACAGATGAGCAGACAGTCTGTCTCTATCTCTCTCTCTCACACACACACACACACACACACAGTGTCATAGGGCTGTGAAAACAAACCACAGTAAAGCACTGATTAACTCCGCAGTGTGTGAACGATGCTCCTGTAAGTCCACTCCTCTCTCCTGACAGGTGAGTAATGTAATGAGCCGTTACTCACACACTCCAGAAGCCTCTCTAATGGGGCTCTATGGCTCAGCTAACACTCCACAGCACCCGCGGGTATATTTCAGGTCACAAAGCTAGCCGCTCATCACTAATCCAGGTTTTTAAGTAGCAAATCAATTTGGAGCATTTTTCAGCCCTGAAACCCGGTCTAGTGGGATATAATTTGTCTTGCTCTGTTTTGGCTAGACGTGAAGAGAAAATGATAACGAAATAAAACACTGAATAAGTCACCTGATAAATAGGGAACATGCTTTTTCTAGTTTGCATTTACATTTGAGGTCTCACTGAGTTGTATTACTTATATTTATTTACTGAATAAACTTCCTTTATGAAGCTGCCACACTGCTCCATGGTCCTCAGTTTGATCCTGAGCTCAGGTTACTCGGAGTTTCACATGCTCTCGCCGTGTCCGCATGGTTATTCCTGTGGGTTCTATGGCTTCCTCTGACCTCCCAAAAACATGCCAGTAAGTGGAAACAATTATAATTTATTTTATTTGCATTTACTTTCATTTTTATTTCCACCATATCAGAATTCTTAATAGTTTATGTTGCATGTAACTGCATTCCATATATCTGACGTATAAAGAGCACTAAATAAATTACAAACATTGAATTTTTTTTTTGTTAGTACTGATGCCATACCAGCAGAATTTTAAATAAAGTGTGCTGTTCGTTAGAAGAAACACCTGTACATTCAGCCTCACTCCCTCAACCCACATCTCATCAAACAGTCAGTGACAACAGCCATTACTGTACACCTCACTTGACTCCTCTTTAACTCCAAACACAGCTCTTTTCACATCAGCCGTCAGCGTCAGACGTGAGACTGTGACGGGACTGACACTGCAGCTGTGGCCCTCTCTGAGGGGGTACAGTAGGGCGAAAGCAGGAATGTGTGTAAGTGAGAAGAGACTGATGGATAATTAAGGAGCACAGCTTGAGTAATTGCTGCTAAGTCAACTCCTCCTACTGACAGAGCTCCAGTCTCTCAGCCGGCAGCTAAGCCAACAGGCAATCTGGGATTTGAGGTTGGTTGGGCAACTCCATGCTAAATTACAACATTATTCTATTCATATACCCATACTGCTATGAAACCCTGTACTGTGGGCACTGTCCTAGATGTTTATTTTAGTCTTCTGCATTAGTTTGTTAATAGAAATGATCACTTTTCAGATAAAAAGATAATGGAGGCTGTCTGGTATTACCAGGAGACACATAACCAAGTAAGACAGGTTAGAGCTAGTCTGCAGAGGAACATGGCAGATTCTCCAAGATGCTATCAGCCAATTTTCTTACAAAACTTCAGTCTATATAAGAGAACTGAAGCATATTTAAAGGCATAGGTCACATCAAATATTGTTTAATTTAACCTTTTACCGTTTAACACTCTTTATACAAAATGTAAGCTCTTTTTGTAATTATCGTCATTCGCTCATTCATTCATTCGTTCGTTCATTCATCTATATTAACCACTTCATCTAGGTCAGGGTATGTGTATCCGGAGCCAATCCCAGGAATTCCAGGAACAGGGTGCAAGACAGGAATATACCCTTGATAGGATGACAATCCATTACAGGAGACTCACACATTCACACCTAGGAGCAATTTAGAGTAGCCAATTCACCTACTGGCATGTTTTTTGGGAGGTGGGAAGAAACCAGAGAACCCAGAGGAAACCCACATGGACACAGACGCAAACATGAACATGCGAAACTCCGCACAGACAGTAACCCAAGTTTAGGCTCGAACTCAGGACTGTGGTGCTGTGAGGTGGCAACAATATTTGCTGCGTCACCGTGCCACCCCTATTTCATCGTTCATTCCAGAAGTTTTTTTGCATGTTCTTAAGACTTTTGGCCTGGCATTGAGCTATCAAATCTAAAGCTGACCTTGGTTGAAAACTTCTCATGCATCTGCTCAGAAAATTCCTTTTTTTTCTCTTTATTTTTTTTTTTTTCCAAATTCTCTTAGTTACACTGGAGTGGCCACTGGAGTAGAAAAAAAAAGTTCTTGACCAGTATCTTACACATGGCACAGCAATAACAAGCTCACTAGACCCTACCCCCTCAAACACTCTCTGCAAAGAAAGAGTAATGAGGCACTGGCAGGCCGACATCCACTCTCAAAACATGCTGGCTTGAATACGAACGAAAAACGGATACAGGAAAAAAGAAAGAGAAACATCTTTTGCTCCTCCTAGAGAGTCTTAATAAGCTGCCTGGCACTCAGCGCTCCCTCTTGCACTGTGTAAACGGCCTGCTCTCCTACTTCTCCAGCTTTTGGCACGGATGTTTGCATTTCTCTACAATGTGCACAAAGGCCTCGGACGGGCGACTGTAGACCGTGTGAACCAGCGCTGCGGCTGTCCTGTGGAGCCAAACGGAAAGGCTGGCAAAGGATTGCGGGAAGGCTGGTCTAGAGGCCTCTCCCTCCACCTAACCACAGCAATCAGTCAGTCACGGCAGCAGGAATGCACGACGAGACCCGCTCCACAGCCGGCCAAAGGCATGAACCCGCTCATCAGACTCAAAACATGACGGAAACCCCAGAAGAGAGATCACACAGACTCAAAATTGCAATAGACTCCCATTCAATGAGCACATACAGCCAGAATAACTGCATTTTTTCTCTTGGTCCCTTCTTGCATGATTCACTCTGCTGTATTATTTTCTCTGCTTTCCCACACGTGTTTCATTTTTATTTCAAATTTTCCTCAGAACTGGGTCAGCCAAGCTTGGTGCGCATGCTCCTACGAGCATGCTACATTTGAGCATGCTACATTTATTTTCAGAGGGATTTCGAGGCAATGGACCAAGCAATCTCCTCTACCACAGCTAGCTTTTCATCCACTATGGTTCTGCTGTGTACAAAGATGTCTGCTGTTTCCTTAATCCGAATGAAAAAGAAAAATATGTTTTCACATTCCAGGAAGTACTCTGGAGAGGTTATTATAAATACAGCTCCAGCACAAGCATAAATATATGACATTCTCTTTAAGTGGACATTAACTGTGTGCTAAATATTTGATGAGCTTTACTGTAAACTCAGTGCAAAAACTCTCCCTTCACCCTGTCTCAACTGACTGCGATTTGATATGGCTCCTCATTCCACCATCTTTTTATTTTTTTATTTATTACAGTCCAATTAAAATGTTATTAGCACTGGGCCTGCACATTGTATATTCAGCAGGAGATCATCATTTGTCTATCATCCAGTCCCCATTCTAATCGCTCTCACCACATCACCACCCAGGCTGCGTCTGACTGGCGTCCAATCAGACATGCTACTTTAGCTATCACACAGTTGATTTGAGAGACTTAAGAGCCTGGAAGTATTTCATTTAAAATAAGCAGAGCATAATGGTGCATAATCACAGCCAAAATGTGCATTGCCAGCAAATGGCTACAACTACTGGAATGACCTACCCAGCCCTGATGTAGTCTCAGTAGGAATCGATGTTTGTAGAGGTTACAGTTCTGTTGTATCAGCTGTAAATGATGTTTAGGTGTAGGCGGCTTTCTGATTGTTCTCTAAGAAAAGTAATTTCATGATTCCATAGTAATTTTACATATCATTTTTATTTCCCATATCATTATAAAAGTAATAAAACACAACAGGTCATGCAATTATAAAAAAATAATCAACAACGGAGTGGTGTGGTGCCATTTCCACCCTAAAGCGGATCATTCTCCAACCCACAGAGATTTGCTAATGATTACAATATTTAGTTTATTAGTGAATGTCACATCAGTCTTTTTAACCATTTACTGTTATATTTAATGTTGTGGAATTTATAGTTACATTAAATGTTGATATATTGACGCTTTCTATAAGTAGACATTTTTTTAATGGAAGGAGTCTCAGGTTTCTGAGCTTAGTAAATCAGTAGTCAGTATGTTTTCTGCCATGGAAAAGTCTTCAAGACAGAGGACTTTGCACTTTCTGGTTTCTCAGTAACATGACAATCTGTTCTATTAATTTCAAAGAGAGGGAGAGAGAGAGAAAGATGCTGGCAAGGGAACTGTTTATAGCTGCTATAATGTAAGTGATAACAGGACCAGCACCAGGGATAAATTTATAAATGTAAAATTTATATCCAGAATTTATATATTTCTGTGAAATTGCTTTGTGACAATGTCCACTGTTAAAAGTGCTATACAAATAGAACTGAATTGACTTGAACTAACATGTCTTGCAGAGGTTCCACAACATCGAAATGTAATTATAAACTGTTAAAATTCATGCAGTGTCAGTGTAAACTGTTGGTGAATTACTTTGCATATGGCCACATCACACAACCTCTGACCAGGCTTGCCAACTGTGGTATAAAATTTCATAAATCATTTTATACAAATTACTATTTTTTATGTTGTCTACAGGTTGTATTTTTTGAGGTTGTCTACAGGTCAATATGTCCTGTATGGCTGTGCAATACCTGTCAATATATTCTACAGCACTGACTATAACAAAAGAAGCAGTAGTTACAATAAATGAAACATGCCATAAGGTGCATTACAGAGAGATGTCTGTTAAAAAGACTTTAATTTTGTCTTCTCTTGAAAACTGAACAGAATAAGAACATGGAGAGCGAGTGGTTTAAGGCTGTACACTTAAACATTCTCACTTGCCCTTTTACAAAAACACATAGAGCTCAGAGAGCATAGCAATATAACTCATGACCATAAAATACGTTGAAGGATGAACTGTGGTGAATCATTATGGCACTACAGAGGACACTCGTGCTGTTTTTGCAATGACCTACCATATGTCAAAATCATACTCAGTCAAGGCTCATAGCAACTATTAGTCATTACCTGTATGACTATGCGTTAACATGCTCAACTCAGATGACCTGCATCCATAAATTCACTTTAATTTCACATCCTGGATTATTCCACACAACAGTCTGAATGTCTAAAGTGTAGACTTCTATCTGAATGGTTTCTTTCACTGTTCCCATCTTTGTTTTTTGTAGTCTCACATGTTCATAATTTCTAAGTACCAAATTTGAGGTCAAACACACTAGGTTCCCCACGCTCCCAACAATTACTTCAAACTGGGACTTGCCAATTTAATTATTTGCAAGGGAGAATATATCAGCTGAATACAGAAATGCTAACCCTAGGCATGAGAGAAGTGGGCGGAGATGAAGAAACAGCTGAAGAGAACTAAAGAACTGCTGTGTTTGCACAAAGTACTGAAAAAACCAGAGGGAGGCATACAAAGGCACTGGGAAACACCCAGCATCCCCTTGCCAAACCATCTGCACCTGACAATTACCTGAATAAATCTAAGAAATTGCATGTGTCTCTGGATATATGACCTAGTATGTATCATTTCACACATTTTGCCTTGACAAACTGATATATAACCATAGCAAAGTGCTTCTATATATCATCCATATGGTGTGCTGCTTTCCCAGGGAGGTCTAGGCATTGTGTTAGGCCAAAGGCATGTGCTGCTTTGGGTGCCTTTACTTTTGCTTTCACACAGGCCTTGAGAGATAGTATCTGGGAGCCTTGCTTTCTGAGCTATTGTCGAGAAGTCATCACAATTTATACGTCTAGCCAATGTGGCACTACTACAAATGGCATGAAGTGCTCTATCAACAAATTACAAATCAACCAACCAACTGTAATGCATTTATCATTGCTTTGATGAGATAAAATTGTTTCCTTTTGGAGCACACCTTTCGGTTAATGTGATGGAAAATAACTACCCGAAAGAGGCAGTGCCAAGGCTGATAAAGATTCAATGCCGAGCTCTGTAAGAGACACAGGACCCGTGTGAGTGAGGTTACTGAACTAGTGGTTGTGTATGAGCAGACTCCGTGTCATGTTTTCTCACCTATTATCTTGTCACACTAGAGATTTAAGCTTAGATCAGAGTAGCATGTGGAAAAAATGTGGTCTGTCAGTAAAACTCAAAGAGCAGCCGCAGAGAAAGAAATACTGTACATCTGTGCTCATAATTAATCACTGGAAACCAGCATATGTCAACTTGCACAGCTGAGACAAACAATCCTCTTAAACACTGCAAAAGTTACAGAGACACAATGCATGAGAGCTAGCCAGCATGTGTGTGTTTGTGTTGTGAGGGTGTGTGAATGTAGGTCAGCCAGGTGGGCCTGGACCACAGTCAACTGGAGGTGCTGCTCTAGTGATCTCAAAAGACTCAGAGACTACCCTCAGCTACTTCTTGCACAAACATACCCAGAGCCACAAGATTCTCACCGCCACTCCTAAATAGGCAAACAAATGTTAACATATTTTTCCAGTGGCCCTGAAGCCACGCACAGGCCATGCCGCAGATAGCGTTACAGCTCGGCCTGCTTCCGATGTATGGTTTCAATCACCACGCTCTCTTTAATCAAATCAGGAAGCTAATGGCTTTGGAGGTTAACAGATCATTAGGGGAGACTCTCGTTGAAGGAAAACAAAAGGATAAGAGAAAAGGATTGTGTTATTTGCACTGATGGTACAAATGTTTTTGTTTTAAGTCTCTCGTGTTTGGCAAGGAGTTGCACGCAATTAAGTCTAATGGTAAAAATAGAATGCACTTCTGGTAAACGTTTGCGATTGGAATGAACGTGGAACCTCATTGATCATCTGAACAATAAACATGGCAAGAAAATGCTTTGTAACTTATGGCCGCCTCGGCCATTTTCCTTTTTAGACCCTTTAATGCTAGTTCAATCACCAGTGATGACTAAGTTCATACTGCAGAGCCTAAGAGAACAGTTTTGAGGGGAAACAAGTCCAGACTCTTTAAAATCTTTGGGCGGACGCTTTGTTGACTGTTTTAACGAGAGTGTGGAATGTGTTTTTAACCTTGATGTAGCCGACTGTGTTGGCCACGTGTGTTGTGGTTTGCTGAGGGCTTGCTGTGCTCTGCTGTGTTTGGGTAAAGGCCCGGCAGGTCCTGTTTCGTCTCTGTCTTGGCCTTCAAGGAGGGAAGCCCTGCCCTGCTGCTCTGAGGAGGCCTGCCGAGTATGCACTGCTTCAGTGAGGTAATCCCTCCAAGGAAAGAGCATGTCAGCTCCAGAGAGGCAAGGTTAGGAATCCTAGTGTGAAAGCAATATTGTGTGAAATAGTAGTGGCCACATATAGATACCATGAGACATCACACCTACATTCACCATAAGCCACATTTTATTATCTTGCCTTACGACGAGCAGGAAAAAAGATGCAAAAGAAAAAACCCTGTAAAAAAAAATGTATGACCACAAAAGACATGGAAAGCTGTAGGCGGGTAACCGTAGCCAGCACTCACTATCCCCAATGAGCTTATTATGTGTTTGTGGTGTCAAATTCTGTTAGCACAGCAGGACATTGCGGATTCCCTCCTGAAGCAGACTACAGTGCCTGGTGTACTTCATGAGAAAAAAACATTCACCTCTCAATCCAACAACAAAGGGTAGAAGAAAGTTCAAAAGAGAGGCTGGCTATATAAAAATGTCATGTGTCTTCAGCATAGCTCTCTCTTGTCCCATACACACACATGCACGCACACACACATACCGGTCCACTGGGCCCAGGCAGGATGGAAATGTTGTCACAGGTAGTGGAGTTGGACAGCCAGCCAGCAGACAGAAACACAGCCAGGCAGTATACACACACACACACACACACACACACACACACACACACAGTTTTCAAACAGAATCTCCAGCGCTACTGCTAACCAAACAATGCCTGGCCTTTCACTTAAGAGTCCCTGTGCAATGGGAGGAGAGAGGAGTAGAGGAATTTCTACAACCTCAAGGACAACACAAACAGAAACGGCAGAAGAAACCCAGTAAATCTTTCTGAAAACTTTGAAAACTGTTAATCGTCTAAACAATATTGAAAGTCCACTTACAAAGACTGCATCGGTTTTTGGACCAGACCTGTTTCAACAGGCTTATGGTCTAAAATCCAAAAATCCACCTCAAAGCCCCGAGACACTGTACACTGGCACTGGTGTGTGCCACAAACTGCATATTTTGGCACTAAAAACGTAGCTATATGTGGGCCAGTGCCAGTAGACACTCTGTGATGGAGAACAGGCGGCTGGAGGAAAGCTGAATGAACTAACTGCAGCTTTATGGATCTCACACCATGTCAGAGACAGCCAGAGTTATGCCAAGGACTCGTCCTTCTTTTACTCTCCTTCTCCCGCTCCATCAAAGCCTCCCGTGGCCCTGACTTACCCGAACAGGAGTGTTAGTCAGAGCAGAGCAGAGCTGTTTCCCAGCAGAGGATACACTTTAGTACAGTAAGGGCACAGTGTTGAGCTAATGAGTTTGGAAGACTCTCTGAAATAGGAGGCGTTCTCATGTGATATGGTGTTTTATTTCAAAGCCTATAGAGAGTTGAAGGAAATCTTTGAAAGCATTGCCAAAACAAGGGACTAGGGCTCTTGTAAAAACAAATACACAATGGTACTGCTGAGTCATTAGCATCTGGACTCTTTGTATGAAGCAGATTCACATGCAGATTTGTCTTCAGCTCAGGCTCTCCCTACTAGTTTTCTCATTTATCTTTTTAACTATTTCACATTTGGTTGAACTGGGTTGACCTGGTTCTCTGGTCATGTAGAGGTTTAGTTGCTGATGGAAAACTCAGTACCTGTAATGAGCTTATAGAGGAAAGACATGCATTCACAGTCTGGGAAAACTGAGCAACCCTCAAACTCAGACAGTGAGACGTCACGACCTGCAGAAGGATGGTAATGTTAGTTAAACCTCTCTCTCTCTCTCTCTCTCTCTCTCTCTCTCTCTCTCTCTGTGTATGTGTGTGTACATGTTTTTATATCATGAGAGGACCAAATGTCCCCATAACAATAGAAGCCACATGAAACTGGCTTTTTAATTAAAACAGTCAAAAGATTTCCTTTTTGTAAAAGGTTACAATAAGGATTGGGTAAAGGCATAACATTTTGTATCTACAGTATGTATCAAAATCTGACTCAGTTAAAAGTGCAAGTATCCAGATAAACGTCTAGTCAAGTAAAAGTCAAAAAGTTGCTACATTTGAATGTACTGAAAAGTATTAAAATGTAAAAAAGGAAACATTTTTAACTAAAGAATTAAGTTAATGTCGTGCTTTCATGTGAAAAGTAACTTTTATCATCTAAAATTGCTAGAGCTGCTAAAACTGTTAAAACTTTAAATTAAGTTTGCTGGTATAATATGACTAATGCTACACAGTTTGCTAATGAATTAATCAGAAGTAGACTATCATGTAAAAACCAATATTTACCATTAGCTAGAATCTGACTTGCTGCCACCCACTTTATGTTAGCTACTAGGATCAATGCTAGTCTAGTCTGTCTGGCATTAGCAAAGAAAACAGGCTAACTTAGTTAAATGTAGCCTGTTAACAGTAGCAAATTAGCAATAAGTACATCAGTATGCTAACTCGGTTTCCTTTTTTAATACATGTTTTTGTTCAAGCATAATGAAACATCTTACTGTGGCAGGGCCAGGGATGTTCAGTGAAGTTAAGTCAGAGAACAAATATTCAATTTAAAAATACTCAAGTAGAAATATGCCAAAATAATACTTAAGTATAGTAAGAAAGTACAATTACTCAAGTATTTTAAATTTTCCACCAGTGAAAATTGTGTGTGTGTGTTATAGACAAGTGGAAACCTTAGATCGAACCTATGGATTATGAGCAGCACACTGGTGATGATTAGATCTACTGCGACATTAGCGAGGAAGATACTTGATCAGGAAGCACTGTAAAAAATCTGCACTTGCTCTTTTTATTGGCAAACACATACTTACAGCACAAACAATAGGCTTGGTGGCTAGCCACAGAACTGGCTCAATGAAAGAAAAGCAGCGGGGGCTTTATCAGCGAGGCTTTACGGTGAACACACACGAGCAACAATCCATAAACACATCTCCACATTGACAGCAAACATTTGTGGCAATAAATCGAAGGCATTAACGCTCACATTAATGAGACAACCACGTGGGCTCGCAAGTATGCAAATTAGTGTTCAGTTTGCTACAGCGCAGTGGTTCTACAATACACATAATCTGTAGAGACTTGACAACTAAAGTGTTTATTTCCAAATAATATGACTATTTAACAATGGGTTAAAAAGTCTGCATTACCTAGAATATTCACATGGTATTTGTGCTAACTAGTTGGGTGACAAATTAAAGAAAAACTCAGTGGCTCTGTTATCTTCACTGAGGACGTTTTGATTTGTGTGAAAATGATATGAATCAAAACTGGCTCTCCATTTGTTTAGCCATTAGCTATGCGTGTGAACTAATAAATTTATATCTGCGTCAGTGACTAGTGGGCGGTCTTAGTAGGTTAAAGAAGGAGAAAAAAGTATTTATTAGAAATATACAGGCATGATTTTCCAAAGCAAAAAAAAAATCTTTTGAGTTGTATTTCAAAGGTACAACACCTTGAAGATACAACATCATTGACTAGGGAAAGGTACAGTTATTATACTTTTTCCTGAGAGTGCCTGTATTCCTTTCAATCCTTTTCACAGTCAGGCAATGCAGTATGATGAACGTCTGCCCCTCTCTGCTCTCAGTTGGCCTGAACCCAGCAAGAGAGTCCTGAGGGAAGTAAAGTGGAGCGAGACGTGGAAGCAGCACCTGGGGCTCGACCCCCCACTGCAGCCTATGGCTCAGATGCTGCTCCTGCGTCTGTTGTGCTTGGCTGGGGGGCCTGCGCTGGGGTCTCAGGCTTCTCGTTTTACTAGGCGAGATCCCACAGACGTGCAAACCTTTCCAGCAGACCAGCAGTAAAGCAGGCATATCTAAACATGACATGTAGCATTCTCCCTGGAGAGTGTGTGAGGCCTCTGCGAGTGTGTGAGACGGGATGTGTTGTTTTGTGTACCTTCTGACATTCCATGTCTTGGAGGATAAGGGCAATTGTAAATCTTAAGCTCCTCGTATGTATGTGTGTATGCACTTTGTATTTCAGTGAGTGTCTACATGTGTATGTGTATTTGTGTGAGGAAACAAATCTTTGAATGCACATGGGACAGAAGTTGATCTATGTTGTGCTTTTCTCCTTAGTTGGTAATGAGAAGCTAGAATAGCAGTGAGCCTGGTTTCTGAATCAACAGCCCGTTCCAACCCACCAAATCTAAGCCTGATGGTCACTTTAGGAACTGCAGCAGTGTGCACAAATCAATGTGACCAGAGAGCAGGTATTAAATTTGACGCTTTAACCAGCGTTATTCTCGGTCTTAATTTCACTTTTCCAGGAGTCTCTTTGAGATCCAATGCAAAAATTACACATTGTTTCCTTCCCTTATTTTGCATATGACATTCCTGTAATTCTTCTTTATAAATCAGCTGTAAGATGCGTACAATTTATTCCATATCACACGCATATTAGTATTTGTTATTTGAGCTCTTAGGAAATCAAGGCCATAGGGTAAGTGACTGGGTAAATCTAGACAGGAAGTGTTTAAGCAGTGCCCTGATTTACTCTGAACTGCAGACTAATCATCCTGTGGTTAAGTCTGGTTTATCTTCATTCCTCTCCTCACTGATGGAGATTTAGTGGTTAAAGGCCTAATCAGCCTGGAGTGTGTGTCAGTCAAACCTATAACTAGTCCACACTGATTGCACATAAACACGCTGCGGTCAGTGCCTTCATCAGCTCCACTTACACACACCCAGCACCTGGAATATGACAGCCACATGGTGCAGGAGTTATAGCATTTAGCAACTGACAATATAATAAAAACAACAATGTGCCTTTAATATCTATCAAAACATTATTCACATGGTCCTAAAAAGAGCAATGCTCCTAATTGTAATGACCAATTTTTTCTTCCATAATTGGGTGACATTTAATGATAAATGCAACAAAAACTCTCCAGTATGCCCACTTGCAAATAATATGACAAGTGCCTACTGCAAACTGCATTTACTCAGAGCTCATATGGCAATTTAAACATTTCAGTAATACCATGACATCCCAGTGTAACTTTATTCTAATGTAAACAGACTTCAGTGCAATTTCCTTTATTTATAAAACCATAGTTTCAGATTCAAAGTGCACCTGAAGTTGTATGAAGCATTTACATGTTTTATTCTACATTTGGCCTAATTTTGGGGGGTTTATGTTTAAAGATCCATGAAACAAAGAAACTAAAACCATAAATGCTTAATTTCAAATCAGCTATCTTATTATAAGGGTGTAAGATACCTGGAGTGTGCGAACTACCACAAAGAAACTGCCTATAAAAATGTGGCTCAAAAATCTCTCATGTTACACGTTGGAAAGCGGTAAGATTGGGTGCAAAACGTTTTCCACACTCCAATTTTACTCATCAGTTTTACAAGAGCAAGTTGGTTTCTGATGGAACTATTGATTATAAAACGGTATCAAGGGGGTAAAGAATTAGATTTATAATCTGCAACATCCAGCCAGGCTTTTTATTGGCCGCTTAAGTGTGTGAGGCCTGGCCTCTGTAAGTGGCCTGTGAAATGATGGTGACCTCGTAGTGGAGGTTCCTAATCACCCTGTAACCTCAGAGTATCATCATCCCCAAGCAGAGAGTGTCCACTAAACTCTCCCTACGTGCCTGACCCCTTACCTCAGTCATGCAGGAGGAATAAATCAACTGTCTGTGCTAACTCTGGAGAATGTGGCTAGCAAATGGTAATTACTGAGGTCAACACACAAGTATGATGGTGCATATGTTAGCCTTTGCATGTACATGGTAAAGATATTATGCAGACATGGTTGAACATGTGTGTTAAGTGCATTAATGTTTAGATCTTTTTAGACTTTATTCAGTATGTGTGTACATATATAATATAAACACACAGTATATGTATGTATAAAGGCATGCAGGTGCAACTGTACAGCGGTGTAGCATGTGAGTGTCAGCTGAGTGAGTGTCTGTATGTGTGTTTGACACGATGCTGTATGTTATATAGCAGAGGACTTCTCAAGTGTTAAATGTTGAGACCAACGCTGGTGCCATAATTTACTACAACAGAGGTAAAGCCCCATACCACAGCTCATTTCAGCCACTTCTAAACAAAAATATACAAGTGTTTCACTAACCATATATAAAAATTGTTCAAGTAAGCAATCTTCAGTACACCATTGTTACATGGATGATACATAAATTAGCTGGACTATTATATGTAACTATTATATAAAAAATGAACCCACGATATCCACTATACACTAATGTCTTAATTATGTTATTGGTAGTTAGTTTGCAGAATTCTTGGCTGAATGATGGGTTCAACTAGATGGCTATCTACCCTCTTCCGCATACATGAGCTCACGGATGCCTGTGAATGGCTAATGTTACTGTGATTGGCAGGAGCGTGAGAGTACGCAATCCCTCCCACCAAGATTTTGCTCCCTTGACTCCTGGCCACAGACGGCTGTGGCATCATCGGAATTTAAACTTTCTTTTCTTTTGTGACAGTCAGGAGCTCGTCATCTGAATTTTTAATCAGCAATAGAATAAACAGGAAAATGCAAACATCAATTATTGCAAGTGTTAATTACTTTGCTAACAGCATTAACATTGTTAACATATGCTGGCTTCCTAGGGTTAACTAAGGATCACTATGAACTAACACCCTAGTTGACATGTTCTTGAAAGTTAGTTCATGGAATTAAGGTTTCTTTACATTATTTACTGCATTCGTTTACATTAATAAGCCATGGAGTTCAGCACTAATAAAGCATACATAATGTGTGCATATCTGGATATACTGGACTTATAAAGTTATATCTGACAATTTTGTGATTCTAAGCTTTTAAGCCATAAAGTTTTAACCTTCAACATGGTCAAGTTAAAGGTGCAGTATCATTATGTTATGTACAAATGTACAATATATTGTACATTAACAGTGTTCTACAGATTTTAATGAAAGAGCATCAGAAACTAATCATTATAGAAAACACTCTAGGTGTGTGAGAGTATTATAATGTAGTATTAGGTGTAGGATCGTCAATCTGCTGGAATATTTCTATGTAATTTGGATAACTGTATAAATCTGTGTGTGTAACTGTGGAAGTTAAATTACCATTTCAATTCACAGTTTATTCGTTTCAACATTTTGTGTGAGGCAAAATACAATACAAAGCACAGAGCCTGTTAGAGGAGCTGACAATGATTAATGAACAAGACTACGTTTCCTGTGCAGTAATATTCTACTATTAGCTCTTGTAAAGTACCTCTGAGGATGTAGTTCTGGTAGTTCTGGTCAGCCTCTGCCCCCACTTTAATGAGACAGATGAGTCCCTCAGCCACCACAAACTCGTGCACCAGGTCCTTATCATCCTGCAGGGGTAGAGCAAAAATGAATGCCTCAGCACTAATACTACTGAGATTAAATGCAGTTTGGATAATGCTTTTTAACAATGTCACACAAAGCAGAAAAGCAGTCAGTCATTTATGCTGAGCTATTTTATATCCAAATATAATGTAAATAGATTTTCACTAGGCCTTGTAAATGACACACTTTGTTGGGGTTGTTGTGATTGTGCAGGTTCATACACGTTGTGAGAGTCACTGTGATTCATTGGCTATATTGTATATGATCCTCACACACAGTCCAAAGTGCACATTCTGCTTCGCACTTCATTTCCTCTGACCATGGTAACCCTGTGTGTTTAGGGCTCGGCAACTGCTGGTTGCTAAGCGTGGCTCAGCTCCTTCGCCAGGCCTAAGAGCTCATTAAATATGAGATGTGGGAAGAGAGCTTTCTGTGTTAGCTAGATTTACACACACACACACACACAAACACACACCCGCAGACCAGCAGTCTGGGCACACTTTGATAAATCTTTGATTACACCACTTTCTGCTTGTCTTTCTGCTTTGCATCCAGAGTTTACCAATATCCAGTATTTCTCCAGCTTTGACATTTTTGAGGACGCACCCAATCACTGATGTAAAAATGATTAGAGGGTTGGTCTTTTGGATTTCTGCAGCCAAAAAGCCGATAATGACAGGGAATTCCTGTGTATATGTCTGGATAAATGTGAACCACAATGCTCGGTTACAGCGCTTTTGTGCCTGTCTGTAAATAAAGTGCATCTGAAAGTATTTCTCAAATAACTTAGCATTAATTATGCATGGATAAACAGTTGAGTAATTGTAGTTGAGCGTGTGTCATTTTTCTAGTGTCCACCTGATGACAAATATACTATAAACCTTCACACCTGTCAACAGCTGTGTAATTGAAATCTTCCAGACATCCAGATTTTAAACACACACACGCACACACACGCACACACACATTTGTCCCACTGACCTTGCAGAGAACCTCCAGTGATATAATTATTAATGCAGCTACCTGATGCTATATCTACACTTGAATCTAACCTTAACCCTAACCTCAGTAATTTTAAAATAGAATTTTCATAACTTAAATAAATAAATAAATAAAGTTTGTTTAAAAAAAGCAGTTTTCCATGTTGGGACCAGCCAAATGTCCCAAGGTCAAACCTGTCAGATATTCCTATTCTTTTGGGACATTTGGTTCACACAAGATAAAAAAAAAAACCCACACACGCCTGCTCTTAACACTAACCTTAACCTTAACCTCAGTAATCTCAAGGAAATCTTCAAGCTCTTTTTAACTTTTTAAATAAAAGCTGCAGTTTTTGGTCCCACAATGAGATAAAAACATGGCTACACCCACAGTAGCATGCATTTCACACAAATTCGACTTCCATTTGCAGATGATGAATTGCTTTTTAATTTTTCAAACATTCAGTGGAAGTCAATGGAGGTCATGTTAATGCACACCCAATCAACTCACTTTCCCATATAAAGACAGAAAGTGACAAAAGTAAAGGAACAAACTACCACAAGCTGCAAAAACAGCTTCAGTGAGCCTTGGAACTGTACTGGAGGATGAACACTATGCTTCCAAGATATATTCCCTCAGTTGGTGTTTTAGTGATGGTGGTGGAGAGCGCTGTCTAACATGCTGGTCTAAAAGCTCCCACAGCTGTTCAGTTGGGTTGAGATCAGGTGACTGTGAAAGCCAGAGCAAAACATTTACATCATTTTAATACTTATCAAACCATTTAGCGGACCCTCGTGCCCTGTGGGTGGGGAAGAGGTCATCCTGGAAGACACCACTCGCATCAGGATAGAACTGCTTCATCATAGTTCGATCTATATTTCATCAGTTTATCAGTGCAACTAACCATACCTATTTGCAGTGACCCTTCCCTCAAAGGGGACAAATGAACTTTGCAGCAAAATGCCCCCACAGCATAAAAGAGCCACTGTTTATTTCTTTATCTTGTCATCTCTCTGTACCGGGCAGCGGTGGCTCAGTGGTTAAGATGTTGGGCTACTGATCAGAAGGTTATGAGTTCATTCCCCAGCACCACCAGGCTGCCACTGCTGGGCCCTTGAGCAAGGCCCTTAACCCTCAACTGCTCCCTTGTGTAAATGAGATAAATGTAAGTCGCTCTGGGTAAGGGCAAATGCCATAAATGTACTTTACATGTATGTTCACTTATTCAATATAAGCAAGAAACCTTTGGAAAACAAAAGAAAAAATCAAAGGTGGCTTACCTGAAAAATCTGCTTGAGAGAGAACAGGGCTCTTCTTAGCTCCCTTCCTGTTGAGTTGTAGAGTTTCTCTGCAAGGCAGCAAGAGAAAAGGAGTGGATTACACAGTTGTTCTCAATTTCTTACACACGATTCATGAACAGCACGTCTAATCCAATATGTCCCATAGGCTCTGCAAAACCTCATGTATTGCCAACAGTGACAAACTGTCAGTATGTGTTCACATGACAAAGAATCTGTTCTTGTTCTGGTTTGAACTAGACTGCAAACTGCCACTATGCCCGATTATCCTAATAAAACTGTGGTCCCTGATCCCAGTGCTGGGACGCAGAGCTCTGTTCTTTATCTGTGTGTAACCACTCAAAATCATACATGGTTAATTCTAGCGTGAAGGGAATCAAAAAGGCTTTAATGGTTTATTCTCCTTCAGCTGTGGGCAATGAATTTTCCCCACAGGAGTTTTAACTGCAGTTCTTCAGCCTGCCAGAATGTGGCAGGATTGAGATCATGCTGCTTGTTTGTGTTTGTGCAGTGCATCTGACCGCCTGCATTTCTGATTCAGCATATGCTGCCTCATCAATAATTGTAAGAAATCACTCTGTAATGGCCTCTCTCTCTCTCTCTCTCTCTCTCTCTGCAAACCTGATAAATCTGCTGGACATCATTATGTTAACACTAGTAAGCTTTTTAGTTCAAGACAGATTATGTCTCCTGTTCTATAAAGACTTGTTGATAATTGTGTTTATTATTTAATTTCAATATAACAATACAAATTGCCTGTAAAATCATGCATTAAAGGTGATCATGGTTAAAAATGCAATGCTGTTTTTAAGACTGCAGAGTGAGTGTAGTGTGTCACGTGAGATGTGCTCTTCAGAAACATAAGGAGACTAAATCTTATAGAACAGCTGGTTTTATTTATCATGGAAATGCAAGACCAAAACTGACACTTCACTAACATATCAGTATTATGATATATTATGTCACAATATGCATTTCTGAGATATCTCCAGTATTTTTTATCATAATTACAAACTATGATTGGAAGCAGCAGACTCTGGGTTTGTTTGGGGGCGGGGCTCATAAACCCAGGTTTGCCTTCACATTGAAGAAAGCTTACTGAACCGTGGCTCAATTGTCCAATTTCTTTCGTCACATTTGTGTACTCAGGTTTGCAAATGGGAGGCACTAGGTTCATCTGTTTGCTACTTTTTTATTACATTCCTTTGGTACCAACACACAAGTGGCAAGGAACAGCACATTTGGCTGCATGGCATGTCTTTGTGCAGGAATACCTACAAACATGGAGCAGATCTCATATTAAAGAAGATTTTTTTAGCCACGCATAAGACATGCATTTTTCACAATGTTCTCATTGCAAGCACTCGCACCAAAAAGGTAAACTAATAACAATGCTCCAGTTCTACATATAGAACGACATATGGTTATATATCAATAACCATAATAAAGTAAGTAAGGTGACAAATCTCTAAACCGCTCCTAGGCTTAAACAGCCCTGAGTCCAGAAATAAAACATGTGAAAACGACCTTACACATACTGTATTTCTGGAACATTGTTTTGAGCAAAAAAAAACAAAAAAAAACTGTATTATTAATATAGTGTCAAACCTTTACCATATAAAATGTCAAGTGCTATGATCACTCTGTCGCTTTAACGTTGGAATAAAACTGGATAAATTCAGTTAGCTGACTATAAGTAGTATGTTAGGCCTAATTCATTTTCAAATTTAATGTGTATTTTTGTCATCCGAGATGGTCAGGTATTTCGGAGTGGTGCTTTGCATCCATAACATGTGCATCTTTCTCAAATCTCAGATACTTTTGGGGGATCATGTCTCAGTGGAGTAGCAGAATAGACTACAATCATTCAAACTTCCAAAAGCAGCATGGAAAAAGTTTTACACTTCGAGAGGTAGGGTGAAGCTACCATAAGCTTACAGTGGCACAACAGTCATACGCATCTCAGTGCGTGCAGTGTCACACCTTCTCTCTCAATAAACAGATGAAGCATTGCTTCTTACGCCACATGCGCATGTGGCACGGCAGGAAGAAGTTTTTTCCCAGGCAGGCTTTAGAATTGGCCAATGCATGTTTCCTGGCCTTGTTTCTCGTGTACAGCACAGTACAGAACTGTGTCGGCATGATTTATCTCAGACGCGAGTTTCTATTGTGAAGCCGTGCAAATCACACTATTGTGAAGGAGGCTGCATGTGCCAGGGCTCTTACTTTTCAACCACAATGTTAGGACTTAAGTCATGTGTAAAACGAGCTCAGCTCTGAAAAGAGAGAGAGAGAGAGAGAGAGAGAGAGAGAGGAACTTTGGCACACCTGTAAGAAGCCCAGACTTGTAAGGAAAAATATTCTTTTATGCGAGACATAACTACATTAGAGTGTTTTCTGAAAAGAAAGAAATAACAGGACAATTTATGAAATACTTCAACTGATAAAGTTCATATGTTTAGTACAGTGCATATGTCTTCATTAAATTTGACTGTCTAGCCACAACCTAGTCAAACTGCTTATATAAGAAAGCTCTCCCTCATATATAAAAGCAAATTATTTCACTGTACACTCACGGTAATAGATGTAGGAGAATCAGCATACTTTGCTATGGAAGCTTAATTCTCTGGAACAGACCTGCACTTTTTGAGACCTGGAAGAGATTAGGTCCAGTCATCCCTCCATCCCTTCATCCCTCTATCCCTGTGCAGCTCTGCTCAGGTGGCCAGCAGCCCAGCTCTGCAGCTCTGGCTCATCAGACGACTGCAAGCCGTGGCCAGCTGGACGCGTGCCTCCATTCCCACATTCCCAGCACCTCTCGCTTTCGTCCTGCTTCTGAACCTTCGTCTGTCTCTTTCCTCTCCTCCCTCATTTTTTGCCCATGTTGCAAAATTATTACTTCAGTTCTTATTTCATAGTAGCAAGACTTCACCTTTTTATTTTTTAACTTTGGCATCTTTGACAACCTGACTACTGCCATATTTTTTCTCTTTCTTACATCCAACTGTGCTGCCCTGGATAATACACACACACACACACACACACACACACACATACACACACACATATACACTTTTCTTGTGTGATCTCCTCTTGTCTCTTTCATGTGTCTTAATTGCTGTGGGTGTCTAAACACAAGTCATAAAGCAATCAGCAAGAAACTCATTACATACTATTCTTACCAGCAACATGCAGGATGAGAGTGAGGGTCTGGTTGTAGTGAGAGTGTCTGAATTTGTGTTTATGTCAGCGCATGTGCTGTGGAACATATTCTCAAAGCAAGTATAATGCCTGTAAAAAAAAACCTGTTACATAGTTACACAGTTCAGCTTGACACACACACACTCACACACACACATACAACCTGACACAGGAAAAAAGAGGCTCATATTTAATGAGAACTATTTCAGCTCTGATTAGTTCCATACCAGCTGGCAGGGATAAGTGGTCACACAATACTGCCATCTCGCTCTCTACTCATGTCCACAATGAACAAATAATCATAATGGGGTGAGAGAGAAAGAAAAGGAGCGAAAAAGAGGGGGTAGCAGGGAGAAATATTTAAGTATTTGAGAATATTTTTCTGTCTGTGTTTTTACACACGTTCCTTCCAGTCCACTGCTGCATATGTCTCTTGTACAGCAGATGTCCAGAGCTGGACCATAGAGAGCAACTCTTGCAACATAGCACAGGAGTTACCTAACTTTTCTCATTCATTCATTCATTCATTCATTCACTGTTTTATCCTGGTCAGAGTTGTGGTGGATCTGGAGCCTGTCTTGGGAACACTGGGCATGAAGTGGAAATACACCTTTGAAAGGACACCAGTCCACACTAGTTCACATCTGGGGGCAGTTTAGAATAGCCAATCCACCTACTGGCATGTTTTTGGGAGGTGGGAGGAAACCAAAGAACCTGGAGGAAACCTGTACAATCACTGTGCCGCTCTTTCTCAAACAAGGATGTCAAAAATTATGCCCCCTACTTCCCAGATATCCTGGAATTGTAACAGTTGCATTTAAAATGGGTCAGATTACCATCAAGAGGTCACAGAGTGAGATAGATGGGATGTATGAGTTCTTCACAGACACACAGATGGCTAATCTGCCCGGGTATTACCATCCGGCACCACCCTTTGTGTGTGTATGCCCATGTGTTTGTGTTTGTGTTTTGTGTGCACTTCCAAGTGAACCATGTTGGAGGTCACTCTACCAGGCAAGGGGGTTTTGGGGATATCTGGCATTGTTTGAGTGTGTTTACTCACAACAGATGGAGTAGCTCAGTAAATTTCAGCATAGCTTGGGGCATCACACTCTAGACACCAGTAATGTAATCAAAAGCAGCCACTGATAGCCATGCTAAAAATATCCAAATTTCAGTACTGCGCAGAAACATTGTAAAGGCAAGATGACAGGTGAATAAGTGACTACAGTAGGACTGGAATGGATACTTCACAGGAGATGCTTCAAAGATTCATGAACATACTTTTAGTAAAGACAAACTCATACAGTCATGGGAAAAAGAAAGTACACCCTCCTTCAATTCTATGTTTTTATTTATCAGAGCCTAAATAACAATTAATTTTTCCAAAAAGTAAACAACCATTCAGAAAACAGGTGGGAAAAAATAAGTACCCTCCATAATTCAGTAGCATGTAGAGCCACCTTTAGCAACAATAAACTGAGGTAAATGTTTTCTGTAGGAGTTTAGCAGTCTCTCCAAACATCTCCAACTTGGTCTCGTCAATCCAAAGGATACTGTTCTAGAACTTATGTGGTTTGTTCAGATGCATCTCTGAGCAATAAATGGTCTGACCTTGGACTGAACGCCCACTCCTGTGAAGATTGGCAACTGTCTTGAAGGCTCTTTATTTGTAAACAATCCTTCTCACTGTATAATGATGAATTTCAAATTGTTTGGAAATGGCCTCATAACCCTTCCCAGATTGATGAGCAGCAACAATTGCTTGTCTGAGGTCATGGCTGATGTCCTTTCTTCTTGACACACCTGAGTGCTCCAGAGCACCAAAGTGACAAAAGTTCTGCTTATATATTTCTTGATGATTAACTAATCTTATACAATTCATTACTAACACCTGGCTGCTAATTATTTTCTGGTTTACTGGTTTACTTTTTGGGAAAAACTGACCACATATTGAAGTCTGTTGTGTTTGTTTTGTAGTCACCTGAGGTCATTTGTTTGTTTATAAAAGTTGGTGAGGACCACCCAATTGTTATTAAGGCCCTGATAAATAGAAACATAGAATTGAAGCAGGGTGTACTTTCTTTTTCACGTGACTGTAACTTGTAACATATGAATGGAAAATTACAGATACCACAGTCTTGAGTCTGAGAATGAGTCTACATACTATAATGCAAATTGAGGTTTACTCCATCTGCTCTCTTTCATGTAAAGATATAGCTGCACAACTGCAATACTACTATAAAATCTCAAGTTCTGACACAAGCATGTAATTATGTACAACACGTTGAACCTTGCTCGGATGGGCTGTTGCTGTAGAAGACCACACTGGCTTCCCCTCTGATCAAATAAGAACAGGTAACGGAGTTCACAGAAACTTTTGGTGAGCCTCTGCCCACTGTAGCCTCAGATTTCTGTTCTTGGCTGGCAGGAGTGGGTTGTCTTCTGCTACTGTAGCCCATCCATCCCAAGGTTCGATGTGTTGTGCATTCTGAGATGCTTTTCTGCTCACAATGGGTGTCAAGAGCGGTTATTTAGTTACTGTAGCCTTCCAGTCAACTCAAACCACTCTGGCCATTCTCCTCCGACCTCTCTCGTCAACAAGGCATTGATTTAACTTAATAATAATTTAAAGATTTTACTTGATAATTAAAAAAAAAATCATAAAAATCATTTTAATTTTCTGTCCTCCCAGGGAACAAGTTTAAAGTGTAATACGCTTATCTATAAACACCAAAGTGAAATCTCTCTCCCTCTCTCTCTTCCTCTCTCTCTCATCACAATCACTCCTGCTGTGATGTCTACTCACAATGGCTCACAAAACTACTCACAAAATTTCACCACTGTAATCCCAATTGCGCCACACTCCTTTTCTCATTTCCTCATGTGTTTTACATTGCCATCGAACCACTTTGCCACTGAAGGAATAAACACCCAGTAAATTGTCAGAACAGTACCACTGCTCCAGTGCACCTGGCTCAAGCCAACAGGACCTCCATATGGCCATCATTTCTCCATCTCTCTCTCTTTCTCTCTCTCTCTCAGGCCCTCCATAACTGCCTCACTGCAGTTCCGCTCCTCTAATCCACTCATTCTGGTCCTAATTTATAGAGAGAAAACAGGAGTAATTAGGGGGAGACCTCCCAACATGAGCCCGGGCTCGTAACCTGCTACTTTACAGACTTTGATCCTCCACTCCTCGGCCCAAACATCAAGCGTCCTCTTGCTTAATAAATGCAGATAAACGGAGGCAGGTGGAAGGCATTATAAGGAATGTAAGTAATGATGAGACTGTTTTATAGTGGAGGCAACAAAAATTGTTATTCAGGCTTTACTGACTCAGAAGGGAAGTTGTGTGTGTGTGCAACTATATAAGAATGAGAGAGTATGAATGTTAGTGTTTATGCACACACATCTGTAAGCTCACTTGCCAGATCTACCACACAACATGGGCGGAAGAGCAGCAGTTTGTAATGAATTGATTCCTTCACTTATGCGTTTTGTGCATGTGGGCACTGCCAACTGATGACTGCCAGATGCAGATCTACGCCGAGGGCAATGATTACGATTCATAGGCTGAGAACATCGTAATGTGCTACAGCTCTCACAAAATGGGCCACCGCTTACCCAGAGGTTGTTCTGTTCTCCTTCTACACATCAGGATACGATAGAGATGTAGTCTGGATAGGATAATCTTTGCTAGACCTTTCCACCAGGATTTGCATGGGAACAATTTGACTGAAACAGCGACACTTGTGTCACTGGCTAATACTCCCTGCTGCTGCTGTGCCTCTTTATTTCATTCATAATAAAAGCTGAAACCATAAAGCCTAGAAAATCAAACGGTGTGACAATTTGACAGCTTGTAAAACAAGCAATACAGAGCCATGAGCAAATGTTCAAAGCCACAAAAATGCAATTGCCTATAGTGGGCACAAGTCATGCAATAGGATTGCATTGTGCTTAAAAAGCATTAACACCAACTTATGAATCAGCTGGCTTATCATATGTTTAAGTCAGTGCCAGTTAGACTTCACCTTCAGCTTGAACAGTTCCGGCATATAAGGCAAGCATCAAATCAGTGTCACTGAGGAAGAGACAGGAGTCAGAGCTAGAGGTAGCAGAGCTGAAGATGTTGAGGTTCTCTTTGGGAGTAACGAGGTTGTACAGGATTAGGAACGAGTACATCAGAGGGACAGCTCATGTTGGACGTTTGGGGGACAAAGTTAGGGAGGCCAGATTAAGATGGTTTGGACATGTTCAGAGGAGGGAGAGTGAGTATATTGGTAGGAGAATGTTGGACATGGAGCTGCCAGGCAGGAGGCAAAGAGGAAGGCCAAAGAGGAGGTAGATGGAGGTAATAAATGAGGATATGAAGCTAGTGGGTGCAAGTGTTGAGGATGCAGAAGATAGGGATAGGTGGAGAGTGATGATTCGCTGTGGCGACCCTTGAAGGGAAAAGCTGAAAGAAGAAGAAGTAGAAGAAGGCAAGCATCAAATCCCATTCCTTCTTTAGAGCAATTAACACAGATAAGCAACAAGCCCCAGAAGAGAGAGGTTACAGTCATATCAGTGTGCCATGCTGGAACACGTCTTCTTTACCATACACACAGAGAACAACACATCACAATTAAGAGAGCGGTGTAACTGGAAACTTGATATGAACAGACCATAGCAAAATGTGTTCCTCTGCTCCGGTCGGCTATCCAATCCTGAGATAATGACACATATCTCAGGCAGATTCCAATCATGGAGCCCCAAACGCTCTGATGCAGGACTGTATTGTCCCTCAGATAAGCCCTGAAACCTGAGAGGGCCTTAGGTAGGTGTTTATATGTAGGCTGTTTTGTAAATGTTCCGCTCCTGGCTTGTCTGTTGAATAGCATTAAAAACAAACTGTAAGACCTACAGAGAAAGGAGGGTAATTGCTACTGGGCCATACAGTGAAATGCTTGTGATAAAGTATGTTCCCTGGATAAGTGCTTTCTATAGTCCTTGTGCTTTGGAATTTTCTGCAGTGATATCTCAGTCTCACTCTCTCTCCCACACACATGCACACACACACACACACACACACACCTACCCAATGTTGTCACAAATTATGTCTCAACGACGTTGCATGCAGCTAGTTTGGTAATTGGGAAGACGACAGCACAACATCATTTTGAATCACTGCTTCCTAATTTTATAGCTTTAAACATGTTCGAGTATTTATTCAGTTGCTGACTGTAGTCAGTTGTGTGTTAATGGCTAAACAATGCATCAAAAAAGTAGTTATGTTGATTAATCACAGATGGACAGCTGCGTGAAGGAAAGTTAATTCGCGTCGCTCTCGGTTCATCACAAATCTGGCAGATTGTGTAAGGGCTCTGGAGCACCACCACTCGTCCCCACATAAAGCAAGGTTGTTGCAGTGCCAGATTCTTCAAGCGATTTGATTTCAAATCGCTGTCATATGTGAAAAGCTCCTGCTCATGCTCAATCCTGTTCACAGATCCCTGTAAAACCCTGGTTGTCCACATAGAGCAAGTGATCTTCATTACCATGCACCCATGCACTGTTCAATACCATGCACTGTAGCTTGAAGACACACTCTCTGTTCCTATATTTCTCCTTGTCGCAGTGGTGATAGTGACTGGCCTCATGACTGGTCTTGGATTTGAAGTGATGCATAAAAGAGCTGCAATAATCACAGCTATTAGAGACCAGTGCACCAGCAGGCTCCATGCCAGCAGGAAGACTCATACCGCACTCTCTGCATTGGAAAACAGATGGGATGTCGCTTGTATACACACATACACAAATGCATACACTGAGTTGAGCCACCTGTGGATGTCTAAAGGCTTGCTCAAGTTTTCCAGTCTGTAACTACCTGGCAGTGTGAATTGGACATGTGGACATCATGTAGTCACCTACTGAACCGCAAGCCTTTACAACACCTTTTTTGCCTCCTAGTTTAACAACTGCACATTTAGTAGAAGGATCCTTATGAAGTCAGTCAAGATAATGCTTTATACCTAGTGTGGCTAGGTTTTAGTGTTTACTCATGCCGAACAGATGTGATCACATGTACCCTAGTTCTCTGTTGATATGTGTTTAATCCAGCTACGAGAGAATCTGTGAACCATCCTCCTAAACGACATCCGTTTTAATGAGTACAATTTAATGGATCCAGTCACATGACATTGGCCACTTCATTTAATCTGACATTCCCTTTAATAAAAGCTGGAGTCTGTCATCAGGCAACGGTATCCTCTCAAAGAGACCTGAGCTAATGTCTTCATCCTGCCAGCCAGCCTCCTTGGCTCCAGGCCACACTGAGCCTCGAACCGCTGGAAGAAGGACAGCAGGAAGAGTCCTATTTGAAGCTTTCATTCTTTCATTCTTCAGCCCGGCTTCCAAGGCCAGCTCTTGATCAAAACCATCCTCCACATTGTTTTGCCCCAGCGCTTGTGGCTATCAAAAGCAGGCCCTCATAAATTACTCAGGTTTATTCTGTACCATGCAGGACAGTGACTGCGTGAGTCGAGGGCTTTAGCAGGAATTTAGAGTCCTGAAGGTGCTATGTTGGGCTCAAATGCTGATATAAATAGACCACATCTGCAGCTCAGGGCTTGGGAGGTTTTGGGATTCTAGCAGGATTTATAAAGGAATAAAATAGTACATTCTGGATGGACTCAGCAGGTCATGTCCAGGTGAGCATGTGAAGCAGAACTAAAAGCAGAGGGAGCAAAACTCAGAGTTCCATGTTGTCCTGTCTGCATGTGAGAGGAAAATTGCCACCTGTCATAGGCCGGAGCGTCTTTTCCAAGTTTCCAGAGGAGGGCTAGAGGCATGAGGGGAAAAAATTGTATGTGAGAGGACGGAAAATGAGAGTGGGACAGAAACAGAGAGAGGGAGAAAAAGTGAAAGTTTGTGTGAGACAGAGAGAGAGAGAGAGAGAGAGAGAGAGAAAGACTCATGGGGTGGAGTAATCTAAATGGAGAAACAGAAGGAAAATTTCTCTCTCATTTCTCTTACTTTCCAATAGAAAGCTGTTCATGTAAAGTTAATATTGGGCCAGATCTCTTTAATCAGCCTTTACTACATGCATTCTGCAGTCTGACATAATTTGGGGACAGTATTCTAATAAACTAAAGGAGAAAAGTTGGGATTTCAGTCTACAGTTTTGGCTAAATGATAGTGTCAGACAGCAAGGGGACCATCAATGTGTTAATGTTAGATTCTCCACCCAACATGTTGTCTGGGACGCTGCAGAGACACACATGACTAACTGCTTTTGCAATTCTCATGCCAGATTTATGACAAATGAAGCAAGGCTCAAAATAAATCTGTCTCAAATGAGGAACGATATGTGATCCTACAAGTGCCTGGATCAGCGAACCAACAACACATCTGCAGCTTCCATAAAATTGAGCTGTCTCTTTTTCATGACATCATGGACTGAATTTAAGAAGAAAGGCAATAGTCCATATTTGATGGCGGCAAAGATTTCCAATAGAACGTGTCTATGGATATCATCGGAAAGATGCGCGAATCCTCCTACTGACCTGCTATGGCTATATGATACATGAGGAGTCATCACATTGTAGAGTGCAGTCCGGATGTAGACGCAACAAAGTATTTCATTGGACCAAACCAAGTACTCGAAAAAAATACTGCGGAAGAGCCGATAACCTGACTATAGTTTAGTGACTCTAAACATGAACCAGCAGATCCTTCTGCTTCTGTAGCGGCCTCTGTTGTGGCCAATCACGTCCATTTATGTTATTTAAGTTATTTAGCTGAAGGCAGCTTATTGGAGCTACAGGGCTAGAAGTTAGAAAGGGGTGAATTTTTACAGACTTTCATAGATTTTTCAGCCTTCTCTGGTATGATTAGTGACCCGAAGACAAGGCACGTTTAAAAGAAAAAGTCAATGAAAACAGAATGTACAGGATATACAGAGAAGTATGCATTTATTCTCCCCACATCTAGTTAAAAGAAAGCTGTCTGATCTGTTTAGGCTCTAGTCAAAAGCGGTAACGTGAAGTACTACTACTACTGAACAAAATATAATCACTTCAAACTATCTTGTTTATAGCCATACAGTAATCACTTATGGATACACATTAAAAAGTGGCTGTTGTCACCACTTACTCATGTTAGTTGCTTACCCAGATCTTTGTAAGCAGGGAATTTGTAACTGGAGCTTTACAATTTTACCTGAATATTACTGTTATACTCTATCACTGGAGTCTGTAATTCTAATTATGGTAGCCTGTGCTTTTTTAGACAGCTCGTGTGATGTGCAACACCCAGTATTACACTGCACATTTCAGACTGATTGCGTCAAGAGCAGATGAAAACACAAATGAAATCAGAACTGCAAAAGGCAATGAGCATGCAGTGTGCTGCATTATAATTAGCACAGGGTTGGTTGTGGTTCATGGCCTCTCCGGACCAGAAGTCAGTCATACTCAATGGGCACTTAAATGAATGATGACTTGCCTCACCAAATACGTCATTATCACATCACGTTGTAATATTGTTTGGAATGACAGAAATTATGAGCTTTGTTATATTTGCGAAGAAAGGTCTTAATTTCCTAAACAATTGCTTAGTCCTGTATAATGAAAGCCTTCAGTTCATTCCACCTCCATGTACACTGCCAGTGTTTGAGCACCATATATTTTAGCAGTTTTGTTTAAGTGACCTCATTTTAAATACTCTAAAATGTGAAAATCTAACCAACAAATAAGTATAAGTAAACTCAGAAAATGACTATTTCAGTGGAACAATGTAGATCTTAACTAATCAGAAAAAGGCCAAAAGCTTTGTCACACTAATTAAGTGCATAAGTATTTGGACAGTGACACAATTTTCCTCTTTGGTCCACAGTGAGAGTTCCAATGAACGGCTACCAAATGCAAATTCAACAACTGGAATCAACTCTAGACCTTTTATCTCCTTAAATGGAGGGACTCTGGAAAAAAAAATGGCTGTAATTCCTAAATGGTTAATGCAATATTTTGTTAAACCGGTTGAATTAAAGCTGAAATTCTACACTTCAATCGCATCTTGATTGCTTCATTTCAAATCCATTGTAGTGGTGTACAGAGGCAATTTAAAAAAAAAATTGGGTCACTGTCCAAATACTTATGGACCTGACTGAAAATGCAGTGTCTCATTCCCTACTTTGCTTGCACAAAATTCCCAGTTTATCACAAATCATTCTCATGTTCAAAGGCACTTAATCACATCTTTTGTCATGAGGCTTGTGATTCTGCCAACAACTCATATCCCTTGTTAAAAGACAGACTGCATTTGGTGCACATGGACCAGAAAGATAACAGCACACAGATTGTATATAGTGTTTTTTTTGACCCATTCACCAGCTGATAAAATCCTTGAAGCTGCTATTATTTTCTGTTTTCGCTGCTGCTGATCCATTCAAAAAGGTGACCGAAAAGGTTTTTAAAATATGCAATGCACAACTAATTTGTGAGATTTTGCTCAAACTTAAATCCCTGCACATGTAACATGGAGAGAAAAAAGAGGAAGCAAAGGGAAGGAAAAGTAAAGTGTACACATGAAGAGAAGCTAGAGTTAAAAAGAATAATAGACACACGTAGGAGAAAATATTAACTTTTTCCACATTCATTGCTGAATCTATTACTTGGCTCTAAGATTATATCAATATCCTCCTTAGCCACTCAGGATATTTATACACTGTTATTAAAACCAGTGAAGATATTTATGGACTGTTAATGAAACCCGTGAAGATATTTACACTCTGTACTATTAATTCAGGCTTAAAATCTATCTGACTATATAAGCAAAGGTCTTTCTCATCACTTAGTAAGCTATTGTATGTTTTCCTAGTGACAAATCTGTCATTCGGCACATCCCTTTCACTCCCTTTTCAACGTTTTTGTAACAAATGAACTGGTAGCCATCAGGAAAGTGCACTCTCACTTAGTGTAAGGCTCGCGGCGCACAAGAACACATTCAAGACAACAACTTGTACATGAAGCTCTCAGGCAAGGCTCTTGGAAGCACACAGGCTAATGGATAAGGTAACGTTTTTTTAAATGGTGGGAGAAAATGAAAGAGATAAAGCAAATGAGTTCTGTCCTCGCCTGGGAGAGTGGGGGGCTTGGGGGGAGTAGAAGGCTGAGGTCTATGCTGTGGGTTCCAAAGCCGAGCTGCGGCTTTCCATTTATTTGTCTTGAGGCTGGATAAACACAGGCCCAGGAGAGATCTCCAAACCCTCAGCACCAGACTGGCTGTGATGAAGAGCAGGGAGCCTGCACCCGGCGATGTGTCAGGCATTCATCAATGTCCGCACGCACACACACACACACACACACACACACACGCACACGCACACACAGTGTCCAATATCCAATGCTAATGATACTGTGTACAGAGCACACAAACAAATGACATGAATGAATGACATGTTACATTGAAAGTGAAATCTCACACACTTTGTGGGTCCCTTTAATGCCTTAAAAATGACGTGCGTACCTGCTATAAGCAAAAAATTATATTTTTTTCCGGCAATGCTGTTTACTCAAGTGTCACAATGAGCCAGTTCTCGCCGTCCTGCACGCATTGTGTCCTTCCAAGACAAAGTTTGTAGATATATCTTCAAAAAATAGCCAAAGCTCCTTTCTTGGTAACACTTGACAACAGCTGGCATGAGATTTACCAAATTAGTCAAATCGCTTTCTAATACAAATAAGTAACTGTTTTTTTTCTAGGTCAGCTCCATATGAGTGGATTCCAAGGAAAAATATCTAACAATTCTCCATCATGACATCATGATAATGGAGCTTATCTCTTTTTTCAGTTATTAATATCTCTAACATTATATTTCTCTTATTCTGAGGATATTATTACACTGAGGCAGCTTTTGTTATTTTCAAATACATACTAACCCCACGGATAATCCACTGGCAAACCATACATTCCCGTAAATTATGACAAACATACTCTACAGCAGATTTCAAACACAAAAGAGCTTTCAATCAACAGACCTCTACAACAATTTCCATTACAAAGAAACCCCACATTTTCCCAAGCAGTGCCAATCCTGAACAAACAGGAGGTTTGCATGCCGTTTCTAGGAAAGAAAACTGTAAAATGCCAGCCAGACCTCTTCTAGTATCATTCATATTAACACACAGTTCCAACTGCTAAGCCATGGAATTCACATGGACCTTTATAACATTTCATCCTATTTTTTTTTCCAGATTAGTGAATCTTCTTTTATTGTATTAGAAACAAAAAAAAGCCAAAAATCACCAGGCATTACTGTGGCACAAGAAACAGCTTCACTTTGATTTACATTTTCTTATTTTATGTATGCAAACTGTCACTCATTATGGTAGGCCATTTTATTTCTATCACTGTGTACAATATATAAACCCTACCGGGTTTGACCATCATAATGAGGAGAGGTGATCATAGTCACTGCACTTCCAGTTACCTTTCATTAGGGATAGGCAATATGAAAACAACAACAAAAAAAAAAACGCTTTGACACGGCCAATATTGATCTGCTCCTCAATCTGAACATGTCTTTTTCTTTTCAAAATTCTCAGCATTTTTTTTTTTTCGGTGGCAGCCAGGGTCCAATGTTCAAATGCGAAGCATGAAGTTAGGCAGGTCTTACATTGTAGAAACTGCAATTGTAGAAACTACTTATTGTTCATTAAACAAACAAATAAAAATGCAATAAATTCATAAAGGAACTTGAATTGTTGTGCATGGAGGAGGGCCAAAGATCCTTTCACAAGATCCTTGTTAGGTCTTACACGAATCCACACAGTGCTGTTATTCTCTCCACAGGAGGCTTCACTAAATATTAATTGACAGGGTACCAATAATTTTGATCCTGGTGTTGTGCAAGAAAATGTTTCAAGTTTTAAAATATAATATGAATCATTAGATATATTTTGATTTTATTTATTTGTTTTCTTAAAGGTTACTGTATTTAGTTTTTCTGAGGTTGAGGCTGGAATATCACATCACCAAAACAGCAGTGGAATATTTATAAAAGTAGAATTGAGTTCAGTTATTTTCTTATTTAACATTCGCCCAAACTATTTAATTAAGCCAGAATTTAATGACAGAAGAAGAAGACAAGTAGGAAAAAAAAATCAGTCTACTTCTATTTTTATGAAGCATGCAGCAGGTTGAGTACTGCCAATATTCCTAATATGCTCAGAAAAGTGCATTGTGACAAAAGTTCTCATGCTAATTATATCACTTCATCATAACACCAAACTCTACTCTTCAATAATAATGTGTGCAGGAAACCCACCCTTGTAAGACTTTATCATAGATGGGATCAGGGTACACTCCTGGGCAAAAAAAAGGCCAAGCTCAAAATGGCAAATATTAAGCTTTTAATGTTCTTAACAACAAATCATTGGTGAGAAAATTAGCAGGAATTAAACAGATGCACTCCTGAGAGCTCCTGTGCCACCATTCGCTCGTTTACTTTTGTTGCAGTGAAGTGTTTGGGGAAAAGCTAGAAACAGGGAAATTCACTTATATAGTCTTCTTGTACGCAAAGGTAAAATCATGATGATTAAAATGTTTGATGTAAAATTCAAACTAATGTGTCTGGGTGTACAAAACTTTTCAAAAATATCTTCTAGGATGTTTTTTTTTTCTTAAAAAAATTAGTCATTATTTGGTTATCTGCCTCACCTGATGCAGCCCATCAAGGGCCTGATAACAAGCTCATGTATGGAACCAGAACTGATAGAGCAGGGAGAGATCTACAATATTTGTTTAATTCTTGCTAATTTCCTGACCAATGATTTGTTGTTAAGACCATTACAAGCAAAATATTTTGCCATTTTGGGATTGGCCCATTTTTCTCGCCCAGTAGTATAATGTAGAGAAAACAGTTGGGAGGAAATTTAACCTTAAAACAGTGGAAATGGACAACAACTTGACAACATCGATGCTATAGTGGTCACTCGTTCAAATCCCTTGGGATAACCCATAGCTAGATCATAATTTTAATCTCCATAATCATGAAAGTACAGCAACGTGTGCACTTTTGTTGCCAATAGAGCAAAAGTTGAAAAGTGAAATCACTCATCCATTCACTCACACTCCTACAAGGCCATCATTAAAAGTGTCATCTGATCTTCCATCACTGTCTGGTTTGGCTTTATAAGTCAGGGGATAAAATCCAGAGCCTCATAAAGCTACCAAGAAAATGATCAGCTATGGTCTGTCTTGCATGTGCACAAACTAAGGGCCCGTGAGGAAGATCAGCAGCAATGCCTGTCACTAAGGATGCCACCTTCCAAAAATATCTCGCTAAAATGGAGATGGAACTTTCTCATTTCTCTATAACTGTACAAAAATTTTGGACAGTAAACTAGGAAGTTTACCTCCTCTGTAGTCCCCTGTATTTCTCACTCGCTTCCTATATAATGATCTATAGTGAAGTTTTCTGTGAGGAGACATTTATTTAGCATTTTTGGAAGGAGTCTCCAGTGTCAGTGCTTTGTAAGAGAGCTATAGCTGTTACATCATGTTTTCCACCACGAGTCTTCAGGATGTAGGGATGTGCTGTTTCTTAATAACATGACACAATGCATTAACTTCAGGAAAGAGTAAAAAAAAAAAAAAGAGCTTGGCCTGCCATGTTTTTGCTTACGTGAAGTGTTTTGTGTATATTTTAATATTTCATCTGACTAAATCTAGTGATAACGGGAGACATCATCGAATCATATTGTGTCAAGTCAAACAGCAGTACAGCATGCAGACTGGCGACTAAACTTCATACTTTAAAGTAACTAATAAAGTTTCCATCGAAGTAAATCAAAAAATGAGGTTTTGATTCACTTCAGTGGAAAAATTGTGCACGACCTGCAAAACATACAATATAAATGTATTTGGATTGGTTTATTTGGATTGTTTCCTCTACACAGTGACAAATGAACTGCTTTTCCTCTCTTTCTCTTGGAGAATATCGTTATGGTAGTCATCACACACAAAAAAAACAACTTCCTATATAAGAGACATCGATTCAATACTAACCATATAAAGCCGAATGACCTTAAGCCACCCATGATGAGAGTGGTTTTCTGGTTAAAAAAACAGGCCTTTGAGAATATGTGGATATTTTTGTAAGGTTTAAAAAAAAAGAATAATGATGACTGGCATTATACAGTATATACATAATGTCAAGGTGGAAAAGGACATGCTGCAATACATCAAACAAATGACCTTTTTTATTCATTTTAAATTGTTAATTGCAATGTTTTTATTAATGACATCTTCTTGGGGGAAAATCCAACAAATAGAAGTATTTAATACACTAATAAAAGAGTAACAAAACTATGCACATAGCAAGATATTTTGCACTCTTTTATTACAGACAAACAATGTGTTCCTGAAAATTCCTCCCTGTGAATATTCCAAAATAGCAGAATGATCTATCATACTGTCAACATCAAGTGCAGGGTTTTAGCTGCAGCTCTGCTGTATCTGAAAGACACATCTCTCTAAGCTCGCACCCCATCACTGCTCAATCTGCTCGCTATTATTTCAGTCTTGGAGGCAGAATTCGACCTCATAAAAGTGCCAAACGTGAGGAGAGACAGAGTTACAATCATGCGGTTCTGTTTTACTGCCGGACTGCAACAAACACTGAATTCCTGAACAAGGCATCTGGCCCACATCTAACACGTTGAGCTGGTGTGTCGCAGCATTATCACAGCCACCTTTGGTCCAGGGCTGCTGAGAATCAAATCCGTACAGTGTCAATAACTGAACAGTTCTGTCTGTGTCAGGGGGGTGTTGTACATGTGCAGAGTACGACCTACACCCCCAAAATCAGCGCATGTCCGCTCAACCACCGATACGTGACCTTATCTCTCCTCTGAAGCATGGTAATATGAGAAAGTGTAATAAGAGTTCAATATGTTGTCTTCTGAAATGACAAATAGTGGCAAGCTCTCATTGTTCCCCAAAAAGGCAACAACAGACAAAATGATGAACCATCTATCAAAAAAAAAAAGAAAATACAACTCATGCCAGGATGATAAACTATGAAAAGAGAAAAGAAAAAGGAGCTCAGAACGTACGCCAGGGCTGGCAAAGAATGCTGACTCTCTTCATCGCCTGTTTGAGGTAACAGAACTTTCAAATCACTTTCAATCACATCCATTTCTTCCAGATTCTGCTTTTTTTCATGACTCAGCCTCCATAAAGACCACTTGGACTTTGATGCATTCAGACTCAGCATGATTTATGACCCATCCATGTCTCCTCCTAATATAAAATGTTCTTTTTTTTTTTTTTTAAGATGTCTCTATGAATGTGGATAGAGATCTGCATGGTGGGCAGAAAGGCATGTCAGAGTTGATATGCTGATTTATGGTTTAGTGAGGAAGAGTTTTGCTGCAGCCTGTTCACATGCTGATAAATAAATCAATCAGAACTCAAACAGAAATGAGTCCAAGACAGATATACTGGATACAGCATATGCAGAGAGTGGCAGCAGTTGGTATAAATCCTGCGCTCCGCCTCTAGGTGTCAGTGTTTAAAGCTGGCAAGTGGCCGGAGGAGATGTGAGGAGTGACTGTCAACACATCTGACACAGATCTCAGACCAGGTGAAGAATGAAACTGGCGATATTAAATACAGTTTCGGTCGATCCAGAAGCACAGTACAATAGCTAACCAGTGTTCTGCCTAGAGCTTTGAACGTTTGTGTTAATTAATAACTTGGCTGAAGTCAGGGTTTTTTTTTCAGTGAGTAGTCATCATGCCAAGTCTGCAAAACTGGAAACTAGTTCTCAGCAGGGGGTCAAGTCAATAAACAACCTCAGTGTGTGCATGTCGAAACAATTTATGTTTTAGGAAACGACAAAACGTCTTCGACTCAGTATTGACGTTCCATCACACAAGCCCGTTATTAAATAAAATCCTGTTGAAGAATGAACGACTAGAGCGAGCCCTCGCCAGACACTGAGACAGACTCGAGTTTGCTTTGGCGCTCTGAAAGGTAAAGACCCCGTCTCACTCCTGCAGCGCCAGGGAGGAAAGAACTGATCTGTTTTCAAGAGACAGAAAAGGAGAGAAGGAGAGAGGTAGCTGTGTGAGGTTATCACAATATTCAGCCAGGACTCTGTGTGTGTGTGTGTGTGTGTCTGTGTGTGTTACATAACCACTGAGAGAATCCCAGCAGTGGTAAAACCCAGCAGTGGCAGGCCTGACTGCCGTACCTGCAACCTTACCAAACAACACACACACACACACACAAACACACACACACACATATATACACAGTGTTCCTAGGTTCTGAGTAAACATTGTTCATTCTGTGGTTCATGGTATTGTTTCATGGTAAGTTTCTGTGCAAATAAATATCGCTTGACATACATTATAAATATTTCTTCCTAAACAAGTGCCTGGTTTCTTAATGGAGGTCTTTCGATATCCTTACGTACAGCTGTTTCAAGTCTTTCTTGGGCTTGAACATCATGCTTAAGCATCCAGTCATTTAAACACTGGACTGTGCAGGGCCATATGTAAGAAAAACAACACCGAAACATTCACCCTTAGCTGCATTACTAATTTCCGTATCTTCAGAAATGCAAATTAAAAACACAGCCTGGAGAAAAGACCTCATGTCTATGTTTCTCACGGAACAATTTCCAGAAATATATGAACTCACCGCAGCACTTTCTGCATTTAGATGTTTACTGAAATACACCGTTCTTTTCGTTTGATGTCTTTCATAGGCCCGCCGCCTGTTTTCCTGCCCGTTGGCCCCAGTCCTCCCCCTGACCTTGTGTCTCTCGGGCTGTTGGCCCTGCAGCACACCTGCTAATGGTTAAACTTAATCACGGCACCATGTCAAACTGCAAGCACCAAGCCTAACTGCTGCAGTGCCATTCACAGCACCTCGTATGGGGTAAACTGAGGCTTCATATCTGTTAAACAGGTTTTTATCTGGGATTAAACAGTTGCTGTAGTCCTATAATTATGGGGTGCCACTGTGTGAATTGCAGCAGTTGAGAAGAATGTGATATTAGTCAGCTAGCCTGTGTTGAAAAAAAAATGGAAATGAGGCATCAGTGAGACTATACTCATCCTCACAGACTATAATACTTAAATAGCAGAAGACCTTAAAGTGGAGATTTGATGTGATCCGTGTTGAAATCCTGTCTATCATCGATATGGCAGGCCACTGTTGGAGCCAAATGCCATGGCTCTGTTCTGAGAAGTTGTAAGCACTTGATTGATACCCAACCCACCCTCCTGGGCCAACCTACAGGTTTAGTTCTCTTAAGTGTAGGCGTTTTTAGCCAGCTGCTAAATCAAAGGCTCAGGGTAGGTTGTAATTGTGCTGATTCGTAACACGTTTCATGCCTGAATGCCCTCGGAAAAGGTTCACATCAGAACGCCGAGCTCACTGCCGCCCACTTCAACACATATCCTTCTCTGTGTAACAATCCGTCATGAAGAAACTAATGCCTTCTGTTATCACAGTTCACACTGATGGAGCTGGTCGGGAGAAAAATCCTCATTCATCTAAAGGCAGGATTAATTCCTCTTTGAATTAACTTACACTTGGCCTTTATAACTTTGCCAACCCAGCTGCAACAAAAATGCACAGAGATTTTAATACTTAAGTACTCCAGCACTTTCCTTCCAAACTGCTTCCTTTTCTCTTATTCTAAAGTTTGCATGATTGCAGAGTTGCGCCATGGTTGCACCATATAGTCCATGAATGCAGCTGGAATCCATAAAAGGCCTAGAAGGGGGGGACAGTCTTTCTGAAAGCCATGGGATTTACAGTGCCGACTGCTCAACCTCTACACCCTCCAAATATTACATGATTAAAAACAAAGGAGGCTGCCTGGGCAGGCCAGAGTAAACTGCACAATTAGAGGTCTGTGTGATGGGAGATGTTTTTGGCTGGAGAACAGTGGCCATCTGTGAGCGAAACATATGATTTGCATATTATTGAAGCCGGAGGAAGGCGGAAGAGGAGAGGGCGTCTAGCTAATGAGTAAAACAAACATCATGGCTGGGTTATGGGGAAGATGCATTTGTTTAGAAATACAAATTGATGGCTGAGCGATCACTTTACGTAGACATCTGGACTACTTCGATTAAGCACTGAAACACATGAAAAATTACAATACCATTCTATAAACGTGCTGTGTTTATCTACGGTTATCTATGATAGAACAAAAATATATACATAACAAGAAAGGGATAAATATTTAAATCCCAAATGTAAACACTAACCTGGCAGTGTGCAGTCAAGAGCAAAAGTTTGCATACCCTAGGGTTTTTTAAATGAAAAAAAGATAACAGGAATTCCAAAACGTTATGCTAAACTGCCTAAAGTGTGAATGAGTGTGTGAATGTGTGTGTGCATGGTGCCTGGTGACGGACTGGTGTCCCGTCTAGGGGCCTCATGCCCAGTTTTTCCTGAATAGGCTCTGGATCCACTGAAACCCTTACCAGGATATAGCAGTTACTGAAGATAAATGAATGAATGAATGAATGAATGAATGCACTTGACCATATTTGACCTGGCATTATGAGTAGCAATGTAATTATGCAATATAAACAAACGATCATTACAATCATAAAAGCGGTGAGCCACTGAGAGAAAATTGCTGGATGAAACATGAATGACTGACATCCGTTTATCTTTCTACAAGTGCTTTTTATTGCAGAAGTCATTCTCTATCTTCTCAGCAGTGCTCTTCCAAAGAGAGGGCCAAAGTGCTTCGCAAGTTTGAGAACGTTTGATGATAATTCAAGCGGGTTCTACTTTCCAACTGACATGTCCTCCTTGTGGCCTTCAACACGTAATCAGATCATTTGTGAAATCCAGCCAAATAACCAAACATGACTTTAAGCTTTGCATTTAAAGCACTCAGTCACAAAAGCCATCATCCGAACCGATAAAACACTTCAAATGTCTCAACAGCCTGCCAAACAGTGAGATAGACACGAAAGAAATCCCTAATCAACACCATCTCCCAGCATCTGGTCCTCATCTGATGAGCCATGAGCACAAATAAGGAAAAATAGGCTAATGTATTTGCCCTCAGAAGCACGGTCCATATCACTGCAACCATCTTCAAACAGCACGACCTGTGACCCCTAACGTGCTTAATCAGAGGCCGATTGTTCCCCGGCAGAGTGGGATAGAGGCAGAGGAATGAGCCACGTCCCGGGAGCTCCTCTGGAGCATTCCTCCATCACTGAAAACAGGCTCAGGTGATGTTTTCCTCCACTCCATTCAGCAGCTATACAATGGAAACTCTGGTAACACGGCTTTGATCAGACTGGTGTTGAAGGCTAGGAGTTTCCCTTGGATCCCACATTGAACAGAGGACCTGTGTGGAACCCCCTGTTCAGAATACTCACGCCATTCTACACCATCCAGCACAAACCTCACACTTGCAAATGTGAAAATAAAACCACAGCTGAATGGAATGGTTCATAACATGTTTTCCCCAAGCGCCAAGCTGCTATATGTACTGTGTAGACATGTCCATGAACTTAACAGGATAATCCAAAGGCATTAGAGAAGTGATATAAAAGTAAAAATAAGACAAAATCTCACAGAATTACACCTGAAAATACAGAACAGAAAATACAGAGGTGCTAATAATGCTACCAAGAAAATCAGGTCAAATGTTTACCATAAAAACTAGAGTGTATTTTGGTGGATGTGATGTTTTTTTTTTTTTTCTTTTTAACGAAATGTGCCAAGTAACAGTAAGAAAACAGCGAGACGAAATATTATATATCAATATTATATCAATTTATTATTTTTTTTTTTTTACCATCCACAGGCCTCCTCTTGTTTTCTACTGGCTCCCATGACCAAGGTTCCTTAATTCACAGGTCAAAGATCACCTAGATAAAATCAGCATAAAGTAAAAGTAGCTGCTAACAGAAGCAAATACTGCGTTCATGTCTCTCGTCCTTTCCCCTTCGGTCAACTGGCTTTTTCTGTATTGTCTTAACAAGGGGTCAAACATTCTAAGTGCTATGGCTGAACTGGAAATACAGCAAAATGTTGTTAGTTTTACATTACATTGTGATATTTGAAAATGATTACTTTATGTAATGGCGAGATGAACAGGAGAGACATAGTTAGTGTTTGAACCAAATGAAATGCAACTAAAGAAGCATCTCTGTGAAGTTGAACTCTGATAAACAAAAGAAATCAACCCAAAAACCAAAATGTATGCCATTCTTTTGTGAGGATTTAAGCTGTAACAATGATTGCTTTTGTCAGTTTGGTTTCTTTAAATATTAAAATGGCTCTAAGTCCACAATCAGAAGTGCATTAAACCTTGCTCAACTGAATAAAGTTTAAATTCAAATGAACTGAAAAATCATAAATATCACCGATTTAGTATAATTCATTTGTGCTGGACAAAAATGGTTTCTGCCTGTTTAATTTTTTGAATATATTACACATATTACACTCTCTATTGACATACAGTCATGAATAAGGCTGTATTAAAAATATATTTTTTATTTTTACTCTTAGAAAAGAATTATTTTTATAGCACAGATCAAAACAAATGTGAATTTTGTCATTTCATTTCATTTTTTATGAGGATCCAACTTGTATGAGTAATAATCCTATTTTTACACTGAGACACTGAGTCATGAGGATTATTTAACTTAGGTTTTTGTAATGGTTAATATCCCAATCACAATAGTGATGACAGACATGATTTCATTACATAACACACAGTATGACTAACAGTATGATAATGATAACTGACTGATGACTGATTAAAAAAAAAAAAAAACCTACGGATTATACGCAAAAGTATCCCTGATACAATGCTCAATTGATTGTTTTGCATATTTTAAAACACACTGGTTCTGTCATCTTTTACACAGCATGTGGCAAATGTTCTTGATCATCATTTTACATATTTCTGTCATCTGCGAATGACCAGATTTACTGAGAACACTTCACTGTCTTTAAATTGACTGCCCTGCCTACACATGTTGAAAAGGCTCTTGGCTTTACACATTCTCTCCAGCTGCTTTACATCTGTGCACACTTTTTTAAACACCATGCGCAGTTTCTGCACTCAATTCTGTATTTGTGTAAAATAACAGACTCTTGCTGCATGTCTTAGACCTGCCAATCTCTAAAACGCATCCATATCGTCCCATATGGACGCCGGACCTGATGCGGCCCTCGTTGTGCAACCGCAGTGTCTCCCTAACCTTCCACACACACTCGGCTTTCCATGCACAAGCACTGGCATCGCGGCACCAAGCGCTCTCGTCAGTGCTTTTGTGGCAGGACAGCCTGTAGTTAGAGTGTCATTTTTAGCCTCAGGTTTAATGTGTTCCATGTCTGTGGCGTGTGGGGCGCTGGGCTGCACAGGCGTCCTGTTGGATGACTGCGTCACTGGACCTTCACACCACGCACCAATCAAGCTTTGTGCTTTAATGGCTCCATTTCAGTGCTTTTGTCTGGTTTGAGCTGGCTCACCCACACTGGCATTATCCAGTATATTTTAAGTGCAACACAAAAATGAATAGGAGGACAAATCCCTGAATAAGCAAATGTCTGTTTTTAGAAGGTAGCTGAATCATTTAAACCAAGACCTTTGGTTTAAAGTGTGTACAAGTGTGTAAATTAACTGCTTTTTTATATTCACCATGTTATGCCATCTGTCAACATTAAGCTGCTAGCGATGACTGGTTAAGATCTTTTAATCTTGCAGTAGTCCCCTGTTTATCCCCACAGAGCAGTCAGACCTGTCCTTGGAGGAACAAGGCCAATAAACCAGCAGCATATAAACCATACAGATTATTAAAAGCTCTCCATGCCACATGGTTGAATGGTACTATCGTTTATTAAAAAAAGTTAGATTGTCTTTTGTTTGACTTTGAAACTACGGCTGATCCTACAGAATCTGCTATGAAGCCCTTGATATTCTCTGAGAATAATAAAATAAACAAAGGGCTATATACAGCGGTAACACATTAAGCGAACGCCACTATTCAATACGAAGTGATACCAAGACAAGCAAGTGTGCACATTTCTTATCAATATCAAAATAAAAGAAAATCAAACATTAGTGCAGGCTTACAAAAAAAATCCCATTAAATAGCAATTCGGCTTAAGAATGCATGCAAAGTTGTGCTGACCAGCAGTCTCGGGTCATTAAAGCATACCTGAGGAAGCTCACGTTCGCCATGCTGATGGCATCTTTATAAAAGGAGAGATGCATCTCTCCTGGCAGGGAGTTGATTATAGTCCTCACTGCCAACACTGATAGAAGCCAGCACTCAAATGAGTGCACTTAAAATTTCAAAGAGGGATTTACGTTCAAAAAAGCGCCTTTGAAACTCTGCCTGTGATTCAGAAGGCAACTAGGCAGGAATGCTGATGCAGGATCTGTTGTTCTGAGAATAACATCTTTTAACTTTGAGACCGAAAGAAGAAAAAAATCTGATCTTAGACCAGCACTCCTGTGAGATGCTTTGGAAATAGCCCTGAATTCCAGGTGATAAACTATCAGGGATATAAAGCTCTAATTCTTGAAGGGACACTTTTTGTCATTTTTGTTGTCTCTAGCTGTCTCTAGTTTTCTCTAGTGAATGAGTCACACAAGACTTGATAAAAAAAAAATTGGGAATTCCAACAGCAAGACTGGAAAAAGTTGCTTGGTCTTTTTCCAATCTTCAACTGTCCAGTTTAGGTGAGACTGTGCTCACTCTAGCCTCAGATTCCTGTTCTTGGCAGACAGCAGTGGAACCTGATGTGGTCTTCTACTGTTGTAGCATCTGGCACCAACAACCAAGCCAAGTCACTGAAATCACATTTTTTCCCCTATTTTATATTTATTGTGAACACTGAAGCTCTTGGAACTGAAGCTCTTGACCTGCATCTGCATGATTTTATATATTGCACTGCTGCCACATGATTGGCTGTTTGGATAATCGCATGAATGCGCAGGCATACAGGTGCTCCTATTAACGTGGCTGGTTAAATGGGTGGTTATTAAATGGCTTCCAGTCCACAGTAAGCTGGTTGCAGCAAGGCAGGGTGGGATCTACTGAATATGTTAAGTTTTTAACAAAAACCTATTAATTGCCACGTCATGCTATTATTTTTAGAAATTAATATCCTGAAACAAGGCCACAGATTTTTTTAATGTCCACTTAAACCTTGGAAGGGCCAAACACAAATTTTTAATATCCAACCCAGAAGGCAGAGGTTTCTATACCAAATGTCGAGTTTTATTCATATAAGGGTCATTTATAGCAATGGTAATGGTATTGTGAGCTCAAATTAGGCCAATGCTACAGAGCCACATTTAAGGTTTTAAACAGCATTTGAAATCTGGGCAAAAAAATGGCCCAAATGAAACCAGTGATTGTGTGTTATTTAAATTTTGGACCGAAAGTGGCCCAGCTGTAATCATACAGTTGTCTCATCAAGGCTTAGTTGTGGCTATGTTCTGGAATTCAGATTCAGATGAGTTTATTGCCATCATTCCACAGAAATATGTGGGACAGATTAAGTAGTAAGTGCTATCAGTGTTTCACAACTTACAGGATAGAGGATAGACCACGTTGTGTGGAATGTATTTGGCCTGGTCAGGCTAAAATACCCAGCTAACTAACAATTCATGCTACAGAAGCTTGTTTAAGGGAAAGACTGGTTAGTCATAAAGGTCAGGAAGGAGTTTCTTCTGACAAACAACGATGGAAGCCATCACAACCAACTCAGTTCCAGAGTTTACCCACAAACAGATGTGGATTCCCATCAGACAGCAAAAGCCCATGTGATGTTTCTAACTTGAATGCAAGTGAGTGAGGTGATTGTTTCCCATAATCCTTTTCATTCAGTTGCTTACAACAGAACTGTTACCAATGATAACTGCTCCCAAGTCCCTACACGCACGACTTGTGAGACTGCTGCCTTTGTTAATATATCATTAGGAATCAAGCAAACTAATGGCAAGTTGGAAGTAACCTTTAAGACTGAAAAGACTGATAAACACTGATACTTCATGCAGCTTTCATGTTTGAAATAACATAGAATGGATGTGCACATCCATACTTTAAGTCAAGACCTTTCAACCTGGCCAACTCAGCCAAAACTTTTCACTCACAACTGGAACCTTTTTAAATGCAGGTCTTGCAAAACTCATTAGTATGGCCTGTATAGCTTAGCCGACCTCTCCAGGCCAGCAGCATGTGCACCTCAGACTGACAGCTTAACTGCGAGAAAAAACAATGTAAAAAAAAAATCTAAAACGTATTATTCATTAGTGAGGCGTGAGGCCTCAGCTAATAACTTGTGCACATGTGCAGCAAGGTTATAATATTGCTATGCCACTGTGGTCAAATAGTGCGCTGTCATAACCCTTCTTCTCCACTCCTTTGTCTTCTTTCTGTCTCTGTCTTCAAATATTACGATGGACAAGCATTTCTATGTCACATCCATACTGAAAGCTTTTATCTGCTAGCAGGATCATGTACACATGGCTATATAAAGCTATATAATATCCTTTTCCATGCACATTTTGTGTGAAGTCTCCTCTAGCCATTCATCAGTGTTGGTTTTAGACCAGAGGACCAATATCCCATTGTACAAAGCCAGCAGTGAAAGTTGTGTAACTGCATGCCTACAGCTATATGCTCAAAGTATATCTACATCAATAACCACTTTATCCTTGTCAGCCCCGGAGAACACTGGATGTCAGGCAGGAATTCCCGTGAATGGGATGCCAATCCATTGGAGGGCACAATGAACAAATTCATACTTAAGGACAATTTAGATTCATCAATCCGCCTACCAGCAGGTTTTCTGGACAGTGGAAGGAAACCAGAGAACCTGGAGAAATCCTACGTGTATGCAAGGGGAACACTCGAAATTCGGGATAGGTAGTAACTTGAGCTGAGGATTGACACTAAAGGTCATGTAAGTTATAAATCCAACATCATACTTAAAAATGTTCAGATGAGTAAACAAGAGGATCCTTGCTACTTGACACATGTGACCTAGACACATGTACTAAGCCAATCCAACATAAATAAAGACTGTTAGTAGGTCATGTCACCAACTGGCTCAGTCCAGAAGGATTTAGAACAGACAGCAGATGGAACTGCAGGTATTTATTACCATCAACTTGAATCACCTCATGATACAAATGAGTAGAAGGTACAAGACTACTGCGGAGAGGATAAAAAAGGGCAAGACAGAAAATAAACCCTATCTATTACAGGCCATCTCAGTAATAGAGGTGAGAAGGAATTGAGTTGAGTTAATTATATTTCTTACTGTGTGTACAGTAGCCTGAGGCAGATATATTAGACCGCACATGCTAAAAAGAGGAACAGAGCAGGTGTTCTGAAATCCCAAGTGCAAAACCTCATTGCAAGTTCTGGCCATTTAAATCAAGCTGTTATTTACAACACTGTCCATGCCTTTAACTAAATAACAAAATCGTTTTTACTTAGATATTCTTCCCAGTGTGGGAAAAAGCTAAAGTGATGATTACACATCTGACTTCACTGAAGCTGATTTTACTACAATTGTCTAGGAGTAATACAAGAGTGTTATAATTAGCAGCATCCACTGTCTCTCCACCCATCTCAGTAAATCCCAACATATGTTATCCCAATATACATATCCCAACAAATATAACTTCCTGCTTGCTCGCAGTACTAAGGCAAATAAGAACTCTGAAAGTTATAAACATTTCATAAGCAGCAGTCACACTCGATGCAAATAATTAGCCAAGTTTATTAAATCTAACCCTGTTTTTAACTTGAATCAAGAAAACAGAAAAAAATAACACAGCACTGGGGTTAGCTGTTCACTGAATGCATCACCAGGACTGCCCACAGTCGTAACCTGATTTTTCTCCACCCCAGCAAGGTGTGATCATTCCTACTCGCTGAACTCATGAGGAACTGTGGAGAAACACTGTTGGGGATGTGGATGCTGATTGAAGCCTTCTGTATTGCAGAGTGGTACTGTCCATGGTAAATCTGGTCAAGCTGCGATTCTACCCCTTGCCTGCATCCCCTTGCATGCTGCTTTATGTTGCCAGAAATTTCTGTCTGCCATGCCAGGAAACATCACGCTGTTTCAAAAAAACGGATGGCCATACAACTTTCCATTTCACCCGCGTGCTAATTTGTCATGCCCCACACAACTCGCTAAAACTATTAAAAAAAAACACGGGTGAGTTGGCAGGCCAACCCCCAGGGTCCTTCATTCCGGATAACTGGTGTAATAAAACACTACTCATAGATGAGAATGAAAGGGGATGAATTCCTGCATTAAACTGAAGGAGTCCTTCACGACAGGCTGTTGGACTTCATTCAGCTCCCATGACACCAGAAAGAGGATGCTCAGTTTCTGGCTTTCTCTCCTCTCAATAGAACACAGTGTCTGCAAATGATCTTGAGTCAGTGTGGCGTCCTTGCACAATGAGCTGCTGCTGTGTTTGGTGATTGTCTGTTTGGTTAAGTAATCTGTGGTCCCAACAGGCTGAGAGGCAGAATAACAAAAAGCAAGTGTTGATACTTGCGGGCTGTAAAAATGTCCTTGGATAAAGTTTATATCCAGACCTTTTTATACACCTGAAACAGCTGGCGAACACACACAACAACAACAAAAAAAAAAACCAAAACTGAATTGTTGCTGAAAAATAGCACAAATTGAAGGTTTATCTACTTGTCTCTAGATCTTGTCTCGGTGTCCTACACATTTTTTTAGTGGATCCTGTTATTCTGCTCTGCCCCCCTTCTCTCTCTCTTTCTCTTTCCCTCAGAATTCTCTGCTGTGGAGAACAGGAAACACAGCTGTAACACTAACTCTGAATGTGCAGAAGGTCTGTCTTGTCAACACTTTCCAAAGATAACACTGTGGACCTCAGTGCCAGACTGAAGCGCTGCTGCACAACTAACTCATGGGTTAGATAGAAAACCACAGTCAAAAGGAAGAAGGGATGGACATAATTGGGCTTTTAATACACTGAATATTTCTGAGGTCAGTGATCCTTATGGAGCCATGTCCAATGGTTTAATTATGTCCTAAATCACAATGCTGGATAAGTATTCTAGGGAGGATAAAAGAGAAGGAAAAAAAAAACACTGAAACCATGCAAATATATCCATACTGATTCCAAATTCTCCTCTAAAATGGCATTTTTGGATGTCAACATAATGAAAGTGATTCTAAAACTATGAGTTCTGTAAGCTTTTTTAATAAGTATTAGTCGAATCAAAAGTATTAAAACATCAAACTGATTGATGGTTAAGCCTTAGCTGAAATTATGGCCCTAAAGACAGATCATCTCTCTGGTTGTGCTCGAAAAGGTAAACTGAGATTTCCTGGAAGCAAAGACAGGGGGAAAAACAGCATTCAGGGAAGTAATGAGAGACCTGCCATGGAAGTATGCACAGTCACACACACTGCATGACGTCTAAGCCAGAGAGCATTCCTCCTCTTCTCTCTTTCTTCCCCCGCCCCCGAAAACCCACCCCTTCCACCCTGCGAGGAGGAGGGCATGAAAATAGGTACAAGGTCAACGGATGAATGTAAAATCAGGCCATTAGAATACAGTGAAAGTGGGAGAGACAGTACAGTGGAGTTGTGGGAGTACGGCTTGTCCATTGCTTCCCATGCCAACTTTTCACAGGAAGAAGGACATAGCCAAATTCTAGTTTACAAGCTCTTGCTCCTGTGTGGCACAAACGTACCTACCAGAAACAGCCTCATATCACTGACAAATAAAGATGCTTTCAAGGATCACTTTCTATCCAATTTGCGTGCTGCTCAGGATGGAATATGAACAGAGATTCTCATATTGCACGATAGATCAGTGCATTTGGTGAGCAATATTTCTTGCAGCACTTGCAAGCTGGCAGCTCTGGGCCAACACTAAGGTTTTCCTAATAGGAACAAAGTGCACAGCTGCTCCCTAAAAGCACATTTATCAAATAACGAGCGAAGAGGCAGCCATGTTGAGGCAAAGCTCTTGAAGGATGCTATAAATGGATTGTTAAAAAATAAAGTCAACATTTTCAGCTCATTTCAGAATGTGCCGCTTTCACACATGAACCGGCTCGGCTTTCAGTAGCTTGCTAAAAATAATCGAAGCTCCTTTTCATCGGGATTGATGTCGTTGGCGGCTGGCTTAGTCTTACGCTCCTCCTCTTGGCCTGTCTCTTGCCCCACAATGGCTAGCTCTCTGGCAACGGCTCTCATTCAACATGAGCGCTTCTATTGACAGAGGCTCAAACTTTGCTTCTGCTTAGACTTCAGAATCAAGAGAGAGTGAAAAAGAAAGATGAACAGAGAGAAAGAAGAAAGGCGCCAAGTGTCCACAGGAGATGCGATTGTGTTTTTGCCCTATCAATCAGGCAGCTGACAGGAGGTGGCCGACCCCCTACCCGGCGTAGTCGGGTGGAGGGGATTCGGTTGGGGTCAGTGTGGAGTGACAGCGCCTCTTTGCTGGTCACCGGCACAATGGAGGGAGCACCCAACTCCCAGAACACTGAGGGAGAGAACTGCACAGCAAAAGCCTTTCATGAGCCAAACCCTGGCCCATGCTCTCTTAGCCCCAGAAAAGGCCTCAAAGACTCTTGGGCCATGCTCCAGGACCCCTAGTGTGAGTGTGTGACAGTAGGAAGGATACTCACAAGAAGTACAGAGATACAGTGTGTAAAACTATTGTGTAAATGAAACTTAAATGAAAGAAGAGTTTTAACGTTAGAACACAGGTATAGTTGATTGACACTTTGGCTCAAAACAGACACACCAACCCTAAATGGCTGTATAGGCTGCATAAAGGCTCAGTGGACAGTGGAGCTTTGAAAGTACTCTTTTCAGGTGTAAAGTGTGTGTGTGTGTGTCCCATCACTCCTAGTAAGCAGTCTTTTGAGGTCACCAGGTGACAGTCCTGGGTGAGAGGGTTTAACCTCTCCTGATCCTGCCTGTCAGACCGAAAAGATCCACCTGTGTCTTACAGAGCAAAACATTCAGATCCATCAATCATTCAATTCGCTAATGCAACCCCAGCGGTCAAGCTAAGACCTTTCCTAGAGAAGCTAGCATCACGCATAGAGGAGCTAATACCATTCATTGAGGATCTAAGACCATTCCTACATTCTTGCGTTTATTTTGAAAGTAAACTTCCAGATAAAACTCTTGCATAGCTTTCAACTTTTGTCTACTTATATTATGGGTGTCTTGTTAAAAGTTATATAAAATCTATGGAATGTTTGTCCTTCGTTCTTATTCAATAGCAAGCCAGCAAAATCCAATTCAATTCAATTCAATTTTATTTTATTTGTATAGCAATTTTAACAATGGACATTGTCATAAAGCAGCTTTACAGAAATATATAAATTCTGGATATAAATTTATAAATTTATCCCTAATAAGCAAGCCAGATCCGACGGTGGCAAAGAAAAACTGCCTTCGAAAATCAGTCTTCAAAATAAAGCCCAGAAGAGGAGGGAAGCACAAGGTCATGAGGCACCATGACATGAGCCAGGAGGGTTCAAAGGTGCTATTTTAGTTCGGTTTTATTTGAGTCCGGCAGCTCTTAAAGCAGCTGACACCAAGAAAAAGGTCACCCGTTCTCTCTCTTTCATTCCTTCCCTCCTTAAATCTCTCCCTTGCTTTTTTGCTGGCACTGGACTCCTAGCTTCTTTAATCTTCTTTTTACAGAGCAGAAACAGTAAAGAGCATTCAGTCTTCCCCAATCAGCTGCACAGACAAAAGTTTATTTCATTCATTTTTCTTTCTTTTATTTTTTACAATTCACTGTAGGTTTACTAAGCATAGGAAAATGAGTACTCGAAGGCTCAGTGTTATCAATAGGGTTAGGGTTTCCTCATTTTCCATCTGTTAAGCTTGAGCTAGCATACAGTGCCCTCCAGAATTATTGGCTCCCTTCCTGAGAATATATATATATATATGTGTGTGTGTGTGTGTGTGTGTGTGTGTATATATATGTTTATATATACGACACATGCAATAAGTGATAGTTTGAGCCCAAACACACAGAGATATTGCATAGTTTTATTTAAACGTGTTTTATTTTTCAAAGTAGTGCATTTTTTTCCTACTAAACACCCTTACAATTAATATTTCGTGATGCCTGTTTTTTCTCTGTATTTAGAAGAATGTTCGCCTTATTCTCTTGTTGAAAGCTCTATCTGTAGTAGTCAAGTCTGAACCTCATGGCAGAGGCAACCAGACTTTGGGGCTAAAATATATGCTGGTATTTAGCAGAATTCATAATGCCATCAATCTTCATAAGAGCACCTGAACCACCAGCCACGAAACAGCCCCAAAGCATCCCTGATCCACCTCAACACTGTACTTCTGGTATCGTGTGCTTTTCTTGCAGTATGCACTTTCCTTTTGCTGCAAACCTGCTGATTGTGTGCACGACCAACAAGATGCCAATTGCAGTGATGTGTCAAGGGCTAATTTCCCGCAACACTCCCACACAGTTTGCTGATATGAAAGTGGCATTTAACAGTTATTTTTCCACAATAATCAAGTAAATGATTCTAAAATTGTGATCTTCTGGCTTTGTTTTTCCCTTCTGCACCATCCTTCTCACTGTGTAGAGGACAGTGTGCTCATAGGTCCAATTCTTGGCAAATTTCCAACTGCTTCAGACGTGAAAGACAAGATATTAAGCAAATATGTTCTTTATTTAGATATGTTGAGATTATGTTTTTTGTTTTTTTAAGAAAATACTGTTACTCAAAAATTATTTTGGAATGATTTTGGTAGAACAAGAATATAGTAATAATAATCTGACTCTCAGTTTAAAAAAAAAAAGATAAATATGCACTTATACAGCACAGGCCAGTGACTGTCAATGAGAAGCGTAACTGAAGCACACTCTAGGCAAAATAGTTCCTCCATGGTGAGGAGAATTGAAACATTTGTCGTGATGGAAAGCAGCCAGGGCCAGAAGACAGCAGATGAGGCCAGAGGCTTTTGCTCTCTCAGAATCTTGGGAACATCTTGTCAGGAAACTCAAGGCACATGAAAGAGATATGGGTCAAGTAGTTCAGATTAGGAGATCAGACAGGGATTTGGCATCACCAGTTAAATAAATCAGACCCTCATTTTCAGGCAAAAGAGTAAGCTGGTATAGATATGTGTTTGTGTGTGTGAGCATAAGTGTGTGTAACCAGCATCCGGCACTGGCGGCCACCACAGCCACACTGTGGCATGAAAATAATAGCCAGAGCAACAAAGAACAGACACAGGTTGGCTTAAGACAAATGCAGTACAGATCCTGTCCCACTGCTTCTCAGCTGCTCCATCCCCACATCCCGATCAGCATCAAAGAGGAGAAGAAAGGCAAGAACAGTCCGAGTTAATGGCCATCATAAAAGTTACTGGCTCTGATATGTTCGCCACTCTGCTTATTCAAGCTTTGATAAAAGGCTAGAACTGGTGTTCCAGATGGTATGCAAAGTATTTAAACAGAAATTATCTTTCAGAAAAGTAATTAAATGCTTATAGAGTACAGGCATGGACTCATTAATTGGGCTGTTCATATAAAATGGTCTTGCGTTCAATCTGCACTGGCACAAATATTAAAGGCTCATAAAACTGGACTGGAAAACGATGGGGTCAAAACACAGACACTCTGTACTTTATGTGGCTTTGAGATCAAAACAATAACCCAAAGTGGTCCTTGTTTAGGAAACTATTTGTTCATCTCTTACCAATGTTTGTAAGGCACTGAGGCAGGGCATGAACTGTTCTCATTCAAGCTCATTCCAATGAAAAGCATTTCTCATTTTTTTTAAATAGAAATATGCAAGATTACTTATTGTACTGGTTTCCTTTCCAAAGCTGGAAAAGGTCTTGATAGTTTCTTTCTACACTGATGAATTCGATTGGATGCTTTAAACTAGAATGTGTAGCAGTCCATTCTATTGATTGTCCTTGGCTGGATGGTTATTGGGATCTTCGAGATTTGTAACGACTACTTTGAAAAAGTAAATAAGGAGTAAAGTCTTTTTCCTTGAAATCTGTAGTGAAAATTACTCAAGTATTTTACCATGTTCATTTCTCATATGATTCATAGATTTAAAAAATGGCGTAGATAAAACTGTGGCAATCTAACTTGCTAATGTCGAAAAGTATATTATACTAATTAGCTAAGGTCTGGAGAAGAGGCCACACTTTTATCAGACTTCAATATACGTAGGTTACATGGTTTTGGCATAAACGAAAAAAGATGAGTATAAATAAAAGGCAGTAGTTCAATGTTTAACTGGAATGGGGTGAATAGCATTATGTTCTTATTAAAACAATGGTAGCTAGTTACCTATTGTTATGTTCAATGTCAGTTTCTAATATACATGGATTTACTGCAATTCCTAACATATAAATGTCAAGGCGTTGTTTTTTTTTTTTTTTCTTGTAGAACCTGCAACATATTTGTACCATTATAAATGCTATTTAGTTCCATAGCAATGCAATAATCAAGCATTCTCTGGTAGTAGATAAAAATTAAGCACACGTCAAACTTGTGAAAACTTTAGAAATCAAGCATTTTTAAGATTAGCATCTGTACAAACCCTGTGTGATCAGTTTCATATCCCATTACCTCAAATTCCTCATTTCCACAATAAAT